>CM065815.1:132639500-133264500 GCA_033398695.1 Orobanche coerulescens | reverse complement strand
AAGTCTGCATCTGAGTATCCTGATAGCTCAAAGTTGTCATATTTAGGATAGCATAGTCCAACGTTGACTGTAGCCTTAAGGTATCTGATAATCCTTTTAGCTGCTTCCTGGTGAGACTGTTTTGGCTTGGATTGAAATCTTACACATACTCCTACTGCATATGAGATATCAGGTCTGCTTGCAGTGAGATATAGCAATGATCAAATAAGTCCTATGTAGTGGGTTGAATCCACTGATATTCCTCCTTCATCTGCATCTAGGTGTAGGCTTGTATTCATTGGTATTCTTGTTGGTTTGGCTGATTCCATTCCAAATCTCTTGATTAAGTCTCTTGTGTATTTGGCTTGATTGATAAAAATTCCATTATTCATCTGCTTGACTTGCAAACCTAGAAAGAAATTAAGCATTCCTATCATACTCATCTCAAATTCTCCTTGCATGAGATTTGAGAACTTCTCACATAGCTCTGGGTTGGTTGAGCCAAATATAATGTCATCCACATATTTGAACTAATATGTGGCCTTCATGCTCTACTCTGAATAGGGTCTTGTCCACCTTTCCTTTGCTGAATCCATTCTTCTCTAGAAACACGGATAGTGTCTCATACCATGCTCTTGGTGCCTGCTTGAGTCCATATAGTGCTTTCAAAAGCTTGTAGACTTTGTCTCCTTTGACAAATCCAGGGGGTTGCTCCAAGACTTCTTCTAGAATTCCATTGAGAAATGCACTTTTCACGTCCATTTGGTAGACTTCAAAATCCTTGAATGTTGCATATGCAGGGAATAGTCTGATGGCTTCCAATCTTGCAATAGGTGCATAAGTTTCGTCAAAATCTATTCCTTCACATTGTGCATATCCATTGGCGACTAATTTGGCTTTATTCCTAACAACAGCTCCATCTTCATCACACTTGTTTTTGTACACCCATTTGGTGCCTATAACCTTCTTGTGATCTGGTCTGTCTGTTAGTTCCCAGACATTGTTTCTCTCCATATGATTGAGCTCTTCTTGCATTTCATTGATCCATGAGTAATCCTCCAGTGCTTGCTCTGTTGTCTTGGGTTCCATTTGAGACATGAAGCATGATAACATTGCCATTCCTGCTGGTACTGTGGATTGTCTGGTTCTGACTCCATCAGTTAGGTTTCCAATGATCTGTTGAATGAGATGATTTCTAAGCCATTTCGGAATTTCTTCTTCTTCAGAGTTTGTTCCCCATGTAGAGTTGCTTTGGTGGACTTCTTCTCTCTCTGCTTCAGCTTGGTTCTGACCTCCTTAGTATGCAACTGGATTAGCTACGGTCTTGTCATCTGCAGGTGGAGATCCTGTCTGATCTGTAGATGAGTCTTTATCATCTACAGATGGGTCTTCATCAGCTGCATCTGGATCAGGTGGTTTTGAGGTCCTATCTGATCTGCAGTTGGGTCTTCAGGCTGATCTGCAGGTGAGTCCATCATTTCTGTATCATGAATGATGACTTCTTCTAGGGTGGTGGATTTGATCTTATTCTCAATTAATTCCACCTATTTCCTGTACTCAACAGTAGATTCATCAAACACAACGTGAGGTGTTTCTTCCACAACTAAGGTTCTTTTGTTAAATACTTTGTATGCCTTATTTGTGAATATCCCATAAAGAGACCATCATCAGTTTTAGCATCAAAGCTATTCAGTTGGGTTTTACCATTGTTGTGGATGAAACACTTACAACAAAAAATATGAAAATATGCAACAGTTGGTGTTCTGCCATTCCAAACCTCATAGGGAGTTTTGCCATGTCTCCCTACAATCATACTCCTGTTCTGAGTGTGGCATGCTGTGTTGACAGCTTCAGCCCAGAACCTCTTTGGCAGGTCAGCTTCAGCAATCATGGACCTGGCAGCTTCCTTCAAGGTTCTGTTTCTTCTTTCAGCAACACCATTCTGCTGTGGAGTCCTGGCTGCAGAAACCTCGTGTTGGATCCCATTTTGATCACTGTATTTAGTGATTGTCTTGTTGAGAAATTCTCATCCTCTATTTGATCTGATCTTGATGATTGAGAGGGATTTCTCATTCTGGATCTTCCTTAGCAGCTCAGGTAGCTTTGTCAAAGTTTCACTCTGTTTATGGAGAAAAACAATCCATGTATATCTTGAGTAGTCATCTACTACTACTAGAGCATGCTTCCTTCCACTCAATGTCCTTGGCTTGATGGGGCCAAAGAGATCCATATGAAGTAGATCTAGAACTCTTGTGGTGAGATTGGTAGGCTGAACTGGTTTAAATGTCTGGTTTGCTTCCATTTATGACATGTATCACAGAGAGCTTCATTCCTGGATACTTCTTTTGGAAGTCTACTGACCAGTTTTTGAGAGCTAATCTTGTTGATGGCTTTGAAGTTCAGGTGACATAGTCTTTTGTGCCACAGCCATCCATTTTCAGCTATTGTCTTGGATAGAAAACATGTATTGGGGGTTCCTGTGTTCCAATCTATCATGTAGACATCTCTCCTTTTGAATCCTTATAGCTTCACTTCTCTATATAGGATATCTATCACCATGCGTTTCCAAATGGTGAAGACTACTAGATTCTTCTCATCACAAAACTGACTTATGCTCAAAAGGTTGTACTTGAGCCCTTTGACATAATGGACTTTGGATATTGCTATATTTCCTCTCTGCAGCTCTCCAAAACCTTTTGTTTGTCCTCTAGAGATATCTCCAAAGGTTACATCTGGGCCTCTTTCCTTGGTATAATTTGACAGCACCTTCTTGTTCCTAGTCATGTGCCTTGAGCATCCAGAATATACAAACCATTCTTCAACTCCTATATTTGAATTTGTGGAGATGTGGTAGTAGTCCTTCCACCTTTTCTACAATTAAACAAGCAGATATTTAGGTACCCAAATCTGTGTGGGTCCTCGGGGGTTAGTTAGTTTCATAGAGAATTGATTTGTCCTTGGATTATGGAAGTTATGGTGATTGCCCCTAAAAGGTGTGTACGGTCTGGGCCTATATCCTCGGTTAGGATTGTGTACTGGATATTCTTCATAAAATTGGTGTTATGGGCCATTTATAAATGTTGGCTGAGGCCATTTAAAAGATCTTTGGGGTCTCCACACCTGTTGATTTTGAAAACTTGGATAACCTTGAGGTTTCCATTTGCCCCTCCCATTTTGAAATCTATTTTTGGGGAGTCTTTGATAATAGTGGGCATGTTTTCTAGGCTGCTGCTTTTGCCTTGGACATTGCCTAGTCTCTTGTCTAGGTGGCTGCCTTGTATACCTTGGCTGCTGCCTAAACTTTTGACTTGGCTGCTGCCTATTTTGAAATACAGGGTTGTAAGTTGGCTCAGTAGACAGGACAAGTGTTTCTCCCTTGATGAAAGTAGTTTTAGAACTAGAGGGAGTGTTGGGGTCTTATCTAAGGCTTGATCTGGAATAGAGTGGCCTTTTATTCATACACAACTCATCTAAGGTTATAGATGCTTTGAGAGAAGTTATCTCCTTAGCTTGTGTATTACTTAGTTGTGTCAGTTTAGCAAACTCATATTTAACATGAGCAAGTGCAGCTGATTTCTCGCTATTTAAAACAGTTAATCTTTTGATCTCAGCTGTAGTATTATCAGCCTGTTTTTTCAACTGGTCTTCAGCCTGTTTTTTCAACTGGTCTTCAGCCTGTTTTTCAAATTCAGATTTGGTTTTATTTAATTCTAGACTGAGTTTTTCAAAGTTATTTTCCAGCTGCCTATTCTCATCTTGCAGCTGGGTCTTCTCAGCTGATACAGTTAAGTGTGCAGATTTTAATTTCTCAAAATCTTTGAGAAGCTGATTGACAGACTCATGTAAGTCCATATCTTGAGACATGTCTGAGCTGTTATTATTTGAAATTGAGGGTTTGGATGTTACCTCTTCATCAGCTAAGTTAGCCATAAGACAATTGTACTCCTCATCATCATTAGAGAAGAATCCACTGCTAGATTCTAATCTCTCTTGATCTTCTCCAATGAAAGCTTTTCTCTTGTCTTCTTTTCTACCCACTTCTTTCTTGTCTTCATCCTTCTTAAGATCAGGACAGACAATATGAATATGTCCTGTCTTATGACAATTGTAGCATTCAACCTTCCAGCTTCCAGCCTTTTGATTTCTCCTTGGATTTTCTTTATAATTCTTCTTATACTTGGAGTAGTCTCCCGGAAGTTGCTGAATCTTTGCATTATGAATGCCATTTCTTCCTCAAAATATAGGGGATTTGGAGGCTTGACTTCAGATAGGCTCTTGGCGGGGGACTCAGCTGCAAATGATATTCCCTTCTCTATAGGCTCGGTTGATGATGAACATGGAAGCTCAAAATCATAAGCCTTTATATCAGAGAACAGCTCCTGGATATTTATCTTGTTGAGATCCTTGGACTCTCTCATGGCCACTGCCTACATACTCCATTCTAGGTTGAGAGATCTTAAAACTTTCAGGGCCATCTCCCTGTTCCCATATGTTTTTTCCAGAGAATTGATTTCATTTATTATCTCTGTGAATCTTGTGTCCACTTGGTCGATAGATTCACCATTCTTCATTTTGAAGTTGTCAAACGTTTGGGTAGCGATTGACAACTTATTCTCTTTTATCAGCTCAGTTCCTTCGCACATCAGATCTAGAGTGTCCCAAATTTCTTTGGCATTCTTGCAATTCTTGATCTTGACCATGGTTGATTTGTCAAAACTCTGGTACAGCACATCTTTGGCCCAGTTGTCAAGATTGGCCAGCTTTCTTTCTTCAGGGGTCAGCTCCGTCCTCTTCTTGGGGATCTTCTCTGGCTTTACGGCTGCAATTTCTTCTGGGGGGTTGTCCTTCTCGAAGATAAAAGGACCGTCTTCAATTATAAACCACATGTCGTCATGTATGGATGATAAATGTGCCTGCATTCTTATCTTCCAAAGATCATACTCGTCAACTGAAAAAACAGGTAACATAGAGTGCATGCGTTCCATACTAAATGAGAGATTAAAATATATATCCTCAATATATGGATCTGGTTCTGAAAAATTGAACCAACCTCTATGATACCACTTGTAGGTCATAAGTCGTCAGGAATAAGTCTAGAGGGGGTGAATAGACTTATTGAAACTCCTTTTCCACGAAGGGTTAGGAGTTTCTCAGCTGTGGTAAGTGCATATGACTAGAAGTCGTTTGTAGACAGGATATGCGGAAGACACAGCTGATGACGAAAGCAAATAACTAAACAATGGAACAGTTAATATGTATGCAGCAGGTAAGTATGATGATTAAAGCAGTAAAACACGCAGACAATTATAGTGGTCTCAGTGGTGGGGTAATCCTCTACTAATCCACTTTTCTCCAAACCAGTTGGAGATGAATTCACTATAATTCTCAACCAGTGATAAATATTACAGTGATTCTTCCTTAGCTACAACAACTTCCAGCCAGTGGAAATCCCGTCGTTGCAACTCCTTTAACTGCCTAGTACCTCTTGATCTAAAATCCTCGGATGCCTATCAGTCTCGCAAACTTCAACCAGTGAAGTACCCCGAAATCAGGTTTAAAGACATGAGTGGTTTGCCTTCTCCAACTAAGAGCTTCTTCAAATAAGAACTCTGAACTCTTGCTCTTCACGATGCTATTGTTCTCTTTGTTTGCTTTGATTACTTTGTTCGCTTGTAAGTGTTGTTCGCATCGTACTTTGCTCAATTCAAATCTTCAGGTATGTATAGATGCCGATCCTTGAGCTTCCTTCATAGCCATTGCATTTCCTTTAACAAATTCGTCCGTTGGAGAAATAGACTTCTTTGTTTTTCTTTCCGAACGTTGCAAGGCTGGATTCCCTTATTTTAATCCATTTTCGACCATTGTGAAGACTTTCATGCTGTAGTGCCGAATCTTTAGATTATAATATGCTTAAAGTCTCAGAGGCGGGTCTTGATGAATATTTAATTCATTGCTTACCGGGAATCTCTCCAGTCTGTCTCTATACGCCTGCATGTGACTTTCCGTGATTATTGACTTTTCAACGCATGCTGACGTGGACTGGATTACTTGGCTGATCACTTATCTGATCTCGTACAGTCATCCTTATCTGATGTCAGACTTCTCTGATGTAACTTCTCTGAGATGAAGTTCTCTGTCCCCACCAATATTCTCTTATCTGAAGTCTTCTGACTTGATGAACTTATCTGATCTGATGGTCAAACTTCAGTTGAATTGGACTCCGTCTGATCACTTGACTGCACTCTGGTCAAACTTCTCTGATAAATGAGTTGACCAGGATTTCTCTGATAAATCTCTTTTTGCAGAACGTTGTCTGATGATAAGTCGTATGTGGTCAACCTTCTCTGAACAGTTGAGTTGACCAAGACTTCTCTGATTAAACTTGTCTGCAACTCAAATTTCTGTAGTGTTTGGTCAAACCTCTCTCATGTATCTGTTTGACCAAAACTTCTCTGATTTGAACTTGTCTGTGATTTATACTTCGCCAATTTGTAGCCTAATTTACATGGCCTACAGAAGATACTCATTTGGTTCTTCTTTACATTTTGCCAAGTATTCAACTATACATAATCTGGCCTATAGAAGATACTCATTTGGTTCTTGTTCACATTTTGCGAAGTATTTAAAACATACATTTGAATAATCAAATACAGGGATGACATCATCAAAATCTATTAAGTATTCCTAACATGCTCCTCCCAAGATCAATAAAATAAAGCTTCTCAAAAATACAACAGTACAACAAAGCTCTCCTACTGCCAAAGAAGTACCAGAAGTGCAACCCACCTCTGGTGTACTAGAGTTACAACCCACCTCTGGTGTACCAGAAGCTAAATAACAAGGCGCCGAGCCCTTTTTTCAAAAGAAAGGCTATAGGAAGAAATGCATCCCTAAACACTTGGGTCCAAATGCCAAGAAACATAAGGAAAAGGCAGAGAACGGACTCATCCTCTAATGAAGAAAGGGTATTTTTAGGATGAAAGAACCATCTTTCATGAAAAACCATAATCACAACTTACTATATAGAACGATGAAGAGCTGGCCATATAATTACACAGAGAGGAATTAGTTGATCTATCACCGCCATATACTCCTAAATCTGCCGAAGAAGTTACACCAGCAGAAAAGCTCTTCGTGAAAGAGCTGTCTCAAATTAGAAAATGACATTTCTATAAATTAAACATGGCAACAATTCAACTCACCAACTTTCAAGAGATGGATGCTGAAGAGGAATAGAGGCTTCAGTTTCTCAACACTGAAAGTACTCCAAAAGCATTAAATAATCCGTTTTAACCTCGGAGTTCTTAACTCTAGATGGGAATAAATACTTAAGGGCAAGAATGTAACACCCCCAAGTTATTAAGGGTATATTACAGCGCCGTGAGCCCCACTGTGGGACACACAAGGCTATTTATACGTGGAACTATGAACTGTGACCGGTAAGGTCCAAGTAAAATCAAATGGAAGACAATAAAAATGGTATTCAAAACAATATCCAATAAATCCGGATACAACACATCACGAATCAAT
The DNA here is from genome assembly GCA_033398695.1 of Orobanche coerulescens. Lineage (NCBI taxonomy): Eukaryota > Viridiplantae > Streptophyta > Magnoliopsida > Lamiales > Orobanchaceae > Orobanche > Orobanche coerulescens. The sequence goes on along the minus strand of CM065815.1, from coordinate 133,256,991 downwards.
ACCATGGCAACATAGGCCGAAACATCAAGGAAACCGAAAAAAGTACTCGAGTACTCAAAAACCATCCAAGTACAACATCACTGAATGGAGGAAATACAAAACATAACCAGTGACAAGACACAGCATCACACTTGTGTAGGTCACAAGTCGTCCAGGAATAAGTCTAGGGGGGTTGAATAGACTTATTGAAACTCTTTTTCCCGAGGGGACTGAGTTTCTCAGCTGATAAATACAGATGACTTGGAGTCGTCTGTAGTCAGGTAAGTGCGGAAGTCAGCTGATGACGAATACAAATATTTAATCAATGGAACAATAAAGATGTATGCAGCAGTTAAGTATGATGCTAAAAATGTAAAGTACGTAGGCAATATATAGTGGTCTCAGAGGTGGGGTAATCCTCTACTAATCCACTTTACTCCAAACCAGTTGGAGGTGAATCCACTATAATTCTCAACCAGTGATAAATATTACAGTGATTCTACAACTTAGCTACAACAACTTCCAACCAGTGGAAATCCTGTCATTGCAACTCTTCCTTTGACTGCCTAGCACCACTTGATTCTTCAAATCTGTGGATGCCTATCAGTCACGAAACTTCAACCAGTGAAGTACCCCGATCTCAGATTTTAAGACAAGAGTTTTTGTCTTCTCCAACTAAGAGCTTGCTTAGTATATGAACTGAACTGCTCTTCACGATGCTATTGTTCGCTTTGATTGCTTTGTTTGCTTGATCGCTTGTAAGTGTTGTTGGCATCGTATTGCTCATCTTCACATATTCGGATATATATATAGGTGTCGATCCTTTTGAGCTTTTCTTCATAGCCGTTGCAAATCTGTCACAAATCCGTCCGTTGGAGACATAGACTTCTTTGTTTTTCTTTCTGAACATTGCAAGGCTGGATTCCTATATTTTAATTCAAATTCCGACCGTTGTGAAGACTTCCATGTGAGGGCACCGAATCTTTTGATTTTAATATGCTTATAGTCTCCAGTAGGGGTGTGCATTCGGATCAATCCAATCCGATCCGATCCGAATTCGGATTGATCCGAAATTTCAGATCACCTTTTGCTCAATCCGAAATCCGAACCGATCGTTCGGATCGGATTCGGATCAATCCGAATCCAGATCGGATCGGATTTAATCCGAAAAATCCGAAAATTTTAAAAACTAATAAAAATAATAAAAATCATAATCCAAAAATAATAAAAATTTCATTTTTTTAAATATATATTTCGGATGGATCGGATTAATTCAAAAATCCGCGGTTAATCCGATCGATCCGAAGTTTTTTCTAGCGCTTTACCTAAATATAATAAAAAAATTCTTTTTTTTATATATTTCGGATCAATCGGATTAATCCGAAAATCCGCGGATTTAATCCGATCCGATCCGAAATTTTCGGATCTGTAAAATTCTAATCCGAAATCCGATCCGAAGACATCGGATCGGACTGGTTCGGATCAGATTTTCGGATTTTCGGTTCGGTTTTTCGGATTCAGTTTTTCTGCACACCCCTAGTCTCTAGTGGTGGGTCAGGATGAATTATTTAATTCATATCCGTCCGGGAATCTTTCCAATCTATCCCTTATCGTTCGCATGTGACTTTCCATGATTATTGACTATTCAACGCATGCTGACGTGGACTGGAGTACTTGGATGATCACTTAACTGACTTCTCTGTGGTCAATCTGTCTGACGAAGTTAACCTTCTCTGATGTCAACTTCTCTAATTATGACTTCTCTACTCTGCCGACTTGTCTGAAGTCTTCTAACCTGATGAACTTGACTGATCTGATGGTCAAACTTCAGATGACTTGTCTTGACTGCAGTCTGGTCCAACTTCGCTGATAAATTTGTTTGACCAGAACTTCTCTGATAAGGGTTGCCTGATATAGCTCGTCTGTGGTCAACCTTATCTGGACAGTTGAGTTGACCAAGACTCGGTTGATCAATACTTATCTGATATTTGTATTTAGCCGATTTTAAAGTCTAACTTATATGGCTTATAGAAGATACTCATTTGGTTCTTCTTTACATTTCGCCAAGTATGTAACTCAAAACAGATTGGCCTATGGAAGATACTCGTTTGGTTCTTCCTTACATTTCGCCAAGTAATAAGCTTACATTTGAATAAACACGTACAATGATGATATCATCAAAATCTAACAAGTATTCCTAACAAATTCCCCCTATTTTGATGATGGCAAAACTTAAGCAATTATTCAAATGCATAACAGGTCTGCACATCATTGCAAGACTCAAACTGAAATCAGTCTTGTTTTAAGACAACTAGAGGTTGTCATTGAAGTGACTATTATATAATAATTTTCTGTATTGTTACAAGTACATTGTTTTCACATATCAAACAAAACAGAAAAATTACAAGTACTTGAAAATTACAAAAAAATACAAGTACAATCATCACCTATCTACCTCTGCCTCTACGGACAGTTTGCTTAGGATGCTTAATAGGTTTTGCACCAATTGGTATCTTCTTTATAGGTGATAAGCCATATTTCCTCCTGATAACAAGCGCGGCAAAATCTTGATCTTCTTTGGAAGAGAACTTATGCTCTTCACATAACTTCCTTATTTCGCTTTGCAACGCTAGCTCATTCAATTCATTGTTTTGCAGAGTGGGCGGATCTTCAGCTCTAAAGGGAGGAATCCTGGGGTAGACATTCCATGCATCTGCATGTTTTAATAGGATGTCCCAGAGAGTTGACCATGCTGATTCCATAAACTCGATAAATGTCTGCTGTGGGGAGCAGTTTTTCTCCTGGATTAACTCCCAGACGTAATATTTTTCAATGAACTATTTCTTTGCAGTTCCCCACACTGGACCGGCTTCTTCAGGTAGGAAATCCTCAACATACCACAACTCTTTGCCTTCCCATTCTAATGTAGTCTCTTCCCCAAGTCTGGTCCTCCTTCTCTTGGCTGCAGGTTGTTCATCAGTCTGCTCAGAGTCAGCTTTTTCCGTCCTCTTTTGACTAGTCCCTGCTTCAATTAATTGGACATCTTGCTTTTTTTCGTTCTCAGCTCCTGAACATGAACTTCTCTTACTTCCCCCTGCTCTCCTTCTCCCTTTTTGCCAGCATCAACCAATACGGTTAATTGTTGCTCTACTCGATGCATCCAATCAGACATGCCAAGGGGCATTCTGGAATTGTTGGGAGGTGGAGGTTAAGGAGCACTCTTCTGCAGTAGGGTGTCAATCTTAGCATTTATGGACTGCAGGTCAGGTGAGATTTTCGCGGTAAGCAGCTCTTCAAAGGATTCTCTGACAATGATGCAGATCAGCTCAGTCATCATAGGGTCAATGGGTGATGGCTGAGGAGAGTGCTCACCGACGCTTTCTGTGCCTGCAGGTAGGTTTGCAGTCGACCTACCTGACTGCAGACTCCTGTCTTCATTCGGCTGATCAGATGGGGTAAGCTCCGGGGACCCCGATCTGCTTTCTTCAACTAGATCTGCATCTAGGCTGGTGTAACGGGCAGGAGCCCCAGCCTTGTCTGCTTCAGCATTGTCTGCTTTTTCCTCTGCAGCTTCTCCTTCTTCTTTATTTTCTTTTTCTTCCTTCTCATCTTCCTTCTCCTCTTCCTTTTCTTCTTCCTCCTTATCATCAATTTTCTTTTCTTCCTCCTTCTCAGCCTCCTTATCTCCATCATCACTCTGATCATCATCATCATCATCATCATCATCATCTTCATCATCATCCTTTTTATCATCTTTATATTCATCATCTTTTTCCTCTTCTTCATCCTGATCAACTTCCTATCCTTCTTCTTCATCCACCAACTCCTCTGTTTTTTCGATCTCTTCTTCTTCTATTACAATGATTTCTTCTTTTCCAGCTTCCTCTTCTTCTTCCTCAACAATTTCTTCTATCATGATTTCCTTTTCTTCAACTACTCCAAATGCTTTGAATAATAGAGTGGATGAAATGGTCCATGTTGGTTTTAAAATTAGACATGAACCAATTCTCCTGGAGCATTAAAATAGCATCTGAGCTATTGCAAAAGTGCATCAGCGCTTGCTCCGTAGCTTGGGGAAAATCCCAGCTACTCATTTCCACAAAATTTTGAAGTTGAGTGAATGGAAGTGATTTTAAAGTTTTCCATTCCTCAAAAATATTTACAAAGGAATGTTTTAGAGCGTGAGGTTTTACCAGTTGAAGCTGCTCTATAGATAGGTTTAAGAAATTATTTTCGAGCAGGTTGAAAGAATAGTTTGTCTCAGGAATGTGAATGATCAAACCTGCTTCTTCTTCTGAAATGAAGTGGGGAGTGATAAGAGGGACAAGTTGGGTTTCCAGGCTGGAGGGAGCAGGCTGATCCTCTCTATGAATGGGTTCAGGGGTAAACAAATGATCTGGCTGCTCCTCCTCTTCATCAAACAATCGCCTGGGTCGTTTGGGTGATGGTTCGGTGAGTAGATGATTACTGATGGCTCACCATGGGCTGGCCCCCTTCTCTTGAAACGGAGGGCAAGAGTGGTGTTGCCTGACTCTGTCTCAGACTGGGCTGCAGGTAGGCCTCGGCTTGCAGCTTGGTCCGACTCGCCTGAGCTAGATATGTATCGTCTGGAGGGAGTTGGCTCACTCGGGATTTCCTTCAACATCTGAGCTGCTTTTCTTTCTCTTCCAGTCTTCGTAGAGTCTCTTGGTCCAAATGACCAAGCCTTTTGTTGATGTGAAAAGGGTCAGCATTTCCCTTTGCCACACCTAACTGCTCCAAGATCCAACTAAGCTGCGTTCCAAATGCCAGCTTGGATTTGAATCTCTTTTCTCCAACTAGCCACTCGGCTTTGTTCACCTCTCGCACCAATTGCCTGAAGATGTAATCAGCCCAGTTAATTCATTCGTATTGAATAAGTGCTCCTATCACCATGAACTTGGCTGACGACAATTGGTCATAGCTGCCCACCATCCCCATCACTATTTTGTTGGTTATTTCCAACGCATAGCGATATTCCTTCTTCAATTCGCTCCTTTTGGCAGTCAGCTTTAATTTTGATGGCTGGTCGTGGGCTTTGATTTTCAGCCACGTGTAGGTTGCGTTCTGTTTTAGGGCTTCAACAGCCACGCCATGGGATTTCATCCCGAAAGTTTTTCCGATGGTCTGCGGCGAGATATCCACTTGTTCTCCAGAAATTGAGCTCCTAATGCCCAATTCGAGAACTCGAGCCTCTCTATAGAATGCGATAACAGCCTCTTTATAGAGATGTTTGGGGCTGATATCCAGAAACGGGTAGATCCCGTTCAGCTTCATGGATCTGATGAGATACTGCACGTCTTTGTCGAGATTCGCCTCGAGGAGTCCTTCGAAATCAACGACCAAGGAGAAAATGATCTGGTCCTTCACTACTTTCAAGTTAATGCCTTCAAAGTAAGATTCCATTTCTTCTCCACACGAAAAGGAAATTTCTGAGTGTATTGATAATTCTAAGATATTTCTGCTTTTCGGAGATTTAGGGTTTGTGTTCTTGAAGAAGGTAAAGTGAAGGGTCTTTACCGTCTTTAAATAGAAAGACGAAATGACGTTTTGTATTTTAATATTATTTATTCAAGCGGTGTCCACCTTTTTAAATTTTAAAAATCAAATTAATTTAAGCGGTGGCCCAACTTTTGAAAATTTGAAAAATGACGGTTGGATTTAACTGGACACTATAGAGGTTGTGTGAACGTGTATTTGCCACGTGTAGTTTAAATAATAAAATACTCTCCCACTTTAAATCCAAATAGTAATATTATATTATATTGATAGTAGATATAAAATATTCAGAAGTCGGTCAGGAATAGAAAACTTAGCTGGTCGACCGTTTGATTGCTCTGCATCAGGTGAGTTGACTCCTTTGACTTCTCGCCTGGCGTTTCGATCAGCTAGGTTCCTTCATCTGTCCTTCGTCTTCTTGTCTGCATCAAATAGGATCTGATTCCTGAGATCAGCTTAGTCCGTCCTTCGTCTGATTTGCTTGAGCTTGCTATCTCTTCTGTACTAGATTCCCAATCTAGTAATCCAAGATCTCTGCTCAGCTCCAAAAACCTTTCTTCAGGTAAGGGTTTGGTGAAGATGTCAGCAATCTGGTACTCTGTGCTGACTCTTTCGACTCTGACTCTTTTGTTAAGCACATGATCTCTTATGAAATGATGTTTGACATCAATGTGCTTTGTCCTTGAGTGCAATACTGGATTGTTGGTGATTGCAATTGCACTGTTGTTATCACACCATATTGGAACTTCATTGGAAATAATATTGTAGTCCCTTAGCTGTTGTCTGATCCATAAGATTTGGGCACAACAGCTACCTGCAACTAGGTATTCTGACTCTGTAGTTAAGATAGAGTTAGATACCTGCTTCTTGCTAAACCAGGATATCAGTCTGGTTCCTAGGAATTGGCACGTTCCACTGGCGCTTTTCCTATTAATCTTACATCCTGCAAAATTTGCATCTGAATATCCTGACAGCTCGAAATTGTTATCTTTAGGATACCATAATCCAACATTGATGGTAGACTTAAGATATTTAATGATCTTCTTGGCTGCTTCCTGGTGTGACTGCTTAGGTTTAGACTGGAATCTTGCACATACTCCTACAGCATAGGAAATATCTGGCCTGCTTGCAGTTAGATAAAAAAGTGATCCAATGAGTCCTCTGTAGTGGGTTGAATCCACTGATATGCCTTCTTCATCTGCATCCAAGTGTGTGCTCGTGCTCATAGGGATTCCTGCAGACTTGGCTGATTCCATTCCAAATCTCTTGATTAGGTCTCTGATGTATTTGGCCTGGTTGTTGAAAATTCCATTTTCCACCTGTTTTACTTGCAATCCCAGAAAGAAGTTTAGCTTTCCCATCATGCTCATCTCAAATTCTCCTTGCATGAGATTTGAGAACTTCTCACACAACTCTGGATTGGTTGAGCCAAATATGATATCATCCACATATATCTGAACTATTAATATGTGGCCTTCATGCTCTACTCTGAATAGAGTCTTGTCTACTATGCCTTTGCTGAAACCATTCTTTTCAAGAAACACAGATAAGGTTTCATACCATGCTCTGGGTGCCTGCTTGAGTCCATATAGAGCTTTTAAGAGCTTGTAGACTTTATCTCCTTTGACAAATCCAGGGGGTTGCTCCACATAGACTTCTTCTTCTAGAATTCTATTAAGAAAGGCACTCTTTACATCCATTTGGTAGACTTCGAAATCTTTGAATGCAGCATATGCAAGGAATAGTCTGATAGCTTCTAATCTTGCAACAGGTGCATAAGTTTCATCAAAATATATCCCTTCACATTGTGCATAACCTTTAGCAACAAGTCTGGCTTTATTTATAACAACAATTCCATCTTCATCGCTCTTGTTCTTGTACACCCATTTGGTGCCAATAACCTTCTTGTGATCTGGTCTGTCTGTTAGTTCCCAGACATAGTTCCTTTCCATCTGGTTCAGCTCTTCTTGCATTACATTTATCCAAAAGTAGTTTCCCAAGTCTTGTTTTGTAGTCTTGGGTTCTATTTGAGACATGAAGCATGAGAACATTGCCTTTCCTACGGGTAGAGTGGATCTAGTCTTCACTCCATCAGTTAGCTTCCTAATGATCTGTTGGATGGGGTGATCTTTAAGCCACTTAGGAATGTCTTCTTCTTCAGGGTCTGTTCCCCCTGTAGATTTGCTTTGATGGATTTCTTCTCTTTCTGCATCAGCTGGGTTCTGGCTTCCTTGGTCTGCAACTGGATCAGCTACCGTCTTTTCATCTGCAGGTTTGGATCCTGTCTGGTCTGCAGATGAGTCTTTATCAGTTATAGATGGGTTTTCATCAGCAGCAACTGGACCAGCTAGGTTTTGAGGTCCTATCTGATCTGCAGTTGGGACTTTATCAGCAACATATGGGTCTTCAGGCTGGTCTGTAGGTGAGTCCACCATTCCTGTGTCATAGACAATGACTTCTAGGGTGGCAGATTTGCGTTCTCAATTAATTCAACCTTTTTCCTGTACTCAGCAGTAGTTTCATGAAATACAACATGAGGTGTTTCCTCCACAACTAAGGTTCTTTTGTTAAAAACTCTATATGCTTTGCTTTTGTGAGTATCCCATAAAGAGACCATCATCAGTTTTAGCATCAAAAGCATTTAGTTGGGTTTTACCATTGTTGTGAATGAAACACTTACAACCAAAAATATGAAAATATGCAACAGTTGGTGTTCTGCCTTTCCAAACCTCATAGGGAGTTTTGCCATGTCTCCCTACAATCAGACTCCTGTTCTGAGTGTGACATGTTGTGTTGACAGCTTCAGCCCAAAACCTCTTGGGCAGGTCAGCTTCTACAATCATGGACCTGGCAGCTTCCTTCAAGGTTCTGTTTCTTCTTTCAGCAACACCATTCTGCTGTGGGGTCCTAGCTGCAGAGACTTCAAGCTGAATTCCATTCTGGTCACTGTAATCAGTGATTGCCTTGTTGAGAAATTCACCTCCTCTATCTGATCTGATCTTGATGATTGAGGGGGATTTCTCATTCTGGATCCTTCTCAGTAGCTCAGGTAACTTGGTTAATGTTTCACTCTTTTTATAGAGAAAAACAATCCATGTGTATCTTGAGTAGTCATCTACTACTACTAGAGCGTGCTTTCTAACACTTAAAGTTCTTGGCTTGATAGGACCAAATAGATCCATGTGGAGTAGATCTAGAACCCTTGTTGTGAGAGTGGTAGGCTGAACTAGCTTGAATGATGCTTTTGTTTGTTTTCCTTTCTGACATGCATCACAGAGAGCTTCCTTTCTGAATACTTCTTCTGAAAGTCCTCTGACCAGCTTCTGAGAACTAATTTTGTTGATGGCTTTGAAATTTAAATGACAAAGTCTTTTGTGGCACAGCCATCCATTATCAGCTATTGTCTTTGATAGAAAACAGGTGTTAGGAGTTCCTGTGTTCCAATCTATCATATAGACATTGTTGTGCGGCGATTTATACTCCTCGATGGCGATCGATAACAAGGCCGAGCGACCGAGTCCACAACCAATCGAGCTACGGCAAAATTGTCGAAACGAAGGTAGCAATCCACCTTCGAGTATCTAGCGATCGACTCCCAAAGCGATCGCCCTTTGTCACCTAGCGATCGACTCTGGTGCCCGACCTAGGGCGACCGTCCTATGCCATGAACAAGACCTTCGTCCGTCAAAGTCTACGAAGACTCGATCTCAAAGCAGCGCCCATGTGCAGATTCGTGAAAGGCGCCGCAGAACATGGATCGTTGACCACAGCCTGTCACCACCTTCTCACCTACCGACAGACCCGCCGAAAGGTACAACGTGGGACCGCCCGTGACAGCAACTCAGACGCATGCAGACTTCTCATTGGATCGCACAGCTGGCTGCCAGCAACTCCTGCGAACTTTAAGGAGACCAGCCCATGTGCTAAAGACGATCGCCCGCTTATTATAATACAGCAGAGGCGATCGCCCAGCATCTCCCAGTCCTATAAATAGAGAACTTCCAGCAAGTGGAAAAAGGTTCGCAATTCATTCCAATCAGTTCGGAACTCAGTTGACAACCACATTCAGAATACATACACTCTTTCAGGCTCTTGGATTCCTCTCTTGAATCTACCTCAGGATTTCTCTCTCAGCACCTCTCATCCAGAAGACGGTCGGCAGAGGCAAGAACTCCCTGCAGTACAGATTCTAAGAGACTCGCAAGCCCAGGAGCTCAAACATACATCTAATACACACCGTGAGAGACTGTCAAATTCTCACGGTCGTCACAGCACCCCATCATTGTTACAAGAACTCACAGAGCATCATATCTGGTTCTTCCGGCAATCTTCACGCTCAATAGATAAGATAACTAGGGTCTTTACACTCATTGTAAATGTACTCTAACATTAATTTTTGTACTCCAAAGTATTTGTATTAATAACATCTCGCGAGAGCATTCAAGCCCGGGACTAACAACCCCGTCAAATCTTGTGTTATTTACTTTCCCCACGAAAGTGCTCTCGCACTTTGTTTGCTACTCGACCATTCCAGCAATATCTATCTCCGGGTAATATTTTGGGTAGAAACAATTGGCGCTAGAAGGAGGGCATCCTAACCTTCATTTTTATTCCTACCGTCCCGAAGAACACTCACTGTTCTCGGGGCTTATACTTGAAGTGACACTCACTGCGCTTCAAAGAAAGCCTTCAGAATCATGATGTCTGCCACTACATCGAAGAGAGCCTCTCTTCGAACCGTCGGACACCATATCCCGGCTCGATCCGAGCCCCAGCCGACAGTAGAGGGAAGCCGCGGCAACGCGAGACTCTCGATCCCGCACCTGAGGGGTGGCCCCAGCCTCTCACTCGACCTGTTCCAAACCGCGGAACAGATTGAGGAGGATATGGCCATCCTAAAGGAGCGACGAAGAGCATGCGCGGCGCCCGCAATAACTCCCTCGGCCATCCGCTGCGTGGGCAAACGGAAGTTCAAAGGGTTACTGGGCGAGCGATCGTCAGAAAGCCCCAATTGGCGAGAAAAGGCTCTCGCAAGGCCGGACGGTTCCGTATTCAGTCGCTAGGGAAGCGATCCATCATGGCGACCGGGGAATTCTGGCCCCAACCACAAGACGACGGAATCCGAGTCCGTCACCAGGAGTTCGGCCTACCCGAATCCCAGCCGAACACAGGTCAGCCGTCTGACTCCCGCTCCGAACGCCAGGGGGTCAGTACTTGATCGCCTCGGCTCCCGATCCGAGCACCTAGATGCGAGCAGCCAAGCCGCGGCGATGGCCGCTATGCAACGCCAGCTCGACGAGATGAAAGCACTGTTGGATACTGGGGCAAGCACCAGTAGAAAGATCATCGGACCGACCGAGCCACTCGCGGTCCACATCGAGCTTGCCCTCGTGCAACCAAGGATCGCTCCTCGCAAAACACCTCTATATGAAGGGAGATCGGACCCCGAGACCCACATAAGCAAGTTCCGGATCTACATGACCGGGTGTGGGGCATCAGATGCGACCAAATGCCGAATTTTCCCGTTAACGTTGGGCGAGCTGGCCCATAGGTGGTACGTCTCACTACCACTACGATCGATCATCTCCTTTGAGAAACTGGCGAATGACTTCACGTCATACTTCGCCGCCAAGGTCGCCAGACCAGAAGGCCCCCACCGCATGATGAAAATCAGGCAGGGGGAAGACGAATCCGACGCAGATTATATCGACCGGGTGGATGAAATAGTCCTTACCGGCGAGCCCATCAGCGACGAGCTTGCTCTCTACTCGGTCCTGGGGGATTTTACGGTCATTCGCCCATGTTTAGGCACCTTACGAAGGACATCCCCCCGACCTATGCGATCTTCCGCGCTAAGGCTGCCGACTTTCTGGCCAGGCAAAGGCTACTCACCCTCCGCCTAGGCGAGGGAACGCCGCCTCCTGTCCAAAAGACGTCGATCGCCAAAACCAAAAAGGTGGTCTCCAAGCCACCCGGCGATCTCAGGGCCTTCGAGGATGTGGAAACCCATCTCCTCCACAGGTTCAACCGAACTCCAGCCCACATTTTTTACGCCATCAAGGGGCGCGGACCGCTAAACAAGCCGAAGGCAATAAGGGACCATGGTCACCTGGACCACAATCAATATTGTGCCTACTACAAGAGTTCCGGTCACAACACCAACCAATGCCACGACCTCCTCAGACAACTCTGGAGATTGTTCGAGAAAGGCAAGTTAGACAGCTTATTGGCTTAGCCGGAGCCCCATCAATCTCCCAGCACGGTCGCCCGAGTCGAACGCGAATAGGCCGGAAAGCTCATACGAGCCGACCCCTTGATCAACCTCGGAAATCGTATCTACATGCTTCAATCAGGAGAAGGGAACTTCGGAAGTCTCTCCCCGATTTCCCGCCTCATCAAACCAAAGGTTACTGCCTGAGAAAACGCTTCGAAAAAGGGGATGACTCGCTCGCCCTCTAAAGTTCGTCATCAACTTGATGGACCTAGGCAGCGATCGCCTCCCCTAGCACAACGTATAATGTCGAGGATTGTCATCTGACATGATGGTCCGAGGTAGAAGAGTGTCGCAATGGTCGCGAAAATCGATTAAACCGATGATCCGTCCATGCAAGGTTCCTTTGGGCTCCGATCGCTCGCCCTTCGTTTAAATACGAGGCGGGTGTAGCTGAAGGACTCTCCAAAACAAATCAGGGGATTACTCGCTCGCCCTCTAAAGTTTGTCATCTACATGAAGAACCTAGGCAGGAGATCTCCTCCCCTTACACAACGTATACCGTCGAGGATCGTCATCTGACTTGATGGTCTGAGGTAGAAGAGTGTCGCCATGGTCGTGGAGGACGATGGAACCGTTCTCTGTGCCCATGCAAGGTCCCTTTAGGCCACGATCGCCCGCCCTTCGTTTAAATACGAGGCCGGCGTAGTCTGAGGGCCCTCCAAAACAGATCTGTGGACACATTTGCCCACCCTCAAAGGTCTATCACTTAACGTGGTAGGTCCTTCCCGGACAATGCGACGCGTCCCTCCCCCCGTCTCAACGTATACCATCGAGGGTCGCCATCTTAATGGCGGCACGAGGTAGAAAAGAGCTAACAAGCCGCGAACGTGGAGTTGATTAATCCGACGACGCCCCGCGCAAAGAATCCTATAGACCAAGACCGCACGCCCTTCGTTTAAATACGAGGCGAGGGGCAGCCTACGGAGGTCCCTCCCAATTAAGTGAGTCGCGAGAACTTAGCCATCAGACGGAATGTCGCTCGCGTATAAGACACAGTCGTGGAGGTCGGCCCATCGAACTCCGCGATCGTGCATGGTTCCTCAAGACCGAGATGGACGGCCTTCCTCGAGGAATCGACAAAATTGAAGACCGCTCACTCAACGATATATTTTCGTCCCCTTACTTTCACTAAGTAAACAAAAACAAGGGGGAAGTGCGGAGCTATTTATACGACGATCGTCCCTATTCAATTACATACGGAGATCGGCATTTTTCAGATGTTTGTGCAGCGATCGAATTTGTTGTAAAAGTTATCTATATGAGTTTATCAATTCACTTGGAGCTACACTCGCAACAATCTCTCCTCACACATTTGTACAAAGTCATGCAAAGACTCAGAAAAGCAATCATTCAAGTAATAAATCGAAGAAACAAATATTCATTTCATTACTTGAAGTATCAGAGTACATACATGGTCGCCCGAAAGCCTAAGTACAACAAAGGATAGCTACAAAATTACAAGGCAAGAAGCTAAAACAATAAGAACGAAGAGCTTCAGGCCCCTCCCTGGCCTTCGCCTTCAACCACCGGATTGCACTTCCGGAGCTGCCTCCACATCCTCCGGAGCGTTAGGATGAACAAGGTTTGCCGAAGTCGGGTACCAGCTCAGGTCCACACCGATTTTCGAAAGATCCAAGATCGGCACAGAGAAGGCAGGATGAAGAGGGTGCTCCAACGCATATGCCTTGAAGTTTTCAGCTAGAGGGCCGACCTCTAGCCCTCCCTTCTTAGCAGCTCGGAGCGAGTCAGCGAACGCCATATAATAGGCAAACTCACTGACGAACTCCACGTTGAGAAAGGGATCGGCCTCGGTCGCCTCCAGCTTCCCTTTCAACTCCGCAACTGCCTGTTGCGCACCCTGGAGCTCGGTCTCCCTAGTAGCCATCTCTCCCCTCGACGACGCCAGCACGCTAGTCAGCCGAGCGACAGTCACCTTCAGTTGATAGGCCTCCTTCTCAGCGGCCGCGTGCAACCGATGGGCGTCTGTCATCTGGTCCCGAAATCAGTCGACCGTCGCCCGAGCTCGCTCATAATTCTCTCTCATCAGCTCAACATCATGACTCTCCCGCTTAGCTGCATCCAAGGAGTCCTTCACCATAGCCACGATCCTGTCGGAAAACTCGGCATTCTCTTTCCGAGCGGCATTGAGGTCCGCCTGTAGAAGAGTAGTAGAAGGACGCCCCTCGAATTCCTGCACAGCCTGGGCAGCCATCGTCACCGCCTGGAGAGATAGAGCAAAAGCAGCCTGCATTGTATTCCCGGATCGCTGGCGAGCGATCGCATCTAAGTCGGTCATCCAGGCCTTCGGCAAAGCAGAAACGGCCCAGTTGACATACAGTGGGACATCGCAGGCCGCGCGAGGAGATCGGCTCACGAGGAAATCCAACACCATCGGTGGGCAAGCTAGGTTAGCGTTGTGGATCCTGCATCAAACAACAAAAAGTTAGCACATCTCCCACGCAAGTGACGAAACTCAACAAACAAACAAAGTCTACCTCTCGGCTCTCTCGGGGTCGCGACCGAAGTATGGTTTCCCGCGAGGGGTCTCAGCCTCGGCGATCGCCATCTCTCGCAAGAAAGCCGCAGAGGGCGTAGGCTCATCCACCGGGGGGACCGCGGTGATCGGAGGCACGGCGATCGGTACCTCCCCGGCAAGGGCGGAAACTGGAGGTTCTCCCGACCTCTGCCGCTTGCAGTTCGTACGGAGCCCCTTCTCCCGAGCTTCCTCCTCCGCTATGATCGGCTCCACATTGAGCCTCGCCTCCGGAATGAGAGGTAACGCCACCGGAGGAACCCGAGATGACTTCTTCTGGTGAAGACGGCTCAGAACTCCGGGGTTCGACATGGCTATCTCCGCTGGAGGCTCCAAGAAACGAGGAAAGCGGACTTCTGCAATAAAGAAAAATCACACAACAGTTAGACATATTCCTCGAGCAGGATGATCGCCAAGCAATTGGAGATCGTAGAAACTCATACCTGGGACCGAGAGATGTCGTGGGAAACAGAATAGCCGAGCAGACATCCAACGGCTCTCTTTGCTGATACGGCGAGCGTCTAAGTCGTCATCCGGCATACTTCGTATCCACACCCAGACGACCAGAAAATCGAAAGGTAGCTCGTCGACCGCCGGAATATGGAAACCTGCAAAAGGAAAACCAAATTAGATCAGTTCAGAACATATCCGAACAAAGGGAGAGTCAGAACCCTTACCCGGATTCCTCTCCCGAAAGCTAGTGGGAATATTCAGCTCGTCCGTGGGATTGTTGCTCGCTAGTGCCTTCCATGCACCGCCGACCCAGAACCATTTCGCTGGATCGCCCCGCACCTTATTTGGAACCCCAAGGATCACCCGACCGGATTGGCCTTGAATGTGATAGCCTCCGACCGACCCTTTTTGAGCCGTCAGCTTGAATAGGTGGTTCATCTCCAATGGTGAAGGAAGGCGGTACAGTCGGTGACCGCCGAACAAGGTGAGAGCACAAATGATCTGGAGCCAGGCGTTCGACGTTAACTGAAACGGCGCCACGTTCCAATCCGCCAGCAAATGGGAGACAGAAAAAGACAGAGGGAGCCGCAGCCCAGCCTCCATGATTGCTTCGTTCACGGCGACCATACCCTCCGGAGGTTGATAGGCTCGTTCATTCTCGGTCGGCGCAAAAAGATTCACATCTGAAGGGACGTGATACCTTGTCCTCCAGACGGCCAGGTCCTTCCTAGTCGCCGATCTCCTTATCTGGCCGAGGGACCATGGAGATCGCTGCGCAGCCCGAAACAGTGACCGCCTAGCAGATTGATAAGGATGAGCGATCGAGTACTCCCGATAATCGAATTTAGGAGACGGACCGGCCAACCTCTCCATGATTTCAGCAAAGGCCAAATAGGTCTGGCCAAAGGCACTATGCTGCTCCCAGTAGGCCCTCACCGCCGAATCTCTCTCCATCTGCGAGCGTCTTTGCTCAACCACCGCCTCCCTAGCAACGTCGGCTTCACTAAATAGCGCCTCGAATTCCACGGGATCGATACCGGCACGGATAGCCTCGGCGGCCATCTTTAAATGGAATTCTGCGGAGGATCCTCCCTGGGCAGTCGAAGCCCCGGCGGTGGAGGTGGTGCCCATTCCGTGCGATAAAGATGTTCCAGACATTTTCGAAAAGAAGAGGAGAAAAGGAATGTTTTCTTACCAAGGATTGAATCGATAGACGATCGGCAGTCGAATCTTCAAAGTCTTTGCAATATTCTTCTTCTCCGATAAGAGCGCGTAAGGGTCTTAGCACTGCAACCCAGCGCCTTTTTATAGGAGATGGTAAGGACTTCCGTGCAAATATGGAGAATCTCAGGGGTTGGAGTGCAACCGTCATAATTAATACCTCCCTTAAAACCCGCGACGCGTCGTTTCAAGGACACGCCAGACGATGAGTCATAACTAACCGTCGGTCTCCCCCAACAAGAATCCGACACGTGCCCCGGAGACTTTTCCGCATCCGCTGCCATTTCCTGCTCATTTCAGCGACCGACTAGGTCGTCCAAGTTCAAAACCAATCCGCTCAAAAGACGATCGCCAGTTCCATAAAATGCTGAGTCACTCGTCAAAGTTAAGCGATCGCCAGTAGAACCACCTCACCCCACGTTTCCAACATCGAAGCGAGGTGGGGGGCAATTGTTGTGCGGCAATTTATATGCCTCGACGGCGATCGATAACAAGGCCGAGCGACCGAGTCCACAACCAATCGATCTACGGCGAACTTGTCAAAACAAAGGTAGCAATCCACCTTCGAGTATCTAGCGATCGACTCCCAAAGCGATCGCCCTTTAGCACCTAGCGATCGACTCTGGTGCCCGACCTAGGACGACGTCCTGTGCCACGAACAAGACCTTCGTCCGTCAAAGTCTATGAAGACTAGATCTCAAAGCAGCGCCCATGTGCAGATCCGCGAAAGGCGCCGCAGAACATGGATCGTTGACCATAGCCTGTCACCACCTTCTCACCTACCGACAGAACCGCCGAAAGGTACAAGGTGGGACCGCCCGTGACAGCGACTCAGACGCGTGCAGACTTCTCATTGGACCGCACAGCTGGCTGCCAGCAATTCCTGTGGACTTTAAGGAGACCAGACCATGTGCTAAAGACGATCGCCCGTTTATTATAATACAGCAGAGGCGATCGCCCAGTATCTCCCAGTCCTATAAATAGAGATCTTCCAGCAACTGGAAAAAGGTTCGCAATTCATTCCAATCAGTTCGGAACTCAGTTGACAACCACATTCAGAATACATACACTCTTTCAGGCTCTTGGCTTCCTCTCTTGAATCTACCTCAGGATTTCTCTCTCAGCACCTCTCATCCAGAAGACGGTCGGCAGAACTCCCTGCAGTATAGATTCGAAGAGACTCGCAGGCCCAGGAGCTCAAACATACAGCTAATACACACCGTGAGAGACTGTCGATTTCTCACGGTCGTCACAGCACCCCATCGTTGTTACAAGAACTCACAGAGCATCATATCTGGTTCTTCCGGCAATCTTCACGCTCAATATCTAAGATAACTAGGGTCTTTACACTCATTGTAAATGTACTCTAACATTAATATTTGTACTCCAAAGTATTTGTATTAATAACATCTCGCGAGAGCATTCAAGCCCGGGACTAACAACCCCGGCAAATCTTGTGTTATTTACTTTCCCCACGGAAGTGCTCTCGCACTTTGTTTGCTACTCGACCATTCTAGCAATATCTATCTGCGGATAATATTTTGGGTAGCAACAGACATCTCTCCTTCTGAATCCTTGTAGCTTGACTTCCCGAGATAGGATATCTATCACCATGCATTTCCAAATGGTGAAGACTACTTGATTCTTCTCATCACAGAACTGGCTTATGCTCAAAAGGTTGTACTTGAGCCCTTTGACATAATGAACTTTTGATATAGTGATGTTCCCTCTGTGCAGCTCTCCAAAACCTTTAGTCTGACCTCTGGAGCTATCTCCAAATGTTACATCTGGACCTTTTCTTTGGTATAATTTGCCAGTACCTTCTTGTTCCCGGTCATGTGCCTCGAGCATCCGGAATCTACAAAGCATTCTTCACCTCCAAGATTTGAATATGTGGAGATGTGGTAGTAGTCCTTCCACCTTTTCTGCAATCAGACAAGCAGAGATTTAGGTACCCAAATCTGTGTGGGTCCTCGAGGGTTAAATGGTTTCCTGGAGAATTGATTCCTCCTTGGAATGTGAAAATTGTTGTTATTGCCCCTATAAGGTATGTAAGATCTGGGCCTATATCCTCTGTTAGAATTGTGTACTGGATATGCCTCATAAAATTGGTAGTGTGGGCCATTTCTATATCTTGGCTGAGACCATTTATTAAATCTTTGAGGTCTCCACATTTGTTCATTTTGAAAATTAGGATAACCTTGAGGTTTCCATTTGCCCCTCCCATTTTGAAATTTGTTTTTGGGGAGTCTTTGATAATAATGGACATGTTGTCTGGGCTACTTATTTTGCCTTGGCCATTGCCTAGTCTCATGTCTAGGTGGCTGCCTTGTATAACTTGGCTGCAGCCTAGACCTGTGACTTGGCTGCTGCCTATTTTGAAATACCGGTTTGTATATTGGCCCAGCAGACGAGACAATTGTTTCTCCCTTGATGAAGGTAGTTTCAGAACTAGAGGGAGTGTTGTGGTCATATCCGAGGCCTGATCTGGAATATAATGGCCTTTTGTTCATACACAGTTCGTCCAGAGTTAGAGATGCCTTCAGGGATGTTATTTCCTTCGCCTGAGTTTTACTTAGCTGAGTCAGTTTAGTAAATTCAGCTTTGACATGAGCAAGTGCAGCTGATTTTTCACTATTTAAAACAGTTAATTGTTTTATCTCAGCTGTAGTGTTATCGTCCTGGTTTTTCAAGTTGTCTGCAGCCTGTTTTTCGAGATCATAGTTGGTTTTATTCAGTTCTAGGCTGGGTTTTTCGAATTCATTTTTCAGTTGCCTATTCTCATCTTGCAGCTGAGTCTTCTCGGCTGATACAGCTAGGTGTGCAGATTTTAATTTCTCAAAGTTTTCGAGAAGCTGTTTTACAGACTCGTGTAAGTCCATGTCCTGTGACATGTCTGAGCTGTTATTATTTGAAACTGGGGGTTTTGAAGTTAGTTCTTCATCAGCTAGGTTCGCCATCAGACAGTCATACTCCTCATCATCATCAGAGAAGAATCCGCTGCTTGAATCCACTTTCTCTTGGTCTTCTCCGATGAGGGCTTTCCTTCAGTCTTCTTTTCTACCCACCTCCTTCTTGCTCTCATCCTTCTTAAGATCAGGACAGTCGATTTGAATGTATCCTGTCTTATGGCAGTTGTCGCATTCCACCTTCCAGCTTTGGTTCCTTCTTGGATTCTCCTTATAATTCTTTTTGTATTTGGAGTAGTTCTTTCGGAAGTTGCTGAACCTTTGCATTATGAACGCCATTTCTTCCTCAAAATCTCGGGGATTTGGAGGCTTGCCTTCATATAAGCTCTTGGCGGGAGACTCGGATGCAAATGCTATTCCATTCTCTGCAGGCTCGGTTGATGATGAACTTGGAATCTCGAACTCATAAGCCTTCAGGTCAGAGAATAGTTCTTGAATCTTTATTTTATTGAGGTCTTTGGATTCTCTCATGGCCACTACCTTCATACTCCATTCTGGATTGAGAGATGTTAGAACCTTTATGGCCATCTCTCTGTTGCCATATGATTTACCAAGTGAGTTGATCTCATTGATGATCTCAGTAAATCTTGTATCCACCTGGTATATGGATTCGCCATTCTTCATTTTGAAGTTGTCAAATTTTTTAGTAGCAATTGACTACTTGTTTTCTTTGATCAGCTCTGTACCCTCACACATTATTGCTAATGTGTCCCAGATTTCCTTGGCATTTTTGCAATTTTTGATCTTGACCATTGTTGATTTGTCAAGACTTTGATACATCACGTATCTGGCCCGGTTGTCAAGATTGGCCAGCTTTATTTCTTCGGTGGTCAGCTATGTCCTCTTCCTTGGGATCTTCTCTGGCTTTCCGGCTGCAATCTCCTCAGGAGTGTTGTCCTTCTCAAAGATGAAAGGACCGTCCTCTATGATGCACCACATGTCGTCATGGATTGAAGATAGGTGTGCCTGCATCCTTATCTTCCAAAGATCATACTCATCAACTGAAAAAACAGGTAATCTAGAGTGCATGTGTTGCATGTGTTCCATATCTAATATGAGAGATTAAAACAATATATCCTTGATATATGGATCTGGTTCTTAAAAGATTGAACCAACCGCTCTGATACCACTTGTAGGTCACAAGTTGTCCAGGAATAAGTCTAGAGGGGGGGTGAATAGACTTATTGAAACTCTTTTTCCCGAGGGGACTGAGTTTCTCAGCTGATAAATACAGATGACTTGGAGTCATCTGTAGTCAGGTAAGTGCGGAAGTCAACTGATGACGAATACAAATATTTAATCAATGGAACAATAAAGATGTATGCAGTAGTTAAGTATGACACTAAAAATGTAAAGTACGCAGGCAATATATAGTGGTCTCATAGGTGGGGTAATGCTCTACTAATCCACTTTCCTCCAAACTAGTTGGAGGTGAATCCACTATAATTCTCAACCAGTGATCAATATTACAATGATTCTACAACTTAGCTACAACAACTTCCAACCAGTGGAAATCCTGTCGTTACAACTATTCCTTTGACTGCCTAGCACCACTTGATTCTTCAAATCCTTGGATGCCTATCAGTCGTGAAACTTCAACCAGTGAAGTACCCCGATCTTAGATTTTAAGACAAGAGTTTTTGTCTTCTCCAAAGCTTGCTTAGTATATGAACTGTAAGAACTGCTTTTCACGATGCTATTGTTCGCTTTGATTGCTTTGCTTGATCGCTTGTAAGTGTTGTTCGCATCGTATTGCTCATATTCAACTCTTCGAATATATATAGGTGTCGATCCTTTTTCGCTTTTCTTCATAGCTGTTGCAAATCTATCACAAATCCGTCCATTGGAGACATAGACTTCTTTGTTTTTCTTTCTGAACGTTGCAAGACTGGATTCCTATATTTTAATTCAAATTCCGACCACTGTGAAGACTTCCATGTGAGGGCGCCGAATCTTTTGATTTTAATACGCTTATAGTCTCCAGTGGTGGGTCAGGATGAATTATTTAATTCATATCCGTCCGGGAATCTTTCCAATCTATCCCTTATCGTCCGCATGTGACTTTCCATGATTATTGACTATTCAACGCATGCTGACGTGGACTGGAGTACTTGGCTGATCACTTAACTGACTTCTCTGTGGTCAATCTGTCTGATGAAGTCAACCTTGTCTGATGTCGACTTCTCTGATTATGACTTCTCTGCTCTTCCGACTTGTCTGAAGTCTTCTAAATTGATGAACTTGACTGATCTGATGGTCAAACTTCAGATGACTTATTTTGACTGCAGTCTGGTCCAACTTCGCTGATAAATTTGTTTGACCAGAACTTCTCCGATAAGGGTTGCCCGATTTAGCTCGTCTGTGGTCAACCTTATCTGGACAGTTGAGTTGACCAAGACTCAGCTGATCGATACTTATCTGATATTTGTATTTAGCCGATTTTTAAAGTCTAACTTATATGGCTTATAGAAGATACTCATTTGGTTCTTCTTTACATTTTGCCAAGTATCTAACTCAAAAGAGATTGGCCTATGGAAGATACTCGTTTGGTTCTTCCTTACATTTTGCCAAGTAATAAGCTTACATTTGAATAAACACGTACAATGATGACATCATCAAAATCTAACAAGTATTCCTAACAAATTGCCCATCATCTTCATGCCGACCCGATACATGCCTATCCGCTCTCCTGGATCCTGAAATACATGAAAGGTATTTCCCCCATAAAGGGGTTAGCCGTCGAATAGCTAGTACAAGTATATCGAATATGAAACACAATACTTCTCGACAATAAAGTAAATGTAATCATCATCTCATCAACTCAGGACTAGTATTCCGGAATAACTAAATCTAAATCTCATAGCATTACAATCACTACATAAATGATTAACTGCGAAACCACACCAGAGGCTACGGGAACCCTCAGAGGACCCGTCGTTCCGTCCCAGAGTGGTTAACCCAAAATATCCGCGGAACCGCATCAAAGGCTACGGAACCCTCAGAGGACCCGTCGGCCCAATCCCGAGTGAATATATACCATCATACAATTCATATATCTTACTTTCAAAGTCGAGAACGTACAATCATAAACATATACTTGCCTTCGAGACACCGAGAATCGGAAGGAAAAGAGTATAAGTTCGGTAGGTCCAAGAACGCACTTTCGGCACCTAAATGATTCGTAAGGAATACGATAATCAATAATCCATACTCAAATCACACGAAGGAACTCCCGAAACCCGCCTACAATTCACCAAACTACAAGGATAAACATCTAGAGGTTTGAAAATCACCCAAACCCTCTCAAGTCCGAACAAGGTACAAAACAATCCATATAATCGTAGGGGAAATGTGGATACATGGTAGATACATCAAAATCTCAAAGATCTCAAGCTCCAAACAGATAAATCGGGCGAATCTAAGAAAATCCCCAAAAATTCCCAAAACTAGGGTTCTAAGGATTTTACCTTGATTTGGAAGATAGAAATGGATTAGATGATGTGCAATCTTTATTATTCAACCAAAGATGATGATAGTTGAAGAAGGACCGCCTCAAATCGCCCCAAATCGCCCTCTCCCGTGCTCTCCCATCAGAAATGAGTGGAAAGGTTGCAAAATGACGAGAGCAGGGGTTGACTGCCCCTTATATACTGTGCCAGGTTAGCGCGCGCTAAAATTAAGGGTTAGCGTGTGCTAACGGGGTCACC
Source organism: Orobanche coerulescens (assembly GCA_033398695.1). Classification (NCBI taxonomy): domain Eukaryota; kingdom Viridiplantae; phylum Streptophyta; class Magnoliopsida; order Lamiales; family Orobanchaceae; genus Orobanche; species Orobanche coerulescens. The sequence continues at coordinate 133,234,338 of CM065815.1, read as the reverse complement.
CGGTAGTACAGTAGATCCTATCCTGAGATGTTAGCGCGCATTACCACACCTTAGCATTCGCTAACTGGTATCCTGCAAAAATTCTAGTTCACTGCCCAACTCCGCTAGTGTGCTCTACGATTGGGCACTAGCGCGCGCTACGCAACACCTATAGCGTGCGCTGGATAAGGCCTAACGTGCATTACCTGTTAGTCCAGAAAGTAGAAATACCTCACTGCTTCTGCCGACTCAGCTCATTAGCGTGCGTTATGGGCGATGTTAGCGCGCGCTACTGAACACGAATAGCGTGCGTTGGCTACTGCCTAGCGTGCGCTAACTGCTAGTCCAGAGGGCAGAATTAGCTACTGCCTCTGCCAAGCCCAGACCATTAGCGTGTACTAATACTTAACGCTAGCGTGCGCTACTCAACAGGAATAGCTGCGTTAGCTTAGGTCTAGCGTACGCTATATGCCTGTCTCAAAACACCACCGTATGGTCCAAACAATACGAACATGATCCGAAAGGCACGAAACTCTAGAATCAACATCGATAACATCTCAATAAGTGTTTACAGAGCGGCAAAAGTGGAAGAACGACAAGGTCAATAATTCAATAAAAAGTACGGGTATTACATTCTCCCCCTCTAAAAAGAAGTTTCATCCCGAAACTTAAGAAATAAAAAGTTCGGGGTATTCCGATCGCATCTTCTCTTCCGTCTCCCAAGTCGCCTCCTCGACTCCATGTCTCAACCATTGGACTTTAACCAGCGGGATGGTTTTGTACCGAAGCTGCTTCTCACGACATTCAAGGATCTTCACCGGCCTCTCCGGAAAGGTAACATCCTCGGCTACGTCAATCTCACTATAGTAGATAACATGACTTAGATCCGGCACGTACTTCCTCAACTGAGAAACATGAAAAACGCTATGGACATGACTCAAAGCTGGAGGCAACACCAATCGATAAGCTAAATCTCCAACCCTGTCCAAAATTTCAAAAGGTCCAATATACCTCGGACTAAGTTTCCCCTTTTTCTCGAAGTGGAAAACTCCTCTGGTCGGCGACACCTTGAGTAGAACATGGTCTCTCACTTCGAATACCAAAGGTCGACGACGAGTATCAGCATAAGATTTCTGACGATTCTGGGCAGTCAACAACCGGTCCCTGATAATAGAAATCTTCTCCTTAGTCTCCATCAACATATCTGGTTCCATTCCGACTAGCTCCAAAGCCTCGTCCCAACATAATGGCGATCTACACCGCCTACCATAAAGTACCTCGAAAGGTGCCATTTTGATCGACGCATGCCAACTATTATTGTAGGCAAACTCGATCAACGACAAGTGAAGCTCCCAATCATTACTCCAGTCTAGGGCACAAGCCCGCAACATATCCTCCAACGTATGAATCGTTCGCTCCATCTGACCGTCTGACTGAGGATGAAAAGACGTGCTCAATCTCAACTTGGTGCCCAAAGCCTGATGAACGGCCTGCCAAAAATGCGATACGAAACGACCATCTCGGTCGGAAACAATGGTCTTAGGGGCACCATGCAATCTCATGATCTCAGCTATAAAAGTTCGAGCCAATCTCTCCGGTCCCCAAGTATCCTTAATATCTAGGAAGTGTGCAGACTTGGTCAACCGATCAACGATTACCCAAATCATATTCATTCTAGCTCTAGTTCTCGGCATCCCAATGATAAAATCCATAGGATATCTTCCCACTTCTACTCAGGAATGGGAAGCGGCTTCAACAACCCCGCCGGTCGTTGATGTTCAATCTTGACTTGTTGACACATCATGCACCGTAGTACAAACTCCGTGACATCTTTCTTCATATTATTTCACCAAAAATTTCGCTTCAAGTCCTTGTACATCTTACTCATTCCGGGGTGTATAGAGTAAGGCGTAGCATGGGCTTCTCGGAGAATTCTCTGCCTCAACTCTAGATCATTCGGGACACAAAGCCTGCCCTGGATTCTCACAATACTATCCTCGTGGACCATAAAACCAAGGGCTTTTCGTTTAATTACATCTTCCTTCAGTTGAGAGATCATTGGGTCACTCCACTGTTTCCCTTTGATGTCGTCAACCAAGGACGAAGTAATATCGAGAGTGCACAACTATCCTTGCACTCTTTGAATCCAAACTTCTATTCCTTGCTCGATTAAATCCTGACGAATCTTTGTCTTAGATGTAAGAACCTCGAGCATCTGAAGCGATGCCGATTTGCGGCTCAAAGCACCCGCGATGACATTGGCCTTTCCCGGATGGTAAAGAATTTCCAAATCGTAATCCTTGATCAATTCCAACCAACGTCTCTGCCTCATATTCAGCTCTTTCTGACTGAAAATATAATTCAAACTCTTGTGATCAGTATAAATCCGACACAGAGAGCCATACAAATAATGCTGCCAAATCTTAAGTGCGAAGACAATTACGGCCAACTCCAAATCATGAGTAGGATAGTTCATCTCATATGGCTTCAATTGTCGTGACGCAAAAGCTATCGTCTTATCATGCTGCATAAGCACACATCCAAGCCTTTGACCCGAAGCATCGCTATAAATTGCAAATCCTTCACTACCCTGTGGTAAAGCTAGAATCGGCGCTGAGGTCAAACGTCTCTTCATCTCATCGAAGCTCTGCTGTCTCTCAGCCGTCCAAACAAATTTTTCTATCTTCTGGAGTAACTGCGTAAGCGGCCGAGCGAGTTTCGAGAACCCCTCGACAAATCGACGGTAATACCCATCAAGACCCAAAAAGCTACGAACTTCTTTAACATTTTTAGGCGGTTCCCAATCTAGCTCATTCTGCAACACTTGAACTATGCCATGATGAAACATGTTTTTAAAGACAACAATACTGTCTCCCAAAATAAATTTAAGAAAATACATTTTCATGACAGCGAGTAAAATAGTTTATTCAAAATATATCATGTTGAAAAGTATCATTTTCAAATGTTCAAAAATAGTTTCATATATCTCAAAATAAACTAGCATGACTACATGTTCCTCTCAACAATCCACAACATTTCTCCAAAATGCACATCTCCGTTTTCCATGTTTAACCGACATATTGATTTTCCATAATCGTGTTTCTCAAGATCATCGGTTCTTTCCCAACTATTATATTCTGCTACCTCATAGCGTAACACATAATATTCTCCGAATGTTTCTCAAAGGACATCAACTTATATCCGTACCTCGTTCGAAACGCAGTCTTCAGAACGTCGGACTCTTTCACCCGGAGCTGATAGTATCCTGATCTCAAATCAATTTTTGAGAATACTGCGGCTCCCTGCAACTAATTAAATAAATTATCTATGCGAGGAAAATGATACTTGTTCTTGACTTTGTTTAGTTCACAGTAATCAATGCATAATCATAGTGAACCATCCTTCTTCTTCACAAAAAGAATAGGCGTGCCCTAAGGCGAAGCGCTCGGTCTGATGTACCCTTTCTCTAATAGTTCTCCCAGCTGACTCTTTAATTCTTGCATCTCGGAAGGTGCCATCCGATACGGCGCCTTAGAAATCGGGGCCGTGTCAGGCTCTAAGTCCACAGAAAATTCTATCTCTCGATCTGGCGGTAATCCCGGGAGGTCGTCTGGAAAAATGTCGGGGTACTCATTAACAACTGGAATCGTAGAGAAATCGACTTCGTTCCCTTCCATCTTCAAAGCATAACACCAATAGCCCGTGCAACCTTTATTCAAAAGTTTTACGGCCTTCATGGCACTGATAAGCAACTTAGGTTAGCCCGATTTACGTCCCATAAACGAGTACTCGGAATCGTCTTTAGTAATCATAGCGATAACCTTAGTACGGTAATTCATAATCGCTTGGTGACTGCCAAGCCAATCCTCGCCGAGGATCACATCCTCGCCTTCCATATCAACCACAATCAAGTTCGACAACCAATCCGTACCAGCTATATTCACCGAAAAATCTCTAATCTCCCGATTCCCATGATTCTATCCCCACTAGGTAGTTTCACAATGAAAGGATCGCAAGTAGTCATACAAGTTATATTCAAATGGCGTACACACTCCAAGGAGATGAAAGAATGTGTAGCACCCAAATCAAAAAGTACACGAACTGGATGAGATAGGATATGAATAGTACCTGAGGCCACCGCCGCATCGGGTTCGTCTGCTCGACGCATCTCATAGACTCGTGGGTGTGCCAAACCGACACTAGAATCTCCCCCTCTAGCATTCTGACTCCGTCCCCGATCTCTGCCGTAACTCTGTTGTGACTACTCATCTATAGGTGCTGGGGCCGAAGGCCGAGTGTCCAAAGTCTGATCTTGTTCGGGGTAACAAGTTGCCCTATGTCCCATCTGTACACAAGTGTGACACTTCAGAGGTGGGAAATTAGACTCCAGATTAACATAGCCTGGACGACCACAATTAAAACAAGTTACCGGGTGAGTTGAGGTGACCGGAGCAGAACGAAAACTCCTCTTCCCTCTAACAGAACGTGACGACTGCCTGACAGAATGGTTGGTCGTATGAGGTCTCTGGAAGTTGCCACCTTTAGAGCTAGAAAAGTTACCAGCAATCTTCTGCTTCTTCGATTTTTCCGTGGTATCATTATGGGGACTTAACATATCATATGCCAAGGCCCTCTCTTGGTACTCCTTCAACGTAGTGCAAGCAAACCCGGGTATATAACGCCGTAAATCCATACTCATCCACATATCAAAGTAACGGATCTTGTCACGCTCATCCCACACTTGATTCTTCACGTGGATCAGCTGTTGGTTGTACCCCACTATCGTCTGCGAGACTAGGATGTTTGCGGCTTTGTCTCGAAAAACGCTCAGATTCTGCCTTTTTGCACTGGCCAAGAACAAAAATCAGCCTCCAGACAATCGGTGGCACGAAAGAATCGAAGAAGCACGGAAGAATCTGATCCTTCTTTCACTCATTACCAGCAGGATCTGATCTCGGTGGTTGAATAATAAAGGTGGAAGAATCCGATCCTTCTTTCACTCATTACCAGCATGATCCGATCCTTCTTTCACTCATTACTAGCATGATCCGATCCTTCTTTCACTCAAGTCCGAACAAGGTACAAAACAATCCAGATAATCATAGGGGAAACGTGGATATGGGGTAGATACATCATAATCTCAAAGATCTCAAGCTCCAAAATGGATAAATTGGGCGAATCTAAGAAAATCCCCAAAAATTCCCAAAACTAAGGTTCAAAGGATTTTACCTTGATTTGGAAGATAGAAATAGATTAGATGTGTAATCTTTATTATTCAACCAAAGATGATGATAGTTTAATAAGGATCGCCTCAAATCGCCCCAAGTCGCCCTCTCCCGTGCTCTCCCGTCGGAAATGAGTGAAAAGGTTGCAAAATGACGAGAGCAGGGGTTGACTGCCCCTTATATACTGCGCCAGGTTAGCGCGCGCTAAAATTAAGGGTTAGCATGCGTTAACGGGGTCACCCGGTAGCCCAATAGCTCCTGTCCTAAGATGTTAGCGCGCGCTACCACACCTTAGCATGTGCTAACTGGTATCCTGCAAAAATTTTAGTTTACTGCCCAACTCCGCTAGTGTGCGCTACGACTGTGCACTAGCGCGCGCTCTGCAACACCTATAGCGTGCGCTGGCTAAGGCCTAGCGTGCGTTACCTATTAGTCCAGAAAGTAGAAATACCTCACTGCCTCTGCCGACTTAGCTCATTAGCATGCACAACGGGCGATGTTAGCGCGCGCTACTGAACACAAATAGTGTGCGCTGGCTACTGCCTAGAGTGTGCTAAATGCTAGTCCAGAGGGCATAATTAGCTACTGTCTCTGCCAAGACTGGACCGTTAGCGTGCGCTAATACCCAACGCTAGCGTGCGCTACTCAACAGGAATAGCGTGCGTTAGCTTAGGTCCAGCGTACGCTATCTGCCTGTCTCAAAACAACGCTGTAAGGTCCAAACAATACGAACATGATCCGAAAAGCACGAAAATCTAGAATCAACATCGACAACATCTCAATAAGTGTTTACAGAGTGACAAAAGTGGAAGAACGGCAAGGTTAATAATTCAATAAAAAGTATGGGTATTAGAAACAAACTAGCCTCATCACTGGAACCAGTGACTCCCTTCATTCATAAAGTATCATTCGATTATGATGATGAGCCAATATAAAAAATGCTTAGACGACCTACATAGGCACACAAAGTAAAGGAGTTTTCTCGTAAAATGAAAGGACTAAGAGAATCTTACAAACATGCTCAAAATCCCCGAATGAAGGAAAAGCCCCTTCATAAGCAGAATCCCACGACCTACTGTAATATCCGCATTTTTCTTTTTTCCCGATATTCTCATTTTTGGTGTATTTTTATTTTTAGCAACTCGCTTGTAACCGTATTGACATTTCGAGAATATTTAATATTGGACTTTTTGTCGTTCGAGCTTGTTTCGGACTCGTTTTACTCGATTCGGTGTTTTATGTTGTTTTCATCGCTATTTCGTGTATTCTCGTAATCGTCGTTCGGAACCGCCGTTTCGGGGTTGCCGAAGATCCATCTCATGTTATTATGAGTGTTGTGAGCTTTTGTTTGGTGTTTCGACCATGTATCGTACATTTTGGATGTTTTGGGCCGTTTTATAATTTCCCAAAGTTTTGGGATAATTACGTTTGTTGTTGTTTTCCAAACCTTCGGGTAGTCGGGAATATTTTTTCCTTCAACACTTAAGTTCGCCACCTCGAATCCTTTACGTTCGTACCATTGTGATCTGTTCACCGTTGCATTTCGATTTTTCGGTTCCTTCTTTGCCTGTTGTTAGCAGCCTGAACTCCTCAGGAAGGAACATTACGTACGTAATGCATTTTGCTGTTACGTATGTAATGGTATGTGTGAGATAGTACAGGCAATCCTGCCATTTCGTTATGTACGTAAGCAAGGGGGGCTTACATACGCTAACAAGCTAACGTACGTTAGCTACCTGTGGCTAACGTACGTAACGCGACCTGGGTTTATAAACCCAGGAGTTGACCGATTTCGGTCATTTTCATTTCTCCTCCTTCTCCTCCGACTCCGAGGCGATTTTCTTGGCATTTCCGGGCGATTTGAAGCTTTGTAACTCCGAGCCATCATCTTCTTCGAGTTTTTGGAGTGTATTATCAACATCTAATCGTGTTCTTCGTCCTTAATCCGAGGTAAGCTCCTAGAACCTTGTTTTGGGGAAACTTGGGATTTCGGGTTTTCGTCCGTTTCGTTCTGTGTGGTTGATTAATTCATGATGAATATGATTAATCTTGCTGATATTCTTGGTTTCCCTATGGATTCATGGTATATTTCGTAGTTGTTGCGTTTTCGAGAGGGTTTGGTTGTGGTCCGCCCTCGTTGCTATTTTTATACGAATATACATGAATCGTAGGCGGGTTTTCGGGAGTATTTCAATTCCGTATTCGTTTGGAAATTGTTGTGATTGTGTTCTTCGAATCGTTAGATTTGGTTCCGTTGGTTCCTAGCGTTCGTAGGTGATTTTCCTTTCCGTTCGTCATGTCGTCTATTATTCAAGGCAAGTATTTTTGGAAACTTTTATACTTAACATGAAATGGTAATGTATATTGTGTGTGCTTTACTAACCTCGGGAGTTCCGAAGGGGCCACGGAGGGAATCCATTGGTATAGCCCTGGATTCACGAGTTTGTTTAGCTAGCCAGCTCGGGAGGGTCCTTAGAGGCCCCGAGCGGGATCAATGGTATAGCCCTGTTCCCAAGGCAATACATGTGCGTGATTTGTTTTATGATATGGCCAGCTCCGGAGGGTCCTTAGAGGCCTCGAGCAGGATCAATGGTATAGCTCTGTTCCCTAGGTAAATTATTTGACTGTTTGTTTTTGGAAAAGACATGTCTGTTTTGGTTTTTGAAATGATTTGGTGCATTGTACTATGAAATGTGTAAGCGATTGGTTTGCCTTGATTACTTGTACTAGCGTAATTGCTAACCCCTTTAGGGACCCGTTTTGGGGAAATTCTTGTTATGGACTTCAGGTTATGTTCTGTCGGACGAGCGGGTGCTGGGACAGTACGAGGATGTTGGACAGGGTCGTTGACATGTGCATTTGAGTCCTTTTATTTCCGCTGTTCTAGTCGATATGGTTGTTGCCTACTTTTTAAAACTTTTAGATTGTACTCGCGAGTACTTAGGCTTTTCGCTTCGAATTTCGTTTTGTGTTCATTAAAGTTGCTATATTGTCGGTTGATGTTTATTCCACCGGTTGCACCGGGCGTGTTATTATATGTTTGTATTATTTAAATGTGTGTCCTCGCTAATCGAGATGGTTAGTCGAGTGGTGTTTTCTTGTTTTAGCCTGGTGGGTCCCATGTAGGGGTCCACGGCACTGTAATATACCTTGAATATCTCGGGGTGTTACAGAAAATGGTATCGGAGCCCTAGGTTTATGGATACCTAGGCTTGTCGGTTATTTGGGTCTAGTTGTGTTTTGTTTTGCACATTGTCACACCGCTGCCAGCATCTCGGTACTTCCAGTGCTCGTAAGTTTTCCTTACTCGATTCTTTGCTTTCTCATACCGTATTTCCGTTTCTTGAACTGTGGTTGTTTTCCTCTCTTACTTATCATCGAGTTTGTTTTGCTATCTCTTAACACCAGTATGGATGCTGGAAGAGGCCGTGGTCGTGGTCGTGGACGTGGATGCGGCCGGGGACGTGGGGCAGCCGGTGGGGCGGCCACGTCGCATTCTTTGGGAGCCAGCAGCACCGGTGACCCACATAGCCATGCTTCTTCTCAAGATGGCGCCGACCTCGGTGTTGCGGCTATTATGCAACATATGGTGAACCAGATGGCGGCGATAGCCCATGCGGTTCAGAATTCGGCCCATGCTGCTCGGGACGGAGCTGACCGTTGGCTTCAGGATGTCATCAAGATGCATCCTCCTCAGGCCCAATTGGCTGGGAGGGGTGAATCAAGGAGATATCCAAAGTCTTTGTTGCCACCAACTGTCCCGAGGACCGTAAGGTCCCTATTGCCCAGTACTTTCTCACTGGGGACGCTACTGATTGGTGGGAGGCCGTTGGGCCTAAGGACCATGTTTCTTCGTGGGTGGAATTTAAGGACCTGATGGAGACCGAGTATTGCCCATGGCCGATTAGGCAGGCTCGAGTCCATGCCTTCTATGATGCACAACCACGGGATATTCCTGTCTCTCAAGCTATTGCCGATTTCAACAAGGAGTTGTGCTACGTGAAGAGTCAAGTTGTCGAGGAGAGCGACAAAATTTTTCACTTTTCCAGACGGATGAAAATGACAATTCGGGACTATATGTCTGGGCTCATCTGTACTACTTTGAAGGATTATCAGAATCGAGCTCTTACCTATGATATGTCGGTGACGGCTAGCGAAGCGACTCGTGAGAGCAAGAAGCATAAGTCCGTTGGAAATTTTTCTGGTCCCAAGGGTGGAGGCCAGCAAAAAATCTCAGTCTGCAAATGTTCCTGCGGGCGGTTCGGCTTATTTTTCTGGGAGTTCTCGAGGTGCTTCCAGAACCTCCATTCGTGATCCCACATGCTTTAACTGTGGCAAGTCAGGCCATAGGAACTGGGAGTGTCCTCGTCAGAAGTTGACTTGCCATACTTGTGGTCAGTCGGGCCACAAGGCTCTCTTTTTTGAACAAGTCAGATAGATTCGCGCGACCCATAATTCTTTTCCAGCACCTAGAGAGCCGAGTGTGAACGAGGGCTCGTTTGCTCCGCAGTCTCCGCCGAGTGCCAGCCGAGGTAGAGGTCGGGGTCAGCCCACTAGAGGAGGAGCTTCCAGTGTCGGCTCCACCCATCCGCATGTCTATGAGATGAGGAGGGCCGATGATCCAGCGGCCACCATGGCGACAAGTACCGTTCACATTCATTCCCATCCTGTTAGTGTGCTTTTCGATTCTGGTGCTATGCATTCGTTCATATCTTTGGAGTGTGTGCGCCATTTGAGTCTCGACTGTTTGTCGCCTTGCGAACCTTTCATCATTAAACTTCCTAGCGGTGATAGAATCGTTGGCGATCGAGAGGTCCGAGACTGTTCTGTGTTTATTTGTGAGAGGGCTTGGCTCTCTAATCTTATTATTGTGGGTATTGAGGGTGAGGATTTGATTCTCGGGGATGACTGGCTCGAGCGGCATGGTGCAATCATGAATTACCGCACGAGGATCATTACCATGTTAGACGAGGATGGCACTGAGCACTCTTTCACGGGGTGAAAGAGGGGAAACCAGAAGTTCGTTATTGACGCCTTGAAGGCGATGAGACTCCTGCGAAATGGGTGTACTAGTTATTGGTGTTACGCCTTAAAGGCGGAGAGTGGTGGAGTCGAGCTTTCATCGATTCCAGTTGTTAGTGAGTTTCTTGACGTTTTTCCTGACGAGTTACCGGGTTTGCCACCGGACCGTGAGGTTGAGTTTGCTATTGAGTTAGAGCCGGGTGCGGCTCCGATTTCGAAGGCGCCGTATTGCATGGAACCTTCAGAGATGGCCGAGTTGAAGAGGCAGTTGAGTGAGCTTCTTCAGTCGGGATACATTCGACCGAGCGCTTCGCCTTGGGGCGCACCGGTCTTGTTTGTATGGAAAAAGGATGGTTCACTGCGTTTGTGTATCGACTATCGCGAGCTAAACAAAGTGACCATCAAGAACAAGTATCCTCTGCTGAGGATTGATGACTTGTTTGATCAGTTGTAGGGGGCTGCGGTATTATCGAAGATTGACTTGAGATCGGGGTACTATCAGCTCCGGGTGAGGGAGTTCGACGTGCCGAAAACAGCTTTTCGGACGAGATACAGACATTATGAGTTTGTAGTTATGCCTTTTGGGTTAACTAATGCGTCGGCGGTGTTCATGCAGTTGATGAACAAAGTCTTTATCGAGTATCTAGATAAGTGTGTCGTCGTCTTCATTGACGATATTCTTATTTATTCGAGGAACGAGGAGGAGCACGCGCATCATCTGTGAGTAGTGTTAGACATTTTGAAAACCGAGCAAATCTATGCAAAGTTCTCAAAATGTGAGTTCTGGTTGAAGGAAGTGATGTTTCTAGGTCACGTGATTTCAGCAGAGGGAGTCCGTGTGGATCCGCAGAAGGTTGAGGCAGTGTTAGACTGGGCACCTCCTAGGAACGTGAAGGAGGTCCGTAGTTTCTTTGGTTTGGCTGGCTATTACCGTAGAGTCGTCGAGGGTTTCTCGAAACTGGCTCGGCCGCTTACACAATTGCTCCAGAAATACGAGACATTCGTCTGGAATGACGAGAGGCATGCGAGTTTTGAGGAGCTGAGAGGCGTTTGACTTCAGCCCCGATTTTGGCGTTGCCATGTGGAAACAAGGGTTTTGTCGTTTATAGCGATGCTTCGCGTCAGGGTCTTGGGTGCGTGTTGATGCAGCACGGCAAGACTATCGCATTTGCGTCGAGACAGTTGAGGCCGTATGAGCTTAACTACCCTACTCACGATTTGGAGTTAGCGGCAGTTGTTTTTGCGCTCAAAATTTGGCGTCACTATCTTTTCGGCTCTGCATGTCAGATTTTTACCGATCATAAAAGTCCGAAATACATATTTACTCAGCGGGAGTTGAATATGAGGCAGAGGAGGTCGTTAGAGTTGATTAAGGATTATGATCTCGAAATCCTTTATCATCCGGTCAAGGCAAACATCGTGGCCGACGCCTTGAGACGGAAACTGGTTTTGCGGACGCTTGAGATCCTTACGTCTCAATCTGAGCTTCAGCAAGTTTTGATCGAGTTGGATGTTGAGGTTTTGTTGCCAGGAGCTGTCGGGCAACTTTGCGCTTTAGAGATTTCGTCGTCTATGATCGATGAAATTAAACTGAAGCAGTTAGAGGATCCGATGATTTCTCAAATCCGAGAGAATGTTCTTAAGGGAAAGTCTCCTGGGTTTGTGATTCATGAGGACGGTGTTTTGAGATTCCAGAGTCGGCTTTGTGTACCGAACGACTCGGAGTTGAGGCGGGGTATTTTGCGCAAGGCCCATGCTACACCTTACTCCGTTCATCCTGGTTCGAGTAAGATGTACAAGTTCATGAGAAGGAATTTTTGGTGGAATGATATGAAGAAGGAGGTCGCACAGTTTGTAGCGAGATGTTTGACTTGTCAGCAGGTCAAAATCGAGCATCAGCGACCGGCTGGGTTATTGCAGTTACTTCCCGTTCCGGAATGGAAATGTGAAGATATATCGATGGACTTCAACACGAGTTTGCCGAGATCAAGGTCGGGTATGAATATGGTTTGGGTGATTGTTGATCGTCTGACCAAGTCGGCACATTTTCCGGGCATAAAGGATACTTGGGGCCCGGAGAAGTTGGCTCATGTGTTTATTGCGCAGATTGTGAGGCTTCACGGTACTCCGAGGTCTATTGTTTCGGATCGTGATGGCCGTTTTGTATCGCACTTTTGGCAGGCGTTGCACAGAGGGTTGGGTACTCGTTTGCGTCTGAGTACTTCTTTTCATCCTCAGTCAGATGGACAGTCGGAGCGCACTATCCAGACGTTCGAGGATATGTTGCGTGCTTGTGCTCTCGACTGGAGTAGTGACTGGGAGGAGCATTTGCTATTGATCGAATTCACGTACAACAATAGTTGGCACGCGTCTACCTGAATGGCACCGTATGAGGCACTTTATGGGCAGCGATGTCGATCGCTGATTTGTTGGAACGAGGTATCCGATTTGGTTGGGACCGAACCGGATATCGTTTTATAGACGAGGCGAAAGGTGGAATTGATTCGAGAACGAATGTTGACTGCTCAGAGTCGACAGAAGTCGTATGCCGACGTCCATCGTCGACCTTTGGAGTTCGAGGTGGGGGACCACATTTTGCTAAAGGTGTCGCCGACGAGGGGAGTTTTCCACTTCGGGAAGAAGGGAAAGTTGAGTCCGAGATTTATTGGACCCTTTGAGATTCTCGAGCGAGTCAGTGAATTGGCATACCGTTTGGCGCTGCCTCTAGCCTTGAGTCGCGTTCATAACATTTTCCATGTTTCTCAGCTGAGGAAATATGTCCCGGATCCTAGTCATATCATTGATTATGGTGAGATCGATATTGCCGAGGACATTACCTTCGAGGAGCGTCCCTTGAAGATTTTGGAGCACCGTGAGAAGCGACTGAGGCATAAGACCATTCCCTTGTTCAAAGTGCAGTGGTCGAGACATGGTGTCGAGGAGGCAACTTGGGAAACCGAAGATAGCATGCATGCTACGTACCCCGAGTTGTTTGTTTCTTAAGTTTCGGGACGAAACTTATTTTTAGAGGGGTAGAATGTAATATCCGCATTTTTCCTTTTTCCCGATATTCTCATTTTTGGTGTATTTTCGTTTTTAGCAACTCGCTTGTAACCGTATTGACATTTCGAGAATATTTAATATTGGACTTCTTGTCGTTCGAGCTTGTTTCGGACTCGTTTTACTCGATTCAGTGTTTTATGTCGTTTTCGTCGATATTTCGTGTATTCTCGTAATCGTCGTTCGGAACCGCCATTTCGGGGTTGCCGAAGATCCATCTCATGTTGTTATGACTGTTGTGAGCTTTTATTTGGTGTTTCGACCATGTATCATACATTTCAGATGTTTTGGGCCGTTTTGTAATTTCCCAAAGTTTTGGGATAATTACGTTTGTTGTTGTTTTCCGAACCTTCGGGTAGTCGGGAATATATTTTCCTTCAACACTTAAGTTCGTCGCCTCGAATCCTTTACGTTCGTACCATTGTGATTTGTTCACCTTGTATTTCGATTTTTCGGTTCCTTCTTTGCCTGTTGTTAGCGGCCTGAACTCCCCAGGAAGGAACATTATGTACGTAATGTATTTTGCTGTTACGTACGTAATGGTTTGAGTGAGATAGTACAGGCAATCCTGCCATTTCGTTACGTATGTAATCAAGGGGGGCTTACGTACGTTAACAAGCTAACGTACGTTAGATACCTGTGGCTAACATACGTAACGGGACCTAGGTTTATAAACCTAGGAGTTGACCGATTTCGGTCATTTTCATTTCTCCTCCGACTCCAAGGCGACTTTCTTGGCATTTCCGGGCGATTTGAAGCTTTGTAACTCCGAGCCATCATCTTCTTCGAGTTTTTGGAGTGTATTATCAACATCTAATCGTGTTCTTCGTCCTTAATCCGAGGTAAAATCCTAGAACTTTGTTTTGGGGAAACTTGGGGTTTCGGGTTTTCATCCGTTTCGTTCCGTATGGTTGATTAATTAATGATGAATATGATTAATCTTGTTGATATTCTTGGTTTCCCTACGGATTCATGGTATATTTCGTAGTTGTTGCGTTTTCGAGAGGGTTTGGTTGTGGTCCGCCCTCGTTGCTATTTTTATACGAATATACATGAATCGTAGGCGGGTTTTCGGGAGTATTTCAATTCCGTATTCGTTTGGAAATGGTTGTAATTGTGTTCTTCGAATTGTTAGGTTCGGTTCCGTTGGTTCCCAACGTTCGTCGGTGATTTTCCTTTCCGTTCGTTACGTCATCAATTATTCAAGGCAAGTATTTTTGGAAACCTTTATGCTTAACATGAAATGGTAATGTATATTGTGTGTACTTTACTCACCTCGGGAGGGTCCGACGGGGCCACGGAGGGAATCTAATGGTATAGCCCTGGATTCACGAGTTTGTTTAGCTAGCCAGCTCGGGAGGGTCCTTAGAGGCCCCGAGCGGGATCAATGGTATAGCCCTGTTCCCAAGACGATGTATGTGCGTGATTTGTTTTATGATATGGCCAGCTCGGGAGGGTCCTTAGAGGCCTCGAGCGGGATCAATGGTATAGCCCTGTTCCCTAGGCAAATTGTTTGACTGTTTGTTTTCGGAAAAGACATGTCTGGTTTGGTTTTTGAAATGATTTGGTGCATTGTACTATGAAATGTGTAAGCGATTGGTTTGCCTTGATTACTTGTACTAGCGTAATTGCTAACCCCTTTAGGGACCCGTTTTGGGGAAATTCTTGTTATGTATTTCAGGTTATGTTCTGCCGGACGAGCGGGTGCTGGGAAAGTACGAGGATGTTGGCCAGGGTCGTTGACATGTGCATTTGAGTCCTTTTATTTCCGTTGTTCCATTCGATATGGTTGTTGCCTAGTTTTTAAAACTTATAGATTGTACTCGCGAGTACTTAGGCTTTTCGCTTCGAATTTCATTTTGTATTCGTTAAAGTTGCTATATTGTCGGTTGATGTTTATTCCGCCGGTTGCACTGGGCGTTATATTATATGTTTGTATTATTTAAATGTGTGTCCTCGCTAACCGAGATGGTTAGTCGAGAGGTGTTTTCTTGTTTTAGCCTGGTGGGTCCCATGTAGGGGTCCACGGCACTGTATATACCTCGAATATCTCGGGGTGTTACACCTACTACCCCACATAAAGAAGAAGGCATAATGCTCAGCCCAACAACGACCAGAACTAATAAAGATGCAACACAGTCCAATGCCTAACCAGAGGAGCCTTTGACTACAAAAATCAACGACCTGGAAAAGCAGTAGAAGAAAAACTACACAACAATTAACCTTTTGAAGATTGAGGTCAACAATCTAGCTAAAACATTTAATTCACTGTGAAAACGAGCTCAAATAGCTATAACACAACATCGATGTCACACTTTCAACCTTCAAAAAGGATATTCAGAGGACAATCGACAATCAAAAGAAAGAAAACTCCAAGCACCTTTATCGGCACCGATCCCGAGATCAGGTGCACGCAACACTTCCCTCAATGAGTACAACTAGTCGGTCGATCGTAACATCTTTATCTCAAGAGCCGGACGATGAAGCTTCCGACACTATTCAATGTCTCGAGTAGCCAATAGCCCAGGGGGAAGAAGACGGGTGAAAAAAGAAAAATAGCGGCTCCAAAAAGACGATTCGCCATTAGGGTTCGTCGATTTCTCTCTCATAATTCCCAATATGAAAGAACTGAGAAAGGAATGAAGAATGAGATGAGCGGTTTTAGGAGACGATGTCATTAGGGTTTATCGATTTCTCTCCCCCTTCTCAAAAGCCTTAGATATGAAAAAAACTGAAATAAGAATTAAGATGTTAACTAATAAACGACATATTTAATAATAGTAATAGTTTTGATGTAATTGATTTAAGTTAAGGGATAAGTATGTAATTTACTTAATATAATAATATCAAGAAAAATCTAAATATACTAAAATTATAATACATACGGTTGAGATGTACTACACCTATTTATGATAAACTTACTATTAATCTAAAAGTTGAAATTAAGTACCTTAAATTAATGTATATTAACCAAATACAAGTACGGGTGAACAGTCTCTCTGTTATTTCTTACCATCTACTGAAACAATATTCTTCTTCCAAAAGTCGAATAAACGCTACTCACTATAACTATATGGAAACGCTTTCTCTACAAAATTCCCTGAAAAGGAAACAAGATTTTGCCCGACGCTGAGATCCCGCTAGGAACGAAAATGTTGCTCGCAGTCTTGATCGCCAATTCCGAAGGAAATATTCTTGTTGAACGGTAACATGGTCGTCTCCGCACAAGCCCACAGATTATATTCCAATTTATTTGAAATTTTTTAAGTGGGAATTTATCGTATTTTGATATGGATTATATAGTTTTTCATCTGGTTTCAGTTCATATTTCTGTGAAATAAAGTGTTGGTTTATATCCAAACCGAGTTGGATCTTTCTGGAAATGATAGATTGTCTCATTTTTTTTTTCTCAAATTGGAGGTAAATGTTTACGATTTGGTATATTAGAGGGCAAAGATGAATCCTATCACAAAAAACACCCTAGGGTTTGTATTAGGAGAAGGGTTTGATGATTGAATGTCTTTTTTTTTTTTTTCCTTTTTTTGTTTATTTGATTCTTGGATGTTGTAGTTTCAACGGAGTTCCAGCAGAGGAGCGATTACACTGGAGATCTTTCTTAGTGAGACTGGGAGCAGATAATCTTAGGGGAGTCAAGAATGAGGAGCTCCTTGTTGCTAATCACAAGTATTTGATGATCTCTATCTCTTTTTTCTTATTTTTTTTTATTTTTTTTGTTGGGGGTTCATTTTGTGATAGATTAGTTAGTGATTACGCGTTTTTATGATGAGTTACCATCAAACTTGACATCAGATTTCCAAATGTTTGGCAATCATAACGATGTGGATTTCTTGAGTTTCAGTATGTCGTTTTTTTCTCGATGAAATTTATGCTTGTGTGTGTAGTTGTATTGTGGATTATAAAATCGACTTAAGGATCTATAAAAGGGACCTCCTATTTCTGTTATCGCATTGAAGGAAAAAGTGCATTTTTTTCGTTTTTTTTTTTTTTTTTTTTTTTTTTTTTGTGCTTTTAGGTTTCATCATCTGTATAGTCCCTCACTTACCTGCTCAGTCTCATGAAATTTTTGTTGCTAACTGCATAAATAATGGATCATCAATTGGACATTTCTTGAAATAGGAATGAATTTATATGAAAATGGGGAAGTTATATCTAAGGACAAGATGGAATAGAACCTATTGTATATGAGGAATTGGGTAGCACCGGAAAAGGTCTTTTTTTTTGGTGTTTGTGTGTGTATGGGGTGGGGGTGAGGGGTATATTTGTTATGTATACATATAATAAAAATATAAAAAAGACATATATATATATATATATATAACTTTTTGAAAATTCATATTTATAAAAAAATTGAAGTGGCCGGTGGCCCCCGCCAGCCCAACTGGCTCGGCCTCTGCTCTGTTCGATACTCTACTACTTGTAGTCTGTTTCTACTGTGAGTACCTTAATTTTATATTGTCTTGTTGTATAGGTCAGTTTATATCGTATACACAGTGCTGGGTGATGTTAGTATATTTGTTGTTGGCAAGGACGAGTATGACGAACTTGCCTGTAAGTATAATATACTTAGCATCTGCTGTTCCAATATGATTAAATGTAATGTATTTTCTTCTTTCTGTATTATTTTCAGAATTAAAACCAGCTTTTCTTGAAAATCTTACCTAAATATAGGTCTCCCCATGTATTTTTTGACCGCAGGGATTTTGAGGGTATTGAATATTGATTTTTTTTTTTTGTCATTTAATCTCACCTAGTGTCAGAAGTTATCTTCTTCGTGACATCGGCACTGAAGGACGTATGCGGAAAGCCTCCAACTGAGCGCCTTTTTCTTGACAAATATGGAAAGATATGTTTGTGCTTGGATGAAATTGTTTGGAAGGTTGGTAGTATTTCACCCCTCACCCCCCCCCCCCCCCCCCTTACTCTCCACGATCTAGAATATATGTCGTTTTAGCTAATAAAGAAATATCCAAAGACGTTTTGCAGTACTGAAATGTAGGGGTGTGCATGGGTCTGTTTTGCCCTAAAACCGAGCCCAGACTGATGATGTTGGTTTTCAATCATTTGAACCCAAACCCAAACCCAAACCGATGGGTTCGGTGCCTCGGTTCTGGGTTCGGTTTCCGATTTTCTGGGTTCGGTTTCGGGTTCAATGAGTTTAAACTTTAAACCACCTTAACCAACTTAGAAATGAAGTATCATTATATAAGCTTGAAGAGGCATTGGTGTTTTATCCCTTAGGCGATGTGGGATGGATGTGAGCCAACTTTGAAACGAGAATTCCTTTTATAAGCAAGAAGAGGGCACTGAGTTACTTTCATTCAGTGATATGGGATGAGTTATGTCGCTGGAAAAATAAAATCGAGTAGATGTAGGTGCCGTATTTCGAAACTGGGACCTTAGGTTTACAAGTCCAGCGTCTCAACCAACTAAGCAACCTGCTGTTTTGTGTTCTATTTACGCAAACTTATTTATAATATATACATAAAATATATAATTTTTAGACATTTTATATAAATGGGTCGGTTCGGTTTTAGCGGTTTGGTTTCTGATGTACTAACTGAAACCGAAACCAATTTTTTCGGCTCTTAAAATTAGAACCCAAAACCGATGGTTTTGCTTTGGTTTCGGTTCTCCGGTTTTGTCGGTTTTTGTCGGTTTCTCGGTTTTCGGGTTCGGTTTTGCTCACCCCTACTGAAATGTCAATTGTTAGATCAATACAATATTATAGGTCAATTTATACTATCAACACAATACTTAATGTCACTTTACTATACCAATATAATTTTAAATAAATTGAATTAACTTTCTTAATTGTAATTTTGTTGGGAAACCAAACAAAAATGCTGTGTGTGTATGTGTGTTGGTTACTTCTAAAGCGTATAGGTAATTTTAAAGAAATACTGGCCCTGGGTTTGTTTGGTAACCAGGCTAAATTCATGGGTAGTTTCTTGCAATTATACTGGGCTATGCATTTTGCAAGACCTAAAAATAGGACCTTACCTGCCCGGAAAATGAATTGTCCCGACGGGTTTGGTCTGGCTCGGCCCGAGAAAAATAACCCTTAGCCTGTGAGGGGCCCGGAAAATCGTTCTGACTAGGACTCTATTTTCCGGTGGCCCGAAAAAATCAGGACGATAGGTCAACTTAGTGGCCTGATGGGCCCCGCCCCACCATTTTGACACCTGTATACATTTTTTTTTCTGAATCTAATTTATATGTATATTTTCATTGATACAATTCACAAATCTTTTTTCTGAAGGGTGTGTTGGAAAATACGGACAAAGATAGAATAAAGAGGCTTATACGGTTGAAACCACCGACTGAGTTCTAAAAAATCGACGCTCGATGGACATATTGGCGGTGTCCGATATACGAAAAAGGAGGTAATGTAATTTTTGTGGTGCTATTATGAATTATTCCCTGAGTGCTTCGCCTTTCGCGGAGATGTATCTTTGTGCTTCTTTATACGCAGAGAACTTAATATTTTTTTTATAATATAATTTCTTTTCTTTTTATATGAAGTTCTTTTGAAATATGAATCATCAAGATATTTAGCCACATTATAAATAATAAAAGCTATTCATAAGTAAAAAAATCTTTTAACAACTTATTAATTATATGTATACTACAGAAATCATTTACTAATTCAAAAAATTACTATTATTATAACAGTATATCATAATTATGTTTTAGTGTACATAAGTCAAGATATTATTATATTAGTAGACGTCACAATACAAAATTATAACAATTCCAAAAAGTCTGCAACAATCATGTTTTTTCAACTTAGGAATCTGAATATATATCTATATATATATATATATTGTGTAAAACTAATTAAAATAATATAAGATCCATTTTTGCTCAATATATGAAGCTGGGCAGAAGTAAGACTGGATATTTGGAGTGTAGCTTTAGTGGAGTTGGACGTAGAGAGGCTTGTACAATCACTTTTGATGGGAATGTTATACGAGGATCAGAGTTTTTTCGTTAATATTGGGTCTACTCTTCAAAAGGATGGAGAATTAGACGGTGACGTGACCCATAGGATTAAGGCAAGATGGTTGAAATGGAAAGAGCGCAACAGAGTTACTATGTGATCAAGGCGTACCTTACAGATTAAAGGGCAAATTTTATCGAATAACAATTAAGCCTGCACTTATATGGCACTGAATGTTGGGCTGTAAAGTATAGTCATGTGTATAAGATGAATGTGGCTGAAATGCGTATGCTAAGATGGATGTGTGGCCATATGAGAAAGGATCGACTTAGAAATGATGTGATTAGGAAAAAAGTACGAGTGGCCATATAGAGGATAAGTTGTTGGAGAATCGGTTAAGATGGTTCGGGCATGTGAGACAGAGGCCGATTGATGTATCGGTGCGGAGGCTTGAAGAATGGGGAGCGCATAGGCCGGTGAGGGGTAGAGGAAGACCTAAACATACATGGATAAAAGTGATTGAGAATGATCAGGTTTTTTGGGATTAGAGAAGTTGTGGCGTTAGATAGGATGATATGGAGGGAGAGAATTCAGGTGATTGATTTTATTTGAGGGCTTTTTTTTATTTTATATTTTATTATTATTATTTATTTATTTTTGCATAATTATTATTACCTTTTTTTTACGTACTAAACTTGTGACGACTTGACGTTTTCAGAGAATGATTCTAGACGATAAGTGGATGAATGATTAACTAAACGAAATAAAAATAATAAAACTAATTTTAAACAAGTGTAATATCCGAATCGAAGAGAATTTTTAAGAGTTTTGAAAGATAGATTCCAAGGCTAGGTTTTCGTTGATCACTATGTTTAGTCGGGATTGATTTCAAAGAGTTCTATGTGCGCTTCCAAAATGATAATCACAACAATATCTTAAAGTCTCTCTCGAGATACATTAAAACGTAGATTAAACAACCTATAACGACGTCTCCGTCTATTATAAATTATCTAACTCCAAATGTTCATAAGATTAAAGATCATCATAGTTTATCACTGATTTCTCAATCTCGTAATTAACTATGTCAAATACTCGAAATTTATTAATGCCCTATTCTCTCGAATAACGAGCAATTAAGTTAAACATGTAAAAACATTGATCAAGTGTTCTAACATGAATCAAAACCAAGTATTTGAAAAAGAAATCGCAATATATATATATATATCATCAATCCTTCAAAATTATAGTGAATCAACGTACTCCCATGCTTGGAACCTAACAAATTTAGTCGGACATGGTAATAAGAGGAAGATCAGTAATCATCTTGTTCATCACATTTAAGCTAAATAAAACAACAAAATGAGTACAAGATGGAAAGTAGATAAAACTCGAATAATGTCTTAAGTGGTCTCGATTCAAGCCTTGAAGTGTTCCTGAAGTGTTCTTGTGTTTTGCCAAAATCTCCTTCCTTTGGTATATTTTTCTCTCAATCTCTCGTTTTTCAACTCTCTCTAACTCTTTCTTGTGAATTGTGTCTTCTAAGTCCAGTCAAGAACCCTTTTATCAAGCCAAAATCAGTATTTTTCTTGTTCAAACCATGTTCAAACGTCAATCAAGGTGATTAACTCAGAAAAGTGACTCGGCCGTGTCAAATGACACGACCCGTGTCGAAGTGCTATCGAAATGGCAGAAACAGCTGGCAGTGTAACTCGGCCGCGTTCTTGTCCGTGTCATTTGACGCGGTCGAGTCAGTAGACACGACCGAGTTGTTTTGACACGGCCGAGGCCGTGTTGTTCTGTTCTGACCCCGTTTTTCCGTCTTTTTTGGCTCTATCTTTCATTCATGTATCGCTTGATATGTATCGGGGGTTGGGACTTCATTCATGCTTGATAATGGCCTTAAAAACACCTATAAAAGCAACCAAACATATCCAAGCGTGACCGAGTCCAACAAACACAATTTAAGCACAAACAACACAATTCTACACATTTTAGGATCTTAAAATCTAGAAAAATCCTATAGAAACATGTGTGAAATTGAGTGTTAACAAAATCCCCCAAACTTAAACGTTGATCGTCCCGAGCAATGCACTTTAAAATAACCACTTTTAAGGGAACTCATCCCTCAACACCTCAAAGGATCATATTGAAAATTCATCAAATCGCCTCGAATAATAAATAAGTCGAGTTCTTTAAAGTATTCAAATCTCTGAGATGCTTCCTTAACATCATAGCCAATACTTGAAAAATATAAACCTCAAGTATTTTCACTTACACTGAAAGTGTATAAAGGGACTTGTAAACGCTCAAAACTCATTCAATGAAATAGGAATCCCATACGCTTGTCAATCGTCTACCTCTCTACCACTATTTTTGTGCATGCAAATTTGTGAATCAAAAAGGACTTCAACGGTTGTAATGTAGGCTTTTTGGTCTGGGTAAGATAAATATGGCTAAAGTGACTTTTACTTGAGCAAATTAGAACTAAATACTAGTGGCCTCGCATCCATGAAACACTTAAGAACCTCACAAAAATTTGCTTCTTTCAACCCCTTAACTCATGTTACTTTCAAGAGTACAACCGATTTTTTTTTGAATTGTCCGATTATCCGGGCAAATAATCCTGGCAGACCCGGTATGACCCTTCATGTAATAGACAACACCATTTTTTCAGATATTTTCTCTAATTTCAGATATTACCTTCAAACTTATTTCGATATATCGCACGAGCCAACCCCAACTTAAAATTAAAACAATATTCCCCAAATGTCACCACACATTTTTAACTTATCCTTCCACCAATTAATTCTAATAAGCTCAAATGTAGGGAAAACTGATATAAAGGAACGGAAAGCTCAATATGTGGCAAAAAAATTAGTCTTCAGGCTCAAATGGACTAACTAGGGAATTAAACAATATCGGATAAGGCAAAAGGGTTGAAGGACTAAATCAAAAACCGCCTAAAATCGTTTTCACTAATTTGCACACACTTATAGTTTCAAATAAGATACCAATGCAAGTTCTAGAATCTTACATTACGAATGGCACACTCGACAACAAAACTTGCATTTTTGATGATGCACAAAGGCTTAAAAGCTCACAAGTTAACATTCGTTCATATTTCCAAGATATTAAATTATTTATTTCATTCCACACCCTTTTGATTATCTACAATTTTTTTCTCGTCAAATTATGCTCAACTTGCATATCCAAATAACAACATAAACCTCAAGGCATCTAAGACAAAAGTTCATTCTTCCGAGTTTCATCAATATACATGGTACTTAAAAATAATAAATAAATAAAAAAAAGACACCAAAAATAAAAACGAAAATAAAAACTAAAACACACACCAAAAGTCGAAAATAAGCAAACAAAGAAAAACAAACAATATAAGTATTTCTTGACCCAATCTCCCCCCAACTTGAATTAAAGAATATACGCACGAAGGGGGTGTAATATTTAAAAACACGTGGTCAAGAAATACTCACAACCGGTCCTACTGATGGGGCGGAGGGAAGTGGCCCTGTTGGACATGGCACTCGTGCATCTGTCTCAATAGAGTCAACATCTCGTCCTGTATTTGTCGGGTCTCCTCTCGGATGGCCACAAACTTCTCTCTAAGTGTCGGACTAGATGGGGCATGTCTTGATTCGGCTTGTCTGGATGTCTCGAGCTGATCTCTAGGAATTTTTTCTTCTTTATCGCCATCCCGCCCTCTCTCATAGGCCTTCTCTTCTTCCATCCTATCGGCTCTATCCTCATCTACCGTGTGCCGAGGTCGAACATTACGGGCAAGAGGACTTTGACTTGGGGAGTCCAAACCTGCTGCGATTCAGGCTGATTTATGCGCATCTGTGGCCATCTGTAAATTTTCCAAGTCCTGAATACTATTAATTATCGTCAGAGGCGTATTCGGGAGGAGGGAATGATCATTATCATTTTGAAGGAATATCGGACGCGAGTCGTAATCCACTATATTCATGATTTTCATCACGGATATGGATAAAAACTTTTCTCCTAGCATGGGGGTTCTTTGGTCCAACTGTGTATCATAATGAATTGCAACAGGGGTAATCAAACCCCCTATCCAAATCTCCCCACTTGACTTCGTAGCCACATCTTCAAAATGCTCAGTTAGCATTGCCCCTGTTGCCGGATTTGTCCCATCGAGCATATGTATCATAATTCTCGCTTGGAAATCGGCCCTGTTTCTTTTGGACCATAAATGGTATTTGCAATCACTTTATGAAGATATTGGAGCACTGGATTGCGAATACGTGATCCTTTGGCCGACTTCGAGATATAAGGCCGTTCTTCGCTCCCCGGGCATTCAACCATCCCTCTCCAGTAGGTTTCGCATTTTGAATTTATTTATGAGGAAGTGTCATTCGTTTCGCTGACCATAGACATTCTCCAACTCTCCGATAAACAATATCTCATTTTCATTGTTCAGTCGGAATGTGATTGCGGTAGGTTCACGAGTAACCGGATCTCTTGTAACTATTAGAGTACTCAGAAACTCCAATGTGAGGCATCTATAAGTGGGTCATTATTGCGTCATCATATCCAATCCCACATGACCATTTCCAGCAATTTCAGCACGTCGTCCTTGATCCTCATTTTTGTCATGCAATCATTGTCGGGGCCATCGGATGGACACATTTTTGTCATGCAATCATTGTCATGCAACTCCTGCCAGTTGCTTGGTTTCAACTGTTTCTCCCTCGTCCCCTTTGGGCATTACCTCGTCCTCCTCTAGCCATTATTCCTGCAAAAATTTCTCAATTACCATTCTTTTCAATTGTTTTAAACATTCTATCATGGCTCAACGATTCTCAATAATATTTTCTCTCCCAAACTTATAGCAAATTGCACATTCACCCTAAAATTTCAATTGATCATCCAAAATAAACCCATGTAAAATTGATAACACCAATCTTCTTGAAACAAGTAACTCATTCGTATACAACATCCTTTTAGGCACAAGAATCACCAATTTGTAATTAAATTTCAAGAAAATCGAATTTCATGAAAAGTTCCAAAAAAAATTCAACACGAACGCTAGATTAATCAAGAAAGAACTCACAATCCAAACAATCTTAGCATATGCTTATAAACAAGAATTAGTCATCCAAAAACGGAAAACATACCTTAAATTCTTAGCAAAAGATGAAGAATTTAAAAAAATAAAATTCTTGAGTTTTTCCTCAAAAATCCTCCATAGAAGCACTTAGATGATTGAATGGTGATAGAATTGTGTTGGGTTTCTTATTTATTTGCTTGATTTTGCAAAATTTCCCTTTGAAAATGAAGATTGGAAGGAGTCATGGGGAATTAGGGATTGGGAGAAAGAAAAAAATTTGGGAGGGAGATGAAGTGAGGGACACGGCCGAGCGTCCCTTTTGTACCCCCAATGACACGGTCGTGTCATACCTGCGCTGAAAACCTAAAACCCACTGCCACTACGACATGGCCCGTGTCATACCTGTCTAGAAAGCGTAAAACTTTCTGCCACCTCGACACGGCCGAGTTTCTTTTGACACGGCCGTGTCACACCTGTTACTCCACTTTTGATTTTCGGGTCGTTTATCTTCATATTAGACACCCACAATTGAACCGGTGAGTTCCACACCAAGTAAAAATAAGTAATAAAAATAAAATATTAATGATAAAAATAAACTAACGAAAAACTAAAACCGTTGCCTCCCAATTAGCGCTAATTTTAATGTCTTCAGCCGGAAGCCTGAAATAGGAAGTTCTATGGCTCGGTTAGAGTCATCACGGATACGACCTCATTTTGATTAGGATGATAATAGTGTTTGACTCGTTCATTAACTTTGAATAGCTCACCATCTCTACTCATTAGCTCGACCACCCCGGGCGGAAGTACTTCCTTGATCACAAACGGACCCGACCATCTTGATTTCAATTTCTCGGGAAACAATTTCAATCTCGAATTGTAAAGAAGCACTTGTTGTCCCGGCATAAATTCACGCCTTAAGATCATCTTGTCGTGCCATCGTTTTGACCTTTCTTTATAGATTCGAGAATTCTCATAACATTCATCGCAGAATTCCTTCAATTCGTTTAGCTCCAACAATCTCTTCTTTCCTGCAGCCTCAAATCCCAAATTTGATTTTTTTACCGCCCACATTGCTCTGTGCTCCAACTCTAAAGGTAGATGACATGACTTCCCGAATATGAGTTGGTAAGAAGATGTACCCAAAGGAGTTTTGTATGCGGTGCGATAGGCCCAAAGAGCATCGTCAAGCTTCGACGACCAATCTTTTCTAGATGTAGTCACCGTTTTTTTTCAAAATTAGTTTAATCTCCTTATTAGCCGCTTCGGCTTGCCCATTTGCTTGTGGATGATAAGCCAATGATTTCTTCGATTGGACCCCATACTTCTGAAGAAGCTTATCCATGATTTTGTTGACAAAGTGTGATCCTCTATCATTAATTAAGGCCGTTGGAGTTCCAAATCGGCTAAAGACGTTCTTCTTTAGAAATTTCATCACTACATTAGCGTCATTTATCGGAGAAGAAATCGCCTCAATCCAACAAGATACATACTCGACTGCTAGCAAAATATACCTATTCTCAAATGATGAGGAAAAGGGGCCTATGAAGTCAATGCCCATATTAGTAATGGGCATCTCATGACGCCTTGAAATATTCCCCACTCGTTGGCATCGATCGCATTGTTGAATGAAGAGATAGCAATCAGTGTATAACGTAGGCCAATAAAATCCGCTTTGCAACACTTTTGCAGCAATCCGAGTTGCTCCAAAGTGTCCCCGGTTGGTGAAGAATGACATTGTTGAAGAATTCTCTCCCACTCTTCTTGCGGCACACACCTCCACACATCTCTTGAAAAGTAGTGGGTCATCCCACATATAGAACTTGACATCATGGAGGATTTTCTTCTTTTGATAATGAGACAAGTCCGGAGGAAGTACGCCTGCAACCAAAAAACTAACAATGTCAGCATACCAAGCCGCCAGATCGCGAGGCCGCAGTTCCGAAAGGGCAATTAGCACGGTCGAATGGGCCCCACGGTCGGGCCCAAATGAGACGGTTGTCTCCGCAGGAGTTCAACGATCTACGAGCCAAGCGGCTGTGTTTCCGATGTCGGCAGTCCTAGCACTCGCTACACGAATGTCCGAGCAAACAGCCGAGGGTTATGCTGGTTGGAGAGGAAGGTATGCCAGGAACTGAGCTAGTATAAACAGAAGGGTTGGAAGAGGAGGATGGCGGCGAGCTGCAGGAGCTGGAAGGGGAGTTATGTGGAGTTTTATCCCTCTTACCCATGGCAGGACTCACGGGCTCTGATACCTTGCGGTTGGAGGGACAAGTGGGAGGTTGTGCGGTTTCAGTGCTAGTAGACTGCGGCGCAAGCCACAATTTTATCTCCGACAAATTGGTGAGAAGGTTACAGTTGCAACCGAAGGCGACCGAAAGTTTTTAAGGTGCGATTGGGGGATGGTCGTAAGCAGAACTCTGAGGTAATATGTAGGGAGCTAATAATGTCCTTTACAAAATATGAAGTTCAGGTGGATTGTTATGTATTCCCATTAGGCGGAGTAGACGTGATTCTGGAAGTGGCATGGTTGAAGACGTTGGGTGAGGTTCGGTGTAACTGACAGAAGATGACTATGTCGTTTGAGGTCGGAGCAAGGACCGTTTGCCTACGAGGGGTTACCGCGCCCTAGTTAGTCTTCGTTCGCTAGCCCAAGAAGAGGAGATAGAACTATGGACAGTTATACTTTGTGACAACAAGGGGCCGGAGGAGACAGTAACCGATAAAGGAAGCGAAGCGGTAGAGGTTAGTCGGGTGTTGGCAAGGTTCAATGAGGTATTCGGTAATCCCGAGGGGCTCCCCCCTGTCGAGCCACGGATCATTGAATCGAGCTTACGCTAGGCGCGGGACCCATGTCAGTACGCCCATACCGGTACAGGCATGCTCAAAAGGACGAAATAGAACGTTTGGTGGCAGATATGCTGTTAGCAGGGGTGATACAACCGAGTTCGAGCCCCTATTCGAGCCCGGTCCTATTGGTGAAAAAGAAAGATGGTAGTTGGAGGTTTTGCGTCGACTACCGTGAGCTAAATAAAGTAACGATTCCGGATAAATATCCTATACCGGTGATCCAGGAAATGTTGGATGAATTGGCGGGGGCAGTGATTTTTTCGAAAAATGATTTACGGTTCGGATACCATCAGATACGAGTGATGCCACGAGACGTAGATAAAACGGAATTTCGTACGCACAACGGGCACTATGCATTCTTTGTAATGCCATTCGGGCTGACCAACACCTGAGCCACATTCCAGTCCACCATGAATGATTTATTTCGGCCCTATTTGAGGAAGTTTGTGCTGGTGTTTTTCGATGATATTCTAGTATATAGCCGATCCCCAGATGAACATATGGAGCAATTGGCTACGGTTCTGGCTATTCTGAAGGAACATCGGTTCAAGGCGAATAAGAAAAAGTGCACGTTCGGGATACGACAGGTGGAGTACCTCGGCCACATTATATCAGCCGAGGGGTGGTAATGGACCCAGGAAAGGTGAGCGCGGTGTTGGAGTGGCCCGTGCCGAAATCCGTGAAGGAGGTCCGGGGATTCCTCGGCTTTACCGGCTACTATCGCCGTTTTGTACGAGGGTATGGAATGTTGGCTCGCCTTTTGACGCAGTTACTGAAGAAGGACGCACCGGCCAAATTCGAATGGACATCAGACGCGGAGAACGCGTTCTCGACCTTGAAGGCGACATTGACGGCAGCCCCAGTGTTGCGTATGCCTGACTTCCATCAACACTTCATTGTGGAATGCGACGCGTCAGGCACGGGTATCGGCGCTGTGCTTATGCAGGAAGAACGCCCGGTAGCATATTTCATCAAGGCAATGGCCGACACCACGCTATCCAAATCAGCTTACGAATGAGAGTTAATAGCTCTGGTGTTAGTCGTACATCATTGGCGACCTTACCTCATTGGTCGTTGCTTCACCGTCCACACGGACCACCACATCCTTAAGTATCTAATGGCGCAACAGATTGGGACACTTGCACAGCAGGTATGGGTAGCAAAATTGATCGAATTGTTTGAGGAGAAAGTAAAAGACAGCAAATCAATTGTATTCATAACACTGATAGAGGGGCCTTTATATAGGCATTACAATGAGAGTCCTTCCATACATAGGATTCCTAGATAAGGTAAGACATCTAATAGGATCCTACTACCTCTAGAAGGATCTAGAACCTTCCATCTATGTATCTACAATCAGTATTAGGTAAGACACATCACGGGAATAATAATTCCTGGAACACTCCCCCTGTGTCGAGCACTAATACAACAATGGTGCAGAGGATGTTGCCTTCGTAAAAACCTATTCCAAGCCAAAACAAAACCCCATGGGAAAAATAAAGGCTTAATGAGGAAAAGATTGCAACGCACCAACATAACATGTCCTGTATACTCCCCTTGATGTATACATAACGACTCCCCCTGATGAGTACCTCAAATCATGGAGTCGATGCCAAGTGCCCTCACAACTATACCAAGGAAAAACCCAGTGGGAAAAATACCTCTTGGTCTAAGTTGAATGTATACAACGCATCATTGTCTGGATGTTCTCATAGGTCGCCTCGTTAAAAACCTTACCAAGTGAAAACCCAATGGGAAAAACAAACCTTGGTCTAAGGACAAAAAGAGCGACACATCCAAAGTGCGAGTCGCTAAAGACTTATCAAGTTTTCCAAAGCCTTGACCTCTATGCACCAAATCACCATAACTTCTTCGATTCAATAGGTATCAACGAGACGTAAGAACTTATGAAAACTAGACACCCATAACTTTTCATTCACATACGATCGTAACCTAGATCGACCTGAGCAGATCACAAAGCTCTTTCGAAGTTGACTCAGCAAATTACCGGACATATCCTGTCCTACTTTGCAACAATAGTCATATGTCACTCAACATGATGGATGTGATCAAATGGTTGGTTTCTTTGGAAAGTAGACACAAACCTTTCCAATGGTACCAATTTCACCATTTTCCATCAAGTGAGCTGCCCTGTAGGTCATATGGGAGATAGACCAACACATTCTGGGCAGATTCGGGTATCAGTTTTCAAGTGTCCTTTTTATCGAGATAGAGCGAGCCTCAAGCTTCTTGTCAATCATAGACATTGCGTGAGCGCATCCTAGGCCATCGTCACATTGGCTTTACCGGATTATTACGAATGAGTTCATCGAGTCAAACATGAGTACATAATACCGTACTTTTCTTAAGACTGCATCATCACTTAAGTGAGCAAAGTCTTATTATGACTTCGACTAGTCATTGGGAATCATATAGGCATTACTTTATCGTCTCTTAGGGAAACCGTCCCTTAGATTGCCTTAAACCGATTGATGAATACGCATCATCAAGTGTCCCCAAGATCCTTTCATTCTTAACTTTGGATTTAGCGGAATCTCTTAGTCTCACAAGAGTACATCACTATAAACCCTTAGTTTTACACGCAAAAGCTTCATATCTCTTCCAAATCAAGTATATACTTAGTATGCGTTCCCGACAATCACTTGTCGACGCGCTCCGTGGTCAGGAGCCACTTGATTTGAGTCTGATCCACCACGAGATCCTTTTTATCACTTAACTTAGTTCCCCACTAAGATAAGATTTAACCACAAGCTGCACGTCAGTTTTTGGGAAACTATCTAACTGAAAAGATAGTGGATGATATAACATCCATTACGATAGCACAACTAAGTTTCGTGTCATCGTAGTCGATTCTAGTGCGTTCATGAGAAACCTCGCGCCATGAGGTGAGTTTAACTCCTTCTCTCACTCGCTTTAACAAAGTATACGGATAGATCTTATCCTTGGAGTGTCGGCACCACTTCAACAAAGGGCTATCACTTTGTTTATACTGGAGTCGCATATGTTTCCATTTTAGGCCAAGGCTACAACGTTGTAGATTTTCAACGAAGTATGGTTCGATTAAACTCACATTCCACGTCCTCATGAACCGGCTTTATTCATAGAGTACTCTTTATGGATTGACATTCATTGAGGCGTCCCCCAATGATGACTATAATCCAGAATCACATGAGACGGATGAGTTCATTTGATCGGATGATCAAGTTTCATGTACCAAGCTCGCATACATTCTTAGCGAGAGTATTTATCGAACCAAGTGGCATCCCAATACTCGATGAGATCCACGGCCTAGTAACACCATCTACCACAATTTGTGATGTTACCATATCACCATTTATAGGTGACGAACGTCCATGACCGGACACAATCCTTGCAGACATGTTTGCAGCATGTATTTAATCTCGTCACTTTAGGGAACTTGGTGAGGCACAGTAGGGACAAACTACGACAATTCCAAGTCGTTCTACTCGAACATGATCGTTCGCATCTCCCCCTAACGACGGGAAGACTGGCTCATCAAAGTGACTTACGAGATCGTCTGCCAAGGTACATTTTAAGCGGACTATGAGTGAAAGCGCATGTCATATTCATCATTTATAACCCGTCATAATGCGTTGTGGTGACGCACTTTTGGCACATGAACATGTGGACGATAAAGTTTTTCAGTGTTAACACAATCCAGTTAACAAAATGCATACTGTTACACTCGTAACTAAGCATTTGAATGATGATAGGTATATGTGAATATGACATGTTGACCTATGCTACATAGCCGTAGCTACTGGTCTTGAGAATTTCAACAAAACCGCCACCATGCACCACCGGGATCGAACATGAAGAAACGATTGAACCGATGATAGGCCGTTGGTTTTATCGAACCTCTAGTGCTTTCTTAAAGAGTTCACTCCCTTCACCAGCCCCAAACACCTCAATTTTCGTGAGCATGTATAAATGGGTGCTTAGGATTCCAAAACCATCAACCTTGTGGTCAAAAACCGATCGAAATGACATCGAACTAGTCGTTAGGACGGCTGGTGGTATGTGAAAACTTCATTTAGTGGTTCACCTCCTTCCAAGTCTCCAAATGGCACCAAAATTTGTGAGAAGGTAGCCTTGGATGTTAGGAAGTACTCGTTAAAATTTCACTTTAAGACTTGGTCTAAAAGTGGGTGAACTCACCTTTACAATGACTGGTCCGCAAGTTGGACAACCATACAGGTTTCATCAACTTATCAATCATTGTCAAAGGAACAACATAACATATAAATGTTATTACTTGAGTACGACCATTTGTGAACACCATCATAACATCATAAGCCACTCAGGCTAATACTTATGATCATGTATGTATAAGGACTCGGTGAAAAGGGAGGACTCAGCACCATGCTTATGCGAGTCGCTACATTATTCTCTTTAGCATAGGAGGGTGTCATCTCCTAATCGTGCCAAAGAATAGGCTTTAATAAATGAACATGGCTAAGAAGGATCATCGGGGGGTCTTTGGCGTCACACATGCTTATGAAAGCAAGACGCGGATGACATAAATATCATCATCGGTCATGAGCCCTGCTCACGACTCCACCAATGTACTTTGGTGTCTTTGATCCAACTAGTTTCTTTGTTCAAAGAAAATGATGTCCATGACAATACCGTGGTATATGGATCATCAAACTGTCCAAACTCCGGACTATTAAAGCCTAAATGTGTCAATGTCCCAATACATCTTCTGGTTACCAAAACCGATGCAAGCCGGACCATATCGACTCATGAATATTTTTCTTTTCACATATCCAAGACAAGTGATGCATAAGATTTTATTCTCACAAATCACAATGAGATGCTATGAGTGATACACTTTGGCATATATATCATCGAGTCATAACATGGTTCAATTGTTACGGAACATATGTGACTAGAAAACGCCATTCGGCATTCAACAACTTGAGCATCATACCGCTCATTGATTGTGATGATCTACTCATCATAGTCACAATGGATTTATAAACTGAAATCCAAAAATATCATGTTCCTTGAAAATAGCTTAATACGCACTCAATTTCGCTTGCAAAATTTTACAATCATGAGCATAGCGAATACTCTAACAACATAGAGATTTTATGCTTGCTATGATCAAAATGATCTATCATATTGAGTGCATAACATGGCAAGGTTATATGCCTAAGGGGCAAAATTACGACACAAGCATGGTGTAACACTACCATGCACACGCTCGACCTTCTTATAAGGGTGCGTATTTTGGGCTTCCCCAAGCAAACTGTTTTTCAACATTTGAAAGATGATAGTTTAGCGTATAACGCATACCAAAAACTGCATCATCTATGGCAAATTCAGCCAAAAAAAAGGTTGAAAAATATGTGTCTTAAGACTACTTGCAAATTTAAGATGGGAACCAAGTTGGTTGGGACAAAAGTTAGCACAATCGCTGGAAATAAAATTCCGCGCAGCTTGACCTTTGTTCACTAAAACAGCGATAACTCCCTTGTTAGGAAGGCTATGGATGAACGGTCAGATGTTCTGGAAACTAGACTTCCGTATCTTTCTATCCATATATTGTGCACTACACGGATCATTAAACTCAGATCACAGTGCATGTTTTAATTGACTGCTTTAGTATTTCCCAAGTTTAGTGAGAAAACAAGGTTGAGACCATATCCAATGGCATAAGTGTTGATGCAAAAACATGGCAATGACAGCCATATGTGCGTTTAAACGCAGCAGGGTGTTCGATTTCTTATCTCGACTAATGATCCTTTCGGTAACTCCAACTTGGTAGACTTGCAGAGAAAGTAGGAATGTCAGACAAATTTGTTTAAAAACCACTGATTCCGTTTGAACTTTCAAAGCATAAACAAATACCAAAGAGGATGCGCCTAGTCATGATCAAAAGTGTAGATAAAATCCACCAAAGTGCATCAAATCAACCAAGTATTTTAATTCTCAATTTGCAAGTATACGTCATAATAGCCATGTTATATAGATACAACGCGGTGCATCATAATTAAGCATTTTGAACCATGAGACATAATGAATATACCATAACCAACTTGTCTTGACCATCCAATATGATCGACTAAACATAGTCAAATGTATAAGGGACATGCCTTTACAAATACTCGGAGAAGTATTCGGACCTATAGTCATACGAACTATAATCGAGGTCAACGAATTCATGTATTTACAGCAATATGCCATTGTTTTACATGTTGAAACTCATGAGAATTACTCGTACATTCTTTCATATATCATGTTGCAAGGAGACGATACATGTCTACACCCACATGCAATATTTTATTTTTAATAAGCTGAAAGATGGAGTTTTCCAAGTATGGGATTGGGTCAAGACCAACGTGGTGGTCGCTCAATTCAACGTGACAATTTCGTCACAAATCGATTTTAACCACGACATATCCGTCGCAATCGATGTTTGTCCCATTTGTACGTCACAATTCCGTGACTAATCATGAACAAGTCATAACCTTACCG
Source organism: Orobanche coerulescens (assembly GCA_033398695.1). NCBI lineage: Eukaryota > Viridiplantae > Streptophyta > Magnoliopsida > Lamiales > Orobanchaceae > Orobanche > Orobanche coerulescens. The sequence continues at coordinate 133,199,633 of CM065815.1, read as the reverse complement.
TTACCGACAATGTTCGTTTTTTTTCAATTGTTGGTTTAAAATCGACAAAACGGCGACGTCAAATCGCACCCAAAACGTGGTGTATGCAACAACCACAAATATCGACTTTCAACAATTATCCGTGACTCCCCCAGGACCGTCACACAGTTTACTTCGACATACGAGAGTGATACCACCTCTCATAGTCTCATCCACCGCAAAGTAGCGTGGGAGGTAAAGAACCCAAATACCCAATTCCCAAAAAAATTTCCCAAAAGAGAGGAATTGAAAAAAAAAACGGGAACTTTAATAAAATCTTACGGGTACTTGGTTCCATATTTTCTGTGATCCTTGAACGGGAGCTTCTCTCCATATAAGCAACATATTTCCGTGGGTACTCCGTTCTATATTTATTTTGATCCTTGAACGGGATAAGTATGGCTTTTTCTCCATAGCGTGCACATCGTCATAAGCGACGTATTTTCCTATATACACGTAAAACATAAACATGTAAGATTCATAAGTGTACAAATTAATGAACAAATGAATCATTAATTAGGAAAAGATGGAGAGTTGAGAAACGCCCGGATAGGGCTACTGGGCTCGATAATTCGGCCGAAAAAGGACTCGAGCGCGGCGATGCAGCAGCTCGGTATTGGATGCGGTCAGATCTCCAAATTTTCTCGTAAAAATCTGCTTCTGTTCGGCAGCAGATTCAGTAATCAATATTACTCAGAATTCGATCTCCACCGTTGAATATACAGATATTTGTGTTGGGAAGTTGCTGTCAAAATTTCACACCGATCCAACGGTTAACGAATCGGGAAACGTGATTTTCGTACGACTGCGCTGTGCAGAAAATTTACGCGCGGAAATTCCCGTTTCTCGTTTTTTTTTTCGATTTTGATAGGTTTTGTCTCGATTGCACTAGGTTTTCAAACAGTAAATATCATGTGCATAAAACCATAGGAAAATCCTATGGTCTTCGATCGGGACGGTCGCACTTTAGGCAACAATGGACAAAAACGACCAAAACGGATTGTCGAGCGGGTCGGTCAAGAATCGGTCGGGTCGGGTCCATCAACACCAGTGGCAGGCGGCTGACGGGCGATCTAGGTGGACGATCCGCCGCGGGTTGTGGTGCCGTCTGGAAGGGTTGATGGCGGAGGTTGCGTCGAAATATGGTTTTCCTCGACGGTGGTGAGGGCGACGCAGAGATGACGGCGATCGTTCACTTCGCTGCTCGGAAGGCGATTGATGGGGCCCCGCCTGTGCGAGGTTTTGGCGAGGACGGCGGAGGCTGGTAGCGCTACTGTAGATGATGTTGGATCCGAGCAGGCGGCGTAATCCGATCTGGTGCGGTTGTTGGATGCGGCGACCGACGCTGTGGGCTAGCCGCATCACGGTGGAGGTAGGGCTGATGGTTGGCGGCTGTTCGGAATTAGGGTTTGCAGGAAAAAAAATCCCGCTTTTTTTTTGATTTTTTTTTTTTTTTTTTGGAATTTCTGAATTTCGGACGAATTTTTCCTATTCAGTTGAGATACTACGTGCTGATAACATGTTTGAGGAGAAAGTAAAAGACAGCAAATCAATTGTATTCATAACACTGATAGAGGGGCCTTTATATAGGCATTACAATGAGAGTCCTTCCATACATAGGATTCCTAGATAAGGTAAGACATCTAATAGGATCCTACTACCTCTAGAAGGATCTAGAACCTTCCATCTATGTATCTACAATCAGTATTAGGTAAGACACATCACGGGAATAATAATTCCCGGAACACGAATATGATTTTGAGGTGGTGTATAAACCAGGGCGCACGAACTCGGCAGCCGACGCGCTGTCCCGGCGGAATACGGATGGGGAGTTAGCGGCGGTAAGTGGGCCGCTTTGCCCCGCCGTGGCGGAAGTACTAGAAGAACAACAAAACGACGATTTCGTTAAGTCAGTGATTGCGGATCTACAACAGGATGTGAAGAGTCGACCAGGGTACACGATAAAGAAAGGGCGTTCGTTCTTTAAGGGGCGTTTGGTTTTGCCGGAAAATTCTGAATGGAATCCCAAGTTATTGTTTGAGTTCCACGATACACTGGGAGGAGGGCATGTCGGGGCCCTTCGGACATACCGTCGGGTAGCGGGAAGTGTATATTGGCAGGGGATGTCTAAGCGGGTAGAAGAGTATGTGGCTAATTGTCTAGTGTGCCAAAAATCAAAGCACGAGGCGACGTCACCGGCCGGGTTGTTGCAACCCTTGCCCATTCCCGAGGCGGTTTGGGAGGACGTCTCTACGGACTTCATCACGTGCCTCCCGAAGTCGCAAGGGTGTTCTTGCATTATGGTAGTAGTGGGTCGGCTCTCGAAGTACGGGCATTTCGTCGCGTTGAGATTTCCATTCACGGCTAGGTCCGTAGCCGAGGCCTTCTTGTCGGAGATAGTGAGGTTGCATGGGGTACCGCGCTCCATTGTCAGTGATCGGGATTCAGTATTCGTGAGCGCTTTTTGGCGGGAGCTGTTTAAACTGCAGAGACAAAATTGAAATTCAGTTCGGCATATCATCCAGAGACCGACGGGCAGACAGAGGTGTTGAATAGGGTGTTGGAAACATATTTGTGTTGTTTCGTGTCGGAACAACCCCGTAAATGGATAAACCGGCTTCCTTGGGCCAAGTTTTGGTATAATTCGTCATATCAAACGAGCGCCAAGATGACACCCTTTGAGATTGCCTATGGTCGGGCACCCCCGATAATTCGCCGATTCTTGCCTGGAGAATGTAAATTAGCGGTTGTTGTCTCGGTCTTGGGAAGCCGTGATGAAGTTCTAAGGCAGCTGAAGTTCAATTTGACACGGGCTCAACAGAAGATGGCTCATTTTGCGAACAAAAAGCGAAGAGATGTGGAATTCGAGCGCGGGGATGAAGTGCTTTTGAAAGTCAGACCGCACAGGCAGAGCTCCGTAGCAAGTCGCGCCCATCATAAGTTGAGTGCCCACTACTATGGGCCGTTTATAATCGAAGAGCGTATCGGGTCGACGGCCTATCGGCTGCATTTACCGGACACCAGCCGTATCTACCCCGTATTTCATGTGTCGCAACTTAAGCGGGCGATTGGCAACCATTTGGTGGAGACGGAGCTACCCCTTAGTTTGGAAGGTTCTCAATCCAGTATCTTCGAGCCGGAAGAGGTTTTGGGCTGGCGAAAAAAGAGAGAAGGGAATACGGTGGGGTGGCAAGTGTTGATACATTGGAAGGGAAAATCACGTGATGATGCATCTTCGGTCGACGAGGAAGAAATAAAATCACTGTTTCCTGACTTCCGCCTTGGGGACAAGGCGGGTCTTGAGTGGGAGGAAGTTGTTATGCCGCATGTGGAAGAAGAGCCCGAGAGAGTTTCGTTGAGAGTCTACACGCGAAGACGTAAAAAGGAGAGCGGGACGACTATGGGTCAAATCGGGGTAGCGGGTTGAGACGAGCAGATCCGGCCACGGGCAGCAGATTAATTAGGATTCATTATTATTTTATCTTTATTATTATTTGTCAAGTAATTAGTAATTAAATAAAGAGTCAAGAGTCCTTGTAAGGAAAGGTCTAGGGTGTGAATTAGTATATAAGGGTTGTTATCAGAGTTAATAATTATTATTAAAAATTATTATCAAGCTTTAAGCTTGGGACAAGAAGGGTTTTTTTCCTTGTCAAGTTATTCAATTATGTTCTAACAAATCCCGTCGTAACAATAAGCTTCTTCAGCGCTTCTTGCTAGTAATGCCCCTCCAGCGGAGGCATCAATGAAATTTCTCGTCTCTCCCATAAGACCATTGTAAAAGAAACACGTCTGTTGGTCTTATGGGAAATCATGTCGAGAACATCACCTGAGTAAATCTTTGAAACGTTCCCATGCTTCATATAACGGTTCGGAGTCTAACTGCCGAAATTGAGTAATCTCGCTTTTTAGCTTCATCGTCTTGTTAGGTGGGAAAAATTTGAAGAATTTTTCACTCAGGTCCTCCCATGTACTTATACTTCCCAAAGCTAGGGTCCCAAGCCAGTTTCGTGCTTTCTCTCTCAAAGAGAATGTGAACAATCGTAAGCGTATTGCATCATCCGAGACTCGATTCATTTTGATAGTATCACATACCTGCATGAAATTTGTGAGATGAGCATGGGGATCCTTGACAGCAAATCTCCTGAATTGATTCTGTTGAACTATTGAAATTAAAGCGGGCTTCAACTCGAAATTCATAGTGTTGATTGGAACATGAGTAATTCCTCCAAAGTTTCGGTCAAACTTTGGTCGGAATCCATCCCGAATTGACTGCACCCTAGTTGCTGGATGCTCAATTCGTGCGCCACCGTTGTCCTTGGTTGCTGCATTTTCATTTCTCGTGTTCGTGTTATCCATCCTCGTGTTGTCTCCTGCTCTCTCCATGTCTTCAAAAAGATCCCTTCTTAGTTTTCTTGAGGTAGCACTTGTTCTTCGGGCAAATTCTTCTACTTCTGGGATGAAGGTTTCTAAAGGCACTCGAGATGAACGAGTGTTCAAGCTCCCTGAGTAGGAGAGAAATTTGTACAACATGAGTTATGCAACAAAAATAAGAAAATATATAAAGTAAGATTAGAAACACTTATCGTAATATCAATAAAAATAAATTAGTCCCCGGCAAAGGCTCTGATGTTAGCCGACCCCAAAACATTTTGGGATTAAGGCTCTGATGTTGTATATGAAACACTCCTCTAAAGACTAATTTGGGCTTTAAATTTATGTTTTTCTTAAAAAGATTTTGAAATTTAACTGTCCTCGATAGAGCTGTATTTTGGGTCGAGAACTTATGATGATTTTGATGATTATTGTAATATTTCAAAATATTGACAAGGTACGAAAAATTGTGCTTCTATTGATGCTTGAATTATCAATTCTTTTGCCAACCCTTTTGCGGTTGAATACTTTTCATGTATTCAGATGGGAGTGGGAGAGGCGCAGGATTTGCACGAGAATGAGGGACGACAATAATATTTGGAGTTGTTCACCTTGTGCTGTATCTTTTCCATTTTTATTTTTTTTTTGGTTCTTGTAAAATACTTCCGAGTATTGTTTATTTTATTTGTCATTTTCGGACCCTTGCACGGATTTTTCTCTTATTTTGGTGAATATCGTTCATATTGCGTATGGCCTTTTTGGATCTTTATGATATTGCCTGACCCTACCAGTCAAGTGTTGATCGTAATGTGGTATGTTTTGTAGAGGGTTTTTTGTTACTATAATAGCAATGAACATATTGGAGTGTCACAGGGACGGTATGGCATGTCACTTTCGAGATTAATGAGTTAAAACTGATTTATTTAACTAAATTTCAGTTGGACTAACTAAATAAGTTTGTCTGATGATGACATCTTATTAAAAAATCTGGCACGACAAGCAGCCTAGGTTATTAAAAATAAGTCACCTGATAGTTTTTCTAATTTTGTTTCTTATTTTTTAAATTAATAATAATAGTACCCATTAATAATTTTAATTATTCACTTGTTTCCTTCATTTTGTAGCGATCTACTACCGCATCAAGAAAAAATACTCAAATGTATAGAAATTTGCATTATAACATTACTTGGGCACAATCTTTTTTTCTCCTAAGAAGATTTTTTACTAGTGCTATTTATGTTTTTGCTGCTGTTAGTGCTACTGTTATTTTATGTCTTTTCGATATTGTTTTACAAAGTATCAATTATTTTAGTAATTAGTTTGTCAAACATTCTTTATGAAATCAAACTCTTATTAGACAAAATATCTTATTAGAGATTACATACTTTATCCATTTTCAATCACATCATCACTTGATTTTTACCAAACCGAGCTGCAAAGCCCACGCCATCTCCACCTTTCTTAGCTTCACCACGTAATGATTATTACACCAAAAAATATTGTTGCATGTGTTCCACTTGAACAGTCCATTTTATAGAATATATAATTTTTCATGAATTGAAAATATAATACATAAAAGATTTGTATTCTCTAACAGTCTGTTTTATTTGTTATGATTTTTTTGGGACTATACGGATATTCATATAACTGAGGGCTTGGCATGTTTAAAAATAAAAATATAACTTTCTATTAAGGATAAATTATTTTTTAAAATGTGACTCTTCAAATGGGATAAAGATAATATATATATATATATCCAATTGTATATTAAAGTAACCAACAAAAATTATTCCAAACACTACAAATCTTAAATTGATCCTTACACTTTTCTTACTTAAATATGCTTTACTAGAAACTTTCGTATTTGAATTGAACTAATTATCATTATTAACTCCTACCCAACCATGAACATAAATATGTACTCCCTCCGTCCACTTTTTAAAGTCCCATTTGATGTTGGGCGCGGAGGTTAAGAAAAAATGATAAAGGTAAAGTGGGTGGAAGAAAAAGGTAGTGGTTGGAAGAAAAAGTTAGTGGTTTGCAAGAAAAAAGTAGTGGTTTAAAGAAAAAGGTAGTGGTTTGGAGAAAAAAGTAGTGGGTCCATTAGTGAAAAGGTAGTAATTAAATAATGAAAAGAGGGTAATATGGTACAAAAAGTAGAGTGAGACTTTAAATTGTGGACAAATATTTGAGAGCAGATGGGACTTTAAAAACTGGACGGAGGGAGTATAACAAAATGTTTTTTTTTGAGCGAAAATAAAAAAAATAAAATAAATCCTTCAAATCTCTTAAATTTTTTTTGGGGAATCACTTTACCGCTAAAGTACTATTACTTACACGATATCCCTTCAACTACAAAAAAAATGAGCACTTTACTATTTTTCAGAAAATCAGATGATTCAAAAAAATTATTTTGTATACGATCTGTAGAGAAATGATTTTTTGTAAAGAATTGATTTTTTCATCAAAAATCTATTTTATTTTTTAAACATCTGAAAATTAATATTTTTGTATTCTAAAACAACAAAGGTAGATAGGAAGTAGAGAATAATGTGAGAAGTATTTTGATTTCTCAAGTGTGTTTTCCAGCAATGAGAACACCTCTATTTATACAGCAATGAATTTGAAAGATACATAGTCCTTTGGAATACAATGATTTCACATATGAATAATTGTATTCATAATATTCCCCTTGAATTATATTATATTAAAAAAGTGTGATTGATAAATTGTCTCGTTAAAAAACTTCCTAAAAAAAAGTCCGATGGAAAAAATCCTAGTGAAGAAAAAGAGTGCAATGTGCTTTGTTTCCCCCTGATGACGACATCATTTTAAATCCTTAAGATGATGCATTCAACCTTGTGCCTCATTTTTCCAAAGGTTGACGGAGGCAAAGATTTGGAAGAAATCTGCAGATTGTGAGTTGAATGAATTTGTTGAACGTGAATACCGCCCTTTTGTTGAAGATCATAAGTAAATAAAAATTTGAGAGAAATGTGCTTCGTCCTATCACCTTTGATGAAACCATACTTTAATTGAGCTATACAAGCTGTATTTTCCTCATATATCATCGTTGAGACTTCTTTCATTTGATTTAGGCCACACATTTTACTAATGTATTGAGTGATAGACACTCACAACTTGCCACATAAATAGCTAGAATTTTTGCATGGTTAGAGGAAGTCGCAACTAATATTTATTTAACAGAACGCCAAGAGATAGTCGTACCTCCATACATAAACAATAACCTGTTTGGGATCAGGCTTCGTGAGGAACGTGTGTGTATATATATATATATATATCCTGCATGTGCATATCCAACTAAAGAATAATTTGAGTTGTTATAATAAGATAAGCCCACATAGAATGTCCCTTGCAAATATCAATACTTTTGACTTCGTTCCAATGTGTTCGAGTAGGTGAAGAATTGTATCTGTTGGGATTCGGTGATATAATCGAATTACGCAGCGAAAAATAAATCAGTCCAACCGGATAAAACCAAACCCCAAAAACGGACCGATCAAGCATCATATAAACGAATATAAATAACGAGGATGAAAAACAAAGAATACTTACCCTCGTAGTCCTTTGATAATATAATCTTCGAAGGAAAAACCCGAGCAAGCATTTTCCCGATTACCGACACGAACATGAATCCAATTCGTTGTAGCTTGTTTGAATGATCCAACACCAAAAATATCGAATGTCTCTACTTCACACGCGTCGGAAGTTGCCCGAAAAAATTCGATAGCAATTCGTTCTCCAAGAACACCGCTAGGAATTACTTAGGAATTCATATCTTATTTTTCATATTTTGTATCAACTCTAAGATGATAAAAATTGAAGAAAAATTATCTCTCTTTCCTTTCAAAATCTCTCTCGGCTAAAAACAACCCACCACTCACACTTGCACTCTAAGTTGTATTATATGTTGGTTTTGTCAAATGTGATGATATAAATTATATAAAGGAATAATCATTCCTTTACAACTATCATGTGTAATAATGTGGGAATCTCAACTCAAGTGAGTTCCCACACACATGCAATTATCATATCAAACCAAAAGAGGGGCGGCCCATGGAGGAAACTTCTTGGAAATGAGCCGAGTTACTCAGGTCCCTGACGTTCACAAACGAATTCGTTAAATACACTTCATTTAATCACCAATGTATTTATATTAATTAATTAATCTAATTAATTAATTATATCAAATACAAATATATTTCTCTAAGAAATATAATTTATGAATTAAATTAATTACCCGGTAACTTAATTTTAATTTATAAGACCGCTATTTGATTTATCCAATAAATCATAATTTAGATATCCAATATCTAATATTAATTGAGAGATAATAAATTCACATTTATCCGTCAACGCTCCTGATGCGCGACTCTGTAGGTCCGTCTCAACCGGCATTAGGAGGAACCAATGAGTGCGGGCAACACTTAGCCAGCCTAGCGGGCCGCACTGTAAACCCTGACTGAGAACGAATGAAGGGATCATTCCAGAACCATTATGTCGTGAATACCGTATACGTATAAACCCTTCAATCATATGTCCCGGTTCCTCTTGATGCAGATAGCCATACCTCTCAGATAATTGATAAATTTTACTAGACTTTCGATGTTGTGTTTGTATTTCAGAAGGTTGGGTTCTAATATCTTGCATATGTGTCTCATTTGGTGTTTCTTTTATTTCTTCCAAAGAAATATTTCTACCTGCCCCTCCTTCCTGAATAAACTGATCTTCCAGGAAGTATGCTTGTATAGCAACGATGATCCTATGATCTTCGTGCATGTAGAATAGATATCCCATAGAATCCCCTGGATATCCTATGAAACGACCTTTCACAGACCTAGTTTCCAATTTCTCTACTTTAGTCTTCTTGACATAAGCAGGGCATCCCCAAATCCTAATGTGATTAAGACTTGGTTTCCTACCTCTCCACATCTCATGTGGAGTCTTAGGAATGGATTTGGAAGGATACATCTCTGATACCACTGTTGGAATTCGGTGATAAAAATGAATTACGCAGCGGAAAATAAACTGGTCCAACCGGATAAAACCAAACCCCAAAACCGGACCGATCAAGCATCATATAAACGAATATAAATAACGAGGATGATAAACAAAGAATACTTACCCTCGTAGTCCTTTGATAATATAATCTTCGAAGGAAAAACCCGAGCAAGCCTTTTCCCGATTACTGACACGAACACGAATCTAATTCGTTGTAGCTTGTTTGAATGATCCAACACCGAAAATGCCGAATGTCTCTACGTTATCACGTGTCGGATATTGATCGAAAAAATAAAATATCAATTCGTTCTCAAAGAACACGGCTAGGAATTGATACGGTATTTTTCTTCTCTTCTCTTCTTCCTTTTCTTTCTCTCAAAGATGAACAAGAAAAATAAATTTTTCTCCTCCTATATCTCCTCCTCACGGCTGGTCTCTTTTATGTGTATGTGTGTTTTCCCTTATGTCTTTTTAAAAGAAAGACTAGACTATTTTATATAGTAAAAGAGATCAAAATGATGAGATATGGAATCTCATCCATTTTGTCCTCATCTTTATATAAAACTAAACACACCACACATGGAAAAAGAAGCAACATGGAAGGTGAAGAGCAATCATGGGGCGGCCCCCTTGAATTTGGTGAGAAAACGAGTCGAGCCACTCGGTTCGTGTACCGGACGTTCGCGTGTCTAGTCCGTTAAATACACTTCGTTTTATCCCAAATGTATTTATACTTAATTAATTAATCTAATTAATTAATTTTATCAAATACAAAATTATAATAATATATTTCCAAGAAATAATTATTTATGAATTAAATTAATTACCCGATAATTAATTTCAATTCACTAGACCACATGATTTATCAAATAAATCAAATTAGATATCTAATATCCAATATTAATGAAGAGATAATAAATACATATTTATCCATCCAATATCCTTGTGCGCGACTCCGTAGGTCCGTCTTAGTCGGCAATGGGAGGAACCAAGGAGTACGGGTAACACTTAGCCAGTCTAGTGCTTCGTACCGTAACCCAACTAAGAACGAATGATAGGATCATTCCCAAACCATTATGTCGTGAATACCGTATACGTATAAACCCATCAATCATATGTCCCGGTCAAGTATTAGGGTCACGGTAAAGTCAAACCCTACTGTGACTTGACTCTATGATTTCTGTTAATGCAAACTGAGATCATCGAGCTCTCGTGTATCAAATACAACTAGCTCTAAATGCTTTGGCCAAAGACTTATAATCTCATTTGCCATTAACCGTATAGGACATTTACCTGCTCACTTACAGGAGAAAGAATTCTATCTTGGTATTCAGTAGAGACTGCTACTTACCCACTAAGTTGTATTTCGAGGTTGACCCCACCCACCGGCGATTGGATCGAACTACTCTAATGATTGAATCAATGTCACAAGCACATCTCCTACTGAAACCTCAAGTCAAAGGTCCACGTATACCTATCACAACCTTTCGATCCAGTCATTGACAAACCCTGAGTGATATCCATGTGACCGAATCGAGGTGAGTCGTGTTCGAGTACACTAATCTCATTAGCATACCTATAACGTGTGCTCCCACTAACTCTTAGTAAAGACCGACACTCTACATGGCAAAGTACACGTTATACAAGTCTTGTCTAAACTTATTACCCAGTTAAGTTTTATCAACTTGCGAACGAGTTAAGCATTCAAGCTCTAAATACTTCCAGTGCCTATCTCCTTATATCCATAAGGAGTAGAATGTTTGCTCTCAAATGCGAGGACTATTATTCTATATACCAAATGACAATGCCAGTGATATACAATAATATAGGAATAATTATTGCCTTATTAAATATTCATAATTACAATACAAATACTCTCACTCTGTCATCCTCTGAGTGGCATTCGAGGGCATATCCCTAACAATCTCCCACTTGCACTCAATGCCACAAACTATGGTATCTAATACCCATACTCTCCGGATGTCTCTCTAAGACCTTCTGAGATAGTGGCTTAGTAAGCGGATCAGCAACGTTATTTGCTGTGTCTACTCTGTGCAGTATAACATTTCCTTCCTGAACCATTTCTCTCACAAAATGATATTTTCTCGCAATATGTTTGGTATTGTGGTGAGCCCTAGGCTCCTTAGCCTGTGCAACAGCTCCGTCGTTGTCACGAAACAGCGTCACGGGATTCTCCGCATTAGGAACCACTTGAAGTTCCTCAGTGAACTTCTTAATCCAAAAAGCTTCTTTAGCAGCCTCCGTGGCTGCCTGATATTCGGCTTGACATGTAGAGATAGCAGTCGAACTTTTCTTGGCACTTCTCCAAGAAACTGCCCCACCATTTAGAGTGAAGATATACCCTGATGTGGACATCTGAGCATCCATGTCCCCCGAAAAATCTGAGTCTGTATAACCCATCACTCTAAGTTCTCCACCACCATATGTAAGAACTAAGTCTTTAGTCCTCCTTAGGTACTTAAGAATATTCTTCACAGCAGTCCAATGTTCTCGCCCTGGATTTGACTGAAACCGACTTACTACGCTCACAGCATAGGCAATGTCCGGTCTAGTGAAAATCATAGCGTACATAAGGCTACCTACGGCCGAAGCATAGGGCACCTTACTCATTTCCTTTCTATCTTCCTCACTTTGAGGACACATCTCTAAGGAAAGTTTTGCACCATGTTGCATAGGAAGGAACCCTCTTTTAGAATCTTCCATCCTAAATCGCTTCAGGATCTTTTCTATATAGAGGGCTTGGGAAAGACCTAACATTCTTTTCGCTCTATCCCGGTAGAGACGAATACCCAGAATATAGGTAGCTTCTCCCAAGTCTTTCATTGAGAACTCTTTAGAAAGCCAAGCTTTCACAGAACTGAGCATTCCTACGTCGTTTCCTATAAGTATAATGTCATCTACATCTAGTATTAAGAATGTAATTTTGCTCCCACTAACCTTGTTGTAAATACAGGGCTCCTCTTCGTTTTGGACAAAATCAAACTCTTTGACTATCTCGTTAAAATGAAGATTCCAACTCCATGAAGCTTGCTTCAGTCCATAAATGGCACGCTGAAGTTTGCATACTTTATGAATATTGGTTTGAGATATGAATCCCTTAGGCTGTTCCATGTAAATCTCCTCCTCGAGGAATCCATTTAGGAATGCCGTTTTCACATCCATTTGCCATATTTCATAATCTAAGTGGGCTGCTATGGCAAGCATCATGCAAATAGACTTAATCATAGCTACAGGCGAGAAGGTCTCGAAGTAATCGATTCCTTCTCTTTGGGAATAACCCTTTGCCACAAGCCTGGCCTTATAGGTATCAACCTTGCCATATCCATCCGTCTTTATTTTATAGATCCATTTGTTTCCAATAGGCACTATGACTTTAGGACGATCTACTAAAGTCCAGACCTGATTAGCGTGCATTGAATCTATCTCAGCTTCCATAGCTTCTTGCCACTTGGTGGAGTCAACATCTACCATCGCTTGGTCGTATGTAGAAGGATCATTCTCTTGACTACTTTCTGTCATGTCATGGACACCCAGTTCCTCTTGATGCAGATAGCCATACCTCTCAGGTAATTGATAAATTTTACTAGACTTTCGATGTTGTGTTTGTATTTCAGAAGGTTGGGTTCTAATATCTTGCATATGTGTCTTATTTGGTGTTTCTTTTATTTCTTCCAAAGAAATATTTCTACCTTCCCCTCCTTCCTGAATAAACTGATCTTCCAGGAAGTGCGCTTGTATAGCAACGATGATCCTATGATCTTCGTGCATGTAGAATAGATATCCCATGGAATCCCCTGGATATCCTATGAAACGACCTTTTACAGACCTAGTTTCCAATTTCTCTACTTTAGTCTTCTTGACATAAGCAGGGCATCCCCAAATCCTAATATGATTGAAACTTGGTTTCCTACCTCTCCACATCTCATGTGGAGTCTTAGGAACAGATTTGGAAGGACACATCTCTGATACCACTGTTGGGATTCGGTGATAAAAACGAATTACGCAGCGGAAAATAAACCGGTCCAACTGGATAAAACCAAACCCCAAAACCGGACCGATCAAGCATCATATAAACGAATATAAATAACGAGGATGATAAACAAAGAATACTTACCCTCGTAGTCCTTTGATAATATTATCTTCGAAGGAAAAACCCGAGCAAGCCTTTTCTCGATTACCGACACGAACACGAATCCAATTCGTTGTAGCTTGTTTGAATGATCCAACACCGAAAATGCCGAATGTCTCTATGTTATCACACGTCGGATATTGATCGGAAAAATAAAATATCAATTCGTTCTCAAAGATCACGGCTAGGAATTGATACGGTATTTTTCTTCTCTTCTCTTCTTCCTTTTCTTTCTCTCAAAGATGAACAAGAAAAATAAATTTTTCTCCTCCTATTTCTCCTCCTCACGGATGGTCTCTTTTATGTGTATGTGTGTTTTCCCTTGAGTCTTTTTAAAAGAAAGACTACACCATTTTATATAGTAAAAGAGATCAAAATGATGAGATATGGAATCTCATCCATTTTGTCCTCATCTTTATATAAAACTAAACACACCACACATGGAAAAAGAAGCAACATGGAAGGTGAGGATCAATCATGGGGCGGCCCACTTGAATTTGGTGAGAAAACGAGCTAAGCCACTTGGTTCGTGACGTTCGCGTGTCTAGTCCGTTAAATACACTTCGTTTTATCCCAAATGTATTTATACTTAATTAATTAATCTAATTAATTAATTTTATCAAATACAAAATTATAATAATATATTTCCAAGAAATAATTATTTATGAATTAAATTAATTACCCGGTAATTAATTTCAATTCACTAGACCGCATGATTTATCAAATAAATCAAATAAGATATCTAATATCCAATATTAATGAAGAGATAATAAATACATATTTATCCATCCAATATCCTTGTGCGCGACTCCGTAGGTCCGTCTTAGTCGGCAATGGGAGGAACCAAGGACTACGGGTAACACATATCCAGTCTAGTGCTTCGTACCGTAACCCAACTAAGAACGAATGATCGAGTCATTCCAAAACCATTATATCGTGAATACCGTATACGTATAAACCCTTCAATCATATGTCCCGGTCAAGTATTAGGGTCACAGTAAAGTCAAACCCTACTGTAACTTGACTCTATGCTTTCTGTTAATGCAAACTGAGATCATCGAGTTCTCGTGTATCAAATACAACTAGCTCTAAATGCTTTGGCCAAAGACTTATAATCTCATTTGCTATTAACCGCATAGGACACTTACCTGCTCACTTACAGGAGAAAGAATTCTATCTTGGTATTCAGTAGAGACTGCTACTTACCCACTAAATTACATTTCGAGGTTGACCCCACCCACCGGCGATTGGATCGAACTACTCTAATGACTGACTCAATGTCACAAGCACATCTCCTACTGAAACCTCAAGTCAAAGGTCCACGTATACCTATGACAACCTTTCGATCTAGTCATTGACAAACCCTGAGTGATATCCATGTAACCGAATCGAGGTGAGTCGTGTTCGAGTACACTAATCTCATTAGCATACCTATAACGTGTGCTCCCACTAAATCTTAGTGAAGACCGGCACTCTACATGTCAAAGTACACGTTATACAAGTCTTGTCTAAACGTATTGCCCAGTTAAGTTTTATCGACTTGCGAACGAGTTAAGCATTCGAGCTCTAAACGCTTCCAGTGCCTATCTCCTTATATCCATAAGGAGTAGAATGTTTGCTCTCAAATGCAAGGACTATTATTCTATATACCAAATCACAATGCAAGTGATATACAATAATATAGGAATAATTATTGCCTTATTAAATATTCATAATTACAATACAAATACTCTCACTCTCTCATCCTCTGAGTGGCATTCGAGGGCATATCCCTAACAATTTCCCACTTGCACTCAATGCCACAAACTATGGTATCTAATACCCATACTCTCTAGATGTCTCTCTAAGACCTTCTGAGAGAGTAGCTTGGTAAGCGGATCAGCAACGTTATTTGCTGTGTCTACTCTCTGCAGTATAAAATTTCCTTCCTGAACCATTTCTCTCACAAAATGATATTTTCTCGCAATATGTTTGGTATTGTGGTGAGCCCTAGGCTCCTTAGCCTGTGCAACAGCTCCGTCGTTGTCACAAAACAGCGTCACGAGATTCTCCGCATTAGGAACCACTTGAAGTTCCTCAGTGAACTTCTTAATCCAAAAAGCTTCTTTAGCAGCCTCCGTGGCTGCCTGATATTCGGCTTGACATGTAGAGATAGCAGTCGAACTTTTCTTGGCACTTCTCCAAGAAACTGCCCCACCATTTAGAGTGAAGATATACCCTGATGTGGACATCTGAGCATCCATGTCCCCCGAAAAATCTGAGTCTGTATAACCCATCACTCTATGTTCTCCACCGCCATATGTAAGAACCAAGTCTTTAGTCCTCCTTAGGTACTTAAGAATATTCTTCACAACAGTCCAATGTTCCTGCCCTGGATTTGACTGAAACCGACTTACTACGCTCACAGCATAGACAATGTCCGGTCTATTGCAAATCATAGCGTACATAAGGCTACCTACGGCCGAAGCATAGGGCACCTTACTCATTTCCTTTCTGTCTTCCTCACTTTGAGGACACATCTCTAAGGAAAGTTTTCCACCATGTTGCATAGGAAGGAACCCTCTTTTAGAATCTTCTATTCTAAATCGCTTCAGGATCTTTTCTATATAGAGGGCTTGGGAAAGACCTAACATTCTTTTCGCTCTATCCTGGTAGAGACGAATACCCAGAATATAGGTAGCTTCTCCCAAGTCTTTCATTGAGAACTCTTTAGAAAGCCAAGCTTTCATAGAACTGAGCATTCCTACGTCGTTTCCTATAAGTAGAATGTTATCTACATATAGTATTAAGAATGCAATTTTGCTCCCAATAACCTTGTTGTAAATACAGGGCTCCTCTTCGTTTTGGACAAAATCAAACTCTTTGACTATCTCGTTAAAATGAAGATTCCAACTCCGTGAAGCTTGCTTCAGTCCATAAATGGCACGCTGAAGTTTGCATACTTTATGAATATTGGTTTGAGATATGAATCCCTTAGGCTGTTCCATGTAAATCTCCTCCTCGAGGAATCCATTTAAGAATGCCGTTTTCACATCCATTTGCCATATTTCATAATCTAAGTGGGCTGCTATGGCAAGCATCATGCAAATAGACTTAATCATAGCTACAGGCGAGAAGGTCTCGAAGTAATCGATTCCTTCTCTTTGGGAATAACCCTTTGCCACAAGGCTGGCCTTATAGGTATCAACCTTGCCATCTCCATCAGTCTTTCTTTTATAGATCCATTTGTTTCCAATAGGCACTATGCCTTTAGGATGATCTACTAAAGTCCAGACCTGATTAGCATGCATTGAGTTTATCTCAACTTCCATAGCTTCTTGCCACTTGGTGGAGTCAACATCTACCATCGCTTGGTCGTATGTAGAAGGATCATTCTCTTGACTACTTTCTGTCATCTCATGGACACCCAGTTCCTCTTGATGCATATAGCCATACCTCTCAGGTAATTGAGAAATTCTACTAGACTTGCGAGGTTGTGTTTGTATTTCATAAGGTTGGGTTCTAATATCTTGCATAGGTGTCTCATTTGGTGTTTCTTATATTTCTTCCAAAGAAATATTTCTACCTGCCTCTCCTTTCTGAATAAGCTGATCTTCCAGGAAGTGTGCTTGTATAGCAACGATGATCCTATGATCTTCGTGCATGTAGAATAGATATCCCATGGAATCCCCTGGATATCCTATGAAACGACCTTTCACAGATCTAATTTCCAATTTCTCTACTTTAGTCTTCTTGATATAAGCAGGGCATCCCCAAATCCTAATGTGATTAAGACTTGGTTTCCTACCTCTCCACATCTCATGTGGAGTCTTAGGAACGGATTTGGAAGGACATCTGTTCAAGATATGCGCAGCAGTAAGGAGCGCGTAACCCCACAGATAAAATTGGTAGATCAGTATAGTTAAGCATGGAGTGAGCCATGTCCAACAAGGTTCGGTTCCTTCTTTCTGATACACCATTTAGTCGTGGAGTAGCTGGAGGAGTGAATTGTGACACTATTCCTAGTTCTTTTAAGAACTCATCAAATTCGGTACTCATGTATTCACCATCCCGGTCTGACCGAAGAGTCTTAACACGGTTACATGTTTGATTTTCAACTAGGGCTTTAAATTCCTTGAATTTATCAAAAGCTTCAGACTTATGTTTCATTAAGTACACAAATCCATACCTGGTATGGTCATCAGTGAATGTAATGAAATACAGAAATCCATCTTGTGCCACTTCAAAAGGGCCACAGACGTCGGTATGGATTAATCTAAGTTTTTCAGCAGCTCTTTCAAAAGTCCCTGCGAAGGGTAACTTAGTCATTTTGCCTTGAAGGCAAGATTCACAAGTTGGATAGGGATCTGATCCCAATGGACCCGTAAGCCCATCTTTCTCCATTTTATGAACCTTGGTCTGACCGATATGACCAAGTCTAAGATGCCACTTAAGTGCTTGGTTCGTTTCATCCCTACCACGCTTCCTAGTTATAGTGTTCATAGTTGTTTTATTCTTTAGATTTAAATGGTATAAACCATTTAATAATGTAGAAGTACCAACCAATTTATTTCTAAAATAAATACGACAGGACCCATCTCCAATAAAGAAGTGAAATCCCTTTCGGTCCACGACTGGAATTGATACAATATTTTTGTGCCCCTTGGGCAAAACAAATACATCATCTAAAGTAAGAATAAAACCAGATTCTAAATCCAACATAAGGGATCCGATATTAGAAGCCTCGACACTATGCCCACTTCCGATGGTGACCATCACCTCCCCTGAATCCAGCTTCCTACTTAGTTCCAGATCCTGATTCATTGTACAAATGTGAGAACTCGCACCAGAATCAAGTATTCAAGAAGTAGAATATACAGTTACAGAACAATTTGTTTCTAAAACCAGTAGTTCCGTACCTGAAGGCGCATTACGGTCAAGCTTTGGACAGTACCTCTTCCAATGGCCTAGCTCACCGCAGTTGATGCATACATCCGTTTTCTTGGCCCCCTTGCTCTTTTGAACCATTGGGGCCTTGCCCTTTCCCTTGTCGATCTTAGCTATTGGACCTAACTGCTTCTTGTTCTTTTTCTTCTTATTCTTGGACTTCCAAGTCCCAGAAGAAATCACAAGTGCAGCTTCCTTTACCTTTGTCTTCATCTGAGACTGGGCAGTCGTCAGTTTGTTCATTAGCCAGCTAAGTTATATGCAATCTCATTGCAGTTGAAGTTCGTGACAAATTGTGAAAAGGAGTCAGGAAGTGACTGCAGGATAAGGTCAGTTTGGAGAGATGCATGCATCTGAAAATCAAGAGCTTCCAATCTCTCAATCATCGAGATCATCTTGAGGACATGGTCCCCAACCCTCTCTCCTTCCTTCATCCTGACGCTGAATAATTGCTTTGATATCTCATATCTAGCAGTTCGGCTATGCTCTCCATAGAGCTCAGCCAGGTGCGCTAAGATGGCTCTTGAAGACGTCATCTTTTCATGGGCACATTGAAGCTCATTGGTCATTGAGCCTAACATGTACCCTCACACTCTTATGTCGTCTTTTACCCATTTCTCATGGGCATCGACATCTTCCTGATTGGCTCGGGTTCTTGCAGGAGCCGCTGGGATGTCCGCCTCCAAGACGTATCCCAGAATTTCCATAGTTAGGACAATCCTCAATTTCCGAAGCCAGTCCACATAGTTCGGACCATTCAGGACGTTCTTTTCAAGTAGTATAGCGAGTGGGTTCATTGTCATATTGAGAGTTTTGTTAACTGCAGAGAATAATTTAAGATTCGTTAGTGATTGTTTAATTATGATCCGAGTAAAGAATTGAAGGACTTTCTTTATTCATAACTAGGCTCCCACTATTTTATCGGCATTTACACACTCCCATGTTAAATTCGGAAGTCTTGGGTGACTTCATAGTGGTGATCGATTTCTTTACAAAGTTTAATAGAGGGCAACCCATACGGTTTCTATTCTATCGAAATGCAACTTAGTAGGCAAGTAGCAGTCTCTACTGAATACCAAGATAGAATTATTTCTCCTGTAAGTGAGCAGGTAAATGTCCTATGCGGTTAATGGCAAATGTGATTATAAGTCTTTGGCCAAAGCATTTAGAGCTAGTTGTATTTGATACACGAGAGCTCGATGATCTCAGTTTGCATTAACAGAAAGCATAGAGTCAAGTTACAGTAGGGTTTGACTTTACCGTGACCCTTTTACTTGACCAGGACATATGATTGAAGGGTTTATACGTATATGGTATTCACAATCTTTCGATCCAGTCATTGACAATCCATGAGTGATATCCATGTGACCGAATCGAGGTGAGTCGTGTTCGAGTATACTAATCTCACTAGCATACCTATAACGTGTGCTCCCACTAACCCTTAGTGAATACCGGCACTTTACATGTCAAAGTACACGTTATACAAGTCTTGTCTAAACTTATTGCCCAGTTAAGTTTTATCGATTTGCGAACGAGTTAAGCATTCGAGCTCTAAACACTTCCAGTGCCTATCTCCTTATCTCCATAAGGAGTAGAATGTTTGCTCTCAAATGTAAGGACTATTATTCTATATACCAAATCACAATGCCAGTGATATACAATAATATAGAAATAATTATTGCCTTGTTAAATATTCATAATTACAATACATATGCTCTCACTCTCTCATCCTCTGAGTGGCATTCGAGGGCATATCCCTAACAATATCTTGCTAATAAATTTGCAGCAAATGATATATCGGGTTTGATATTGCTAGCAAGATAAGTTAATGCACTAATTGCACTTAGATATGGTACTTGAGGACCAAGTATTTCTTTATTATCTTCAAGGAGTCTAAATGGGTCATTTTTTCATATCAAGGCCATAGGTGTAGTTAATGGGCGTGCTTTGTCCATTTAAAAATGTTTAAGCACCCTTCATGTATAAGACGATTGATGGACAAATATGCCATTCTCCAAGTGCTCAATCTGAACACTTAAACAAAATTTAGTTCTACTATCGTCTTTCATCTCAAACCTTCTTTAATGAAATCACGACATTTGGTAACTATTTAGGAGTTCTAGTGATATTCAGATCATTAACATAGACAGCAACGATCACATATTCAGATCCGGATCTCTTGATAAAAATACAAGGGGGTATTGGATCATTGATATAACCATCTTTGACTAAAAATGTGCTTAAGCGATTGTACCACATATCACCTAACTGCTTTAATCCATACAATAATTTATTTAGTTTAACTGCATAAATATGCCCTCAGTTCATATTTGATTATCAGGTACCTTAAGTCCTTCAAGGACTCTCATGTGTGATATATATATACATATATATATATACATATATATAT
The DNA here is from genome assembly GCA_033398695.1 of Orobanche coerulescens. Taxonomy (NCBI): domain Eukaryota; kingdom Viridiplantae; phylum Streptophyta; class Magnoliopsida; order Lamiales; family Orobanchaceae; genus Orobanche; species Orobanche coerulescens. The sequence goes on along the minus strand of CM065815.1, from coordinate 133,178,733 downwards.
ATATATATATAGAGAGAGAGAGAGAGAGATTCTAACTATTTAAGAGAATACGAGAATAGTTGTCCATATATATATATATATATATATATATATATATATATATTTCATTCTCTAATGAGCCGTACAAGTAGGCTATAACTACATCCATATGATACATTTTCGGATTTCCTTGTATTGCCAAACTTATCAAATAAAGCAAAGTTACTGCATCTAACACACGAAAGTATATTTCCTCATAATCACAGGCCTTTGGATAAAACCTTGTGTAGCAGGACATATTTTGTGTCTCACAATTCCATCTTTCTCATTACTTTTACGCATAAATGCCCATTTATTTCCTACAAGTTTGACGCTGTTTGGTATTCGGACTGCTGGTCTGAATTTTTTTGCAAGAGAATTTAACTCTTCATTCATTGGGTCTTTCCACATTGGCCAATCATTGCTTTTTCTACATTCATCAATTGATCTAGGTTTTTTATTCTAGTTTTTGTAATAGCCCCAAAATCATCTGTAATATTACAGCGTCGTGGGTCCCGCGTCGGAACCTAGCAGGCTAAAAACCATTTAAAAAATGTTTAAAAATCCCAAAAGGCCGATGACGGTATTATTTTAAATACTCAAATATTTTCCAAATTATAATTTTCAAATACCGTCATCAAATACTATTTGAAAATATAATGCAAAATGCCAAATCTCGACAGTTTCAAAATGTACGTTAAGCCACCACTTAAACATACCGATAAAATAGTTTAGGAAAATCGGTTTAACGAAATAACCCAAGTTCGTAAAATGCCAAAAGACCATTTTGAAAGTATACATGAGTTGGTAAAAATACCGAAAAGCTATTTTAAAATACACACACACGCAACGGATAAAATACAGTTCAAAAATACACAATTGCAGCGGAATAAAACAACCAGAAAAGAATACTCAATTCTCCAAAACATGCCACAACCAGTATCACCTGGGAAGCTCATCCCTTCACGACCGCTACTAGCTCGATCTCCGAGTACCTAAAAATAAAGCCCACGACGGGGTCAGCCACAATACTCAACAATGATATTGATCACATCAACATAAATAATTACATACCAATGTAATAACGAAGTAAGAATACTAACCTCACCAATCCATGACAATCCATACTAAATCAATCCTTGATATATTCCACATTTCGCATTCTCAAAATGACAAAATGAAATCAACAACTATCATTTGTACTGTATTCAAACAATATCAAAAATCCTCAAAACATCATCATAACTCATAATCATGAAGTAATTCATCCGTGCCAAATCATGTCCGTCGGATTACATAATCAAATATCCACCTGGATAAACCAATAACACGCAACATAACTGTAGATCACCACCAAACAATGATAATGAGTCCCGAAAGATCGACGTACAGTCCGAATGCTCATACGATTAATAACAATGATCAACCAATACATCAACTGAGAATATCATCGACAAGATAACTCCAATACGACCAACAAAGGATCAACGATAACCGAGAGTACCCTCAACGTGGTATACTCCAAACATGATTAACAAAGGACCAGCAGTAACCGAGAATACCATCAACAAGGTAAACCCCAAATGATCAACAAAGGACCAACAATAACCGAGAATACCATCAACAAGGTAAACTCCAAATAATCAACAAATGACCAACAATAACTGAGAATACCATCAACAAGATAAACTCCAAATGATCAACAATAATGGATCTCAAAGAAATAACTCCGACTGTCGAACATACCCCTCGGGCGTATGAACAACCAGTCACAAACCGTCGAACATATCCAATCATACATGGACTATGAACAACAAAACAATATTGCTCAAAGATGGACGTCATAGTACGCCCGATCCGGAAATGTGTCCGTGCACATGTCCACCCCGTATACGGAATCCAGAATATATGTGGGACAATGTACGTAATTAGCCTCACGAATTACGTCTCGTATGCACGGTCCAATGCGTAAATATCCACGCATGACCATCGTGTGCCCAACTAAAAATCCTACACAATAACCAATCGAAACGCAGATATAACTCCATATATGTCACGATGCAACATGACAACGAAACTCAAAGAAACACATATCCAATAAGGATCAAAAGATTAATCGAAGTGAACAAAGGCACATGGATAATGAAAGATCGACACGACCGAAAATATCGAAACAACCCTCCTGGGATCACAATACCCAAAGGATAATCCATACGATCAACAAACACAACGGTTCTATAATATCCCGATTAAACACAAATTCGAACAACCAAATCAATCGATCATGAACTCAAAACCACAACATAATTCATAATCCCATAATCATATCAATAGTCAAATTAAACCAATAACAAGGGTCTAACATTACCGACTCCAAATTCAATTTTACATACGAATACAAGTTTCCTCCTTGTAAATTTGTAATAAGAACCAATTACCGATTATCATCATCAATCCGGACAATCCGATTAATTCAACATTATAGATAATCATATTCCAAGGGTGTCAAATAATTCCATTATTCGAATTGAACACTTATTCAATACGTATGAATTCTCAAACTCAAAAGTGAATCATAATCTTATCAGACCCAGAACCATATTCGTATTCCTATACGAATATTGTACCAAAACACATAACTTAGTTCTAGATATGAATATTCCATATTCATATCCAAAACACCAACACCTCTTAAACATGTTCATCAATTCATATAATCCAAGAGTTCCTTAAGAACACAACTTATTCCGAAATCACATTCAAAATCCTCAAACGACATAAACCGATGTGTTCTAACATCTAAACAATCTTCATTCATAATTCAAGATGCATATTATCATATTCTCCAATATACGATTCTCCTAACATCAAGAATCGTAACAATTCTACCAAGAACATCGAGAATACTATGATTCCATAATCATAAACAACATAATCAAGACATAAACCATCGTACCCTTCAATATATAGTTCATATAACCTCAAGAATCGTAACAACAAAACCATAATCATCTTCAGACGAATCTTTCATCAACAATAGCATCGAAATACGAATTCAAGGAGAGGATTACCCAACATACCTCTTAGAAGATGAAATACACAAGTAAATATTTCCCTTGATTAACACTGTGTGAAGAAATCGACGAAAGGAAAGAGTCCCAATCCAACTTCCTTCAAAAGTTCGTTCCTAAACCACAACGATATCAATTCAATCACAATTCCACGAAAACGCATAGAACTTCCCAAGTTCCACCCATTGAAATAATTTATCGGACACTTTGAGGGCATAGTCCAATTTAATCGATTAACGGTGGAATTCTCAATTTTGTTCCACAAAACTTCAAAAGTAATGAATGATTCCGAGAATACAACAAACTTCTATCAATAATCTGAATTAAAACGAAAGAAACCGGCCACAACATCATGAAACTCCAAAAATCCCCAAAACCAAGGGTTCAAGTGTTCTTACCTTCGATCCGGGTGAAAGATGATGCTAGACATGAATCAAACTTCACAAAAATGTTGTTCTATGATGCTCCCATTCAAAACCATCGATTTTTGATGAAGGATGCGAAAAGAACGAAGAAAATGTGAAAATGGCCAAGTGACCCGTGCCCAGGCCTTAAATAGCTTAGCCCTGCCGGTCACTTACGGCCGTAACCGGCCATGGCTACCCTACTGTACAATTTAGCCGACACCCTTACGGCCGTTATCGACACACCCCATACGTACGTAATAGGCTTTACGGCTGTACCCGGCCACAACCTTACGGCCGTAATCGGCCAGTTCTTACGATTCACTGTCGGCCATAACCGGCCATCCAAGCGAGTCAGTGCCGACCGTGATCGGCCATCTAGTGAGTCACTGCTGGAACACGTGTGGCACTGCAGGTCCTTACGGCCACGACTCGGTCAGCTGCCTCCTAACGTACGTAACACTTAATCCAATGCGTACGTAATACGTACGTTGACTTGCTATAGTATATGCTCGTATTACGTACATAATACACCCTGTATAGCCTACGTAAATCCATCCGTTGACTCACCTGTCCACATCCGCGCCGAAAGCTGCCGACCATGGGCCCCACTAGCCGATCACAACTCGGTCCAGTCCGATTCCTCTTGTTATGTACATAATGCCTTGTGCATAACGTACGTAAAGCGTAGAATTTAGCGTACGTAAGTCCCTAAGCTTAGCGTATGTAATTGCCTTACGTACTTGGCCAAAAATTGTTCCTGTCCGACGTCTCAACATACTAGATATGAACACTGAATACACATATACTCAACCCAAAATATTCTCATACGATACACCTAATATCCAAATAAGTTCAATCTAATACACCATATCCTCTATATAACTGTCAATCGAAAACGTCAATTACATAAGTATAACTGTCTCAGTTCTCATTTTATTTTATCCATACTGTATAGACACCAAGCTATACAATTTATCTCAGATAAAATAATGCGAAAAATTTATACTGAAAATCCGGGTATTACATACTACCCCCCTTAAAATAAGTTTCGTCCTCGAAACTTGCAACCTGTCACCAACAACAGATCAGTCCAAAATTTTCAAACTCATCACAAAAGCAATCAATCGTCGCCACAAGCGAATAACCAAACCAACATACTTATAGGTGCGTGAAGCCGATGATCTCCCGTGATACTAGCACACGACACCCATACGAAGTCTCAACACAATACCAACACATACCAATATCACAAATAGCAATTGAAAAGATCTCAAAAATTTTGGAAACTCCAAAAATCGGTCTGACTCAAAAGTCAAAAAAAATATTTTCACAACACACGCCACTACCGTACCGGTAGAGCCACATAACACACACGCCTGGGTTTCACAAAACCCAAAGCTCCGATACCATCTTCTGTAATACCCCCAAAACCATCCGGGATATTACAGCACCGTGGGTCCCGCGCCGGAACCCACCAGGCTAAAAACGTTTAAAAACGCCAAAAGGCCGATGACGGTATTATTTTAAATACTCGAATATTTTCCAAAATATAATTCTCAAATACCGTCATCAAAGACTATTTGAAAATATAAGGTGAAATGCCAAATCTCGACAGTTTCAAAATGTACGTTAAGCCACCACTTAAACGTACCGATAAAATAGTTTAGGGAAATCGGTTTAACGAAATAACCCAAGTTCGCAAAATGCCAAAAGGCCATTTTGAAAGTATACATGAGTTGGTAAAAATACCGAAAAGCCATTTTAAAATACACACACACGCAACGGATAAAATGCAGTTCAAAAATACACAATTGCTGCGGAATAAAACAACCAGAAAAGAATACTCAATTCTCCAAAACATGCCACGGCCAGTATCACCCGGGAAGCTCATCCCTTCACGACCGCTACTAGCTCGATCTCCGAGTACCTAAAAATAAAGCCCACGACGGGGTCAGCCACAATACTCAACAATGATATCGATCACATCAACATAAATAATTACATACCAATGTAATAACGAAGTAAGAATACTAACCTCACCAATCCATGACAATCCATACTAAATCAATCCTTGATATATTCCACATTTCGCATTCTCAAAATGACAAAATGAAATCAACAACTATCATTTGTACTGTATTCAAACAATATCAAAAATCCTCAAAACATCATCATAACTCATAATCATGAAGTAATTCATCCGTGCCAAATCATGTCCGTCGGATTACATAATCAAATATCCACCTGGATAAACCAATAACACGCAACATAACTGTAGATCACCACCAAACAATGATAATGAGTCCCGAAAGATCGACGTACAGTCTGAATGCTCATACGATCAATAACAATGATCAACCAATACATCAACTGAGAATATGATCGACAAGATAACTCCAATACGACCAACAAAGGATCAACGATAACCGAGAGTACCCTCAACGTGGTATACTCTAAACATGATTAACAAAGGACCAGCAATAACCAAGAATACCATCAACAAGGTAAACTCCAAATAATCAACAAAGGACCAACAATAACCGAGAATACCATCAACAAGGTAAACTCCAAATGATCAACAAAGGACCAACAATAACCGAGAATACCATCAACAAGGTAAACTCCAAATGATCAACAATAATGGATCTCAAAGAAATAACTCCGACTGTCGAACATACCCCTCGGGCGTATGAACAACCAGTCACAAACCGTCGAACATATCCAATCATACATGGATTATGAACGACTAAACAATATGGCTCAAAGATGGATGTCATAGTACGCCCGATCTGGAAATCTGTCCGTGCACATGTCCACCCCGTATATGGAATCCAGAATATATGTGGGACAATATACCTAATTAGCCTCACAAACTACGTCTCGTGTGCACGGTCCAATGCGGAAATATCCACACATGACCATCGTGTGCCCAGCTAAAAATCCTACACAATAAACAATCGGAACGCAGATATGACTCCAGATATGTCACGATGTAACATGACAACGAAACTAAAAGAAACACATATCCAATAAGGATCAAAAGATTCATCGAAGTGAACAAAGGCACACGGATAATAAAATATCGACACGACCGACAATATCGAAACAACCCTCCTCGGATCACAATACCCAAAGGATAATTCATACGATCAACAATATCATACAACAGTTCTGGGATCAACATCCCTCAATGAAACAATCAACACAACCATTAATACCAATAATAGTCCTGGGATCAACATCCCTCAACGAACAACCAATACGAATCTCAATATACGAAGCCTCAACGTACAACATATACAACAACTCAACATAATAATTATCTCCAAAACTGAACAATACTTAAATTACCTCAAAGCCGAAGACAATATTCTTTTCACGAACAACATCTCTGAACGAATACACAGTTATACGAATAATCTCGAATGAGGTACAATTCGTTAATTTCAATAAGCCACCATCCCGACATCAATATCGACACGATAACTATCCTCGATATCTGATATTCTATATCCTTGACCAAAGATAACTCACATCTTCCTTGAACACAATTAAATCATATACCTTAGGGTTTAGTCCAAACTAGAGCACGATATACAAACCATTATCCCGACAATTTACATTTATAACAATATTGCTATATGAATTATAAATGAAATGAAAACAAAACCGTTTATCAAATATTATAAACTGGACAAGTATAAACTTGCCCGATACCGATACCACGAAGCCGATACCAATCCTATTGCCCTCGTCTACGAGCTCCTCAGCCCCGACCAAAAGCAATCTACGAACTCTTCAGCCTTAACTGCAACACAACGATCATAATCCACGATCAAAACATCACAACCTATTGCAATAACTGATTAACACACATTCGATAAAAATCAATAACCGACATACCCTACCAACAAACTCAACGGTTCAATGAAACCTCGATCATATACATAAAACCAAATAATCCAACTCAACAAATACGAACTCATATCCACAATACAAGCCGTAACTCAATGATCACAAATAACAATCAATAACCGATCAACAAACACAATGGTTCTACAATATACCGATTAAACACAAATCCGAACAACCAAATCAATCGATCATGAACTCAAAATCACAACATGATTCATAATCCGATAATCATATCATAATCAAATTAAACCAATAACCGACTCCAAATTCAATCTTACATACGAATACAAGTTTCCTCCTTGTAAATTCGTAATAAGAACCAATTACCGATTATCATCATCTATCCGGACAATCCGATTAATTCAACATTATATATAATCATATTCCAAGGGTGTCAAATAATTTCATTATTCGAATTGAACACTTATTCAATACGTACGAATTCTCAAACTCAAAAGTGAATCATAATCTTATCAGACCCGGAACCATATTCGTATTCCTATACGAATATTGTACCAAAATACATAACTTAGTTCTAGATATGAATATTCCATATTCATATCCAAAACACCAACGCCTCTTAAACATGTTCATCAATTCATATAATCCAAGAGTTCCTTAAGAACAAAACTTATTCCGAAATCACATACAAAATCCTCAAACGACATAATCCGATGTGTTCTAACATCTAAGCAATCTTCATTCATAATTCAAGATGCATATTATCATATTCTCCAATATCCGATTCTCTAAACATCAAGAATCGTAACAATACTACCAAGAACATTGAGAATACTATGATTTCATAATCATAAACAACATAATCAAGATATAAACCATCGTACCCTTCAATATATCGCTCGTATAACCTCAAGAATCATAACAACAAAACCATAATCATCTTCATATGAATCTTTCATCAACAATAACATCAAAATCCGAATTCAAGGAGAGGATTACCCAACATACCTCTTAGAAGATGAAATACACAAGTAAACATTTCCCTTGATTAACACGGTGTGAAGAAATCAACGAAAGGAAAGAGTCCCGATCCAACTTCCTTCAAAAGTTTGTTCCTAAATCACAACGATATCAATTCAATCATAATTCTACGAATACGCATAGAATTTCCCAAGTTGCACCCATTGAAATAATTTATCGATCACTTTGAGGGCATAGTCCAATTTAATCGATTAACGGAGGAATTCTAAATTTTGTTCCATAAAACTTCAAAAGTAATGAATGATTCTGAGAATACAACAAAATTCTATCAATAATCTGAATTAAAATGAAAGAAATCGTCCACAATTTCATGAAACTCCAAAAATCCCCAAAACCAAGGGTTCAAGTGTTCTTACCTTCGATTCGGGCGAAAGATGATGTTAGACATGAATCAAACTTCCAAAAAATGTTGTTCTATGATGCTCCCATTCAAAACCATCGATTTATGATGAAGGATCGTGAAAAGAACGAAGAAAATGTGAAAATGGCCACGTGATCCGTGCCCAAGCCTTAAATAGCCGAGCCCTGCCGGTCACTTACGGCCGTAACCGGCCATGGCTACCCTACTGTCCAATTTGGCCGACACCCTTACGGCCGTTATCGGCACACCCCTTATGTACGTAATAGGCCTTACGGCCGTACCCGGCCACAACCTTAGGGCCGTAATCGGCCAGTCCTTACGAGTCACTGTCGGCCGTAACCGGCGATCCCAGCGAGTCACTGCCGACCGTGATCGGCCATCCAGCGAGTCACTGCCGGAAAACGTGCGGCACTGCAGGTCCTTATGGCCATGACTCGTCCAGCTACCTCCTAACATACGTAACACTTATTCCAATGCGTACATAATATGTACGTTGACTTGCTACAGTATATGCTCGTATTACGTACGTAATACGCCCTGTATAGCATACGTAAATCCATACGTTGACTCACCTGTCCACATCCGCGCCGAAAGCTGCCGACCATGGGCCCCACGAACCGACCACAACTCGGTCCAGTCCGATTCCTCTTGTTACGTACGCAATGCCTTATGCATAACATACGTAAAGCGTAGAATTTAGCGTATGTAAGTCCTTAAGCTTAGCGTACGTAATGGCCTTCCGTACTTGGCCAAAATCCAATTGTTCTTGTCCGACGTCTCGACATACTGGATACGAACACTGAATACACATATACTCAACCCAAAAATATTCTTGTTGGCCACTAAGTATACTGGATACAGCTTGGGAAGTAGTTTAAACAACAAGCTGTACTGATTTTAAATCTGAGTGCATAGCGGAAGTCTTAGATACAGTAAGTTGCTGTGGATACAACAACTAAATGTGTAGAGTATACTTAATTAATCACAGTTATTAAAACAGTAAAAACTGAAGGTAAATAACACAGTAGTTAAAGTGGTTCGAGGTAAACCCCTCTACGTCCACTGGTCCTCCACACAGGAGTAAAATGTTTATTATAATTACTACGTACACAACTAAATAATTATAATAGTATACAATCAATATATCTTTCACACAGATTGATATAAAGATCTTAGCTTCAACCGTTCACACAGATTGGTTTGAGCTAAATCTTGACTGGCTTCTTTACACAAAGTTCTGAAGCTTCGTCTTCCTCAGTCCACACAGGGCTGATCTGGGTTTGTTCAAAGTATAGAAGAGAGTATGAACAACAGCTTTGACTTTAAGAGCTTCGAGCTGATGAAGTGTTGTTCAAGATGATAAGCACTGTATATCTCTTAGATCTGAGTTGCAGTAAGCTTTGGAGATATGTTTTGCTCTGATGAATAACTTTGATAGCTTTGATTACTTAGTTTGCTTGAGTTACTGATCTTCAACGCCAAGGTGAGATATATATAGTCTTCTGGAAAATATATCCGTTGAGATCTATCCGTTGAGTGAGATTCCGTTCCAACGAAATGAAAAACACGATCCAGATTTAGTGGGATTTGAAGATCTGTTGACTGACAGTATTTAAATACTTTATCCTTGAGTATTTAAATACTTCTTATTCAATGGGACTTTGACTTCTGAAGATTCCTTCTTTGTCCTGTTGAGAGTTGTATGGAAGATCACTGTATTGGTGATTCGAGACAGTTTCCATACTTGGTCTTTATAAGACTTCTTTGCTGTACTAAAAGGTTCCACTATATGCTGGATTCGAGACAGGTCTTCGATATAGGTTGACACTTCAACTTTTCGATACAGTTTCCTTACTGTATTGAGGATTGGAATATATGTCAAAACCTCTTATCAATATTATTCGATACAGGAATTGGGTATCCCAGCTGTTTCCATATAGGGTTCTTGTTTTCCCAACAATTTCCCCCTTTTTGACAATTTGCCAAGACTAACTTTCAAGACTTCTTGAAGATGCCAAAATCTTCTTCATGAAATAATCTTCTTTGATGACTTCTGGCAGATTTCTTGGTCTTCTGTCAAATGGTCTGTCTTTCAGTATATCCGTTGAGATGTATCCGTTGAGTGAGATTCCGTTCCAACGGGATGAAAAACACGATCCAGATTTAGCGGGATTTGAAGATCTGTTGACTGAGAGTATTTAAATACTTTATCCTTGAGTATTTAAATACTTCTTATTCAACGGGACTTTGACTTCTGAAGATTCCTTCTTTGTCCTGTTTAGAGCTGTATGGAAGATCACTGTATTGGTGATTCGAGACAGTTTCCATACTTGGTCTTTATAAGACTTCTTTGCTGTACTGAAAGGTTCCACTATATGCTGGATTCGAGATAGGTTTTCGATATAGGTTGACACTTCAACTTTTCGATACAGTTTCCTTACTGTATTGAGGATTGGCATATATGTCAAAACCTCTTATCAATATTATTCGATACAGGAATTGGGTATCCCGGCTGTTTCGATACAGGGTTCTTGTTTTCCCAACAATTTCCCCCTTTTTGACAATTTGCCAAGACTAACTTTCAAGACTTCTTGATGATGCCAAAACCTTCTTCATGAAATAATCTTCTTTGATGACTTCTGGCAGATTTCTTGGTCTTCTGTCAAATGGTCCGTCTTTCAGCAACTTAGTCTAGTTTATGAACTGCTCGCAGGCGAGTTCGATACAGCTAAGAATTTTTACAACTTAAGCTTATGATTGGCGCGCAGGCACAATCTTACAATGTATTCTAAGCATACACCTGAAATTATGAACTGTTCATAGACAAGTTCGTACAACTTATTTATCAAACAAGTTTCTATACTTATGATAGTTGTTAAATAATTTATGTAATCATACATCGACACAGTAGATTACGAGTTGTAACCTTTCAAGACACGCAAACATTTTTATTGATATTCAAAGATAGAGTACATGGTTTGCTGTTTCGAAAGAAAAATTACAAATAACTAACTAAACAAATATTATATATAAGGATTTCAGCTCCGATAGTCCGCATGTCTCCATGGCTTTCTCCCTGAATCATTCTCGGTTCCACGCCACCAGTTCTATAGGGAATTATTGCCTCTATTTTGGTATATAGCTCTTCCTTCATAGGATTTGTCAAAGGCAAGGATCCAATCTTCTGGATGGGTGATCCGATCTCCTCTTTTATGTTTGGATTTCATATCTAGCTGTAGAGGGAGCTTTACATCTTCTAGCATCTTCGTGAATTTGTTTGCAGCCTCCGCTAATATCTTATAGCTTTTGAAGATGGTAGATTCCCTGATGAGTTTAACAAAGTATCTCATCAGTTCATTCTTCCTCCATTGCTTCACCTCATCGGCAGTTGGATGGCGGTTGGTTGGCAGACGAATTTCAGAAGGTCTTTGGATTAAGTTTTGCCACGGGACATTTGGATCATGAAATTCAGGTCGGGAGCCTGAAATCTTAAAACTTTGGGAGGGAGAGGCTAGCTTGTTTAATTCAGCAGTAATGCTGTCTTGAGCAGCTTCAAATTCCCTTTCGTGCTGTAACCTGATTCTCCTAGCAACTTCTATTCCTTCTTCCCCCTTTTTGGCATCATCAAGACATCCTAGGATCTCCAATGCGGCATCCTGCTTTGTCTCGATGTTGGTTATTCTATCGACAAGGGTGGAAAGAACCTCCGACATATCCTTGATACTTTTGTCGTGGGCTCGCAATTGAGAACTGTTTTCAATCATAACGCATGTGGTCTTGGCTTCAGCAATGCGCGTTTTGGTTGCCTCTTCTTTCAGGAGTTGCTCTTGTTTGTCCTGCATGATCTTCAGTGCTTGCTTGAATACTTCCGGCAATATAACGAAGGCCTCGACTACTCGAGAAACTTCATGTTGAAGTGTAGTCATCTCCTCGACGGCAGAAGTATGCATCCAATACAAGGCGTTTTCAACTGAAGATAGGGCATTCACTGCATCCTGTATGAAGACAGTTTGAAGACCAAGAGCACACAATCGCTCTTTTCTAGCAGCAGTAGTCGGAGAATCCGGCTGAGCAAAATCTGCGGCTGAATTCAACCTTCTTAGATTCACGGTAGGTCGTGAAGTAAGTTGGATATCCTCAGGTACAATACCGTCCTTGGATTCCATGGTTGATGGGGCGGGATCAGCATGTGCGGGTTCGGTGGCAATTGGTGCTGTGTCCTCCTGTTGCGAAGGTTCGTCGGTAGATATGAATATAGGAGGGACTGATTCCTCCTGTTGTCTCTCAGCGACAACTTCTTCTTCTTGAGCGGCGACAGGCTCGGGTGCCTGTTCCAAAACTATTTCTTCTTTCTCGACTTGAGGGACTGATTCCTCCTCGTAAGGAATGATCTATTGCTGTGGCGAAGGGGGCTTACTCTGGTTTGAAGGCCCTTCGTCATCCTTTGGTTGAGAGGCAGCTCTGTCTTGAGCCTCTTCACGAATCATCCTCAGACCAGCTTGTAAAGCGTCGCCATCGTCGTCTGAGTCATCACCATCATCGTCTTTTAGATTTGGGGGATAGTTCTCTGACTTATCTTTACCTTTTCTCCTTACATTAGATTTCTGCACTAGATGGCTTTCAATTAGTTCTTTGCAGAAGGGATTATCCCATCGGATCAGGGCCTCAATTTCCATCGAGTCCGTCACTTCAGATACAAATCTTTCTTCTTGGCTCCATTCGCTCCAGTTGTATAATGTGTCATACGGAGCTAGCCTGTAGCCTTTCCATCTAAGGAATCTTTCGTAAGCATTTTCGATCTGAACAGAGATAAGAGTTCTGTTGATAATGGTGTCAGGGGAGGGACTGCGTACAACGTCCGAATACGCTGTAGCGAGGGATTCCTCTACAGGTATGGGATCCTGTAGGGAAGTGGGATTCCTTACAGGGGATGGTGCCCCGAAGGAAGATTGATCCTGTACGGGTGTGGAATCCCGCAGAGGAGAAGTAGCTGTTGGCTCCAAATGGGCAGCCGACTCGCTAAAGTCTTTTTCGTTGGCAGATGTCCGATCATCCGTCCTAGCCGCCAAAGGCTCAGGATCTACTGTCGAAACAGTAGGGGACACCTCTTCCACAGGGGTTGGTCCTTGGGGTTGTTCTTCAGTGGGTTGCGCCATGGTGGAAACTTCTTCGGAGGGCTTGGTGGATTTAGCTTTAGAAAGCCTCCTTAGCTTCCTCTTCGGCTTCTCACCAGCAATGGGTTTCTTGTTGTGATATCTTTTCTTCATATTTGAAGACTCCACGTCCCGGGACTTCAAAGAAACATCTCTTGGGTCTGCAGAAACTGGCATACTTTCGGTTTTAGGGTGGTTGCAGACCATGGTGCTCTGATTATACGCTGTAGGCTTGACGCCTCCTAGGTATATCCTGGAGCTGTTTTTCTTTGCATCAGCGGATTGCGACAGTCCGCATTTCGTCAAAATATGGTTTAACATTAAACCAAATGACTTCTTCTGGGTGGCAGGCTTGCATACTTCCTCTTGCAAGCGCTTCAGGATTATCTGGCACCAGTTGACCTTTTCACAGGTCAAGATAGCAACCATCATCCTAAACCTCAGATTGGTACACATTTCGAATGCACCAGTTCTGTTCTCAATAATCCTGCAGCAAAAATCATGTAATTACACATAAGGTAAGCAAAAGTTCTTCTTGTGACATGTGGTTTGAACCATTTCAATAACAGTTGAGTCGGTGAACAACCTATAAAACTTAGTTATCAGCTCTTGAGACCCAAACGTCTCAAGTTGATCCATTGTCAGGCCATCAGCAGGTAGCCTGTAAATATTCTGGAGAAGATCGCTATCAACACAGATTTCTACTCCTTGAATGGTAGCGGTTATGTCAGCAACGTGACCTCCTTGGGCCAGCGGCAGAAAACATACGACGGTGTTGAGGTAAAATTCCTCAACCAGATGAACATCATACTTGTCAGCGGTTTGACTTCCAAGGCGATAGAGGCCTTGTTGACGGAGACAAGTGATAATATACTCCATGGGTTCAGCATGATTAGTTTCAGCAAGAATGCGTTCGATGATGACAGATCGTGAGAAGATCCACCCATCGATGATGTTTGCGGTTTTCTTGAGTGCGGGCGAAGATGTTTGACCAGCCATTGATGATTGTTCAAGAAAATGTGAAAGAGAATACACGAAATTTGCAGTAATACGCAGAAAATTTGTAGGCTGTATTTGCTTGAGAACTCTTAAATTTGCAGAAAGCGTAAAGAGTCTCTGATGGCAGTATCAGTACTTTTATATTGGGCGGCGAAGTAGGGTTTTGCAGAGTACGAATGGTCAGATTTTAAGGGATGGGAGCCGGTTTTTGAAATCAACGGTCTAGATGAACTGAGTGTAACTTGTACACTTATCCATTAAAAATGTTAAAATATGAGCGGGTCCCACTTCTGACATTTGTTGATACCCTAAATGCCTGAAACGGTGGTTTAAAAATAATAAACAATTTGAAAACATCACGACTTTTGAGATTCAGTTGTCCAGATGCCGTGTAAGGCATTTAATGTAAATGACGTTTGACATAAACAGGGCACATGGACAAAAATCATTTTAAAATGAAATAATATAATATATATACTGAATCGAAATCCTATAGTATGTGCTGTATCCACGACGATACAACGTTCCCCCTTAAAAGGTACATATAGGTTTTAATTCCATACATCAACTTTTGGATTAATGCTGTATTCATGGGTCATACTGTATTCCCCCTTAATTATTGCACACATCAGCTGTAGGATGATTCATGTCACTTTGTTCACTACAGTGCTGTATTGAAGGCTCTGAGTGTACAGATAATTAACGGTGGATACTGTATTCTTGGGTCTTACAGCATTCCCCCTCAATTGTTGAGTAAAAACAGTAAATTACTTACAGGGAGTCAGGCTGTAGCATTCCCAATTCTTGTCTGAGCATGTTGAATCTTGCTGTGTCGAGAGGCTTGGTGAAGATGTCGGCCAACTGAATGTCTGTATGAACTTTTTCAAGGCGAACATCTTTGTTTTCGACACGATTCCTTATAAAATGATGCTTCATGTTGATATGCTTAGTGCGCGAGTGCAGGACAGGATTGTGCATTATAGCAATTGCACTCGTGCTATCACACATGATTGGCGTCTCTCTGGCATCAATTCCATAATCTGACAACTGTTGCTGCATCCAAAGGATCTGCATACAACAACTACCAACAGCATAGTATTCTGATTCAGCCGTGGAAAGAGAGTTAGCCAATTGCTTCTTACTGAACCAAGAGACAAGTCTAGGTCCTAGAAAGTTACAAGTTCCACTTGTACTCTTCCTATCTAGCTTGCAGCCTCCGAGATCCGAGTCGCTGTATCCAACTAAATCAAATCCGCCTTCTTTAGGATACCATAGTCCTACATTGACTGTTCCTTTAATGTACTTCAGGATTCGTTTAGCTGTATTGAAGTGTGATTCCTTAGGTGCTACTTGATATCTCGCACACACTCCAACAGCAAACTGGATATCGGGCCTGCTAGCCGTTAGGTACAGGAGCGAACCAATGAGCTTCCTGTAGAGTGATTGGTCAAACGGCTTTCCGGCTTCATCAGCACTAATTTGCACGGAAGTGCTCATGGGGGTTGGCGAAGATTTGGAAGTGTTCATTCCAAATTTGTTGAGAAGCTCCTTGCTGTATTTTTTCTGGTTGATGAAGATACCTGTAGGCAACTGCTTTACCTGCAAACCTAGGAAATAACTAAGTTCTCCCATCATACTCATTTCAAATTTACTTTGCATGAGATGAGAGAACATTTGACACAAAGCAAGGTTAGTTGAACCAAAAATCATATCATCTACGTAGATTTGCACCATCAGAAGGTCATCGCCTTCCTGTATTTTGAACAAGGTCTTGTCCACAGCACCTTTCTCAAATCTATTGTCGGTTAGATACTGGGACAGGGTCTCATACCAGGCTCTAGGGGCTTGTTTAAGTCCATACAGTGCTTTCCTTAGCCTGTAAACTAGATCGATACCGTCTGTGTTGGCAAACCCTGGTGGTTGTTCAACATAAACTTCTTCTGCAAGGTCTCCATTCAGGAATGCACTCTTGATGTCCATTTGGTATACAATAAAGCTCTTATGGGCGGCAAAGGCTAAAAATATCCTAATGGCTTCTAGTCTGGCTACAGGGGCGAAGGTTTCATCATAGTCTATGCCTTCTTCCTGACTATAGCCTTGTGCGACTAGTATGGATTTATTCCTTATAATAAGTCCATTTCGATCCTTCTTGTTTCGAAATACCCATTTGGTTCCTATAACCGATTGATGCGTGGGTCTGGGTACAAGATACCATACATTGTTTCTTTCGAAACCGTTAAGCTCTTCTTCCATAGATGTTATCTAATGAGAATTATTAAGAGCGTCTATGGTCTAAACAGATTCAGACTGAGCTAAGAATACAGCAATAGTTCACATGTTGAGTCTTCTAAGCTCAGATTGAGATTTCCATTCAGGGAATTGTGATATCTCAGAATCTAACTCTTCTTGTGCACAAGGTACATTTCCTTGTGTACTCTGTATTCTCCTACGAGTAGAAACACCAGCATCTATGTTTCCAATGATCATCTCTTGCGGGTGATCTCTTAACCATCTTCGGTCGGGTTCTAATTCGGGGTCCCGTACTGTATTGAGAGTTTCTGTAGATACAGCTTCAGCTTGTATAGCGTCGACTTCATCTATGTCGATTCTTACAGCTGCGGGGTTGATTTCTAGATCAACGACAGGTTCTATGGGAGTTGGTGGATCTAGGATGGAGAGTTGTTGGATATTTTGGGTAATATCTTCTACTCCTGTAGGGTCATGGTGAGGTTCGTCGAACACTACATGAACTGATTCCTCGATCATCAGCTTCCTTTTATTAAAGATTCTGTAAGCTTTGCTGACGGAGGAGTATTCTACAAATATTCCTTCATCTGATTTTTCATCAAAGGTTCTAAGTTGATCCTTCCCATTATTCAGTACATAACACCTGCATCCAAAAATGTGAAAATATGAAACTAACGGAGTTTTGTTGTTCCATACCTCATATGTTGTTTTGTTGTGGTGCTTGTTGACGATACAACGGTTTTGAGTGTAACATGCTGTATTGGTTGCTTCACCCCAGAAACGCTGTGGCAACTTGCTTGCGGCAATCATTGTCCTTGTAGCTTCTTTCAGCGTCCTGTTCTTTTGCTCGGCAACACCATTTTGTTGAGGTGTACGGGCAGCTGAGTATTCGTGCTGTATTCCATTCTCCGAACAGTATTGCTCTATAAAGCGATTAGTAAATTCTGTACCTCTGTCGGAACGAATGCACACGATACTCAATGCCTTTTCATTTTGCAACTTTCTCAGGAGCTCGGGCAGCTTTGATGTTGTTTCCTTCTTCTTGCTAGGGAAAATCGTCCAAGCATACCTGGAATAATCATCAACAACAACCATGCCGTATTTCTTACCTCCTAAACTTACTGGGTCTACAGGACCGTAGAGATCCATGTGTAGCATCTCCAACACCCTTTGGGTTGAAAGGTAGGATTTGCTCTTCAGGGTTGATTTGGTTTGCTTGCCTTTCTGACATGGTCCGCAGACGCTGTCCTTCTTGAATGACACATTTGGCAATCCTCTTACCATTTCCTATCTTGAGAGCTTGTTGATCGTCTTGAAATTGACGTGAGACATCCTCTTGTGCCATAACCAGCTAAGATCTGCAATGCCTTTGGCAACAAAGCATGGAATTGAGGAGCTCATAGGCTTCCAGTCAGCAATATACATGTTACCTGATCTGCTTCCTGTAAGCACAACTTCTTTGGTCTGGATGTTCTTGACTCTACAGCGATCTATATAGAACTTCACCGAGAACTGTTTGTCACAGAACTGGATAATACTAAGTAGATTATACTGTAAGCCTTCAACATATGCAACACCAGTGACTTTGAATTTTCCTACAAGAAGGGTTCCTTTCCCTCTTGTTCTGCCTTTTGATTTATCACCGAAACGAACTTTTGGACCGCGACCTTACACGAAATCTGATAGCTTGCTTCTATCTCTGGTCATGTGCCGAGAGCATCCGCTATCGAAGTACCAGGTGTCTTTCTCTAGAATGTCCCGTATGCAAAAAGATTAAGTAGATTTAGGTCCCCTTTTATTTTTGGGTCCATATGTGTTAGTGCCTTTAGGTACCCAAATTTTCCTGACAGCAATAGGTTTACTGTAGCTCACATTCGGTACAGTGTTGCGGTATCTACGTGGGGCATACACGTAGTCGCTATAACCTTGATAATTATTATGCATGAAAAATTCAGGGTTATTATTATTAATCCAGTACGAGTGCCGTCTTGGAGGTGGAGCCAGTTTCTTTGGCCTAAAAGCTTGCCTTCTGGGTCTCCAGTTGGATTCCCAACGCTGTTGTTGATACTGAGCGGGCATCTGCTGTCGCGGGGAATAACGGGGCTCCTGTATCCAATACCTAGGCGTCTTTGTCTTGATAATCTTCTTTGTGCGGGCCTTTGGTAGTTGGATACTGACCTTCCTTCAACGAGCATTGTTGGCCGTTGATATCTTTGGGGAGCATCTTTGTTGAGTGCGCCTCACAGGTTGGAACGGCTTATGATTCCGCTGTTTGGAATAGGATTGCGGGGGCAGAATAGCAGCCTTCGGTTTTCGCGGTGCAGCAGGTTCCTTCGCGGGACTAGGGGTATCGTTCGATACAGGAATGTGTTCCACACTCTTGACGAACACTGTACTAATTTTTCCTTTGTTTGAACATGAGCTGTATCCTAAGCCACTTTTATCATGAGCATATTGCCCAGTGCTCAGAATTTCTTCCATTCATTTGGACGATTTCTCGAACGATTTTAGAATGGTCTCAAGTTCATCTTCTCGTATTTCGAGAGTTTTGACTTTGGCTTGAAGTAGAACCAAATCATTTGTATTGCTCTCATTATGAGTTTTAACCTCACTTAGTTCATGAGAAAGTTGATGATTGCTCTCCATGAGTTTTTCATAATCGACTTTCCTGGTTTCACAATCAATAGACATATTTTCATAATTTATTTTCGACAAGTCATTTTCATCTTTCAGCTCTAAATTAGATAATTGAAGCTGTATATTCTCAGTTTTCAATGTCTCATGGGCCTTTTGAATGTTTTTAAGGTCATTCATCATGTTTTCAAAAGTATGAGATGCATTTAATGGAATAACTGAGGTTGAGCTTACCTCATCATCGCTGTCTTCACCTTCCGGAATGTCCTTGGCCATAAAGCACATATTTGCTTTATCATCGAACTCATCATCAGATGAATCACTTTCAGTGACCACCTAAAGACATTCTTCTGATTTGGATGGTGTGGGGGAGGCTTCTGATTCTCCGATCAGGGCCTTGAGCTTGTTTTTCCAAGCACGTCTTCTTTCATCTCTCTCTTGTTGCTCGGCCTCCGGCAACTTTTGAACTTTGGGATGAGGACATTTATTTGCATAATGCCCTGGTTTCCTGCAATTATAGCACATGTTAGAATTACCGAATGAAGTTTCGGTACTTACCTTTTGGACAGGTTTGGGCCTGTAGGGAGTATGCTTGATGAACTTTTTGAATTTGTGCATGAGAAGCGCCATTTCATCTTGAGACAGGATGTCATCGTCACTGTCAGCATTCTTATCACTAGGCTTCGACGAGCTAGGCATACTGTGTCGACGACTCGATACAGCGGCTAGTGCTGTGACCTTTGAAGGAGATTCTTCAGCTTTCTCTCTTATGTCAATATCATACTCAAAAGCTTTGAGGTCAGAGAAGAGATCAAAAGTAGTTATTTCATTAAGATTGCAAGACACACGCATAGCTGTGGTCTTAATGTCCCATCGGGCTAGGAGAGATTTGAAAATTTTTAAATTCTTCTCCTTTTGAGTATAAATTTTTCCCAATGCTTCAAGGTCACCAACAATACTAGTGAATCTGAGGTCAAGTTCCTCAAGTGTCTCAGTTGGTTTCATTTCGAAAGATTCAAATTGCTGAGTCAGTTTTGAAATCTTGTTTTCTTTTGAGAGCTGAGTTCCCTCACAAATTAACTTGAGTTTATCCAAGATTTCCTTGGCTGTTTTGCAGCTCTTTACCTTAGCTTTGATCAGGAGTTGTTTGTTGACCGCTCAGAGTCGAAAGAAATCATATGCAGATAATCGTCGTCGACCATTAGAGTTCGAGACAGGTGACCATGTTTTGGTCAAGGTATCCCCGACTCGTGGTATCTTCCGTTTTGGGAAGAGGGGGAAGTTGAGTCCGAGATTCATTGGACCGTTTGAGATTTTGGATCGAGTAGGCGAGTTAGCTTATCGATTGGCCCTACCTCCAGCGTTGAGCCGAATTCATAATGTGTCTCACGTCTCTCAGTTACGGAAGTATGTTGCCGACCCGAGTCACCTACTTCAGTTCGACGAAATCGAAATCGCCGATGATCATTCATATGAGGAGCGTCCTATACGAATCTTAGAGCGGCGAATCAAACAGTTGAGGAACAAGACGATTCCTTTGGTAAAAATTCAGTGGTCTAGACACGGAGTCGAAGAGGCTACTTGTTAAACCGAAGATAGTATGCGGGAGAGTCATCCCGAGTTGTTTGACCCTTAGTTTTGGGGACGAAACTCTTTTAAGGGGGGGTGTATGTAATACCCGGTTGTAATTCAGTCATTATCATTCAGTCATTATCATTCAGTCATTATCATTCAGTCATTATCATTCAGTCATTATCGTTCAGTAATTTTCACTCAGTAATTTTCACTCATTAATGATCGTTTGTCACTCATATTCAATCAGTGTATTCACCATTCAGAGTAATTGTATCGTGTATCAATCGTCATTCATCATCAATCTAGATGGAGTTTCGTGCCATGTTTATCACCGTTGTCATCTTCATAGTGTGCTGTGTGTGAGGAGTAGCGCACGTTACGTACTCTCTTTAGCGTGCGCAAATTGAGTACGGGTAGCGCACGCTACCTCTCAACACTAGCGCACACTAGTGTAGTTCAAGCAGGTAGTCCAGAAGGTACTGGACTGCAGTTGGGTTGTAAGTAGCGCACGCTACGAATGGTAAGTAGCGCGCACTAGTAGGCCGGAGTAGCGCACGCTATGCAGTCGGTGTAGCGTGCACTAAGGTCGGATCAGGTTGAGTCCAGTGGCTACTGGACTGAATAGGATTAATTCATAGCGCATGCTATGAGTGGTTTTTAGCGTACGCAAACGGTGTAGTAGCGCACGCTAAATATTGGTTGTAGCGCACGCTATCGCAAACAGATCAGAGGACAGAAGGTTCTGGACTCTAGTGCTGGGCATCAGATAATTCGTTAGCGCACGCTAACATATTGGGGTTAGCGCACGCTAAGTGTACAGCCGTAGCGCATGCTACAAAAGGTACGTAGCGCGCGCTACCGTTTTCGGACTGTGGGTACTGGACTACCCTTTGTCAAGAGTGACAAATAACGCGTTCTTAGCCACATTGTCGAGATTGGCGTGCTTTCTTTCATCTGTTGTCCATTGCTCGCGCTCCTTCTTGAGCATCTCAGTATGAGCTTGGCCTTCAATCCTTACGGCCGTGTTTACTTTCATGATCTTGATAGGGCCATCCTGTATAACAAAAATCATCTCTTCGTGCATTGCTGCAAGATGAGCTTCTATCCTAATTCTCCAATCATCAAATTCATTAATAGAGAACATAGGTACTTTGTTGATCATAGAAGTATCCATGTGAATGAAAATAAAGAAATGAAAGAGACTGTTTTGAAAATTAAGTGATTTTGGATCTGATTCAGTTAAAAATACGACTGATTCTTTTTATAATCAACTGCTCCGATACCACTTGTTGGCCACTAAGTATACTGGATACAGCTTGGGAAGTAGTTTAAACAACAAGCTGTACTGATTTTAAATCTGATTGCATAGCGGAAGTCTTAGATACAGTAAGTTGTTGTGGATACAGCAACTAAATGTGTAGAGTATACTTAATTAATCACAGTAATTAAAACAGTAAAAACTGAAGGTAAATAACACAGTATTTAATGTGGTTCGAGCTAAACCCCTCTACGTCCGCTGGTCCTCCACACAAAAGTAAAATATTTATTATAATTACTACGTACACAACTACGTAATTATAACAGTATACAATCAATATATCTTTCACACAAATTGATATAAAGATCTTAGCTTCAACCGTTCACACAGATTGGTTTGAGCTAAAGCTTGACTGGCTTCTTCACACAAAGTTCTGAAGCTTCGTCTTCCTCAGTCCACACAGGGCTGATCTGGGTTTGTTCAAAGTATAGAACAGAGTATGAACAACAACTTTGACTTTAAGATCTTCGAGCTGATGAAGTGTTGTTCAAGATGATGAGCACTGTATATCTCTTAGATCTGAGTTGCAGTAAGCTTTGGAGATATGTTTTGCTCTGATGAATAACTTTGATAGCTTTGATTACTTAGTTTGCTTGAGTTACTGATATTCAACGCCAAGATGAGATATATATATAGTCTTCTAGAAAATATATCCGTTGAGATGTATCCGTTGAGTGAGATTCCATTCCAACGGGATGAAAAACACGATCCGGATTTAGCGGGATTTGAAGATCTGTTGACTGACAGTATTTAAATACTTTATCCTTGAGTATTTAAATACTTCTTATTCAACGGGACTTTGACTTCTGAAGATTCCTTCTTTGTCCTGTTGAGAGTTGTATGGAAGATCACTGTATTGGTGATTCGAGACAGTTTCCATACTTGGTCTTTATAAGACTTCTTTGCTGTACTGAAAGGTTCCACTATATGCTGGATTCGAGACAGGTCTTCGATATAGGTTGACACTTCAACTTTTCGATACAGTTTCCTTACTGTATTGAGGATTGGCATATATGTCAAAACCTCTTATCAATATTATTCGATACAGGAATTAGGTATCCCGGCTGTTTCGATACAAGGTTCTTGTTTTCCCAACAATTCTCATACCATACACCTAATATCCAAATCAGTTCAATCTGATACACCATATCCTCTATATAACTGTCAATAAAAAACGTTAATTACATAAGTATAACTGTCTCAGTTCTCAATTTATTTTATCCATATTGTATAGACACCAAGCTATACAATTTATCTGAGATAAAATAACGCGAAAAATTTATATTGAAAATCTGGGTATTACATACTACCCCCCTCAAAAGTCAGAAAAATTATTTTCAAAACTCACGCCACTACCGTACCGGTAGAGCCACATAACACACACGCCCGGGTTTCACAAAGGCCAAAGCTCCGATACCATCTTCTGTAACACCCCCAAAACCATCCCGGATATTACAGCAGCGTGGGTCCCGCGCCGGAACCCACCAGGCTAAAAAATATTTAAAAACGCCAAAAGGCCGATGACGGTATTATTTTAAATACTCAAATATTTTCGAAAATATAATTCTCAAATACCGTCATCAAATACTATTTGAAAATATAAGGTGAAATGCCAAATCTCGACAGTTTCATAATGTACGTTAAGCCACCACTTAAACGTACCGATAAAATAGTTTAAGGAAATCAGTTTAACGAAATAACCCAAGTTCGCAAAATGCCAAAAGGCCATTTTGAAAGTATACGTTAGTTGGTAAAAATACCGAAAAGCCATTTTAAAATACACACACGCAAAGGATAAAATGCAGTTCAAAAATACACAATTGCAGCGGAATAAAACAACCAGAAAAAAATACTCAATTCTCCAAAACATGCCACAACCAGTATCACCCGAGAAGCTCATCCCTTCACGACCGCTACTAGATCGATCTCCGAGTACCTAAAAATAAAGCCCACGATGGGGTCAGCCACAATACTCAACAATGATATCGATCACATCAACATAAATAATTACATACCAATGTAATAACGAAGTAAGAATACTAACAATGTAATCTTACCATCATAACCTTACCAATCCATGGCAATCCATACTAAATCAATCCTTGACATATTCCACATTTCGCATTCTCAAAATGACAAAATGAACTCAACAACAATCATCTGTACTGTATTCAAACAATATAAAAAATCCTCAAAACATCATCATAACTCATAATCATGAAGTAATTCATCTGTGCCAAATCCTGTCCGTCGGATTACATAATCAAATCTCAACCTGGATAAACCAATAACATGCAACATAACTGTAGATCACTACAAAACAATGATAACGAGTCCCGAAACATCGACGCACAGTCCGAATGCTCATACGATCAATAACAAAGATCAACCAATACATCAACTGAGAATATCATCGACATGATAACTCCAATACAACCAACAAAGGATCAACGATAACCGAGAGTACCCTCAACGTGGTATACTCCAAACATGATTAACAAAGGACCAGCAATAACCGAGAATACCATCAACAAGGTAAACTCCAAATGATCAAAAAAGGACCAACAATAACAGAGAATACCATCAACAAGGTAAACTCCAAATGATCAACAAAGGACCAACAATAACCGAGAATACCATCAACAAGGTAAACTCCAAATGATCAACAATAATGGATCTCAAAGAAATAACTCCGACTGTCGAACATACCCCTCGGGCGTATGAACAACCAGTCGCAAACCGTCGAACATATCCAATCATACATGGACTATGAACGACTAAACAATATGGTTCAAATAAGGACGTTATAGTATGCCCGATCCGGAAATGTGTCCGTGCACATGTCCACCCCGTATATGGAATCCAGAATATACGTGGGACAATGTACCTAATTAGCCTCACGAACTACGTCTCGTGTGCACGGTCTAATGCGGAAATATCCACGCATGACCATCGTGTGCCCAACTAAAAATCCTACACAATAACAAATCGAACGCAGATATGACTCCAGATATGTCATGATGCAACATGACAATGAAACTCAAAGAAAAACATATCCAATAAGGATCAAAAGATTCATCGAAGTGAACAAAGGCACACGGATAATGAAATATCGACACGACCGACAATATCCTTCCACAAACTGCCGATAATAACCGGCTGATCCAAGAAAGCTTCGGATTTCCTTAACATTCTTCGGAGGTAACCAATCTCGGATAGCCTCCATCTTCTGAGGATCAACACGTACACCGTCTGATGAAATTACATGCCCGAGGAATGTCACTTCGGACATCCAAAACTCACACTTGGAAAACTTCCCATAAAGTTGCTCTTGTCTCAACACGTGGAGCACCTTATGAAGGTGAAAATCATGCTCTACCCGGTTACGAGAATAAATTAAAATGTCATCAATGAAGACAACCACAAACTGATCCAAAAAGTCGATGAAAACCCGATTCATTAACTCCATGAATACCGCAGGTGCATTAGTTAACCCAAACGGCATTACCACGAACTCATAATGACCATAGCATGTTCGAAACGCCGTCCTCGCGATATTCGACTCTCGAATTCGCAATTGATGATAGCCAGATCTTAAGTCGATATTGGAAAATACTGAAGCTCCCTGAAGTTGATCTAAGAGATCATCAATACGGGGTAGAGGATATTTATTCTTGATCGTCACCCTGATCACCTCACGATAATAAATACACAAGCGAAACGAACCATACTTCTTCTTGACAAACAACACTGGTGCTCAGCACGGGGACGCACTCGGTCGGATATAACCTTTCTCGAACAACTCTTCAAGTTGATTCTTCAATTCCTGCGTTTCGGTCGGGGCCATCCGGTACGGTGCCTTCGATATTGGGGACGTACCGGGCTCCAACTCAATCGTGAATTCCACATATCTCTGTGGAGGCAAACCAGGTAAATCGTTTGGAAAAACATCGGCATATTCTCTCACTATCGGAATATCCACCAACATTATTGGTGATTTCTCGATTTTGGTCATATAGCACCAATAACCAACACACCCCTGACCGAGTAATTTCACTGCTTTCATCAAGTTAATGACCTTACCAGAACAGCCGGGATTACCTCCCTAAAAAACACATTCGACCCCATCGTCAGAAATGATAGTGACCATACGCTTACGGACACTAATGATGGCATCGTGACGATCCATCCAAATAATACCCAAGATGAAGTCGTCTCTCGGTAAATCTACCACGATTAGATCTTCTAGCCATACACGGTTATGAAGCTGAATCAGAAAATTTTGAATCTCATGATTACCGATAATTCTTCTACCGTCTGGTAGACCAATGACATAAGGCTCAGAACTAGTAGCACTACCCAGACGTAGTCTACTCAAACATGACTCGGAAATGAATGAATGCGATGCACCAGTATCAAAAAGGGTACACACAGGTTGAGATAGAATATCGAGTGTACCTGAGATCATCCGGGCCTCCAGATCGTCGCTCTTCTTCATCTCATAAATTTGGGGCTTGTCGGCCCCCGAACTGGATGCTCCCGTCTGATAGCTCATTGCTACGCCTTTGTTCGCTCCAGTCGTCTTGAACAACGTGAACTGAGTGTCCTGGTTATGAACGGCTGACTGCTTCGGGGCCTGAGATGATGCCGGAGTAGGTTTTGAGTCCCTTCGGCAAAAACGGGCCTTATGCCCAACAATCCCACAGTTATGGCATGTGATAGTCTACCTCGGACACTTGGTGCTGACATGACCAAGTTCCCCATAGTTGAAACAGGTGATGGCCGAACTGGCTGCTTGGGACTGCAATTCCGCCGGTCTGGGCATCACAGGAGGTCGCTCAGAGAAAGTAGATACCGCACGAGGCTTCTTGAAGGTTGTCTGACCGCCTTCAGACTGATTACGATTCTTTAACTTCTTACTAGCAGATGAAGGTTGCTACTTAGCAATCTCCTTAGCAATAAGCTCATAAGTAAGAGCTTTCTCGATGAATCCGGCCAGAGTGGTGCAATTATGATTAAGCAACTGCATCCGCATACGAGGTTTCAGCCTCTTGCTGAAATACTTAATCTTATCCGCCTCGGAGTGAATGATAGATGAGGCGAACGGAAGAAGTTCCTGAAATTTCTCGGCGATGGCGAGAACATCCTCGCCTGCTGAGGGGTCGGGAGTGAGTAATTCAGATAGCTTGGCCTCTCTAAGTGGGGCCGGATAATACCTCTCCATCATGAGAGTCTTGAATTGATCCCATGTACATAATCCGTCGGTGGTCTTCAACGACAACCACCATGAATGAGCGCTCTTACCCAGATAGTAAGTCGCAACTGAAACTTTGTGTCCTTAAGGACACTCTACCATAGCAAATAACTTCTCGAAATGCTCGAGCCAGTGAACAATATCTGCCGGTTCAGATGAACCCTCAAAAGTAGGTGGCCTTTGGTGAGAGATGTCGCCAATAATACTGCTTACACCCCTCTCTTGCCCCTGAGGTGGCGGCGGAGGAGCCTGCTGATTCTGAGCTGTTGAGTTCTGCATCGTCTCCATGAGGCGTGCCATTTGAGTCATCTGGGCCATCATGCCCTGCATAAAAGCGAGTGGATCAACCCGAACACCTTCTGACTGAGCTGTGTCCCGGGTACGACTCCCTAATAGTGAATGAGTATGTCCAGGTGAATGAGTGGAAGCGTCGCTGCTCGACGAGTTTGCATTATTCCTAGCGTTCGCACGTGTATTCACACGAGCTCTTGGGTTTCGGCCCGCACCACAGCCTTGTCCCCCGCGTCCTCTGCCTGCTCTCTCCATACTGAAGTAGGAAAGTCACATGATAATTATATCTCTCGCATGAGTATCACATTATGATTACGTCATGAAATGATGAAAATGAGCATACGCGCTCTAACACAGTGATTACATGAATGATTAACTGAGGTGACATGATTATCTGTTTAAATTCTTGAAATGATTATCTTGAACAAGTTAACAAGATTAATGATATGATCCTCCAGATCAACAACTGAACAGTGAAATGAACTGAGTGATTAATGAGTTAACATGATCATCCTGATCAAAATGAATGATGATGAGTATTGTTGACTGTTGAATGATGAATGAGTGATTCTTATTGCCAGAAATTATACCATGGCGTTAGAAATCTTATAGTTCTTGGTTTGAGGGGCTCGGCATTTGCACAGGTCAAACGTGATGCGAAAGTCCAATGATACTAGTCCGATGACGACGATTTCAAATGAGACATGACTCGGAAGGTAGTATTCAAAACCACGCTCCGATACCAACTCTGTAACACCCCAAACTAGGCGGATATTACAGTGTCGTGGACCCCCGACTGGGACCCACCATGCGAATAAAAATGACTGAATTAAGTGATATAGTTGTAGTACCGAACCACATTATATCATCAATTACTCCGACGAGGAGTTTCATTACAACACACCCAAGATAATACCGAATACATTTATATTTTATATGAAGATAAAATACACAACACCGAATGAAATGGAGTATCCAAATGGAAATCTGCAGCGGAAAATAAATGACGACAACATGAGTGACTGAAAGGATTGGGGCCCCCTACTAGTATCACTGGGAATCCTCGCCGTCAACATTCTCTTCCCGTGCTTTTGCCTTGCCATGACCTGAAAACAATATCTCCCAACGGGGTCAGTTACACAGAACAACAATCCTCAAGGGTTGAATATACACAATCATGATATATCTCAATTATGAAATATCCTTAGTTATGAAATTAAGCTGAAGAGGAGCATCATAGTACGCCTGTAATGTTCTGTGCGAGTGCACAAGATGAGTGCCCGGACACACCCGTCCTTGTACCTAATTAGTCTCACGGACGTAAACGTTATCGTGTGCACAGTCCAATGTATTGGTGAACCCGACACATGACTATCGTGTGCCCGACTAAAAATTCCACACATCCGCACCCGGCCATGAAATATGAACCCAGAAGGTCACACCATCAAAAGTGACCATAATGAATATCAATGAATAATAATCCGTCAAGGTCAAGAATGACTCACCGAGATGAAAATAATAGTGAAGTGAATGATAGCTCAATGAAATGATTGGAACCGTCATTCCTCGTGAATGAAGTGATTATTCGACAATTACAAGTCTCAATACAGTTAATACATTATGAATGAGTTATGATTATGAATGAACAACAACAAAAGGAATGTATATCTTTTTAACCGAGTAAGAATTAACTTATACAACACCGGTGAACAGTGTCCTTCCACAAACAAACGTCCTAAATGAGATGTCGGTCGCTCGAACAACCTTGAATAACACAATTACCAACAATCCGTTCAACATATGAATCAAACACGAGTATAACGAACTCAAAATGTCGATACGACTAAAGCAAGTTCATTGGGGCAATATATCGAACACGTTGTAATCAATCTTTGATTTTTTACAATCAATCTTCAATTGTACCAATATCAAATCCCCAAGGATTGTTTCAAACCGACAAAACATCTTCAATACAATCAAAAATATAAGATGAATATCCAAATTCGTGATTTCAACAACAACTAATCGAAAACCCCCAAATTCAACTCAATATTCAAAGTGTTCTTGAATAACCTTTCAATAATCTAATGAATATTCATACACACTCGTAATCATACGTACATCTCTTCATACAACATGATTATAACGTCCAAAACATCATATCTCAACACAAAATCGAAATCCAAGATGTTTAAAGAATATTACCTTTGAAGATCCAAACACTTTGATCCGATGAACACGCGTTAGATCGATTATCCGAGATTCACAACTGAAGGAAGATGATGAAAACCGAGTACTCGAGTGATAGATGATGGAAGATCTCTCCCTCAAGCTCTCTCTCTCGGAACAAGGTGAAGAAAATGAGAAAAATGACCTCAAAAACCCGTCCAGGTCCTTATAAACTGCCGAACGTTATGGCCGTAACTCGGCCTACTTACGGCCGTAACATCCCAGGTTAACGGCCTTACGGCCGTAACCAGCCATCTCGTACGGCCGTAACTCGGCTTCATCCAGAAACTGCTGACAGCCATACGGCCATACCCGCACCCGTCTTACGGGCGTAACTCGCCCTCGTCCAAAACACCTGCCGACAACCATACGGCCGTACCCGGCCAAACTTACGGGCGTATGAAGCCCTCGTCGAAACTGCCTCGGCACCTTGCTCGACACGTACGGCCATAACCGGCCAAGCCTTACGGCCGTACCTGCCTCAACTTACGGCCGTATGCCGCAACCCTTACGGTCGTAAGTCCTCTTCGTCCGACATTGCCTGGAAGTCACGAACACATCTTACGGCCGTAGCCTGCCTACCTTACGACTGTATCTCACCTTCGGCCAAAACACCCTTAAACCAACGAATGCATGTTACGGCCGTAATGCCTGAGTAGTTACGGCCGTAACTCGCTGCTGGAGGTGACAAAAATCCGACAACTCCAATTTCTCGCTACGATTGATGAATGATCCAACATACCATACGTATGTGAAAGTAAACAAGCCCAACACATGCCAAAGATGATACTTCCAACTCAAGACTACCAATCACGATGATAATGATAATACTCTCGTCTCGACACTCAAACGGAGATGAATGACGATCGGTAACTAATACACGGTTACAATATGCCAACAATGAACACAAATGAATGAATCATGAATGATGAGTGATTATTAATGAGTGAAAATTACTGAGTGACAATACTGATTGATAATTACTGAATGATATTGAATGAATTACAACCGGGTATTACATACTCCCCCCTTAAAAAGAGTTTCATCCTCGAAACTATGGGTCAAACAACTCGGGATAACTCTCCCGCATACTATCCTTGGTTTCCCAAGTAGCCTCTTCGACTCCGTGTCTAGAGCACTGAATCTTGACCAAAGGAATCGTCTTGTTCCTCAACTGTTTGATTTGCCGCTCTAAAACTCGTATAGGACGCTCCTCATACGAATGATCATCCGCGATCTCAATTTCGTCGAACTGAAGTATGTGACTCGGGTCGGCAACATACTTCCGTAACTGAGAGACGTGAAACACATTATGAATTCGGCTCAACGCCGTAGGTAAGGCCAATCGATAAGCTAACTCGCCTACTCGATCCAAAATCTCAAACGGTCCAATAAATCTCGGACTCAACTTCCCCCATTTTCCGAAATGGAAAATACCTCGACTCGGGGATACCTTGACCAACACGTGGTCACCCGTATCTAACTCTAGTGGTCGACGACGATTATCTACATATGATTTCTGTCGACTCTTAGCTGTCAACAAACGACTCCTGATCAAAGCTACCTTCTCACGGGCGGCAATAAGCATATCGGGCTCGGTGCCGATTGATTCTGATAAGTCGTCCCAACATAAAGGAGATCGACAACAACGACCGTACAAAGCCTCGTAAGGTGCCATCTTAATCGAAGCATGCCAACTATTATTGTACGTGAACTCAGTCAATGGTAGTTGGGCTTCCCAATCGTCTTTCCAATCGAGGACGCATGCCCTCAACATGTCCTCCAATGTCTGAATAGTCCTATCTGATTGTCCGTCGGATTGAGGATGAAAAGCGGTACTTAGATTAAGCTGAGTTCCCATAGCACGATGAATTGATTTCCAAAAATATGACACGAAGCGTCCGTCACGATCGGAAACAATACTCTTAGGAGTACCATGCAATCTCACTATCTCTTTGATGAACAACTGGGCAAGTCTCTCGGGACCCCACGTATCCTTAATCTCAAGGAAATGAGCTGACTTAGTTAGACGGTCGACAACTACCCAAATTGTATTCATGCCGCGACGACTCGTCGGCAAACTTGTGATGAAGTCCATTGAGATATCCTCCCACTTGCACTCTAGAATAGGGAGTGGTTTCAGCATACCCACCGGTCGCTGATGTTCAATCTTAACTTGCTGACAGGTTAAACATCTCGAAACAAATTCTGCGACTTCTTGCTTCATATTACTCCACTAGTAATTTTGTTTCAAGTCCTTGTACATCTTGCTAGACCCCAGATGAATGTAGTAAGGGGTAGCATGAGCTTCTCTCAAAATCGAGTTTTTCAACTCGTCATTCGCCGGTACGCATAACCGATTTTTAAATTGCAAAAGTCCATCCTCGTGGACCACAAATACAGGGGCTTTCCCCTGAGCCACATCCTCACGGATGCGCAACAATGATGGGTCTGAACCATGATTCACTCTAATTGCCTCCTCGAGTGGCGATGAAATCTCTAACATGCAAAGTTGCCCTTGCACTCGCTGAAGCCAGACCTCGATCTCAGGTCTAAGGAATTCCTGCTGAAGCTCCTTCTGAACTGTTAAACGAGCAAGCATTTGCTCCTGAACGGACTTACGACTCAAGGCATCAGCAACCACGTTTGCCTTACCCGGGTGGTACAGGATCTCGATATCATAATATTTGATTAGTTCCAACCACCACCTCTGTCGCATATTTAACTCCTTCGGAGTAAATATATACTTCAGACTCTTATGATCAGTGAATATCTGACAGGTGACGCCATAAAGGTAATGACGCCAAATCTTCAATGCGAAAACCGCGGCTGCTAGCTCCAGGTCGTGGGTCGGATAATTAACCTCGTAAGGTCTCAATTGCTGTGAAGCATAGGCAATAACCTACCCATTCTGCATTAATACACACCCGAGACTATGTCCGGACGCGTCACTATAAACCACGAATCCCTCCGTCCCTTGTGGTAAGGAAAGGACAGGTGCTGAAATTAACCGGCTCTTTAGTTCCTCAAAACTCCGCTGACACGCATCGGACCACGTGTATTTCTTATCCTTTCTCAAAAGGGTCGTCATTGGTTGAGCAATTTTAGAAAATCCTTCCACAAACCGCCGATAATAACTGGCTAGTCCGAGAAAGCTTCGGATTTCCTTAACATTCTTCGGAGGTAACCAATCTCGGATAGCCTCCGTCTTCTGAGGATCAATACGTACACCGTCTGATGAAATTACATGCCCGAGAAACGTCACTTCGGACATCTAGAACTCACACTTGGAAAATTTCCCATAAAGTTGCTCTCATCTCAACACGTAGAGCACCTGATGAAGGTGAAACTCGTGCTCTACCCGGTCATGAGAATAAATTAAAATGTCATCAATGAAGACAACCACAAACTGGTCCAAAAAGTCGATGAAAACCCGATTCATTAACTCTATGAATACCGCAGGTGCATTAGTTAACCCAAACGGCATTACCACGAACTCATAATGACCATAGCGTGTTCGAAATGCCGTCCTCGCGATATCCGACTCTCGAATTCGCAATTGATGATATCCAGATCTTAAGTCGATCTTGGAAAATACTGAAGCTCCCTGAAATTGATCTAAGAGATCATCAATACGGGGTAGAGGATATTTATTCTTGATCGTCACCCTGTTCAACTCCCGATAATCAATACACAAGCGAAACGAACCATCCTTCTTCTTGACAAACAACACTGGTGCTCTCCACAGGGACGCACTCGGTCGGATATAACCTTTCTCGAACAACTCTTCCAGTTGATTCTTCAATTCCTGTGTTTCGGTCGGGGCCATCCGGTACGGTGCCTTCGATATCGGGGACGTACCGGGCTCCAACTCAATCGTAAATTCCACATCTCTCTGTGGAGGCAAACCAGGTAACTCGTCTGGAAAAACTTCAGCATATTCTCTCACTACCGGAATATCCGCCAACATTATTGGTGATTTCTCGATTTTGGTCATATAGCACCAATAACCAACACACCTCTGACCGAGTAATTTCACTACTTTCATCAAGTTAATGACCTTACCAGAACAGCCGGGATTACCTCCCTGAAAAACTCATTCGACCCCATCATCAGAAATGATAGTGACCATACGCTTACGGACACTAATGATGGCATCGTGACGATCCATCCAATCAATACCCAAGATGACATCGTCTCTCGGTAAATCTACCACGATTAGATCTGCTAGCCATACACGGTCATGAAGCTGAATCGGACAATCCTGAATCTCACGATTACCGATAATTCTTCTACCGTGAGGTAGACCAATGACATAAGGCTCACAACTAATAGCACTACCCAGACGCAGTCTACTCAAACATGACTCGGAAATGAATGAATGCGATGCACCAGTATCAAAAAGGGTACACACAGGTTGAGATAGAATATCGAGTGTACTGAGATCATCCAGGCCTCTGGATCGTCGGTCTTCTTCATATCATAAATTCGGGGCTTGCCGGCCCCCGAACCAGACGCTCCCGTCTGATAGCTCTTTGCTCCGCCTTTGTTCGCTCCTGTCGTCTTGAACGACGCAGACTGAGTGGCCTGATTATGAACAGCTGATTGCTTTAGGGCCTGAGATGATGCCGGAGTAGGTTTGGATTCCCTTCGGCAAAAACGGGCCTTATGCCCAGCAATCCCACAGTTATGGCATGTGATAGTCTGCCTCGGACACTTGGTGCTGACATGACCAAGTTCCCTATAGTTGAAATAGGTGATGGCCGAACTGGACGCTCGGGACTGCGATTCCGCCGGTCTGGGCACCGCAGGAGGTCGCTCAGAGAAAGTAGAGCCCGCACGAGGCTTCTTGAAGGTTGTCTGACCGACTTTAGACTGATTTCGATTCTTTGACTTCTTACTAGCAGATGAAGGTTGCTACTTAGCAATCTCCTTAGCAGTAAGCTCATAAGTAAGAGCTTTCTCGATGAATTCGGCTAGAGTGGTGCAATTATGATTAAGCAACTGCATCCGCATACGGGGTTTCACCCTCTTGCTGAAATACTTAATCTTATACACCTCGGAGTGAATGATAGATGAGACGAACGGAAGAAGTTCCTGAAATTTCTCGGCGATGGCGAGAACATCCTCGTCTGCTGAGGGGTCGGGAGTGAGTAATTCTGATAGCTTGGCCTCTCTGAGTGGGGCCGGATAATACCTCTCCATCATGAGAGTCTTGAATTGATCCCAAGTACATAATCCGTCGGTGGGCTTCAACGACAACCACCATGAATGAGCGCTCTTACCCAGATAGTAAGCCGCAACTGAAACTTTGTGTCCTTCAGGACACTCTACCATAACAAATAACTTCTCGAAATGCTCGAGCTAGTGAACAATATCCGCCGGTTCAGATGAACCCTCAAAAGTAGGTGGCCTTTGGCGAGAGATGTCGCCAATAATACTGCTTACACCCCTCTCTTGCCCCTGAGGTGGCGGCGGAGGAGCCTGCTGATTCTGAGCTGTTGAGTTCTGCATCGTCTCCATGAGGCGTGCCATTTGAGTCATCTGGGCCATCATGCCCTGCATAAAAGAAAGTGGATCAACCTGAACACCTTCTGACTGAGCTATGTCCCGGGTACGACTCCCTGATAGTGAATGAGTACGTCCAGGTGAATGAGTGGCAGCGTCGCTGCTCGATGAGTTAGCATTATTCCTAGCGTTCGCACGTGTATTCACACGAGCTCTCAGGTTTCGGCCCGCACCACGGTCTCGTCCCCCGCGTCCTGTGCCAGCCTCTCCATACTGAAGTAGGAAAGTCACATGATAATTATATCTCTCGCATGAGTATCACATTATGATTACGTCATGAAATGATGAAAATGAGCATACACGCTCTAACACAGTGATTACATTAATGATTAACTGAGGTGACATGATTATCTGATAAAATTCTTAAAATGATTATCTTGAACAAGTTAACAAGATTAATGATATGATCCTCCAGATCAACAACAGAACAGTGAAATGAACTGAGTGATTAATAAGTTAACATGATCATCCTGATCAAAATGAATGATGATAAGGATTGTTGATTGTTGAATGATGAATGAGTGATTCTTATTGCCATAAATTTTACCATGGCGTTAGAAATCTTACAGTTCTTGGTCTGAGGGGCTCGGCATTTGCACAAGTCACACGTGATGCGAAATTCCAATGATACTAGTCCGACGACGACGATTTCAAATGAGACATGACTCGGAAGGTAGTATTCAAAACCACGCTCCGATACCAACTCTGTAACACTCCAAACTAGGCGGTTATTACAGTGCCGTGGACCCCCGACTGGGACCCACCAGGTGAATGAAAATGAATGAATTAAGCGATATAATTGTAGTACCGAACCACATTATATCATCAATTACTCCAACGAGGAGTTTCATTACAACACACCCAAGATAATACCGAATACATGTATATTTTATATGAAGATAAAATACACAACACCGAATGAAATGGAGTATCCAAATGGAAATCTGCAGTGGAAAATAAATGACGACAACATGAATGAATGAAAGGATTGGGGCCCCCTACTAGTATCACTGGGACTCCTCGCCGACAACGTTCTCTTCCCGTGCTTTTGCCTTGCCATGACCTGAAAACAATATCCCCCAACGGGGTCAGTTACACAGAACAACAATCCTCAAGGGTTGAATATACACAATCATGATATATCTCAATTATGAAATATCTTTAGTTATGAAATTAAGTTGAAGTGGAGCATCATAGTACGCCCATAATGTTCTGTGCGAGTGCACAAGACGAGTGCCCGGACACACCCGTCCTTGTACCTAATTAGTCTCACGGAGGTAAACGTTATCGTGTGCATAGTCTAATGTATCGGTGAACCCGACACATGACTATCGTGTGCCTGACTAAAAATTCCACACATACGCACCCGGCCACGCAATATGAACCCAGAAGGTCACACCATCGAAAGTGACCATAATGAATATCAATGAATAATAATCCGTCAAGGTCAAGAATGACTCACCGAGATGGAAATAATAGTGAAGTGAATGATATCTCAATGAAATGATTGGAACCGTCGTTCCTCGTGAATGAAGTGATTATTCGAAAATTACAAGTCTCAATACGGTTAATACATTATGAATGAGTTATGATTATGAATGAACAATAACAAAAGGAATGAATATCTTTTTAACCGAGTAAGAATTAACTTACACAACACCGGTGAACAATGTCCTTCCACGAACAAACGTTCTAAATGAGATGTCGGTCGCTCGAACAACCTTGAATAACATAATTACCAACAATCCGTTCGACATACGAATCAAACACGAGTATAACGAACTCAAAATGTCGATACGACTAAACCAAGTTCATTGGGGCATTATATCGAACACGTTGTAATCAATCTTTGATTGTTTACAATCAATCTTCAATTGTACCAATATCAAATCCCCAAGGAGTGCTTCAAACTGACAAAACATCTTCAATACAATCAAAAATCCAATATGAATATCCGAATTTGTGATTTCAACAACAACTAATCGAAAACCCCCAAATCCAACTCAATATTCAAAGTGTTCTTGAATAACCTTTCAATAATCCAATGAATATTCATACACACTCGTAATCATACGTACATCTCTTCATACAACATGATTATAACGTCCAAAACATTATATCTCAACACAAAATCGAAATCCAAGATGTTTGAAGAATATTACCTTTGAAGATCCAAACACTTTGATCCGATGAACACGCGTTAGATCGACTATCCGAGCTTCACAACCGAATGAAGATGATGAAAACCGAGTATTCAAGTGATAGATGATGGAAGATCTCTCCCTAAATCTCTCTCTCGGAACAAGGTGAAGAAAATGAGAGAAATGACCTCAAAAACCCGTCCAGGTCCTTATAAACTGCCGAACGTTATGGCCGTAACTCGACCTACTTATGGCCGTAACATCCTAGGTCAATGGCCTTACGGCCGTAACCAGCCAACTCGTACGGCCGTAACTCGGCTTCATCCAGAAACTGCCGACAGCCATACGGCCGTACCAGCACCCGTCTTACGGGCGTAACTCGCCCTCGTCCAAAACACCTGCCGACAACCATACGGCCGTACCCGCACACCTTACGGGCATAACTCGACCGATACGGCCGTACCCGGCCAAACTTACGGGCGTATGAAGCCCTCGTCGAAACTGCCTGGGCACCCTGCTCGACATGTACGGCCGTAACCGGCCAAGCCTTACGGCCGTACCTGCCTCAACTTACGGCTGTATGCCGCAACCCTTACGGCCGTAAGTCCTCTTCCTCCGACATTGCCTGGAAGTCACGAACACACCTTATGGCCGAAGCCTGCCTACCTTACGGGAGTATCTCACCTTCGGCCAAAACACCTTTAAACCAACGAATGCATTTTACGGCCGTAATGCCTGAGTAGTTACGGCCGTAACTCGCTGCTGGAGGTGACAAAAATCCAACAACTCCGATTTCTCGCTACGATTGATGAATGATCCGACATACCATACGTATGTGAACGTAAACAAGCCCAACACATGCCAAAGATGATACTTCCAACTCAAGACTACCAATCACGATGATAATGATAATACTCTCGTCTCGACACTCAAACGGAGATGAATGACGGTCGGTAACTGATACACGGTTACAATATGCCAACAATGAACACAAATGAATGAATCATGAATGATGAATGATTATTAATGAGTGACAATACTGATTGATAATTACTGAATGATATTGAATGAATTACAACCGGGTATTACATACGAATCTCAATATACGAAGCCTCAACTTACAATATATACAACAACACAACATAATAATTATCTCCATAACTGCACAATACTTAAACTACATCAAAGCCGAAGACAATATTCTTTTCACGAACAACATCTCTGAACGAATACACAGTATACGAATAATCTCGAATGAGGTACAATTCATTAATTTCAATAAGCCAACATCCCGACATCAATATCGACACGATAACTATCCTCGATATCTGATATTCTATATCCTTGACCAAAGATAACTCACGTCTTCCTTGAACACAATTAAATCATATACCTTATGATTTAGTCCAAACTAGAGTATGATATACAAACCATTATCCCGACAATTTACGTTTATAACAACATTGCTATATGAATTATAAATGAAATGAAAACGAAACCATTTATCAAATTTTATAAACTGAACAAGTATAAAATTGCCTCGATACCGATACCACGAAGCCATTACCAATCCCATTGCCCTCGTCTACGAGCTCCTCAGCCCCGAGCAAAAGCAATCTACGAACTCTTCAGCCTTTACTGCAACACAACGATCATAATCCACGATCAAAACATCACAACCTATTGCAATAACCAATTAACACACATTCGATAAAAATCAATAACCGACATACCCAACCAACAAACTCAATGGTTCAACAAAACCTCGATCATATACATAAAACCAAATAATCCAACTCAACAAGTACGAACTCATATCCACAATACAAGCCGTAACTCAATGATCACAAATAACAATCAATAACCGATCAACAAACACAACGGTTCTATAATATCCCGATTAAACACAAATCCGAACAACCAAATCAATCGATCATGAACTCAAAAACCTCAACACGATTCATAATCCAATAATCATATCAATAATCAAATTAAACCAATAACAAGGGTCTAACATTACCGACTCCAAATTCAATCTTACATATGAATACAAGTTTCCTCCTTGTAAATTCGTAATAAGAACCAATTACCGATTATCATCATCTATCCGGACAATCCGATTAATTCAACATTATAGATAATCATATTCCAAGGGTGTCAAATAATTCCATTATCCAAATTGAACACTTGTTCAATACGTATGAATTCTCAAACTCAAAAGTGAATCATAATCTTATCAGACCTGGAACCATATTCGTATTCCTATACGAATATTGTACCAAAATACATAACTTAGTTCTAGATATGAATATTCCATATTCATATCCAAAACACCAACGCCTCTTAAACATGTTCATCAATTCATATAATCCAAGAGTTCCTTAAGAACAAAACTTATTCCGAAATCACATACAAAATCCTCAAACGACATAATCCGATGTGTTCTAACATCTAAGCAATCTTCATTCATAATTCAAGATGCATATTATCATATTCTCCAATATCCGATTCTCTAAACATCAAGAATCGTAACAATACTACCAAGAACATTGAGAATACTATGATTTCATAATCATAAACAACATAATCAAGATATAAACCATCGTACCCTTCAATATATCGTTCGTATAACCTCAAGAATCATAACAACAAAACCATAATCATCTTCATATGAATCTTTCATCAACAATAACATCAAAATACGAATTCAAGGAGAGGATTACCCAACATACCTCTTAGAAGATGAAATACACAAGTAAACATTTCCCTTGATTAACACGGTGTGAACAAATCGACGAAAGGAAAGAGTCCCGATCCAACTTCTTTCCAAAGTTCGTTCCTAAATCACAATGATATCAATTCAATCACAATTCTACGAAAACGCATAGAACTTCCCAAGTTCCACCCACTGAAACAATTTACCGGACACTTTGAGGGCATAGTCCAATTTAATCGATTAATGGAGGAATTCTCAAATTTGTTCCACAAAACTTCAAAAGTAATGAATGATTCCAAGAATACATCGAAATTCTATCAATAATCTGAATTAAAATGAAAGAAATCGGCCACAACATCATGAAACTCCACAAATCCCCAAAACCAAGGGTTCAAGTGTTCTTACCTTCGATTCGGGAAAAAGATGATGTTAGACATGAATCAAACTTCCAAAAAATGTTGTTCTATGATGCTCCCATTCAAAACCATCGATTTCTGGTGAAGGATCGCGAAAAGAACGAAGAAAATGTGAAAATGGCCAAGTGACCCATGTCCATGCCTTAAATAGCTGAGACCTGCCGGTCACTTACGGCCGTAACCGGCCATGGATTACGGACGTAACCGGCCATGGCTACCCTACTGTCTAATTTGGCCGACACCCTTACGGCCATTATCGGCACACCCCTTATGTACATAATAGGCCTTACGGCCGTACCCGGCCACAACCTTATAGCCGTAATCGGCCAGTCCTTACGAGTCACTGTCGGTCGTAACCGGCCATCCCAGCGAGTCACTGCCTACCGTGATCGGCCAGCCAGTGAGTCACTGCCAGAACACGTGGGGCACTGCAGGTCCTTATGGCCAGGACTCGGCCAGCTGCCTCCTAACGTATGTAACACTTAATCTAATGCGTATGTAATACGTACGTTGACTTGCTACAGTTATGCTCGTATTACGTACGTAATACACCATGTATTGCGTACGTAAATCCATCCGTTGACTCACCTGTCCACATCCGCGATGAAAGCTACCGACCACGGGCCCCACTTGCCGATCACAACTCGGTCCAGTCCGATTCCTCTTGTTACGTAGGTAATGCCTTATGCATAACGTACGTAAAGCGTAGAATTTAGCGTACGTAAGTCCTTAAGCTTAGTGTACTTAATGGCCTTCCGTACTTGGCCAAAATCCAAATTTTTCCTGTCCGAC
Source organism: Orobanche coerulescens (assembly GCA_033398695.1). Taxonomy (NCBI): domain Eukaryota; kingdom Viridiplantae; phylum Streptophyta; class Magnoliopsida; order Lamiales; family Orobanchaceae; genus Orobanche; species Orobanche coerulescens. The sequence goes on along the minus strand of CM065815.1, from coordinate 133,136,626 downwards.
GTCTCGACATACGGGATACAAATATACGGCATACTGAATACACATATACTCAACCCAAAAATATTCTCATACGATACACCTGATATCCAAATCAGTTCAATCTGATACACGATATCCTCTATATAACTGTCAATAAAAAACATCAATTACATAAGTATAACTGTCTCAGTTCTCAATTTATTTTATCCATACTGTATAGACACCAAGCTATACAATTTATCTCAGATAAAATAACGCGAAAAAATCATACTGAAAATCCGGGTATTATAGTTTTCTATTATATTGAGTGCCACATTATATGCAGAAAAAATCATTGACACTTATCTCATTTCGATTCCACCTTTTTGTTGGAATATTTTATTCCATACAAATATATTAAGGAATTTTGATGATGTGTTAATAACTAAGTCAAAACAATAATTAAGATAAGAAGAGACGAAGATGCAAGAGTTGGCAAGAAGCAATTAGCGCACGTTAACACATATACTAGCGCACGCTAGTAATCAAGGCAGAACTCATCAACAAATGAAACAGTTAACGCACGCTACGACACATTGATTAATGCACGCTACCATAGTGAAGATAGCGCACACTACAAGTATCAAAATGCACGCTATGAGATCAAATACAGGGTATGGAATCAGGACATAAAGGTCTGCAAATGAGAGCAGACAACGTACGCTACATGGTGAAGCTAATGCACGCTAAAGCATCAACTTAACCCATGCTAACTGGTATATTAGCGCATGCTAAGTTCAAACTATGACCATTGATCAGATGACCGTTACACAACTTTCAACACATAGATCATGTGTATCTTTCCAAATCTGGACTCCAAGAATTGACTACTACTAACGCACGCAATAATGCTTAAATAAGGCACGCTAACTTCAAATTATGACCGATTGATAAGATTGTCAACATAACATTCTAGAACTGCCATATTTGATCAAAGCTCGTTAGCGCATGCTAAAGGAAGGAATTAGCGCATGCTAAAGGAATTAGACAGCAATGTCTATTCAGGCTCCAAAGCTTATAAATACCAATTCATTTGGTATTGAATATACAACAACTCCAAGCATAATTCATACCTCGTTGTTGTTGTAATTGAGCTTAATAGATAAGAGTTTGAGTGTTTAATTCACTCAGTCATACACGGGAGAAAAGAAAAGATTGTATAGTTTGATTCTGTGTTATTAAGATCATGGATCCGATATTATTTGAATCATAATCTAAATCCAAGTGAGGTTTTCTCTAGTACCGATAGAAATCTAAAAAGGTAGTTTTATTATCCGATAGAAAATAAAAAGTGATTTATCATAGACCAAGAAAAAGACAAGATTGTAACAGTTTATCTTAGACCGATTGAAGACAAGATTGTAACGGTTTACCTTGGACCGATCAAAGACAAGGCGTAAAGGTTTATATTGAACTTATAGAAACAAAAAGAGCTCATTACTCTTCACCGCACTATTTCACCCTCCCTTCTAGTGGCGATACCAATCCAACAATTGGTATCAGAGAGGTTCTCTATAATAGTCGTCTTAACATCCGAGGATAAAAAAATTTAATGGTGTATAATTTTGCTCCGGTAGAAGTCCTTGCCCTAAACCGACCACTATTCTTCGACGGATCAAATTTTATGACATGGAAGAAAAAGATGTCAATCTTTATCCAAGCATATGACATCGAAGTTTGAAAGGTTATTTGCCTTGGTCCAAATGTTCCTACGAAATCCGATGGTACTCTCAAAAGTTTTGAAGAATATAGTGAGACGGATTGGAAAAAAGACCATTACAATTGTAAAGAAACACAATTGTTATATTGTGCTCTAAATCCAGAAGAACACAATCGTATCTGTTCGTTTGAAAGCGTCAAAGAAATTTGGAAACTGCTCGAGGTAACATAGAACAACTCAAGTCAAGGAGATAAAAATGAATATGCTTCTGCACGACTACGAATTATTAATGATGAAAGATGAGAAGTCCATATAAAATATGCTCGTCCAATTTTCGGTCATCACAAAGGGACTAGCTTGTTTTGGCAAACCATTATCGAGTAGTGAAAAAGTGAAGAAAATACTACGATCACTACCTCGTGAATGAGATGGGACGAACACTGCTATTAACGAATCTAAAGGTCTAAACGCGCTAGATTTTAGTTCCCTTGTCGGTTCGCTAATAAACTACGAGATCGTGTTAAAATCACGAAATGCCAAACCGAAGCGCAAAGAAAAAACTATAGCCTTGAAAGCTAAAAAGATGTCAAGAATGAAGAAGAAATCTCGGTTGATGATAATGATAAAGAATCAGAATTTTATGCCAAAAGCATCAATAAATATCAAAACTATTAAATCAGAAAAGAAAAGACATCAACTCGCAATCCAGGAATGAGCAAAAAAAATTCGACAATAATGGTCAAAATTGTGGAAAACCCGGGCACTTTGCAAAAACTTGCTGTGGCACAGCTTCCAAAAGGGAAGTATATATAGCCACCTTGAGTGACGAAGACGAAGAAGAAAAAAAAATCAAAATAATATCGCACTTATGGCAAGGAGTTCGTATGCCGACAATGACAACGAAAGGCAGGTAAGCAGCTCATCTCAAGACTAACTTCTGAACGCTTTCGAACTATTACATACGAATTTTCAAAATTCATTAGAAGACAATAAATCCCTTAGAATGAAAAATAAATTATTGGAAGATGAAATTTCTAAAATACGATAAAAGGGAATATTAATCGAAAATGATCATTCTCTTTGTTTAGCAAGAGAAAATAAATTAAATGATGATCTATTAAAAGTTCAATATGAACTTAAAGATTTAACGAATATATTTTCATGTGGAAATGAACATTTTGAAAAACTACTTTCTGTTCAAAAATATTCGTTAATAAATAAGGACTTGGATTCGAACAATTTGATAAAAATGAATCCAATAAAAATAAGTCCTTAGACTTGAAAGTACCCCCTTGTAAAAAATGTTTGACAATTGGGCATCATATTTCCAATTACGAAAGCCCAAGACGCGCGATTAAAATTAAGAAAATATGGTTTCAAAAGGAACCAAAGTGCCGAATATCGTTTATTTGCCAAATCAAAAACGACCCAGAGTCGGTTGGATCCCCAAAACTCAAAATTAATTATTTATATATCTATCAAATAAATTGGTATTTAACTCAGTGGAAGTGATTATATTCAGGGGAGCTTGCCCATTTTTTTGTCAAAATGATTTATATTGATTTTATGATTTCATATATTTTTTGCTAATGACAAAAGTGAGGAGAAGATAAAAAAAGGGGAGAAGAAATGATGAGAGAAGAAAACTAACAAAAGCGGACAAATCTGAAAATTTTGATCTGTATATTTTCTGTATTTTTACAGGTATATATCCTATCAAGGATTTTTGTTTGTCATCATCAAAAAAGGGAGATTGTTGGAATATTTTATTCCATACAAATATATTATAGGATTTTGATGATGTGTTAATAACTAAGTCAAAACAACAGTTAAGATAACAAGAGTTGAAGGTGCAAGAGTTGGCCAGAAGCAGTTAGCGCGCGTTAACATATATACTAGCGCACGCTAGTAATCAAGACAGAACTCATCAAAAGACGAAACAGTTAACGCTCGCTATGAAATAGTGATTAGCGCATGCTACAACAGTGAAGATAGTGCACACTGCAAGTAACAAAACGCAACGCTATGAAATCAAGTACAGGGTCTGGAATCAGGATAGAAAGATCTGCACATGAGAGCAGATAATGCACGCTACATGGTGAAGCTAGCGCACGCTAAAGCATCAACTTAACGCATGCTAACTGATATATTAGCGCACGCTAAGTTCAAACTATGATCATTGCACAACTTTCAACACGGAGATCACACATATCTTTCCAAATATGGACTTCAAGGATTGACTACTACTAACGCACGCTATGATGCTTAAATAGAGCAGGCTAAATTCGAATTATGACCGTTGGATAAGATTATCAACATAACATTCTAAAAGTGCCGTATTTGACCAAAGCTCGTTAGCGCACGCTAATATAAGGAATTAGCACACGCTAAAGGCATTAGAAAGCAACGCCTATTCAGGCTCCAAAGCCTATAAATACAACTCATTTGGTATTAAACCTACAACAACTCCAAGCACAATTTTTATACATCTGAATACTTATATACATCATTGTTGTTGTAATTGATCTTAATTGATAAGAGTTTGAGTGTTTAATTCACTCAATCATACACAAGAGGAAAAAAAGTATTGTAGATTTGATTCGGTGTTATTAGGATTGTGGATATGACATTATTAGAATCATAATCTATATTGAAGTGAGTTTTCTCTAGTACCGATAGAAAGCTAGAAAGATTATTTCCTTATCGATAGAAAAGGAAAAGGATTTATCTTGGACCGATAAAATAAAAGATCGTAACGATTTATCTTGGACCAATTGAAGATGAGATTGTAACGGTTTACCTCGGACCGATCGAAGATAAGGCAGAAAGTTTTATCTTAAACCTATAGAAAAAGATAACGAAGGAGAGAGGACGTATGCAAATTGCTGAACCTCTATAAATCTCTGTGTCATTTATTTTCCACACTTATCTATCGCTTCCACATAAAAAGAGCTCATCACTCTTCGCCGCACTATTTCACCCCCCCTTCTGATGGCGGTACCAATCCAACAGTTTTTCTAGTTGTGACATAATTGATTGATATTTGTTCATTATTAGGCGCGTTCATTCTTTCTTTTTGAACTTCTATATTTTCTTCCACGACTTTATCAATTATGTCAGAGTGCTCATTCAGATATTTTATATCCTCATTTTTGTCACCTTCAAACTTTGCTCCTTTTTTCTTCGAGGGTTTTTATCTTTGGAGTGGAGAGGTCGACCACACTTCAAGTGTGTTGTAGACTCATTAGCAAGGGAAGATTGTCCTTCAGGGACATCAATTTTTATCGGAGTATTAGAAGTTGGTATATGTGATTCATTACTCTTTGAAGGTCAGTAAATGCATTTGGCAATTGATTGCAATATTTTGTAAATGAATTATCTTTGAACTTCTAGTTCACATCGGCTTGTTCGAGGATCCAAACTATTTATAGATAATTCTTTCCAAGAGATATCCTTTTTAACCATTTATTCTCCCCTTAATGTTAAGAATATTGCCTCGTCAGAGTGATAATCGGCGAATCTTGCCATAATAGATCTCCTATCAATGGTTCCGAGTATTTAATTATTGATGGAGATTCAAACACAATGTATATCCCCATTATCCTTTAAGGACCCATATTCTTGTGTTGTGATGCAACAATTGGTACATATACCACACATCCAAAAAAGTTTAGATGAGAAATATTTGGTTCGTAACCCTAAACCATTTGCAAGGGGGAAATTTTATGATAACTTGTTACCCTGATGTGCACAAGTGTTGTTGCATATAAAATTGCACATCCTTATGCCGTCATAGGGAGGTTGGATTTTATCAACAATGGTCTATCAATTAATTGGATACATTTGATTAAAGATACATTAATACCATTTTGTGTATGAACATGAGCAACATGATGTTCAACACTTATTTCAATGGCCATGCAATAATTATAAAAAGCCTTAGAGAGAACTTTACATGCATTATTAAGACAAACATTCTTGATTGCATAGTCAAGTAATTGTACTCACAATCGAATTATTTATCCTAGTAATTTTCCAAATGCAAATTGCGCAATGATAGTAAATATACATGTGACCATTTCATAGATGCATCAATTAAAATCATAAAATATAGGAACAACCCACATGGTTGATGTATATGTCCGCATATATCACTTGAATTCTTTCCATAAATATAATATTCTCAAACTTTGCTTTGGCTGGTGATGGCCTTATAACCAATTTTCCTTCGGAACAAGCAACACATAATAATTAATTGGACTGAAAAATCTTTTGATTTTTAATGAGTGTTCACATTAATTCTTAATTATTTTTTACATCATAATAAAACGGGGATGGTGTGATATCCGGGTGAAATTTTTTATTTTTGTACTGCCGTTTTGTACATATTCGTATATTTTGGAACTATTCTTCGGCATTATATTATTTTGATGTTGTTCATAATCATGTTCATTTTTCGAATTTGAACAATTGGAATTTTTATATGCTTTTCTGTAACACCCCCAATCCACTAAGGGATATTACACGTCGTAGACCCTTTCCTCGAGGATCTACCAGGCTGGTAACTAAAATCAAACATCTAAACATCGCCTTTAAGGCTAAAATGACTCAGTAGACCGATTTAGTCTTTCAATAATTACATACAACTCAAACATATTACATACCCACGTAGGGGGTCGAATACAACACATTCCCATACAACGGGAAAGAATACTGCAGCCGAAATAAAATACAACTAAACCAATAACATCATATGGATCCTCGTGTGATTAGTATCGTTCATCTTTCATCATCCTTCATGCCGACCCTGTGCTATGCTCCAAAACCTGAATGCAATACAGACATCCACCCCCCGAATACTCGGGGGTTAGCAAAACTCCACTGTTTTGCTAGTGCAAGAACAAGTGCAAAAATACGATCCATACAATACAAGTTCCAAGAACAATAATAATCAGGAATCCTCAAAGATTTAAACATAACGAAAATACTTCCCGGGGTAAGAGTTTGGGAAAAACATTCCAAAACCGAAAGATCACCAATCAGGGGAAACGATTTATAAAACAGTTTAAAATGCCATCGGGAGTTTTAATAGAAAACAATTTAGGATTTCAGAATCCTTCTATTTCCAAAATCAACAGGGGTCACAACCCAAAGGTTTCATTTTCACAAATTAATCCAACAACAATTCACAACGAACATAAAATCAGCACAACATAATCACGTACAAGTATTGCCTAGGACCGGGACGAAGCCACAAATCCCACTCGAGGCCTCTAAGGACCCTCCCGAGCTGGCCACAATCATAAAACAAATCACGCACATGTATCGCCTTGGACCAGGATGAAGCCACAAATCCCACTCGAGGCCTCTAAGGACCCTCCCGAGCTGGATAGCGAAACACAAGTCACAACATCTCACGGTTGGATCAATCACTTGTTGCATCCTGGCCACATGATCGCATGCCATGTGCCACCGTAGATTATCTTTTGCGCTCACGGTTGGATCAATCACTTGTTGCATCCTGACCACATGATCGCATGCCATGTGTCAGCGTAGTTTTTACTAGGCTCTCATGGTTGGATCAATCGCTTCTTGCATCCTGGCCACATGATCTCATGCCATGTGCCACCGTAGGCCCCGCCCACATCCATACATTCACACACAGCACAATACAACACATATATTCAAACAATTCACCCAGAGGCATCAAACACTTAGCAAAACACCACGTCAAACCACAACACACCGAAATGAAATATTATACGTCCACACGCAATACGAAGTGCAACATCAACACCAAACATATCTATAGAATTCATATAGTCATTCACAAATGACACCATTCACAAAACACACGCGTTTTAAAAGCGAGCCTTTAACAAGGCTAAACCGAATCTTTGAAAGTGAAATTCAAACGATCAAATAAACACAAGGAGACGATTGCTAATTATCACATCCACAAAACAAGAATTGTATGGACAAGGTACTTGCCTCGAATAACCACAACGCGGAGAATCGACCGAAGTAGGTTGGCACGAACCGACTACGAACCCGCCGACTCCACCGAACGCCAACTCGCGATAATAAACTACGAAGGACAATAACAACAATGAAAATGAATTGCATAGCACGACTTAAAGCCGTTGAATTCAAAGAACGAATGACAAAAGTTCAAGTGTTTCCCCCAAAACGGCCAAGAACACGATTCGTCCCGTCAAAACACGAAAACGGTATTCCAAATCGAAATATGGATATACAATCCATAGGATATGTTTAACAACATCATTTAACAACAATCGATCCATCAAAAATAGATGGAAAACGAGATTAAGAACAAATCCCCCAAAAAGTCGATTCGAAGGAAATCAAGAAATATACATTGATTCGACGAAGAACAATGGATTAAATGATGTTAACACAAGAATGCTACTAAGATTAATCATACCCATCATGGATTAATCAATGATACGTAACGAATCGGCCAAAAACGCAAAAACCCCAAAATTTCTCAAAATAGGGTTCTAGGAAATCTCACCTTGATTCGCTGGATCAAAGGATGGTATAGGATGATCAATCAATGATATGAACTCAACAACTTCGTGGATCTGTTGTTCAACAACATGGCTTCAAGATCCCCAAGGCTCCAACCACGGAAGAGAAAGAGAGAAATGGGAAAAATGACCGAAACTGGACTGCTCTGTCACATTTATACTGGTGCAGCCTAGCGCGCGCTAGCCTGCCGGGCTAGCGTGCGCTATCGGCCCGGGCCACAATCCAGAACCTCACTGCCCTACTGACTCGGCCAAGTAGCGTGCGTAGCCTTCCGGCCATAGCGCGCGCTACCTGCCGGTCATAACGTGCGCAGTGCCCGACAGTAGCGTGCGCTACCTGCCGATCCACTCGATTCCAGTACCCCACTGCCCTACTGCCTCGGCCGACTAGCGCGCGCAGCCAACCGGCCTTAGCGTGCGCTACCTTCCGATAGTAGCACGCGCTACCTTCTGGACGTAGCGTGTGCTACGCCGGTTCCTGCCGCACCCGTCCGGCCAGTGCCCACAACCGTCCGGCCAGGACCCGCAACCGTCCGGCCAGGACCCGCAACCGTCCGGCCAGTGCCCGACCACTAGGACTCAACGACTCGATTATCCGAAATCGCACGGAACGAACACGACAAAACACTCATGGGCAACATCACCGACCCGAAATGAAATACCATGCAACAATTAATCACACGCGACCATGAAAAAGGTCAACACAACAAATACGAATGCGGATACCCATAACTTTGGGTAAATTATAAAATGGCCCAAAACGCCCGAAAATCACGATACGTGATCGAATAACCGAACCGCAGTTCACAACACGTCTAACAAAGTTAAACGGACTTACGGGAAACTCGAAACAGTAGTTTCGAACGAGATTCATAAGAATCGAACTCGAGTGCGGAAAAGTCGTTAAGAAACACGGAACTCAACAAAACAATACCGAAACGAACTCGGATGACAAAAAGTACAGAATTAATCATTCTCAGAATGATGAAACGGTCCCAAGCGAGTCGTCAAAATTGACTCTTTCCAAAAAATAAATTACCGAAATCCAAAATTGCGGATATTACATTCTACCCTCCTTAAAAGAAATTTCGTCCCGAAACTTAAAACAAGTAGGGAGAAGCAATATCCCGCCAGGAAAACTCGACAGGATATACAAGAAACGCGTAACCTATGCCCAACGGCGAAACGTTACAAGCAATGCAAAGAATTATACGGCGTGAAAACGCGCTCCACGACGACCAACACAACGCCAACGATAGAAACATAATAAAACCAACAAGTGTCAAGCGTCATCAAACAGATAATACAATCAAGTCGATTATCCGAACAATCGCAAAACACAACGAACGAAAATCAACACAATTGACCAACCTAACAGTACATCAATCAACACGCGAGCCAATCGTTGAACAAATACGGAATTCCACCGCCCAAGGGTTGGAATATCGAAAACGATACTAATTTCCCGAACTTAAGGAAATTAGGAAGGAGTTTGAATGCTCAACAATCACGAAATGGGGTCAACAAAAACTGAACAATCAATGATCGAACCACAACGATCGAGACAACAAAAATCGAACAATCATGTTCGGATCACGAAGAACAATAAGGTTCAACCGACAACTCCAAGGTTCACATCTCGACTCGAGACAAAACATGATCCGGTGAAAACAACAAGATGTGCACTCACATAAGATCCACAGGAAAGGGAAGAGCAATTGAAAAGTCACAACGACAAACGATTAATTCCGAAACAATACCACCCTCGTTCGATCAACAAAAGCAAGGGACAGGGCAAGCTCAGAAAATGTTAACGAACATAAACGAGTTGACAGAATCGAAAACACAGAAGTTCTAAATCCGATCTACTTCGAATAAAAGAACTTAATTTCCGAAGTTCGAAACAACAAGGTAAGGAAATAACATAACATACAACTGATAGACCACGCCCCTCAGGGACTCCTCGGAGCCGGTCCTGATATCAATGATCAAGTCCGTGCCTCGGAAGGCTTGGTAATCAACTCATAAAACTGAACATGATGTCCCTCGAGTCTGCACTTGAAACGCGTCACAGGCGAGGAAGGACAAATTGCACGTACATTCCCCCGGCACATCACGGTTGAAATGCCTCGGCTCGGCACACCGAAAATACAGGTTCTAGATACAATGGAATACAACACCGCAAAACAACATACCGGAGATGCCAACTCAGCATAACATATCAACGCATACAAAAATCACTGTAATATCCGCAATTTCGAATTTCGGTAATTTTCTTTTTTTGGCGGAAGTCCGTTTTGACGACTCGCTCATGACCGTTTCGTCATTTCGAGAATGATTAATTCTGCACTTTTTGTCATCCGAGTTCGTTTCGGTGTTATTTTGTTGAGTTCCGTGTCTTTTGGCGACTTTTCCGCACTTGAGCTCGATTCTTGCGAATCTCGTCCGAAACTGTTGTTTCGAGTTTCTCGTAAGTTCATTTAATGTTATTATTCATGTTGCGAGTTTTGGTTCGGTGTTTCGATCACGTATCGTGATTTACGGGCATTTTGGGCCATTTTTGTAATTTCCTAAAGTTTAGGGTAATTACTTCCGTTGTCGAATTCCGACACTTCGGGTGGTCAGAATCGTGTGTTCTCTTAGCGCTTGGATTCGTCTTTGCGAGTACTTCATAACCGTATCTCTAATTTTTACTCAGGTTCGGGTTTCGGGGTCGTCCGGGCCGTCAGAATGGCCACGGCCGAGTCACGGTCGGAGCAGGGCCTGGCCTGGCCGAGTTACGGCCTTAAGGTGCCGGTTACGGCCGTAATGTGTGCTAGTTATAGCCGTAAGTGTGATCGGGTACGGCCGTACAGGCGCTGGGCATCTTCCGGACGAAGGCCAGTTACGACCGTAATGTGTGCTAGTTACGGCCGTAAGTGCCCGACAGTTGCTGGACTGATTTTTGACGAATGCCAGTTACGGCCGTAAGTCCTGCCGAGTACGGCCGTAAGGGCCGAGTTACGGCCGTAAGGCACTGCCGGTTACGGCCGTAACCCTGCCGGCTATATATAGCCTGGGCTCGGCCACACTTCATTTTTACTCGATTTTTCTCCTTCTTTCGGCGGCTGGCGACGGGTGCGACGGGAAATGGAGTTCTTGGTCGATCCTACTCAATTCCAAGATGTTTTGGAAGATCCTTGTTGATTATATCATCATCCAATCCGTGTATTTCGTCGAATCAAGGTATATTTCTCGATTTTTCTTCAGGTTGACTTTTCGGAGAATTTGTTCTTGATTTCGATTCTAGCCCGATTTTGATACATCGGTTGGTGTAATATGATGTTATTAATCGTGTTCTATGGGTTGTATATCCATATATCGAGTTTGTTTAACTCGATTGATGATTCGAGTGTTCTTGGAAATTATTGAACATTTAGTGTTCGATTAAATGTCCCAATGAGTTTCCCTTCGATAGTTTGTTGGGATTTCCGTTGTTTTGGACTTGATTCTCGTCATAACCATGTGTTATTGTTCCTTCCGGAGGTTTATAGGTGTTCGAGGATTCCGATGTTGAATCCCGTTTGGTGATTGATGATTCGTGTGGTGTTATTCTCGTAATACTCATGGTGCTATCGCGTTCTTGATATTGTTCGGGGGTTCGGGGCTATTCGACCGCGTCCTATCTGTCGTCTCGTTGCGATCGTGATTTCGAGGCAAGTACCTTGTCCATACTATTCTTGTTTTGTGGATATGATGATTGGTGATCGTCTTGGTGTGTTTGTTTGTTTGTTTGAATGGAGTTTTCAAAAGATTTGGTTAGCCTTGTTAAAGGCCCTCTTTCAAAACCGCGGGTGTTTTGTGATTGGTGTGTTTCATGAACGAGTATGTGACTCCTGTGGATATGTTTGGTATTGATGATGCACTTGGTGTTGCGTGTGGATGTATATTGTTTCATTTCGGTGCATTGTGGTTTGACGTGGTGTTTTGCTAAGTGTTTGATGCTTCTGGGTGAATGGTTTGGATATCCTTGATGTGATATGTTATTTGTGCATGATTACTTCGCTCACCGTGGGTTGGTTCGACGGGGCCACGACGGGAATTCCAATAGGTGAGTCCGGAATTCACGAGTGGTGAATGTATTTTACTCACTCCGGGAGGGTCCGACGGGGCCTCGGGGGAATCTATGACTTCACTCTGGGTTCACGAGTAAAAACTTCACAGGTTGATGTGTATGTTTAGTGAATGTATTTTACTCACTCCGGGAGGGTCCGACGGGGCCTCGGGGGAATCTATGACTTCACTCTGGGTTCACGAGTAAAAACTTCACAGGTTGATGTGTATGTTTAGTGAATGTATTTTATTCACTCCGGGAGGGTCCGATGGGGCCTCGGGGGAATCTATGACTTTACTCTGGGTTCACGAGTAAAAACTTCACAGGTTGATGTGTATGTTTTTTGAATGTGTTTGCTCACCTCGGGAGGGTTCGACGGGGCCACGGAGGGAGTCCAATGGTTTCGCCCTGGATTCACGAGTGAAACTTCACGGGTGCGTGTGTATTTTATGTCCGTCGAGGACACGTGACTTGGGTTTTGGCCCTGTGAACTGTTGTCGGTTTTCTATTTGCGAAAACAAAACCTTTGGGCTGCGACCCCTGTTGATTTTTGGAAAGATATGGATTTGATAATCCTAATTTGTTTTCTATTAAAACTCCGGAGGGTATTTAAAACCATTTTGCAAACCATTCTCGTTATTTGTGATCTTTTGGATTTGGAAAGTTTTACTCAAAATCTTGCCTCAGGAAGTACTTTCCATTACTTTTGGATTTTTGAGGATTCCTGGTTATTGTTATTCATGGAATGTGAATTGTATGGCTCGTATTTTTGCACTTGTACTTGCACTAGCAAAACAGTGGAGTTTTGCTAACCCCCGAGTATTCGGGGGGTGGATGTCTATTTTTGCATTCAGGTTTTGGAGCATAACACAGGGTCGGCACAAAGGATGATGAAAGATGAACGATACTAATCACACGAGGATCCGTATGATGTCTTCGGTTTAGTTGTATCTTATTTCCGCTGCAGTATTCTTTTCCCGTTGTACGGGACCGTGTTGTATTCGCCCCCCTACGTGGGCATGTATTGTAATTGAGTTGTATGTAATTATTGAAAGACCAAATCGGTCTACTGAATCATTTTAGCCTTAAAGACATTGTTGAGTTGTTCTATGTTGTTACCAGCCTGGTAAATCCTTGAGGAAAGGGTCTACGGCGTGTAATATCCCTGAGCGGATTGGGGGTGTTACATAAATGTTATCGGAGCTTAGGTTGAGGAAACCTAGGCTGTCGGGTCAAGTCGTGTTGTTTGAGTCTTGTTTCGTCGGATTTTATCTGACTGAGTCGTCGTCTGAGTTTGTTGGTCGTGATTAGTATCGTGGGGCGATCATCATCTTCGCGCGACCTGTGGCTATAAGTCTCCCTTCTTTGTGTTGTGCCTCGTGTGACACAAGCTATTTTTATGATTGTTTGTTCAGTGACAGAATCCTCTTATGGATTTTGATTTCGTGAAATGTGGTTATTTGACTCTAATATTTTATTCATATGGGGAGTAGTGTTGCTGGATTGTGCATGTTGAACTGTATTTCTTTTATCCGCTGCGTGAGTTCTTTTGTAATGACTTTCAGTATTTTACCGACCGAGTTTTATTTCGAAAACCGATTCCCTTAACTGAGTTTTTGGCATTATGGCCTTGATCATTTTGGCGAAATTCTTATGACGGTATTTAGCATTTTGTAAATGGCTTCTGTGAGTTTTTGAAATATTACCGTCATCGGCCTTTTTAGCATTTTGGTAAATGGTTTTTAGCCTGGGGTTCCGACGCGGGACCCACAACGCTATGATGTTCCGTGTGGTTACCTGAAATTTTTGGGCATTCTAGCCTTTTTGGCATCGTCCTTTTTGGCATTGAATTATTTTCGAAAACTTGAGTATCTTAGAAATAAATTTCGAGACGTACGTTTCAAATGAATTGTTTTCTTGCGGTACTTCTAAGGTGCCACAATCTGTTTCAAAATTCTTCTACCTCGAGGAGCAAAATGTTTTGAGATATTTTCAATGTTTTATAAACACTTTTACTTAGACCCGAGGGTCAAATATTCTAAAAGCTTTTCACTAAAAGAAAGTGTCCTCATTTTTATCAAATGCGAAATGGTTTTCCAAAGTCTCGATAACGAGGTATCACGTTTGTACTTTTTTTTGAAAGGTGATACTCAAGATCAACCGGTGTTCTTCTAAATTATTTTCAAAATGAGGTTTTCGTTTTTAAAACCTATCCATTCCCATTTGAGGATTGGGTATGTATGTATGATGTTCGCATTGTTATTTTGATGTTTGCTCCCGAGTATGATCGAATTGGCGGTGTGAGCGTTGAGTCGATTTCCACACATTTGTTGTGTTAGCCCTCTGTGAGAGGTGGGATGTTGGTATTGAATATTGTCGTCTCGTAGTGATTTCTGCATTGTCGCGCATGTGCGAGCTGTTAGAGCTTGGTTTGGTATGACCGTGTGCATCGGTGATGGTTCCGTTATGTGTCGGTTGTTTAATGTCTTGTTACCTTGCTCCCGTTTTTGTGAATTTCGTGGACGAGGTCGGAGATAATACCCGTACTATTTTGACTTCTGTATTTTCTCTTTCTCCTTTCTTGCAACTCGTTCGTGTTCGTTGATACTTTCTGAACTTGTTCTGTATTTTGATTTCATCGTTTGAACGAACTGTGATCTTGTTGTGGGTCGATCTGGTTGTCGCTGTGACTTTTTCGAGTTCGGTTCGATTCTTGTGAACCTTGTTCGGAAGTGACATCATTTGGTTCTATTAGTTCTTTTATTCGAAGTGGATCGGATTTGGAACTCTTGTGTTTTCGACTCTGTCGACTCATTATGTTCGTTGACATTTTTGAGCTTGTCCTGCCCCTTGCTTTTGTTGATCGAACGAGTGTGTTATTGTTTCGGAATAACTCGTTTATCGTTGTGACTTTTCAATCGCTATTCCCTTTCCTGTGGATCTTATGGGAATGCATGTCTTGTAGTTCTCACCAGATCATCCTGGGAGTTGTTGTTTGAATTTTATTATCCTTCGTGTTTCGGACATGATTGTTCGATCTTTGTTGTCTCGATCGTTTGCTTGTTCGGTTTTTGTTCTCGTTTCGTGATTGTTGAGCATTCAGGCTCCTTCCTAATTCCCTTAAGTTGGGAAATTAGTCTCGTTTTCGATCTTCCAACCCTTGGGCGGTGGAATTCCGTAATTGTTCAGCGACTGGCTCGCGTTTTGATTGATGTATCGTTGGGTCGGTCAATCTTATTTTTGTGATTGTTCGGATAATTGACTTGACTATATTATCCGTTTGATGACGCTTGTCATTTGTTGGTTTTATTATATTCCTAACGGCGACGTTGTGTTGGTCGTCGTGGAGCGTGTTTTCACGCCGTATGTCTCTTTGCGTTTCTTGCAGCGTTTCGCCGTCGGGCACGAGTTTTCGGTTTTTGCGTATCTCGTCGAGTTTTCCTGGCAGGGGATATTGCTTCTCCCTACTTATTTTAAGTTTCGGGACGAAACTTCTTTTAAGGAGGGTAGAATGTAATATCCGCAATTTTGAATTTCGGTAATTTTCTTTTTTCGGCAGAAGTCCGTTTTGACGACTCGCTCATGACCGTTTCGTCATTTCGAGAATGATTAATTCTGCACTTTTTGTCATCCGAGTTCGTTTCGGTGTTGTTTTGTTGAGTTCCGTGTCTTTTGGCGACTTTTCCGCACTTGAGCTCGATTCTTGCGAATCTCGTCCGAAACTGTTGTTTCGAGTTTCTCGTAAGTTCATTTAATGTTATTATTCATGTTGCGAGTTTTGGTTCGGTGTTTCGATCACGTATCGTGATTTCCGGGCGTTTTGGGCCATTTTTGTAATTTCCTAAAGTTTAGGGTAATTACTTCCGTTGTCGAATTCCGACACTTCGGGTGGTCGGAATCGTGTGTTCTCTTAGCGCTTGGATTCGTCTTTGCGAGTACTTCGTAACCGTATCTCCAATTTTTACTCAGGTTCGGGTTTCGTGGTCGTCCGGGCCGTCGGAATGGCCACGACCGAGTCACGGTCGGAGCAGGGCCTGGCCTGGCCGAGTTACGGCCGTGAGGTGCCGGTTACGGCCGTAATGTGTGCCAGTTACGGCCGAAAGTGTGATCGGGTACGGCCGTACAGGCGCTGGGCATCTTGTGGACGAAGGCCGGTTACGACCGTAATGTGTGCTAGTTACGGCCGTAAGTGCCCGACAGTTGCTGGACTGATTTTTGACGAATGCCAGTTACGGCCGTAAGGCCTGCCGAGTACGGCCGTAAGGGCCGAGTTACGGCCGTAAGGCACTGCCGATTCGTCAGTAACTGCCGGCTATATATAGCTCAGGCTCGGCGACTTCATTTTTACTCGATTTTTCTCCTTCTTTCGGCGGCTGGCGACGGGTGCGACGGGAAATGGAGTTCTTGGTCGATCCTACTCAATTCCAAGATGTTTTGGAAGATCCTTGTTGATTATATCATCATCCAATCCGTGTATTTCGTCGAATCAAGGTATATTTCTCGATTTTCCTTCAAGTTGACTTTTCGGAGAATTTGTTCTTGATTTCGATTCTAGCCCGATTTTGATACATCGGTTGGTGTAATATGATGTTATTAATCGTGTTCTATGGGTTGTATATCCATATATCGAGTTTGTTTAACTCGATTGATGATTTGAGTGTTCTTGGAAATTATTGAACATTTAGTGTTCGATTAAATGTCCCAATGAGTTTCCCTTCGATAGTTTGTTGGGATTTCCGTTGTTTTGGCCTTGAGTCTCGTCGTAACCATGTGTTATTGTTCCTTCCGGAGGTTTATAGGTGTTCGAGGATTCCGATGTTGAATCCCGTTTGGTGATTGATGATTCGTGTGGTGTTATTCTCGTAATACTCGTGGTGCTATCGCGTTCTTGATATTGTTCGGGGGTTTGGGGCTATTCGACCGCGTCCTATCCGTCCTCTCGTTGCGATCGTGATTTCGAGGCAAGTACCTTGTCCATACTATTCTTGTTTTGTGGATATGATGATTGGTGATCGTCTTGGTGTGTTTGTTTGTTTGTTTGAATGGAGTTTTCAAAAGATTTGGTTAGCCTTGTTAAAGGCCCTCTTTCAAAACCGCGTGTGTTTTGTGATTGGTGTGTTTCATGAACGAGTATGTTACTCCTGTGGATATCTTTGGTATTGATGATGCACTTGGTGTTGCGTGTGGATGTATATTTTTTCATTTCGGTGCATTGTGGTTTGACGTGGTGTTTTGCTAAGTGTTTGATGCTTCTGGGTGAATGGTTTGGATATCCTTGATGTGATATGTTATTTGTGCATGATTACTTCGCTCACCGTGGGTTGGTTCGACGGGGCCACGACGGGAATTCCAATGGGTGAGTCCGGAATTCACGAGTGGTGAATGTATTTTACTCACTCCGGGAGGGTCCGACGGGGCCTCGGGGGAATCTATGACTTCACTCTGGGTTCACGAGTAAAAACTTCACAGGTTGAAGTGTATGTTTAGTGAATGTATTTTACTCACTCCGGGAGGGTCCGACGGGGCCTCGGGGGAATCTATGACTTCACACTGGGTTCACGAGTAAAAACTTCACAGGTTGATGTGTATGTTTAGTGAATGTATTTTATTCACTCCGGGAGTGTCCGATGGGGCCTCGGGGGAATCTATGACTTCACTCTGGGTTCACGAGTAAAAACTTCACAGGTTGATGTGTATGTTTTGTGAATGTGTTTGCTCACCTCGGGAGGGTTCGACGGGGCCACGGAGGGAGTCCAATGGTTTCGCCCTGGATTCACGAGTGAAACTTCACGGGTGCGTGTGTATTTTATGTCCGTCGAGGACACGTGACTTGGGTTTTGGCCCTGTGAACTGTTGTCGGTTTTCTATTTGCGAAAACAAAACCTTTGGGCTGCGACCCCTGTTGATTTTTGGAAAGATATGGATTTGATAATCCTAATTTGTTTTCTATTAAAACTCCCAAGGGTATTTAAAACCATTTTGCAAACCATTCTCGTTATTTGTGATCTTTCGGATTTGGAAAGTTTTACTCAAAATCTTGCCTCGGGAAGTACTTTCCATTACTTTTGGATTTTTGAGGATTCCTGGTTATTGTTATTCATGGAATGTGAATTGTATGGCTCGTATTTTTGCACTTGTACTTGCACTAGCAAAACAGTGGAGTTTTGCTAACCCCCGAGTATTCGGGGGGTGGATGTCTATTTTTGCATTCAGGTTTTGGAGCATAACACAGGGTCGGCACGAAGGATGATGAAAGATGAACGATACTAATCACACGAGGATCCATATGATATCTTCGGTTTAGTTGTATTTTATTTCCGCTGCAGTATTCTTTTCCCGTTGTACGGGAGCGTGTTGTATTCGACCCCCTGCATGGGCATGTATTGTAATTGAGTTGTATGTAATTATTGAAAGACCAAATCGGTCTACTGAATCATTTTAGCCTTAAAGACATTGTTGAGTTGTTCTATGTTGTTACCAGCCTGGTAAATCCTTGAGGAAAGGGTCTACGGCATGTAATATCCCTGAGCGGATTGGGGGTGTTACATAAATGGTATCGGAGCTTAGGTTGAGGAAACCTAGGCTGTCGGGTGAAGTCGTGTTGTTTGAGTCTTGTTTCGTCGGATTTTATCTGACTGAGTCGTCGTCTGAGTTTGTTGGTCGTGATTAGTATCGTGGGGCGATCATCATCTTCGCGCGACCTGTGGCTATAAGTCTCCCTTCTTTGTGTTGTGCCTCGTGTGACACAAGCTATTTTTATGATTGTTTGTTCAGTGACGGAATCCTCTTATGGATTTTGATTTCGTGAAATGTGGTTATTTGACTCTAATATTTTATTCATATGGGGAGTAGTGTTGCTGGATTGTGCATGTTGAACTGTATTTCTTTTAGCCGCTGCGTGAGTTGTTTTGTAATGACTTTCGGTATTTTACCGACCGAGTTTTATTTCGAAAACCGATTCCCTTAACTGAGTTTTTGGCATTATGGCCTTGATCATTTTGGCGAAATTCTTATGACGGTATTTAACATTTTGTAAATGGCTTCTGTGAGTTTTTGAAATATTACCGTCATCGGCCTTTTTAGCATTTTGGTAAATGGTTTTTAGCCTGGGGTTCCGACGCGGGACCCACAGCACTATGATGTTCCGTGTGATTACCTGAAATTTTTGGGCATTCTAGCCTTTTTGGCATCGTCCTTTTTGGCATTGAATTATTTTCGAAAACTTGAGTATCTTAGAAATAAATTTCGAGACGTACGTTTCAAATGAATTGTTTTCTCGCGGTACTTCTAAGGTGCCACAATTTGTTTCAAAATTCTTCTACCTCGAGGACCAAAATGTTTTGAGATATTTTCAATGTTTTATAAACACTTTTACTTAGACCCGAGGGTCAAATATTCTAAAAGCTTTTCACTAAAAGAAAGTGTCCTCATTTTTATCAAATGCGAAATGGTTTTCCAAAGTCTCGATAACGAGGTATCATGTTTGTACTTTTTTTTGAAAGGTGATACTCAAGATCAACCGGTGTTCTTCTAAATTATTTTCAAAATGAGGTTTTCGTTTTTAAAACCTATCCATTCCCATTTGAGGATTGGGTATGTATGTATGATGTTCGCATTGTCATTTTGATGTTTGCTCCCGAGTATGATCGAATTGGCGGTGTGAGCGTTGAGTCGATTTCCACACATTTGTTGTGTTAGCTTTCTGTGAGAGGTGGGATGTTGGTATTGAATATTGTCGTCTCGTAGTGATTTCTGCATTGTCGCGCATGTGCGAGCTATTAGAGCTTGGTTTGGTTTGACCGTGTGCATCGGTGATGGTTCCGTTATGTGTCGGTTGTTTAATGTCTTGTTACCTTGCTCCCGTTTTTGTGAATTTCGTGGACGAGGTCGGAGATAATACCCGAACTATTTTGACTTCTGTATTTTCTCTTTATCCTTTCTTTCAACTCGTTCGTGTTCGTTGATACTTTCTGAACTTATTCTGTATTTTGATTTCATCGTTTGAACGAACTGTGATCTTGTTGTGGGTCGATCTGGTTGTCGCTGTGACTTTTTCGAGTTCGGTTCGATTCTTGTGAACCTTGTTCGGAAGTGACATCATTTGGTTCTATTAGTTCTTTTATTCGAAGTGGATCGGATTTGGAACTCTTGTGTTTTCGACTCTGTTGACTCATTATGTTCGTTGACATTTTTGAGCTTGTCCTGCCCCTTGCTTTTGTTGATCGAACGAGTGTGTTATTGTTTCGGAATAACTCATTTATCGTTGCGACATTTCAATCGCTATTCCCTTTCCTGTGGATCTTATGGGAATGCATGTCTTGTAGTTCTCACCAGATCATCCTGGGAGTTGTTGTTTGAATTTTATTATCCTTCGTGTTTCGGACATGATTGTTCGATCTTTGTTGTCTCGATCGTTTGCTTGTTCGGTTTTTGTTCTCGTTTCGTGATTGTTGAGCATTCAGGCTCCTTCCTAATTCCCTTAAGTTGGGAAATTAGTCTCGTTTTCGATCTTCCAACCCTTGGGCGGTGGAATTCCGTAATTGTTCAGCGATTGGCTCGTGTTTTGATTGATGTATCGTTGGGTCGGTCAATCTTATTGATTTTCGTTCGTTGTGTTTTGTGATTGTTCGGATAATTGACTTGACTATCCGTTTGATGACGCTTGTCATTTGTTGGTTTTATTATATTCCTAACGGCGACGTTGTGTTGGTCGTCGTGGAGCGTGTTTTCACGCCGTATGTCTCTTTGCGTTTCTTGCAGCGTTTCGCCGTCGGGCACGAGTTTTCGGTTTTTTCGTATCTCGTCGAGTTTTCCTGGCAGGGGATATTGCTTCTCCCTACTTATTTTAAGTTTCGGGACGAAACTTCTTTTAAGGAGGGTAGAATGTAATATCCGCAATTTTGAATTTCGGTAATTTTCTTTTTTCGGCGGAAGTCCGTTTTGACGACTCGCTCATGTCCGTTTCGTCATTTCGATAATGATTAATTCTGCACTTTTTGTCATCCGAGTTCGTTTCGGTGTTGTTTTGTTGAGTTCCGTGTCTTTTGGCGACTTTTCCGCACTTGAGCTCGATTCTTGCGAATCTCGTCCGAAACTGTTGTTTCGAGTTTCTCGTAAGTTCATTTAATGTTATTATTCATGTTGCGAGTTTTGGTTCGGTGTTTCGATCACGTATCGTGATTTCCGGGCGTTTTGGGCCATTTTTGTAATTTCCTAAAGTTTAGGGTAATTACTTCCGTTGTCGAATTCCGACACTTCGGGTGGTCGGAATCGTGTGTTCTCTTAGCGCTTGGATTCGTCTTTGCGAGTACTTCGTAACCGTATCTCCAATTTTTACTCAGGCTCGGGTTTTGGGGTCGTCATTTGTCGGAATGGCCACGGCGAGTCACGGCCGGAGCGAGGGCTGGCCTTTGGCGAGTTACGGCCGTAAGGTGCGATTCGGCCGTAATGTGTGCGATTACGGCCGTAAGTGTGATCGAATACGGCCGTCACGGGCTGGGCATCTTACGGATGAAGGCGATTCTGGCCGTAATGTGTGCGATTACGGCCGTAAGTGCCCGGCGATTCTTTGGGTGATTTTTGACGAATGTCGGATTCTTGCCGTAAGGCTGCGAAATCTACGGCCGTAAGGGCTGAGTTACGGCCGTAAGGCCTTTGCCGATTCTGGCCGTAACCTGCCGCTATATATAGCACAGGCTCGGCCGGACTTCATTTTTACTCGATTTTTCTCCTTCTTTGGTAATGGCGATGGGTGCGACGGGAAATGGAGTTCTTGGTCGATCCTACTCAATTCCAAGATGTTTTGGAAGATCCTTGTTGATTATATCATCATCCAATCCGTGTATTTCGTCGAATCAAGGTATATTTCTCGATTTTCCTTCAAGTTGACTTTTCGGAGAATTTGTTCTTGATTTCGATTCTAGCCCGATTTTGATACATCGGTTGGTGTAGTATGATGTTATTAATCGTGTTCTATGGGTTGTATATCCATATATCGAGTTTGTTTAACTCGATTGATGATTCGAGTGTTCTTGGGAATTATTGAACATTTAGTGTTCGATTAAATGTCCCAATGAGTTTCCCTTCGATAGTTTGTTGGGATTTCCGTTGTTTTGGCCTTGATTCTCGTCGTAACCATGTGTTATTGTTCCTTCCGGAGGTTTATAGGTGTTCGAGGATTCCGATGTTGAATCCCATTTGGTGATTGATGATTCGTGTGGTGTTATTCTCGTAATACTCGTGGTGCTATCGCGTTCTTGATATTGTTCGGGGGTTCGGGGCTATTCGACCGCGTCCTATCCGTCGTCTCGTTGCAATCGTGATTTCGAGGCAAGTACCTTGTCCATACTATTCTTGTTTTGTGGATATGATGATTGGTGATCGTCTTGGTGTGTTTGTTTGTTTGTTGAATGGAGTTTTCAAAAGATTTGGTTAGCCTTGTTAAAGGCCCTCTTTCAAACCCGCGTGTGTTTTGTGATTGGTGTGTTTCATGAACGAGTATGTGACTCCTGTGGATATGTTTGGTATTGATGATGCACTTGGTATTGCGTGTGGATGTATATTGTTTTATTTCGGTGCATTGTGTTTTGACGTGGTGTTTTGCTAAGTGTTTGATGCTTCTGGGTGAATGGTTTGGATATCCTTGATGTGATATGTTATTTGTGCATGATTACTTCGCTCACCGTGGGTTGGTTCGACGGGGCCACGACGGGAATTCCAATGGGTGAGTCCGGAATTCACGAGTGGTGAATGTATTTTACTCACTCCGGGAGGGTCCGACGGGGCCTCGGGGGAATCTATGACTTCACTCTGGGTTCACGAGTAAAAACTTCACAGGTTGATGTGTATGTTTAGTGAATGTATTTTACTCACTCCGGGAGGGTCCGACGGGGCCTCGGGGGAATCTATGACTTCACTCTGGGTTCACGAGTAAAAACTTCACAGGTTGATGTGTATGTTTAGTGAATGTATTTTATTCACTCCGGGAGGGTCCGATGGGGCTTCGGGGGAATCTATGACTTCACTCTGGGTTCACGAGTAAAAACTTCACAGGTTGATGTGTATGTTTTGTGAATGTGTTTGCTCACCTCGGGAGGGTTCGACGGGGCCACGGAGGGAGTCCAATGGTTTCGCCCTGGATTCACGAGTGAAACTTCACGGGTGCGTGTGTATTTTATGTCCGTCGAGGACACGTGACTTGGGTTTTGGCCCTGTGAAATGTTGTCGGTTTTCTATTTGCGAAAACAAAACCTTTGGGCTGCGACCCCTGTTGATTTTTGGAAAGATATGGATTTGATAATCCTAATTTGTTTTCTATTAAAACTCCCGAGGGTATTTAAAACCATTTTGCAAACCATTCTCGTTATTTGTGATCTTTCGGATTTCGAAAGTTTTACTCAAAATCTTGCCTCGGGAAGTGCTTTCCATTACTTTTGGAATTTTGAGGATTCCTGGTTATTGTTATTCATGGAATGTGAATCGTATGGCTCGTATTTTTGCATTTGTACTTGCACTAGCAAAACAGTGGAGTTTTGCTAACCCCCGAGTATTCGGGGGGTGGATGTCTATTTTTGCATTCAGGTTTTGGAGCATAACACAGGGTCGGCACGAAGGATGATGAAAGATGAACGATACTAATCACACGAGGATCCGTATGATGTCTTCGGTTTAGTTGTATTTTATTTCCGCTGCAGTATTCTTTTCCCGTTGTACGGGAGCGTGTTCTATTCGACCCCCTGCGTGGGCATGTATTGTAATTGAGTTGTATGTAATTATTGAAAGACCAAATCGGTCTACTGAATCATTTTAGTCTTAAAGACATTGTTGAGTTGTTCTATGTTGTTACCAGCCTGGTAAATCCTTGAGGAAAGGGTCTACGGCGTGTAATATCCTTGAGCTCATTGGGGGTGTTACATAAATGGTATCGGAGCTTAGGTTGAGAAAACCTAGGCTGTCGGGTCAAGTCGTGTTGTTTGAGTCTTGTTTCGTCGGATTTTATCTGACTGAGTCGTCGTCTGAGTTTGTTGGTCGTGATTAGTATCGTGGGGCGATCATCATCTTCGCGCGACCTGTGGCTATAAGTCTCCCTTCTTTGTGTTGTGCCTCGTGTGACACAAGCTATTTTTATGATTGTTTGTTCAGTGACAGAATCCTCTTATGGATTTTGATTTCGTGAAATGTGGTTATTTGACTCTAATATTTTATTCATATGGGGAGTAGTGTTGCTGGATTGTGCATGTTGAACTGTATTTCTTTTATCCGCTGCGTGAGTTCTTTTGTAATGACTTTCGGTATTTTACCGACCGAGTTTTATTTCGAAAACCGATTCCCTTAACCGAGTTTTTGGCATTATGGCCTTGATCATTTTGGCGAAATTCTTATGACGGTATTTAGCATTTTGTAAATGGCTTACGTGAGTTTTGAAATATTACCGTCATCGGCCTTTTTAGCATTTTGGTAAATGGTTTTAGCACAGGGTTCCGACGCGGGACCCACAGCGTTATGATGTTCCGTGTGATTACCTGAGATTTTTGGGCATTCTAGCCTTTTTGGCATCGTCCTTTTTGGCATTGAATTATTTTCGAAAACTTGAGTATCTTAGAAATAAATTCCGAGACGTACGTTTCAAATGAATTGTTTTCTCGCGGTACTTCTAAGGTGCCACAATCTGTTTCAAAATTCTTCTACCTCGAGGACCAAAATGTTTTGAGATATTTTCAATGTTTTATAAACACTTTTACTTAGACCCGAGGGTCAAATATTCTAAAAGCTTTTCACTAAAAGAAAGTGTCCTCATTTTTATCAAATGCGAAATGGTTTTCCAAAGTATCGATAACGAGGTATCACGTTTGTACTTTTTTTTGAAAGGTGAGACTCAAGATCAACCAGTGTTCTTCTAAATTATTTTCAAAATGAGGTTTTCGTTTTTAAAACCTATCCATTCCCATTTGAGGATTGGGTATGTATGTATGATGTTCGCATTGTCATTTTGATGTTTGCTCCCGAGTATGATCGAATTGGCAGTGTGAGCGTTGAGTCGATTTCCACACATTTGTTGTGTTAGCCCTCTGTGAGAGGTGGGATGTTGGTATTGAATATTGTCGTCACGTAGTGATTTCTGCATTGTCGCGCATGTGCAAGCTGCTAGAGCTTGGTTTGGTATGACCGTGTGCATCGGTGATGGTTCCGTTATGTGTCGGTTGTTTAATGTCTTGTTACCTTGCTCCCGTTTTTGTGAATTTCGTGGACGAGGTCGGAGATAATACCCGTACTGTTTTGACTTCTGTATTTTCTCTTTCTCCTTTCTTGCAACTCGTTCGTGTTCGTTGATACTTTCTGAACTTGTTCTGTATTTCGATTTCATCGTTTGAACGAACTGTGATCTTGTTGTGGGTCGATCTGGTTGTCGCTGTGACTTTTTCGAGTTCGGTTCGATTCTTGTGAACCTTGTTCGGAAGTGACATCATTTGGTTCTATTAGTTCTTTTATTCGAAGTGGATCGGATTTGGAACTCTTAGGTTTTCGACTCTATCGACTCATTATGTTCGTTGACATTTTTGAGCTTGTCCTGCCCCTTGCTTTTGTTGATCGAACGAGTGTGTTATTGTTTCGGAATAACTCGTTTATTGTTGTGACTTTTCAATCGCTATTCCCTTTCCTGTGGATCTTATGGGAATGCTTGTCTTGTAGTTCTCACCAGATCATCCTGGGAGTTGTTGTTTGAATTTTATTATCCTTCGTGTTTCGGACATGATTGTTCGATCTTTGTTGTCTCGATCGTTTGCTTGTTCGGTTTTTGTTCTCGTTTCGTGATTGTTGAGCATTCAGGCTCCTTCCTAATTCCCTTAAGTTGGAAAATTAGTCTCGTTTTCGATCTTCCAACCCTTGGGCGGTGGAATTCCGTAATTGTTCAGCGATTGGCTCGTGGTTTAATTGATGTATCGTTGGGTCGGTCAATCTTATTGATTTTCGTTCGTTGTGTTTTGTGATTGTTCGGATAATTGACTTGACTATATTATCCGTTTGATGACGCTTGTCATTTGTTGGTTTTATTATATTCCTAACGGCGATGTTGTGTTGGTCGTCGTGGAGCGTGTTTTCACGCCGTATGTCTCTTTGCGTTTCTTGCAGCGTTTCGCCGTCGGGCACGAGTTTTCGGTTTTTTCGTATCTCGTCGAGTTTTCCTGGCAGGGGATATTGCTTCTCCCTACTTATTTTAAGTTTCGGGACGAAACTTCTTTTAAGGAGGGTAGAATGTAATATCCGCAATTTTGAATTTCGGTAATTTTTTTTTTCGGCGGAAGTCCGTTTTGACGACTCGCACATGTCCGTTTCGTCATTTCGAGAATGATTAATTCTGCACTTTTTGTCATCCGAGTTCGTTTCGGTGTTGTTTTGTTGAGTTCCGTGTCTTTTGGCGACTTTTCCGCACTTGAGCTCGATTCTTGCGAATCTCGTCCAAATCGTTGTTTCGAGTTTCTCGTAAGTTCATTTAATGTTATTATTCATGTTGCGAGTTTTGGTTCGGTGTTTCGATCACGTATCGTGATTTCCGGCGTTTTGGGCCATTTTTGTAATTTCCTAAAGTTTAGGTAATTACTTAGTTGTCGAATTCGACACTTCGGGTGGTCGGAATCGTGTGTTCTCTTAGCGCTTGGATTCGTCTTTGCGAGTACTTCGTAACCGTATCTCCGATTTTTACTCGAGTTCGGGTTTTGGGGTCGTCCCGGGCTTGAATGGCCACGCCGAGTCACGGCTGAGCAGGCTGGCTCGCCGAGTTACGGCCGTAAGGTGCCATTACGGCCGTAATGTGTGCCGCCACGGCCGTAAGTGTGATCGGTACGGCCAGACGGGCTGGGCATCTTCGATGAAGGCGATTACGGCCGTAATGTGTGCGCCACGGCCGTAAGTGCCCGGCGCTTGCCGGATGATTTTTGACGAATGTCGATTCGCCGTAAGGCTGCCGAATACGGCCGTAAGGGCTGAGTTACGGCCGTAAGGCATTGCCGTTCTGGCCGTAACCCTGCCGGCTATATATAGCCTGGGCTCGGCCAGACTTCATTTTTACTCGATTTTTCTCCTTCTTTCGGTGGCTGGCGATGGGTGCGACGGGAAATGGAGTTCTTGGTCGATCCTACTCAATTCCAAGATGTTTTGGAAGATCCTTGTTGATTATATCATCATCCAATCCGTGTATTTCGTCGAATCAAGGTATATTTCTCGATTTTCCTTCAAGTTGACTTTTCGGAGAATTTGTTCTTGATTTCGATTCTAGCCCGATTTTGATACATCGGTTGGTGTAGTATGATGTTATTAATCGTGTTCTATGGGATGTATATCCATATATCGAGTTTGTTTAACTCGATTGATGATTCGAGTGTTCTTGGGAATTATTGAACATTTAGTGTTCGATTAAATGTCCCAATGAGTTTCCCTTCGATAGTTTGTTGGGATTTCCGTTGTTTTGGCCTTGATTCTCATCGTAACCATGTGTTATTGTTCCTTCCGGAGGTTTATAGGTGTTCGAGGATTCCGATGTTGAATCCCGTTTGGTGATGGATGATTCGTGTGGTGTTATTCTCGTAATACTCGTGGTGCTATCGCGTTCTTGATATTGTTCGGGGGTTCGGGGCTATTCGACCGCGTCCTATCCGTCGTCTCGTTGTGATCGTGATTTCGAGGCAAGTACCTTGTCCATACTATTCTTGTTTTGTGGATATGATGATTGGTGATCGTCTTGGTGTGTTTGTTTGTTTGTTGAATGGAGTTTTCAAAAGATTTGGTTAGCCTTGTTAAAGGCCCTCTTTCAAAACCGCGTGTGTTTTGTGATTGGTGTGTTTCATGAACGAGTATGTGACTCCTGTGGATATGTTTGGTATTGATGATGCACTTGGTGTTGCGTGTGGATGTATATTGTTTTATTTCGGTGCATTGTGGTTTGACGTGGTGTTTTGCTAAGTGTTTGATGCTTCTGGGTGAATGGTTTGGATATCCTTGATGTGATATGTTATTTGTGCATGATTACTTCGCTCACCGTGGGTTGGTTCGACGGGGCCACGACGGGAATTCCAATGGGTGAGTCCGGAATTCACGAGTGGTGAATGTATTTTACTCACTCCGGGAGGGTCCGACGGGGCCTCGGGGGAATCTATGACTTTACTCTGGGTTCACGAGTAAAAACTTCACAGGTTGATGTGTATGTTTAGTGAATGTATTTTACTCACTCCGGGAGGGTCCGACGGGGCCTCGGGGGAATCTATGACTTCACTCTGGGTTCACGAGTAAAAACTTCACAGGTTGATGTGTATGTTTAGTGAATGTATTTTATTCACTCCGGGAGGGTCCGATGGGGCTTCGGGGGAATCTATGACTTCACTCTGGGTTCACGAGTAAAAACTTCACACGTTGATGTGTATGTTTTGTGAATGTGTTTGCTCACCTCGGGAGGGTTCGACGGGGCCACGGAGGGAGTCCAATGGTTTCGCCCTGGATTCACGAGTGAAACTTCACGGGTGCGTGTGTATTTTATGTCCGTCGAGGACACGTGACTTGGGTTTTGGCCCTGTGAAATGTTGTCGGTTTTCTATTTGCGAAAACAAAACCTTTGGGCTGCGACCCCTGTTGATTTTTGGAAAGATATGGATTTGATAATCCTAATTTGTTTTCTATTAAAACTCCCGAGGGTATTTAAAACCATTTTGCAAACCATTCTCGTTATTTGTGATCTTTCGGATTTCGAAAGTTTTACTCAAAATCTTGCCTCGGGAAGTGCTTTCCATTACTTTTGGAATTTTGAGGATTCCTGGTTATTGTTATTCATGGAATGCGAATCGTATGGCTCGTATTTTTGCACTTGTACTTGCACTAGCAAAACAGTGGAGTTTTGCTAACCCCCGAGTATTCGGGGGGTGGATGTCTATTTTTGCATTCAGGTTTTGGAGCATAACACAGGGTCGGCACGAAGGATGATGAAAGATGAACGATACTAATCACACGAGGATCCGTATGATGTCTTCGGTTTAGTTGTATTTTATTTCCGCTGCAGTATTCTTTTCCCGTTGTACGGGAGCGTGTTCTATTCGACCCCCTGCGTGGGCATGTATTGTAATTGAGTTGTATGTAATTATTGAAAGACCAAATCGGTCTACTGAATCATTTTAGTCTTAAAGACATTGTTGAGTTGTTCTATGTTGTTACCAGCCTCGTAAATCCTTGAGGAAAGGGTCTACGGCGTGTAATATCCTTGAGCGGATTGGGGGTGTTACACAAATGGTATCGGAGCTTAGGTTGAGAAAACCTAGGCTGTCGGGTCAAGTCGTGTTGTTTGAGTCTTGTTTCGTCGGATTTTATCTGACTGAGTCGTCGTCTGAGTTTGTTGGTCGTGATTAGTATCGTGGGGCGATCATCATCTTCGCGCGACCTGTGGCTATAAGTCTCCCTTCTTTGTGTTGTGCCTCGTGTGACACAAGCTATTTTTATGATTGTTTGTTCAGTGACGGAATCCTCTTATGGATTTTGATTTCGTGAAATGTGGTTATTTGACTCTAATATTTTATTCATATGGGGAGTAGTGTTGCTGGATTGTGCATGTTGAACTGTATTTCTTTTGTCCGCTGCGTGAGTTCTTTTGTAATGACTTTCGGTATTTTACCGACTGAGTTTTATTTCGAAAACCGATTCCCTTAACCGAGTTTTTGGCATTATGGCCTTGATCATTTTGGCGAAATTCTTATGACGGTATTTAGCATTTTGTAAATGGCTTCTGTGAGTTTTTGAAATATTACCGTCATCGGCCTTTTTAGCATTTTGGTAAATGGTTTTTAGCCTGGGGTTCCGACGCGGGACCCACAGCGCTATGATGTTCCGTGTGATTACCTGAGATTTTTGGGCATTCTAGCCTTTTTGGCATCGTCCTTTTTGGCATTGAATTATTTTCGAAAACTTGAGTATCTTAGAAATAAATTCCGAGACGTACGTTTCAAATGAATTGTTTTCTCGCGGTACTTCTAAGGTGCCACAATCTGTTTCAAAATTCTTCTACCTCGAGGACCAAAATGTTTTGAGATATTTTCAATGTTTTATAAACACTTTTACTTAGACCCGAGGGTCAAATATTCTAAAAGCTTTTCACTAAAAGAAAGTGTCCTCATTTTTATCAAATGCGAAATGGTTTTCCAAAGTCTCGATAACGAGGTATCACGTTTGTACTTTTTTTTGAAAGGTGATACTCAAGATCAACCAGTGTTCTTCTAAATTATTTTCAAAATGAGGTTTTCGTTTTTAAAACCTATCCATTCCCATTTGAGGATTGGGTATGTATGTATGATGTTCGCATTGTCATTTTGATGTTTGCTCCCGAGTATGATCGAATTGGCAGTGTGAGCGTTGAGTCGATTTCCACACATTTGTTGTGTTAGCCCTCTGTGAGAGGTGGGATGTTGGTATTGAATATTGTCGTCTCGTAGTGATTTCTGCATTGTCGCGCATGTGCAAGCTGCTAGAGCTTGGTTTGGTATGACCGTGTGCATCGGTGATGGTTCCGTTATGTGTCGGTTGTTTAATGTCTTGTTACCTTGCTCCCGTTTTTGTGAATTTCGTGGACGAGGTCGGAGATAATACCTGTACTGTTTTGACTTCTGTATTTTCTCTTTCTCCTTTCTTGCAACTCGTTCGTGTTCGTTGATACTTTATGAACTTGTTCTGTATTTCGATTTCATCGTTTGAACGAACTGTGATCTTGTTGTGGGTCGATCTGGTTGTCGCTGTGACTTTTTCGAGTTCGGTTCGATTCTTGTGAACCTTGTTCGGAAGTGACATCATTTGGTTCTATTAGTTCTTTTATTCGAAGTGGATCGGATTTGGAACTCTTATGTTTTCGACTCTATCGACTCATTATGTTCGTTGACATTTTTGAGCTTGTCCTGCCCCTTGCTTTTGTTGATCGAACGAGTGTGTTATTGTTTCGGAATAACTCGTTTATCGTTGTGACTTTTCAATCGCTATTCCCTTTCCTGTGGATCTTATGGGAATGCATGTCTTGTAGTTCTCACCAGATCATCCTGGGAGTTGTTGTTTGAATTTTATTATCCTTCGTGTTTCGGACATGATTGTTCGATCTTTGTTGTCTCGATCGTTTGCTTGTTCGGTTTTTGTTCTCGTTTCGTGATTGTTGAGCATTCAGGCTCCTTCCTAATTCCCTTAAGTTGGGAAATTAGTCTCGTTTTCGATCTTCCAACCCTTGGGCGGTGGAATTCCGTAATTGTTCAGCGATTGGCTCGCGTTTTGATTGATGTATCGTTGGGTCGGTCAATCTTATTGATTTTCGTTTGTTGTGTTTTGTGATTGTTCGGATAATTGACTTGACTATATTATCCGTTTGATGACGCTTGTCATTTGTTGGTTTTATTATATTCCTAACGGCGACGTTGTGTTGGTCGTCGTGGAGCGTGTTTTCACGCCGTATGTCTCTTTGCGTTTCTTGCAGCGTTTCGCCGTCGGGCACGAGTTTCCGGTTTTTGCGTATCTCGTCGAGTTTTCCTGGCAGGGGATATTGCTTCTCCCTACTTAGTTTAAGTTTCGGGACGAAACTTCTTTTAAGGAGGGTAGAATGTAATATCCGCAATTTTGAATTTCGGTAATTTTCTTTTTTCGGCGGAATTCCGTTTTGACGACTCGCTCATGACCGCTTCGTCATTTCGAGAATGATTAATTCTGCACTTTTTGTCATCCGAGTTCGTTTCGGTGTTGTTTTGTTGAGTTCCGTGTCTTTTGGCGACTTTTCCGCACTTGAGCTCGATTCTTGCGAATCTCGTCCGAAACTGTTGTTTCGAGTTTCTCGTAAGTTCATTTAATGTTATTATTCATGTTGCGAGTTTTGGTTCGGTGTTTCGATCACGTATCGTGATTTCCGGGCGTTTTGAGCAATTTTTGTAATTTCCTAAAGTTTAGGGTAATTACTTCCGTTGTCGAATTCCGACACTTCGGGTGGTCGGAATCGTGTGTTCTCTTAGTGCTTGGATTCGTCTTTGCGAGTACTTCGTAACCGTATCTCCGATTTTTACTCAGGTTCGGGTTTCGGGGTCGTCCGGGCCGTCGGAATGGCCACGGCCGAGTCACGGCCGGAGCAGGGCCTGGCCTGGCCGAGTTACGGCCGTAAGGTGCTGGTTACGGCCGTAATGTGTGCCAGTTACGGCTGTAAGTGTGATCGGGTACGGCCGTACGGGCGCTGGGCATCTTCTGGACGAAGGCCGGTTATGGCCGTAATGTGTGCCAGTTACGGCCGTAAGTGCCCGGCAGTTGCTGGACTGATCTTTGACGAATGTCGGTTACGGCCGTAAGGCCTGCCGAGTACGGCCGTAAGGGCTGAGTTACGGCCGTAAGGCACTGCCGGTTACGGCCGTAACCCTGCCGGCTATATATAGCCTGGGCTCGGCCAGACTTCATTTTTACTCGATTTTTCTCCTTCTTTCGGCGGCTGGCGATGGGTGCGACGGGAAATGGAGTTCTTGGTCGATCCTACTCAATTCCAAGATGTTTTGTAAGATCCTTGTTGATTATATCATCATCCAATCTGTGTATTTCGTCGAATCAAGGTATATTTCTCGATTTTCCTTCAAGTTGACTTTTCAGAGAATTTGTTCTTGATTTCGATTCTAGCCCGATTTTGATACATCGGTTGGTGTAGTATGATGTTATTAATCGTGTTCTATGGGTTGTATATCCATATATCGAGTTTGTTTAACTCGATTGATGATTCGAGTGTTCTTGGGAATTATTAAACATTTAGTGTTCGATTAAATGTCCCAATGAGTTTCCCTTCGATAGTTTGTTGGGATTTCTGTTGTTTTGGCCTTGATTCTCATCGTAACCATGTGTTATTGTTCCTTCCGGAGGTTTATAGGTGTTCGAGGATTCCGATGTTGAATCCCGTTTGGTGATTGATGATTCGTGTGGTGTTATTCTCGTAATACTCGTGGTGCTATCGCGTTCTTGATATTGTTCGGGGGTTCGGGGCTATTCGACCGCGTCCTATCCGTCGTCTCGTTGCGATCGTGATTTCGAGGCAAGTACCTTGTCCATACTATTCTTGTTTTGTGGATATGATGATTGGTGATCGTCTTGGTGTGTTTGTTTGTTTGAATGGAGTTTTCAAAAGATTTGGTTAGCCTTGTTAAAGGCCCTCTTTCAAAACCGCGTGTGTTTTGTGATTGGTGTGTTTCATGAACGAGTATGTGACTCCTGTGGATATGTTTGGTATTGATGATGCACTTGGTGTTGCGTGTGGATGTATATTGTTTCATTTTGGTGCATTGTGGTTTGACGTGGTGTTTTGCTAAGTGTTTGATGCTTCTGGGTGAATGGTTTGGATATCCTTGATGTGATATGTTATTTGTGCATGATTACTTCGCTCACCGTGGGTTGGTTCGACGGGGCCACGACGGGAATTCCAATGGGTGAGTCCGGAATTCACGAGTGGTGAATGTATTTTACTCACTCCGGGAGGGTCCGACGGGGCCTCGGGGGAATCTATGACTTCACTCTGGGTTCACGAGTAAAAACTTCACAGGTTGATGTGTATGTTTAGTGAATGTATTTTACTCACTCCGGGAGGGTCCGACGGGGCCTCGGTGGAATCTATGACTTCACTCTGGGTTCACGAGTAAAAACTTCACAGGTTGATGTGTATGTTTAGTGAATGTATTTTATTCACTCCGGGAGGGTCCGATGGGGCCTCGGGGGAATCTATGACTTCACTCTGGGTTCACGAGTAAAAACTTCACAGGTTGATGTGTATGTTTTGTGAATGTGTTTGCTCACCTCGGGAGGGTTCGACGGGGCCACGGAGGGAGTCCAATGGTTTCGCCCTGGATTCACGAGTGAAACTTCACGGGTGCGTGTGTATTTTATGTCCGTCGAGGACACGTGACTTGGGTTTTGGCCCTGTGAAATGTTGTCGGTTTTCTATTTGCGAAAACAAAACCTTTGGGCTGCGACCCCTGTTGATTTTTGGAAAGATATGGATTTGATAATCCTAATTTGTTTTCTATTAAAACTCCCGAGGGTATTTAAAACCATTTTGCAAACCATTCTCGTTATTTGTGATCTTTCGGATTTCGAAAGTTTTACTCAAAATCTTGCCTCGGGAAGTGCTTTCCATTACTTTTGGAATTTTGAGGATTCCTGGTTATTGTTATTCATGGAATGTGAATCATATGGCTCGTATTTTTGCACTTGTACTTGCACTAGCAAAACAGTGGAGTTTTGCTAACCCCCGAGTATTCGGGGGGTGGATGTCTATTTTTGCATTCAGGTTTTGGAGCATAACACAGGGTCGGCACGAAGGATGATGAAAGATGAACGATACTAATCACATGAGGATCCGTATGATGTCTTCGGTTTAGTTGTATTTTATTTCCGCTGCAGTATTCTTTTCCCGTTGTACGGGAGCGTGTTCTATTCGACCCCCTGCGTGGGCATGTATTGTAATTGAGTTGTATATAATTATTGAAAGACCAAATCGGTCTACTGAATCATTTTAGTCTTAAAGACATTGTTGAGTTGTTCTATGTTGTTACCAGCCTGGTAAATCCTTGAGGAAAGGGTCTACGGCGTGTAATATCCTTGAGCGGATTGGGGGTGTTACATAAATGGTATCGGAGCTTAGGTTGAGAAAACCTAGGCTGTCGGGTCAAGTCGTGTTGTTTGAGTCTTGTTTCGTCGGATTTTATCTGACTGAGTCGTCGTCTGAGTTTGTTGGTCGTGATTAGTATCGTGGGGCGATCATCATCTTCGCGACACTGTGGCTATAAGTCTCCCTTCTTTGTGTTGTGCCTCGTGTGACACAAGCTATTTTTATGATTGTTTGTTCGGTGTGAGAATCCTCTTATGGATTTTGATTTCGTGAAATGTGGTTATTTGACTCTAATATTTTATTCATATGGGGAGTAGTGTTCTTTGGATTGTGCATGTTGAATCGTATTTCTTTTATCCATTGCGTGAGTTCTTTTGTAATGACTTTCGGTATTTTACCGACCGAGTTTTATTTCGAAAACCGATTCCCTTAACCGAGTTTTTGGCATTATGGCCTTGATCATTTTGGCGAAATTCTTATGACGGTATTTAGCATTTTGTAAATGGCTTCTGTGAGTTTTTGAAATATTACCGTCATCGGCCTTTTTAGCATTTTGGTAAATGGTTTTTAGCCTGGGGTTCCGACGTGGGACCCACAGCGCTATGATGTTCCGTGTGATTACCTGAGATTTTTGGGCATTCTAGCCTTTTTGGCATCGTCCTTTTTGGCATTGAATTATTTTCGAAAACTTGAGTATCTTAGAAATAAATTCCGAGACGTACGTTTCAAATGAATTGTTTTCTCGCGGTACTTCTAAGGTGCCACAATCTGTTTCAAAATTCTTCTACCTCGAGGACCAAAATGTTTTGAGATATTTTCAATGTTTTATAAACACTTTTACTTAGACCCGAGGGTCAAATATTCTAAAAGCTTTTCACTAAAAGAAAGTGTCCTCATTTTTATCAAATGCGAAATGGTTTTCCAAAGTCTCGATAACGAGGTATCACGTTTGTACTTTTTTTTGAAAGGTGATACTCAAGATCAACCAGTGTTCTTCTAAATTATTTTCAAAATGAGGTTTTCGTTTTTAAAACCTATCCATTCCCATTTGAGGATTGGGTATGTATGTATGATGTTCGCATTGTCATTTTGATGTTTGCTCCCGAGTATGATCGAATTGGCAGTGTGAGCGTTGAGTCGATTTCCACACATTTGTTGTGTTAGCCCTCTGTGAGAGGTGGGATGTTGGTATTGAATATTGTCGTCTCGTAGTGATTTCTGCATTGTCGCGCATGTGCAAGCTGCTAGAGCTTGGTTTGGTATGACCGTGTGCATCTGTGATGGTTCCGTTATGTGTCGGTTGTTTAATGTCTTGTTACCTTGCTCCCGTTTTTGTGAATTTCGTGGACGAGGTCGGAGATAATACCCGTACTGTTTTGACTTCTGTATTTTCTCTTTCTCCTTTCTTGCAACTCGTTCGTGTTCGTTGATACTTTATGAACTTGTTCTGTATTTCGATTTCATCGTTTGAACGAACTGTGATCTTGTTGTGGGTCGATCTGGTTGTCGCTGTGACTTTTTCGAGTTCGGTTCGATTCTTGTGAACCTTGTTCGGAAGTGACATCATTTGGTTCTATTAGTTCTTTTATTCGAAGTGGATCGGATTTGGAACTCTTATGTTTTCGACTCTATCGACTCATTATGTTCGTTGACATTTTTGAGCTTGTCCTGCCCCTTGCTTTTGTTGATCGAACGAGTGTGTTATTGTTTCGGAATAACTCGTTTATCGTTGTGACTTTTCAATCGCTATTCCCTTTCCTGTGGATCTTATGGGAATGCATGTCTTATAGTTCTCACCAGATCATCCTGGGAGTTGTTGTTTGAATTTTATTATCCTTCGTGTTTCGGACATGATTGTTCGATCTTTGTTGTCTCGATCGTTTGCTTGTTCGGTTTTTGTTCTCGTTTCGTGATTGTTGAGCATTCAGGCTCCTTCCTAATTCCCTTAAGTTGGGAAATTAGTCTCGTTTTCGATCTTCCAACCCTTGGGCGGTGGAATTCCGTAATTGTTCAGCGATTGGCTCGCGTTTTGATTGATGTATCGTTGGGTCGGTCAATCTTATTGATTTTCGTTTGTTGTGTTTTGTGATTGTTCGGATAATTGACTTGACTATATTATCCGTTTGATGACGCTTGTCATTTGTTGGTTTTATTATATTCCTAACGGCGACGTTGTGTTGGTCGTCGTGGAGCGTGTTTTCACGCCGTATGTCTCTTTGCGTTTCTTGCAGCGTTTCGCCGTCGGGCATGAGTTTCCGGTTTTTGCGTATCTCGTCGAGTTTTCCTGGCAGGGGATATTGCTTCTCCCTACTTATTTTAAGTTTCGGGACGAAACTTCTTTTAAGGAGGGTAGAATGTAATATCCGCAATTTTGAATTTCGGTAATTTTCTTTTTTCGGCGGAAGTCCGTTTTGACGACTCGCTCATGACCGCCTCGTCATTTCGAGAATGATTAATTCTGCACTTTTTGTCATCCGAGTTCGTTTCGGTGTTGTTTTGTTGAGTTCCGTGTCTTTTGGCGACTTTTCCGCACTTGAGCTCGATTCTTGCGAATCTCGTCCGAAACTGTTGTTTCGAGTTTCTCGTAAGTTCATTTAATGTTATTATTCATGTTGCGAGTTTTGGTTCGGTGTTTCGATCACGTATCGTGATTTCCGGGCGTTTTGAGCAATTTTTGTAATTTCCTAAAGTTTAGGGTAATTACTTCCGTTGTCGAATTCCGACACTTCGGGTGGTCGGAATCGTGTGTTCTCTTAGTGCTTGGATTCGTCTTTGCGAGTACTTCGTAACCGTATCTCCGATTTTTACTCAGGTTCGGGTTTCGGGGTCGTCCGGGCCGTCGGAATGGCCACGGCCGAGTCACGGCCGGAGCAGGGCCTGGCCTGGCCGAGTTACGGCCGTAAGGTGCTGGTTACGGCCGTAATGTGTGCCAGTTACGGCTGTAAGTGTGATCGGGTACGGCCGTACGGGCGCTGGGCATCTTCGGGACGAAGGCCGGTTATGGCCGTAATGTGTGCCAGTTACGGCCGTAAGTGCCCGACAGTTGCTGGACTGATTTTTGACGAATGTCGGTTACGTCCGTAAGGCCTGCCGAGTACGGCCGTAAGGGCTGAGTTACGGCCGTAAGGCACTGCCGGTTACGGCCGTAACCCTGCCGGCAATATATAGCCTGGGCTCGGCCAGACTTCATTTTTACTCGATTTTTCTCCTTCTTTCGGCGGCTGGCGATGGGTGCGACGGGAAATGGAGTTCTTGGTCGATCCTACTCAATTCCAAGATGTTTTGTAAGATCCTTGTTGATTATATCATCATCCAGTCTGTGTATTTCGTCGAATCAAGGTATATTTCTCGATTTTCCTTCAAGTTGACTTTTCAGAGAATTTGTTCTTGATTTCGATTCTAGCCCGATTTTGATACATCGGTTGGTGTAGTATGATGTTATTAATCGTGTTCTATGGGTTGTATATCCATATATCGAGTTTGTTTAACTCGATTGATGATTCAAGTGTTCTTGGGAATTATTGAACATTTAGTGTTCGATTAAATGTCCCAATGAGTTTCCCTTCGATAGTTTGTTGGGATTTCCGTTGTTTTGGCCTTGATTCTCATCGTAACCATGTGTTATTGTAACTAAAGGAGGTTTATATTTGTACGATGATTCCGATGTTGAATCCCGTTTGGTGATTGATGATTCGTGTGGTGTTATTCTCGTAATACTCGTGGTGCTATCGCGTTCTTGATATTGTTCGGGGGTTCGGGGCTATTCGACCGCGTCCTATCCGTCGTCTCGTTGCGATCGTGATTTCGAGGCAAGTACCTTGTCCATACTATTCTTGTTTTGTGGATATGATGATTGGTGATCGTCTTGGTGTGTTTGTTTGTTTGAATGGAGTTTTCAAAAGATTTGGTTAGCCTTGTTAAAGGCCCTCTTTCAAAACCGCGTGTGTTTTGTGATTGGTGTGTTTCATGAACGAGTATGTGACTCCTGTGGATATGTTTGGTATTGATGATGCACTTGGTGTTGCGTGTGGATGTATATTGTTTCATTTCGGTGCATTGTGGTTTGACGTGGTGTTTTGCTAAGTGTTTGATGCTTCTGGGTGAATGGTTTGGATATCCTTGATGTGATATGTTATTTGTGCATGATTACTTCGCTCACCGTGGGTTGGTTCGACGGGGCCACGACGGGAATTCCAATGGCTGAGTCCGGAATTCACGAGTGGTGAATGTATTTTACTCACTTCGGGAGGGTCCGACGGGGCCTCGGGGGAATCTATGACTTCACTCTGGGTTCACGAGTAAAAACTTCACAGGTTGATGTGTATGTTTAGTGAATGTATTTTACTCACTCCGGGAGGGTCCGACGGGGCCTCGGGGGAATCTATGACTTCACTCTGGGTTCACGAGTAAAAACTTCACAGGTTGATGTGTATGTTTAGTGAATGTATTTTATTCACTCCGGGAGGGTCCGATGGGGCCTCGGGGGAATCTATGACTTCACTCTGGGTTCACGAGTAAAAACTTCACAGGTTGATGTGTATGTTTTGTGAATGTGTTTGCTCACCTCGGGAGGGTTCGACGGGGCCACGGAGGGAGTCCAATGGTTTCGCCCTGGATTCACGAGTGAAACTTCACGGGTGCGTGTGTATTTTATGTCCGTCGAGGACACGTGACTTGGGTTTTGGCCTGAATGGTTGTCGGTTTTCTATTTGCGAAAACAAAACCTTTGGGTGCGACCCTGTTGATTTTGGAAAGATATGGATTTGATAATCCTAATTTGTTTTCTATTAAAACTCCCGAGGGTATTTAAAACCATTTTGCAAACCATTCTCGTTATTTGTGATCTTTCGGATTTCGAAAGTTTTACTCAAAATCTTGCCTCGGGAAGTACTTTCCATTACTTTTGGATTTTTGAGGATTCCTGGTTATTGTTATTCATGGAATGTGAATTGTATGGCTCGTATTTTTGCACTTGTACTTGCACTAGCAAAACAGTGGAGTTTTGCTAACCCCCGAGTATTCGTGGGGTGGATGTCTATTTTTGCATTCAGGTTTTGGAGCATAACACAGGGTCGGCACGAAGGATGATGAAAGATGAACGATACTAATCACACGAGGATCCGTATGATGTCTTCGGTTTAGTTGTATTTTATTTCCGCTGCAGTATTCTTTTCCCGTTGTACGGGAGCATGTTGTATTCGACCCCCTGCGTGGGCATGTATTGTAATTGAGTTGTATGTAATTATTGAAAGACCAAATCGGTCTACTGAATCATTTTAGCCTTAAAGACATTGTTGAGTTGTTCTATGTTGTTACCAGCCTGGTAAATCCTTGAGGAAAGGGTCTACGACGTGTAATATCCCTGAGCGGATTGGGGGTGTTACATAAATGGTATCGGAGCTTAGGTTGAGGAAACCTAGGCTGTCGGGTCAAGTCGTGTTGTTTGAGTCTTGTTTCGTCGGATTTTATCTGACTGAGTCGTCGTCTGAGTTTGTTGGTCGTGATTAGTAACGTGGGGCGATCATCATCTTCGCGCGACCTGTGGCTATAAGTCTCCCTTCTTTGTGTTGTGCCTCGTGTGACACAAGCTATTTTTATGATTGTTTGTTCAGTGACGGAATCCTCTTATGGATTTTGATTTCGTGAAATGTGGTTATTTGACTCTAATATTTTATTCATATGGGGAGTAGTGTTGCTGAATTGTGCATGTTGAACTGTATTTCTTTTATCCGCTGCGTGAGCTCTTTTGTAATGACTTTCGGTATTTTACCGACCGAGTTTTATTTCGAAAACCGATTCCCTTAACCGAGTTTTTGGCATTATGGCCTTGATCATTTTGGCGAAATTCTTATGACGGTATTTAGCATTTTGTAAATGGCTTCTGTGAGTTTTTGAAATATTACCGTCATCGGCCTTTTTAGCATTTTGGTAAATGGTTTTTAGCCTGGGGTTCCGACGCGGGACCCACAGCGCTATGATGTTCCGTGTGATTACCTGAAATTTTTGGGCATTCTAACCTTTTTGGCATCGTCCTTTTTGGCATTGAATTATTTTCGAAAACTTGAGTATCTTAGAAATAAATTTCGAGATGTACGTTTCAAATGAATTGTTTTCTCGCGGTACTTCTAAGGTGCCACAATCTGTTTCAAAATTCTTCTACCTCGAGGACCAAAATGTTTTGAGATATTTTCAATGTTTTATAAACACTTTTACTTAGACCCGAGGGTCAAATATTCTAAAAGCTTTTCACTAAAAGAAAGTGTCCTCATTTTTATAAAATGCGAAATGGTTTTCCAAAGTCTCGATAACAAGGTATCACGTTTGTACTTTTTTTTGAAAGGTGATACTCAAGATCAACCGGTGTTCTTCTATATTATTTTCAAAATGAGGTTTTCGTTTTTAAAAACTATCCATTCCCATTTGAGGATTGGGTATGTATGTATGATGTTCGCATTGTCATTTTGATGTTTGCTCCCGAGTATGATCGAATTGGCGGTGTGAGCGTTGAGTCGATTTCCACACATTTATTGTGTTAGCCCTCTGTGAGAGGTGGGATGTTGGTATTGAATATTGTTGTCTCGTAGTGATTTCTGCATTGTCGCGCATGTGCGAGCTGTTAGAGCTTGGTTTGGTATGACCGTGTGCATCGGTGATGGTTCCGTTATGTGTCGGTTGTTTAATGTCTTGTTACCTTTCTCCCGTTTTTGTGAATTTCGTGGACGAGGTCGGAGATAATACCCGTACTGTTTTGACTTCTGTATTTTCTCTTTCTCCTTTCTTGCAACTCGTTCGTGTTCGTTGATACTTTCTGAACTTGTTCTGTATTTTGATTTCATCGTTTGAACAAACTGTGATCTTGTTGTGGGTCGATCTGGTTGTCGCTGTGACTTTTTCGAGTTCAGTTCGATTATTGTGAACCTTGTTCGGAAGTGACATCATTTGGTTCTATTAGTTCTTTTATTCGAAGTGGATCGGATTTGGAACTCTTGTGTTTTCGACTCTGTCGACTCATTATGTTCGTTGAGATTTTTGAGCTTGTCCTGCCCCTTGCTTTTGTTGATCGAACGAGTGTGTTATTGTTTTAGAATAACTCGTTTATCGTTGTGACTTTTCAATCGCTATTCCCTTTCCTGTGGATCTTATGGGAATGCATGTCTTGTAGTTCTCACCAGATCATCCTGGGAGTTGTTGTTTGAATTTTATTATCCTTCGTGTTTCGGACATGATTGTTCGATCTTTGTTGTCTCGATCGTTTGCTTGTTCGGTTTTTGTTCTCGTTTCGTGATTGTTGAGCATTCAGGCTCCTTCCTAATTCCCTTAAGTTGGGAAATTAGTCTCGTTTTCGATCTTCCAACCCTTGGGCGGTGGAATTCCTTAATTGTTCAGCGATTGGCTCGCGTTTTGATTGATGTATCATTGGGTCGGTCAATCTTATTGATTTTCGTTCGTTGTGTTTTGTGATTGTTCGGATAATTGACTTGACTATATTATCCGTTTGATGACGCTTGTCATTTGTTGGTTTTATTATATTCCTAACGGCGACGTTGTGTTGGTCGTCGTGGAGCGTGTTTTCACGCCGTATGTCTCTTTGCGTTTCTTGCAGCGTTTCGCCGTCGGGCACGAGTTTCCGGTTTTTGCGTATCTCGTCGAGTTTTCCTGGCAGGGGATATTGCTTCTCCCTACTTATTTTAAGTTTCGGGACGAAACTTCTTTTAAGGAGGGTAGAATGTAATATCCGCAATTTTGAATTTCGGTAATTTTCTTTTTTCGGCGGAAGTCCGTTTTGACGACTCGCTCATGACCGTTTCGTCATTTCGAGAATGATTAATTCTGCACTTTTTGTCATCCGAGTTCTTTTCGGTGTTGTTTTGTTGAGTTCCGTGTCTTTTGGCGACTTTTCCGCACTTGAGCTCGATTCTTGCGAATCTAGTCCGAAACTGTTGTTTCGAGTTTCTCGTAAGTTCATTTAATGTTATTATTCATGTTGCGAGTTTTGGTTCGGTGTTTCGATCACGTATCGTGATTTCCGGGCGTTTTGAGCCATTTTTGTAATTTCCTAAAGTTTAGGGTAATTACTTCCATTGTCGAATTCCGACACTTCGGGTGGTCGGAATCGTGTGTTCTCTTAGTGCTTGGATTCGTCTTTGCGAGTACTTCGTAACCGTATCTCCGATTTTTACTCAGGTTCGGGTTTCGGGGTTGTCCGGGCCGTCGGAATGGCCACGGCCGAGTCACGGCCGGAGCAGGGCCTGGCCTGGCCGAGTTACGGCCGTAAGGTGCTGGTTACGGCCGTAATGTGTGCCAGTTACGGCTGTAAGTGTGATCGGGTACGGCCGTACGGGCGCTGGGCATCTTCTGGACGAAGGCCGGTTATGGCCGTAATGTGTGCCAGTTACGGCCGTAAGTGCCCGACAGTTGCTGGACTGATTTTTGACGAATGTCGGTTACTGCCGTAAGGCCTGCCGAGTACGGCCGTAAGGGCTGAGTTACGGCCGTAAGGCACTGCCGGTTACGGCCGTAACCCTGCCGGCTATATATAGCCTGGGCTCGGCCAGACTTCATTTTTACTCGATTTTTCTCCTTCTTTCGGCGGCTGGCGATGGGTGCGACGAGAAATGGAGTTCTTGGTTGATCCTACTCAATTCCAAGATGTTTTGTAAGATCCTTGTTGATTATATCATCATCCAATCTGTGTATTTCGTCGAATCAAGGTATATTTCTCGATTTTCCTTCAAGTTGACTTTTCAGAGAATTTGTTCTTGATTTCGATTCTAGCCCGATTTTGATACATC
Source organism: Orobanche coerulescens (assembly GCA_033398695.1). NCBI lineage: Eukaryota > Viridiplantae > Streptophyta > Magnoliopsida > Lamiales > Orobanchaceae > Orobanche > Orobanche coerulescens. The sequence goes on along the minus strand of CM065815.1, from coordinate 133,092,882 downwards.
GGTTGGTGTAGTATGATGTTATTAATCGTGTTCTATGGGTTGTATATCCATATATCGAGTTTGTTTAACTCGATTGATGATTCGAGTGTTCTTGGGAATTATTGAACATTTAGTGTTCGATTAAATGTCCCAATGAGTTTCCCTTCGATAGTTTGTTGGGATTTCCGTTGTTTTGGCCTTGATTCTCATCGTAACCATGTGTTATTGTTCCTTCCGGAGGTTTATAGGTGTTCGAGGATTCCGATGTTGAATCCCGTTTGGTGATTGATGATTCGTGTGGTGTTATTCTCGTAATACTCGTGGTGCTATCGCGTTCTTGATATTGTTCGGGGGTTCGGGGCTATTCGACCGCGTCCTATCCGTCGTCTCGTTGCGATCGTGATTTCGAGGCAAGTACCTTGTCCATACTATTGTTGTTTTGTGGATATGATGATTGGTGATCGTCTTGGTGTGTTTGTTTGTTTGAATGGAGTTTTCAAAACATTTGGTTAGCCTTGTTAAAGGCCCTCTTTCAAAACCGCGTGTGTTTTGTGATTGGTGTGTTTCATGAACGAGTATGTGACTCCTGTGGATATGTTTGGTATTGATGATGCACTTGGTGTTGCGTGTGGATGTATATTGTTTCATTTCGGTGCATTGTGGTTTGACGTGGTGTTTTGCTAAGTGTTTGATGCTTCTGGGTGAATGGTTTGGATATCCTTGATGTGATATGTTATTTGTGCATGATTACTTCGCTCACCGTGGGTTGGTTCGACGGGGCCACGACGGAATTCCAATGGGTGAGTCCGAATTCACGAGTGGTGAATGTATTTTACTCACTCGGGAGGGTCCGACGGGGCCTCGGGAATCTATGACTTCACTCTGGGTTCACGAGTAAAAACTTCACAGGTTGATGTGTATGTTTAGTGAATGTATTTTACTCACTCCGGGAGGGTCCGACGGGGCCTCGGGGGAATCTATGACTTCACTCTGGGTTCACGAGTAAAAACTTCACAGGTTGATGTGTATGTTTAGTGAATGTATTTTATTCACTCCGGGAGGGTCCGATGGGGCCTCGGGGGAATCTATGACTTCACTCTGGGTTCATGAGTAAAAACTTCACAGGTTGATGTGTATGTTTTGTGAATGTGTTTGCTCACCTCGGGAGGGTTCGACGGGGCCACGGAGGGAGTCCAATGGTTTCGCCCTGGATTCACGATTGAAACTTCATGGGTGCGTGTGTATTTTATGTCCGTCGAGGACACGTGACTTGGGTTTTGGCCCTGTGAACTGTTGTCGGTTTTCTATTTGCGAAAACAAAACCTTTGGGCTGCGACCCCTGTTGATTTTTGGAAAGATATGGATTTGATAATCCTAATTTGTTTTCTATTAAAACTCCCGAGGGTATTTAAAACCATTTTGCAAACCATTCTCGTTATTTGTGATCTTTCGGATTTGGAAAGTTTTACTCAAAATCTTGCCTCGGGAAGTACTTTCCATTACTTTTGGATTTTTGAGGATTCCTGGTTATTGTTATTCATGGAATGTGAATTATATGGCTCGTATTTTTGCACTTGTACTTGCACTAGCAAAACAGTGGAGTTTTGCTAACCCCCGAGTATTCGGGGGGTGGATGTCTATTTTTGCATTCAGGTTTTGGAGCATAAAAAAGGGTCGGCATGAAGGATGATGAAAGATGAACGATACTAATCACACGAGGATCCGCATGATGTCTTCGGTTTAGTTGTATTTTATTTCCGCTGCAGTATTCTTTTCCCGTTGTACGGGAGCGTGTTGTATTCGACCCCCTGCGTGGGCATGTATTGTAATTGAGTTGTATGTAATTATTGAAAGACCAAATCGGTCTACTGAATCATTTTAGCCTTAAAGACATTGTTGAGTTGTTCTATGTTGTTACCAGCCTGGTAGATCCTTGAGGAAAGGGTCTACGGCGTGTAATATCCCTGAGCGGATTGGGGGTGTTACAATCACAACAACAACGGCATCGTTTGACGATTACAATGGCCCGAACGATAGCCAGCACACAATCACAAACATCATGAAACAATCACCCATGTGCATAAACGCACAAAAATACAAGCTTTAACAACTCACGAGGCGATAAACAGTAAACACCAGTTCACACCTCTCACAGAGGGCTAGTACAACAAATGCATGGAAACGTCTCGGCGTTCATGCCACCAATTCGATCATACTCGGGAGCAAACATCATAACGACAACGCGAACATCATACATACATACCCAGCCCTCAAATGAGAATGGATAGGTTTTAAAAACGAAAAACTCCTTTTGAAAATAATTTAGAAAAACACCGGTTGATCTTGAGTATCACCTTTCAAAAAAAGTACAAACGTGAAACATCGTTATCGAGACTTTGGAGAACCATTTCGCATTTGATAAAAATGAGGACACTTTCTCTTAGTGAAAATTTTTTAGAACATTATACCATCGGGTCTAAGTAAAAGTGTTTCTAAAACATTGAAAATATCTCAAAACATTTTGGTCCTCGAGGTACAAGAATTTTGAAACATATTGTGGTACCTTGGATGTACCACGAGAAAATAACTCATTTTAAAACTACGTCTCGAAATTTATTTTCTAAGATACTCAATGTTTTCAAAGATAATTCAATGGGCTAGAATGCCCAAAAATTTCAGGTAATTACACGGAACATTATAGCGCTGTGGGTCCCGCGCCGGAACCCACCAAGCTAAAAACCATTTACAAAAACGCCAAAAAAAGCCGATGACGGTAATATTTCAAAAACTCACAAAATCCATTTACAAAGTACTAAATACCGTCATAAGAATTTCGCCAAAACGATCAAGGCCATAATGCTAAAAACTCGGTTAAGGGAATCGGTTTTCGAAATAAAACTCAGTCGGTAAAATACCGAAAGTCATTACAAAAGAACTCACGCAGCGGATAAAAGAAATATAGTCCAACATGCACAATCCAGCAACACTACTCCTCATATGAACGAAATATGAGAGTCAAATAACCACATATCGCGAAATCAAAATCCATAAGAGGATTCCGTCAATTAACTCATAACCATACCTGTAACTCGCATCAGACGAGGCACAAACACAAAGAAGGGAGACTTACATCCACAGGTCGCACGAAGATGATGATCGCCCCATGATACTAATCACGACCAACAAACTCAGACGACGCGTCGCGACATGACTCAGTCAGACAAAATCCGACGAGACAAAACTCAACAGACACCACTTGACCCGACAGCCTATGTTTCCACAACCTAAGCTCCAATACCATTTATGTAACACCCCCAATCCACTCAGGAATATTACACGCCGTAGACCCTCTCCTCGAGGATCTAGCAGGTTGGTAACTAAAATCAAACATCTAAACATCGCCTTTAAGGCTAAAATGACTCAGTAGACCAATTTAGTCTTTCAATAATTACATACAACTAAAACATCTTACATGCCCACGTAGGGGGTCGAATACAACACACTCCCGTACAACGGGAAAGAATACTGCAGCGTAAATAAAATACAACTAAACCAATGACATCATATGGATCCTCGTGTGATTAGTATCGTTCATCTTTCATCATCCTTCATGCCGACCCTGTGCTAAGCTACAAAACCTGAATGCAATACAGACATCGACCCCCCGAATACTTGGGGGTTAGCAAAACTCCACTGCTTTGCTAGTGCAAGAACAAGTGCAAAAATATGAGCCATACAATACAAGTTCCAAGAACAATAATAATCAGGAATCCTCAAAGATTTAAGCATAACGAAAATACTTCCCAAGGTAAGAGTTTGGGAAAAACATTCCAAAACCGAAAGATCACCAATCAGGGGAAACGATTTATAAAATAGTTTAAAATGCCATCAGGAGTTTTAATAGAAAACAATTTAGGATTTCAGAATCCTTCTCTTTCCAAAATCAATAGGGGTCACAGCCCAAAGGTTTCATTTTCACAAATAAATCCAACAACAATTCACAAGGCCAGAGCCCGCATCAAGTGTCCTCAACGAACATAAAATCAACACAACATAATCACGTACAAATATTGCCTAGGACCGGGACGAAGCCACAAATCCCACTCGAGGCCTCTAAGGACCCTCCCGAGCTGACCATAATCATAAAACAAATCACGCACATGCATCGCCTAGGACCGGGACGAAGCCACAAATCTCACTCGAGGACTCTAAGGACCCTCCCGAGTTGGCTAGCGAAACACAAGTCACAACATATCACGGTTGGATCAACCACTTGTTGCATCCTGGCCACATGATCGCATGCCATGTGCCACCGTAGATTATCTTTGGCGCTCACGGTTGGATCAATCACTTGTTGCATCCTGACCATATGATCGCATGCCATGTGTCACCGTAGTTTTTATTAGGCTCTCACGGTTGGATCAATCGCTTGTTGCATCCTGGCCACATGATCGCATGCCATGTGCCACCGTAGGCCGCACCCACATCCATACATTCACATACAGCACAATACAACACATATATTCAAACAATTCACCCAGACACCACGTCAAACCACAACGCACTGAAATGAAATAATATACGTCCACACGCAATACCAAGTGCAACATCAACACCAAACATATCCATAGAATTCATATAGTCATTCACAAACGACACCATTCACAAAATACACACATTTTGAAAGCAAGCCTTTAACAAGGCTAAACCGAATCTTTGAAAGTGAAATTCAAACGATCAAATAAACACAAGGAGACGATCGCTAATTATCACATCCACAAAACAAGAATTGTATGGACACGGTACTTTCCTCGAATAACCACAACGCGGAGAATCGACCGAAGTAGGTTGGCACGAACCGACTACGAACCCGCCGACTCCACCGAATGCCAACTCGCGATAATAAACTACGAAGGACAATAACAACAATGAAAATGAATTGCATAGCACGACTTAAAGCCGTTGAATTCAAAGAACGAATGACGAAAGTTCAAGTGTTTCCCCCGAAAGTTCAAGTGTTTCCCCCAAAATGGCCAAGAACACGATTCGTCCCGTCAAAACACAAAAACGGTATTCCAAATCGAAATATGGATATACAATCTATAGGATATGTTTAACAACATCATTTAACAACAATCGATCCATTAAAAATGGATGGAAAACGAGATGAAGAACAAATCCCCCAAAAAGTCGATTCGAAGGAAATCAAGAAATATACTTTGATTCGACGAAGAACAATGGATTAAATGATGTTAAACATAAGAATACTACTAAGATTAATCATACCCATCATGGATTAATCAACGATATGGAACGAATCGGCCAAAAACGCAAAACCCCCCCAAAATTTCTCAAAATAGGGTTCTAGGAAATCTCACCTTGATTCGCTGGATCAAAGGATGATATAGGATGATCAATCAATGATATTAAATTAACAACTTCGTGGATTTTTTGTTCAACAACATGGCTTCAAGATCCCCAAGGCTCCAGCCGCGGAAGAGAAAGAGAGAAATGGAAAAAATGACCGAAACTGGACTGCTTTGTCACATTTATACTGGTGCAGCCTAACGCGCGCTAGGCTGCCGGGCTAGCGTGCGCTATCAGCCCGGGCCGCAATCTAGAAGCTCACTGCCCTACTGACTCGGCCAAGTAGCGTGCGCAGCCTTCCGGCCGTAGCACGCGCTACCTGCCGGTCGTAGCGTGCGCAGTGCCCGACAGTAGCATGCGCTACCTGCCGATCCACCCGATTCCAGTACCCTACTGCCCTACTGCCTCGGCCGACTAGCGCGCGCAGCCAACCGGCCTTAGCGTGCGCTACCTTCCGACAGTAGCACGCGCTACCTTCCGGACGTAGCGTGCGCTACGCCGGTTCCTGCTGCACCCATCCGGCTACTTAGCGTGCGCTACCTTCCGACAATAGCACGCGCTACCTTCCGGACGTAGCGTGCGCTACGCCGGTTCCTGCCGCACCCATCCGGCTAGTCTCCGCAACCGTCCGGCCAGGACCCGCCCACCAGGACTCGATGACTCGATTATCCGAAATCGCACGGAACGAACACGACAAAATGCTCGTGGGCAACATCACCGACCCGAAATGAAATACCATGCAACAATTAATTACACGCGACCATGATAAGGGTCAAAACAACAAATACGAATGCGGATACCCACAACCTTGGGTAAATTACAAAATAACCCAAAACGCCCGAAAATCACGATACGTGATCGAACAATCGAACCAAAGTTCACAACACGTCTAACAAAGTTAAACGGACTTATGGGAAACCCGAAACAGTAGTTTCGAACGAGATTCATAAGAATCGAACTCGAGTGCGAAAAAGTCGTTAAGAAACACGGAACTCAACAAAACAACACCGAAACGAACTCGGATGACAAAAAGTGCAGAATTAATAATTCTCAGAATGATGAAATGGTCCCAAGCGAGTTGTAAAAATGGACTCTTGCCAAAAAAGAAAATTACCGAAATCCGAAATTGTGCATATTACATTTTCATTGTAGCTAAGCGAACTTGTTACGGCCATAATGTGTGAGATACGATTGTATGCATGTTCATGTACAACCGTATATGGCAATGGCCTTCGGAAGGGGTTTTGACGAGATCTTCTTAATAGTCGTAAATGACTTTATGTTATGGCTATAAGTCGATTTTGGATGGCATGGTGACATTGACATGGGCAGGATCAGTCAAGGCCATTGTTTTAGATGTTACAGACATAAAGTTACGGCCGTAAAGTCGTTGACCTCCAAGTTGGGCTTGGGGTTGGTGAGATATGTAGAGTACGACCGTATAACATGGTTATGACCGTAACAGGAGGCGGTATATAACACTACAGCTCTGGTTTTGGAGCTCATTTCCCACTTTCTTCCTCATATTTCCGAGAGAGAGAGAGAGAGAGAGAGAGAGAGACTACTTAGATGGTTTTTTAGTTCGAAAAGCTTGAGTGTTCATGGAATCGATATATATAACAATTATTGAGCTTATGAAGAGAATTTAAAAAGATTTAACCGAGGATTTTCATCCGAATCTTCAAGAGATAATTGACTTCAACATGGATTTCATTTTTGAAGGGATTATGGTGTGTATGAAGTTATAATCATGATATATATTAGTTTATATGTATGATTATGAAGTGGGCATGGTTATCCCTTTGGATTATTGAAGTTATTGTGAAGAACACTTTGATGTTGAGTTATGAACTTGGAGGATTCGATATGTTGCTTAATCATAGATGATGATGTTGTTTTATATTATGAGCTGGGATGACCGAAGATATTGACAGTATAACTTGTATTATCATGCTTTAGAAGGAGAATGTTAATTAGTTCATGGTGTTCTTGGTTTTCCTAAAGAAATCAATTGATATGTAGATTAATAATATCGAATGAATTGTATTTCGTTCGAGGCTGTTCAATAGATTATTATTTCATTGGGGGATATGTTGTTGCCCAAAATATTTATCCGAAGATTAATACTGCTGGAAGACGGACAACAAACAACAATTGCGGGAGCACTTCCGAGAGTAGATAAATAATACAAGATTTGCCGGGTTTGTTAGGCCCGGGCTTGAATGCTCTCGCGAGATGTTATTAATACGAATATTCGTGGATACAAGTATTAATGAGAGAAATCTAAATACAATGAGTGTAAAAAGACTCTGTTAATCCGGCTCTTGAGCGAAGCTCGGTGTTCTTCGTCCCCGCCGATAATCTGCTGGATGAGATAGGCCGGGAGAAGTAAGACCGAAATATAACTGTTGCCAAGAGTTGGATGTTAGCCAAGTGTAAGTATTTTCCTTCTGTATGGTGTGAAATGCGGGAATGCAGACCCTTTTTCCAAGTGCAGGCTGCCCTCTTTATATAGGGGTTGAGATGCCTTGTTTCCTAGTGGGCGATCGCCTTTCGGCCATTAATGTAATGGGGCGATCGTCCTAAAGGTTACATGGGCTGCCTGCCAAAAGTCAGAGATCCGGTGGCGGCCGGTGAGTGGCCCAATGAGGAGCCGGCACGCGTCGGAAATCTTGTCACAGAGGTCCCACTTTGTTACTTTCGGCGGACTTTGTCGATGGCGGGGTAGGTGACAGTGTGGTCACCGATCTTGTCCGTCGGCTCCTTTCGCGAGCACAGGCCTGTTGGTAGGTGAGGTAGGTGACGGGTTTGTCGGCACCTTTTGCGGATCTGCACGTGGGTCTTTGTCTGTTCGCTCGGCCTTGGCCGACTGGATGCCATCGGCCCGGATCGTCATGATGCGGTCGTCTCTAGGCTGGACACCGAGGATCGCTCTCGGCGATCCATCAAGGTCGGCAATGGTCGGTCACCAAGGGTCGGTCGGCAAAGTCTTTGAGAGATGATCGTCCATAAGTCGGTCGCTGAAGTCGGTCGCCGAGTCTGAGGCGATCGTATCTGAGGTCGATCGCTCGGCACCGGGACTTGTCCTGGGACCTTTGGCTGGGCGATTCATGCTTGTCTGCCGGGCTAAGGCTAGGTCGCCTGGTCGCTGGTCGGCGGTTCTTCCTCGGACGCTCGGCAGCGACTCGGTCGCCCGACCTCCTAGGCGATCGCCGGTCGGAAGGTGTTAAATCTTGACACAACAATTGCCCCCCAGCTTGCTCCTATGTTGAAGACATGGGGCGAGGTGGTTCTTGCTGGCGATCGTGTAAGGATGAGAACGGGCGATCTTGCTGAGCTGACTTATGATTTCGGACTTGGGCTATTATGGTCGATTGGCTTAGCTATCTTTCGGTCTTGTACCTGCAAAAACAACATTGGCCAATCCCCCATGGAAACTTGGTGGTTTCGCTTTGTTTGAGGAATCGTGCACAGTCGCGGAGATCGATGGACCGACTCCATGACCGTGTCTTGGTGCGCGAAGACAATGAGTGTCTCGTGACTCACTTTATTATGAGGGTCCTCTGTTAGGCTGCGCCTCGCCTCGTATCTAAACGAAGGGCGTGCGGTCTCGGTCTAGAGGAGTCCTTGCGCGAGCGGCGTCGGATGAATCAACTCCACGCCCGCGGCTTGTTAGCTCTGCTTCCACCTCGGCCCGGCCATGGAGATGGCCGACCTCGGCGGTGTGCGTTGAGGCGGGGATTGTGGTATGTGTCCACCGATTAATGTTGGAGAGCCCTCGGACTACGCCGGCCTCGTATTTAAACGAAGGCGGGCGATCTTGGCGAAAGGGACCTTGCATGGCGGCGGCCGGTTCCATCGTTGCCCGGGACCATGGCTTTATGATGCGCGGTGGAGCGATCTTATGCCTTAGTCCGTCATGTTATATCTTTGGGTGTAGATGGCGATCGCGTCCTCCGGTTTGCGGATGATGTAACGTGATGATCGGCGATCGGGCCGGAAGGCGCGATCGTCGCTCATTGCCGATCGCTTTATTCGTAGGTCGATATTGGCGATCGGGCGGGAGATCGTCGTCGGGTGCCGATCGGCTGCTCACGAGGCTAAGAAGAAACCTTTGCACGGCCGGAAAATGCGGCTCTAGCCGGAAGGATGCGTAGGTCGTAGGTTGGGTCTTCGTGAGATGCTGAACATAGGCGAAAAACCACGAAATCCTCCTAGGACCGCGTAGAGGCGGTCTCATCGCTTATGGGCTCGCCATTGAGGATGATTACGTCTACCCGGTCGATGTAGTCCGAGTCGGACTCTTCTTCTCCACCTTGATTTGCATCATGCGAAGGGGACCTTGGGCGGACGACCACAGTGGCGAAGTACTCCGTGAAGACGTGCGCCAGCTCGTTAAAGGAGCCAATGGACCGAGGTGGCAATGAAGTGTACCACCGGTGGGCGAGGTCGTCCAGCGTCAGAGGGAGCATTCGGCATCTGGTCGCGTCAGATGCCCCACACCCGGTCATGTAGATGTTGAACTTCCTCAGGTGCACTTGGGGGTCCGATCGCCCCTCGTACACGGGTGTTTGCGGGGGAGCGATCTTGTGCTGCACGGGGGCGAGCTCGATGTCGATCGCGAGCGGCTCGCTTGGCCCGGCGATCGTCTTCTTGGCGCCAGCCCTGGATTCTAGGAGCGCCTTCATGTCGTTAAGTTGACGTTGCATCGCAGCCATTGTCGTGGCTTGGTCGCTTGCAGATCGGCTTTGGGAGCAGGAGCCGAGGCGATCATGTACCGATCTCCGGGCTCCGCTGCCGCCGGCCTCGGCAATTCGGCGAGGAGCGGGCAGCTAGGCGCCTTACAGGAATCGGGTAGGCCGAGCTCACGGTGACGGACTCAAACTCCGTCGTCTCGTAGGCGGGCCGGGCGCCCGTGCTTGAGTCGGGTAGCTGCCGAGGCAATCGAAGACAGAGGTGCCCGGTGCGAGCGCCTCTTCTGCGGACGGAGCCTCACAGCGTCGCTCGGCGATGGCGCCTTGAGCTTCGCTTGGACTTCGGCGGACGAGGGGCGATAGCGAGGCGCGTTGAGAGCACTCCGTCGCTCTGTAGGGCGGCCGAGCCCCTTCGATCTGTTCCTTGGTTGGAACCGATCGAGCGAGAGGCTTGGGCCGCCGTCCGAGGGCAGGATCGAGCGTCTCGACCGCGGCGGCTACCCTCCACCATCGGCCGTGGCTCGGGCCGGGACGGGCAGAAGTGCAGCACGGCCCAGTCGGCGGCTTTTTCGACGCGGAGGCGGAAGACATGATTCTGAAGGATTTCTTTGAAGTGCGGTAAGTGTCACTTCAAGTATACGCCCAGAACAGTGAGTGTTCTTCGGGACGGTAGGTATAAAAAATCGAGGTTGGATCCCCTTCCTCTAGCGCCCAATTGTTGTTGCCCAAAATATTTATCCGAAGATTAATACTGTGGAAGACGGACAACAAACAACAATTGCGGGAGCACTTCCGAGAGTAGATAAATAATACAAGATTTGCGGGTTTGTTAGGCCGGGCTTGAATGCTCTCGCGAGATGTTATTAATACGAATATTCGTGGATACAAGTATTAATGAGAGAAATCTAAATACAATGAGTGTAAAAAGACTCTGTTAATCCGGCTCTTGAGCGAAGCTCGGTGTTCTTCGTCCCCGCCGATAATCTGCTGGATGAGATAGGCCGGGAGAAGTAAGACCGAAAGATAACTGTTGCCAAGAGTTGGATGTTAGCCAAGCGTAAGTATTTTGCTTCTGTATGGTGTGAAATGCGGGAATGCAGACCCTTTTTCCAAGTGCAGGCTGCCCTCTTTATATAGGGGTTGAGATGCCTTGTTTCCTAGTGGGCGATCGCCTTTCGGCCATTAATGTAATGGGGCGATCGTCCTAAAGGTCACATGGGCTGCCTGCCAAAAGTCCAGAGATCCATCCGGCAGCCAGCTGAGTGGCCCAATGACGAGCCGGCATGCGTCCGGAAGTACTGTCACAGGAGGTCCCACTTTGTTACTTTCGGCGGACTTTGTCAGTAGGCAGGGTAGGTGACAGTGTGGTCACCGGTCTTGTCCGTCGGCTCCTTTCGCAGCACAGGCCTGTTGGTAGGTGAGGTAGGTGACAGGTTTGTCAGCGCCTTTTGCGGATCTGCACGTGGGTGCTGTCCTGTTCGCTCGGCCTTGGCCGACTGGATGGCCATCGGCCCAGATCGTCATGATGCGGTCGTCTCTAGCTGGACACCAAGGATCGCTCTCGGCCAGTAACTGAAGGTCGGCAATGGTCGGTCACCAAGGGTCGGTCGGCAAAGTGCTGAGAGATGATCGTCCATAAGTCGGTCGCCAGAAGTCGGTCGCCGAGTACCGAGAGGCGATCGTATCTGAGGTCGATCGCTCGGCACCGGGACTTGTCCTGGGACCTTTGGCTGGGCGATTCATGCTTGTCTGCCGGGCTAAGGCTAGGTCGCCTGGTCGCTGGTCGGCGGTTCTTCCTCGGACGCTCGGCAGCGACTCGATCGCCCGACCTCCTAGGCGATCGCCGGTCGGAAGGTGTTAAATCTTGACACAACAGGATATTTGTTCATGGAAGTACATTTTATCTATGATATTGAGGCAAGTTAATTTTTGTTTGCTTATGAAGATTATGATGCTTATGAATGTTGTACATATTATTGTATGTTGTTTTATGTTTTATGAATTGCGATTTGTATTGAGGTATTATGGATTCTCATGTTGATCGCTCTTTATAGGATGGTGATCCCAATACTATTGTTTCAATATCCCTGATCGTGTTTATCATTCATTATTGGTATATCGTTGTTTCATTTCAATGTGTTTTTTATTATCCTACTGGATATGTGAATTATTTGAGTTTCATTGTCATGTTGATATCATGACATTTCTATAGTTATACTTGCATGACAGTTAGTATGTGTAAGATTTTTAGTCGGGAATCGTATGTTGATAGTTTGTCTCACGTGGACTTTGCACATGGTACGGTTACTCCGAGACTAATTAGGTACAACACAACATGTCTTTTGATAGGTATTATAATATCCGGATTTATTATTGTGTATTTCATCTGTATTCGAACCCTGTATTATTTGGATTTATGATCTCGATAATTGGAATATGTTATTTCTCACATTGCTATCTTAGTACATAAGTATATCATCATGCAAATTTTCTTATGCAAACTCGTGATAGCGCACGCTAAGAATGTAACTTAACGCACGTTATCGGCTACTACTAGTGCACGCTACGAATGTAGGACTTGCGTGCGCTAGGTAATCAATTATTGAGCTAGGCGGCTAACACATGCACCAGCCAGACGTAGGACCGGATAAGATTCCTGCGGACGAACCTGGACAATTTTGGAGTCAACTCTTATTAGCGCGCGCTAAGGATGTATAGGTAGCGTGCGCTAATCTGCTTTTGTACAGAAAGTTTATATATGGGCCAACACTCCATTTTGTTCTCATTTACTTCGTTCATCTTTCATTTCTGAGAGACCAGAGAGCATATCATCTTCCTTAGACACACTTATAACACATCCACTTGATCATTGGACATTGGATACTTCTTGTTATTGATCATTGAAGAGAAGTAGCACCTTGGAGTGGCATATAACCAACCGGAGTCAGATTCTACCTTTGGAGTTCAGTAATTTCGTCATATTAAGGTATGTTGATTCTATCTCCAACTCTAGATTCGTGTTATGGAGAATAAGATGATCATGCTAGCAAAATAATGAGTTTCTTGGGTGAATGAGATGGGACGGACACTGCTATTAAGGAATCTAAAGGTCTAAACGCGCTAGATTTTAGTTCCCTTGTCGGTTCGCTAATAAACTACGAGATTGTGTTAAAATCACGAAATACCAAACCGAAGCACAAAGAAAAAACTATAGCCTTGAAAGCTAAAAAGATGTCAAGAATGAAGAAGAAATCTCGGTTGATGATAATGATAAAGAATCAGAATTTTATGCCAAAAGCATCAATAAATATCAAAACTATTAAATCAGAAAAGAAAAGACATCAACTCGCAATCCAGGAATGAGCAAAAAAAAATTCGACAATAATGGTCAAAATTGTGGAAAACCCGGACACTTTGCAAAAACTTGCTGTGGCACAACATCCAAAACGGAAGTATATATAGCCACCTTGAGTGACGAAGACGAAGAAGAAAAAAAAAATCAAAATAATATCGCACTTATGGCAAGGAGTTCGTTTGCCGACAACGACAACGAAAGGCAGGTAAGCAGCTCATCTCAAGACTAACTTTTGAACGCTTTCGAACTATTACATACGAATTTTCAAAATTCATTAGAAGACAATAAATCCCTTAGAATGAAAAATAAATTATTGGAAGATGAAATTTCTAAAATACGAGAAAAGGGAATATTAATCGAAAATGATCATTCTCTTTGTTTAGCAAGAGAAAATAAATTAAATGATGATATATTAAAAGTTCAATATGAACTTAAAGATTTAACGAATAAATTTTCATGTGGAAATGAACATTTTGAAAAACTACTTTCTGTTCAAAAATATTCGTTAATAAATAAGGACTTGGATTCGAACAATTTGATAAAAATGAATCCAATAAAAATAAGTCGTTAGACTTGAAAGTACCCCCTTGTAAAAAATGTTTGACAATTGGGCATCATATTTCCAATTACAAAAGCCCAAGACACGCGATTAAAATTAAGAAAATATGGTTCCAAAAGGAACCAAAGTGCCGAATATCGTTTATTTGCCAAATCAAAAACGACCCAGAGTCGGTTGGATCCCCAAAACTCAAAATTAATTATTTATATATCTATCAAATAAATTGGTATTTAACTCAGTGGAAGTGATTATATTCAGGGGAGCTTGCCCATTTTTTTATCAAAATGATTTCTATTGATTTTATGATTTCATATATTTTTTGCTAATGACAAAAGTGAGGAGAAGATAAAAAAAAGGGGAGAAGAAATGATGAGAGAATAAAACTAACAAAAGCGGACAAATCTGAAAATTTTGATCTGTATATTTTCTGTATTTTTTACAGGTATATATCCTATCAACGATTTTTGTTTGTCATCATCAAAAAAGGGAGATTGTTGGAATATTTTATTCCATACAAATATATTATAGGATTTTGATGATGTGTTAATAACTAAGTCAAAACAACAGTTAAGATAACAAGAGTTGAAGGTGCAAGAGTTGGCCAGAAGCAGTTAGCGCGCGTTAACATATATACTAGCGCACGCTAGTAATCAAGACAGAACTCATCAAAATACGAAACAGTTAATGCACGCTACGAAATAGTGATTAGCGCATGCTACAACAGTGAAGATAGTGCACACTTCAAGTGACAAAACGCACGCTATGAAATCAAGTACAGGGTCTGGAATCAGGATAGAAAGGTCTACACATGAGAGCAGATAATGCACGCTACATGGTGAAGTTAACGCACGCTAAAGCATCAACTTAACGCACGCTAACTGATATATTAGCGCACGCTAAGTTCAAACTATGATCATTACACAACTTTCAACACGGAGATCACATATATCTTTCCAAATATGAACTTCAAGGATTGACTACTACTAACGCACGCTATGATGCTTAAATAGAGCAGGCTAAATTCGAATTATGACCGTTGGATAAGATTATCAACACAACATTCTAAAACTGCCGTATTTGACCAGAGCTCATTAGTGCACGCTAATATAAGGAATTAGCACACGCTAAAGGCATTAGAAAGCAACGACTATTCAGGCTCCAAAGCCTATAAATACAACTCATTTGGTATTAAACCTACAACAACTCCAAACACAATTTTTATACATCTGAATACTTATATACATCATTGTTGTTGTAGTTGATCTTAATTGATAAGAGTTTGAGTGTTTAATTCACTCAATCATACACAAGAGGAAAAAAAGTATTGTAGATTTGATTCGGTGTTATTAGGATTGTGGATATGACATTATTAGAATCATAATCTATATTGAAGTGAGTTTTCTCTAGTACCGATAGAAAGCTAGAAATATTATTTCCTTATCGATAGAAAAGGAAAAGGATTTATCTTGGACTGATAAAATAAAAGATCGTAACAATTTATCTTGGACCAATTGAATATGAGATTGTAACGGTTTACCTCGGACCGATCGAAGATAAGGCAGAAAGTTTTATCTTAAACCTATAGAAAAAGATAACGAAGGAGAGAGGACGTATGCAAATTGCCGAACCTCTATAAATCTCTGTGTCATTTATTTTCCGCACTTATCTATCGCTTCCACATAAAAAGAGCTCATCACTCTTCGCCGCACTATTTCACCCCCCCTTCTGATGGCGGTACCAATCCAACAGTTTTTCTAGTTGTGACATAATTGATTGATATTTGTTCATTATTAGGCGCGTTCATTCTTTCTTTTTGAACTTCTATATTTTCTTCCACGACTTTATCAATTATGTCAGAGTGCTCATTCAGATTTTTTATATCCTCATTTTTGTCACCTTCAAACTTTGCTCCTTTTTTCTTTCGAGGATTTTTATCTTTGGAGTGGAGAGGTCGACCACACTTCAAGTGTGTTGTAGACTCATTAGCAAGGGAAGATTGTCCTTCAGGGACATCAATTTTTATCGGAGTATTAGAAGTTGGTATATGTGATTCATTACTCTTTGAAGGTCAGTAAATGCATTTGGCAATTGATTGCAATATTTTGTAAATGAATTATCTTTGAACTTCTAGTTCACATCGGCTTGTTCGAGGATCCAAACTGTTTACAGATAATTCTTTCCAAGAGATATCCTTTTTAACCATTTATTCTCCCCTTAATGTTAAGAATATTGCCTCGTCAGAGTGATAATCGGCGAATCTTGCCATAATAGATCTCCTATCAATGGTTCCGAGTATTTAATTATTGATGGAGATTCAAACACAATGTATATCCCCATTATCCTTTAAGGACCCATCTTCTTGTGTTGTGGTGCAACAATTGGTACATATACCACACATCCAAAAAATTTTAGATGAGAAATATTTGGTTCGTAACCCTAAACCATTTGCAAGGGGGAAATTTTATGATAACTTGTTACCCTGATGTGCACAAGTGTTGTTGCATATAAAATTGCACATCCTTATGCCGTCATAGGGAGGTTGGATTTTATCAACAATGGTCTATCAATTAATTGGATACATTTGATTAAAGATACATTAATACCATTTTGTGTATGAACATGAGCAACATGATGTTCAACACTTATTTCAATGGCCATGCAATAATTATCAAAAGCCTTAGAGAGAACTTTACATGCATTATTAAGACAAACATTCTTGATTGCATAGTCAAGTAATTGTACTCACAATCGAATTATTTATCCTAGTAATTTTCCAAATGCAAATTGCGCAATGATAGTTAATATACATGTGACCATTTCGTCGATGCATCAATTAAAATCATAAAATATCGGAACAACCCACATGGTTGATGTATATGTCCGTATATATCACTTGAATTCTTTCCATAAATATAATATTCTCAAACTTTGCTTTGGCTGGTGATGGCCTTATAACCAATTTTCCTTCGGAACAAGCAACACATAATAATTCATTGGACTGAAAAATCTTTTGATTTTTAATGAGTGTTCACATTAATTCTTAATTATTTTTTACATCATAACAAAACGGGGATGGTGTGATATCCGGGTGAAATTTTTTATTTTTGTACTGCCGTTTTGTACATATTCGTATATTTTGGAACTATTCTTCGGCATTATATTATTTTGATGTTGTTCATAATCATGTTCATTTTTCGAATTTGAACAATTGGAATTTTTATATGCTTTTCTGTAACACCCCCAATCCACTAAGGGATATTACACGTCGTAGACCCTCTCCTCGAGGATCTACCAGGCTGGTAACTAAAATCAAACATCTAAACATCGCCTTTAAGGCTAAAATGACTCAGTAGACCGATTTAGTCTTTCAATAATTACATACAACTCAAACATATTACATACCCACGCAGGGGGTCGAATACAACACATTCCCGTACAACGGGAAAGAATACTGCAGCCGAAATAAAATACAACTAAACCAATAACATCATATGGATCCTCGTGTGATTAGTATCGTTCATCTTTCATCATCCTTCATGCCGACCCTGTGCTATGCTCCAAAACCTGAATGCAATACAGACATCCACCCTCCGAATACTCGGGGGTTAGCAAAACTCCACTGTTTTGCTAGTGCAAGAACAAGTGCAAAAATACTAGCCATACAATACAAGTTCCAAGAACAAAAATAATCAGGAATCCTCAAAGATTTAAACATAACGAAAATACTTCCCGGGGTAAGAGTTTGGGAAAAACATTCCAAAACCGAAAGATCACCAATCAGGGGAAACGATTTATAAAACAGTTTAAAATACCATCGGGAGTTTTAATAGAAAACAATTTAGGATTTCAGAATCCTTCTCTTTCCAAAATCAACAGGGGTCACAACCCAAAGGTTTCATTTTCACAAATTAATCCAACAACAATTCACAGGGCCAGAGCCCGCATCAAGTGTCCTCAACGAACATAAAATCAACACAACATAATCACGTACAAGTATTGCCTAGGACCGGGACGAAGCCACAAATCCCACTCGAGGCCTCTAAGAACCCTCCCGAGCTGGCCACAATCATAAAACAAATCACGCACATGTATCGCCTTGGACCGGGATGACGCCACAAATCCCACTCGAGGCCTCTAAGGACCCTCCCGAGCTGGCTAGCGAAACACAAGTCACAAAATCTCACGGTTGGATCAATCACTTGTTGCATCCTGGCCACATGATCGCATGCCATGTGCCACCGTAGATTATCTTTTCCGCTCACAGTTGGATCAATCACTTGTTGCATCCTGACCACATGATCGCATGCCATGTGTCACCGTAGTTTTTACTAGGCTCTCATGGTTGGATCAATCGCTTGTTGCATCCTGGACACATGATCTCATGCCATGTGCCACCGTAGGCCCCGCCCACATCCATACATTCACACACAGCACAATACAACACATATATTCAAACAATTCACCCAGAGGCATCAAACACTTAGCAAAACACCACGTCAAACCACAACACACCAAAATGAAATAATATACGTCCATACGCAGTACGAAGTGCAACATAAACACCAAACATATCTATAGAATTCATATAGTCATTCACAAATGACACCATTCACAAAACACACGCGTTTTGAAAGCAAGCCTTTAACAAGGCTAAACCGAATCTTTGAAAGTGAAATTCAAACGATCAAATAAACACAAGGAGACGATCGCTAATTATCACATCCACAAAACAAGAATTGTATGGACAAGGTACTTGCCTCGAATAACCACAACGCAGAGAATCGACCAAAGTAGGTTGGCACGAACCGACTACGAACCCGCCGACTCCACCGAACGCCAACTCGCGATAATAAACTACGAAGGACAATAACAACAATGAAAATGAATTGCATAGCACAACTTAAAGCCGTTGAATTCAAAGAACGAATGACAAAAGTTCAAGTGTTTCCCCCAAAACGGCCAAGAACACGATTCGTCCCGTCAAAACACGAAAATGGTATTCCAAATCGAAATATGGATATACAATCCATAGGATATGTTTAACAACATCATTTAACAACAATCGATCCATCAAAAATGGATGGAAAACGAGATTAAGAACAAATCCCCCAAAAAGTCGATTCGAAGGAAATTAAGAAATATACTTTGATTCGACGAAGAACAATGGTTTAAATGATGTTAAACACAAGAATACTACTAAGATTAATCATACCCATCATGGATTAATCAACGATACGGAACGAATCGGCCAAAAACGCAAAACCCTCAAAATTACTCAAAATAGGGTTCTAGGAAATCTCACCTTGATTCGCTGGATCAAAGGATGATATAGGATTATCAATCAATGATATGAACTCAACAACTTCGTGGATTTGTTGTTCAACAACATGGCTTCAAGATCCCCAAGGCTCCAACCACGGAAGAGAAAGAGAGAAATGGGAAAAATGACCGAAACTGGACTGCTCCGTCACATTTATATTGGTGCAGCCTAGCGCGCGCTAGCCTGCCAGGCTAGCGTGCGCTATCGGCCCGGGCCACAATCCAGAACCTCACTGCCCTACTAACTCGGCCAAGTAGTGTGCGCAGCCTTCTGGCCATAGCGCGCGCTACCTGCCGGTCGTAGCGTGCGCAGTGCCCGACAGTAGCGTGCGCTACCTGCCGATCCAGTCGATTCCAGTACCCCACTGCCCTACTGCCTCGGCCCACTAGCGCGCGCGGCCAACCGGCCTTAGCGTGCGCTACCTTCCGATAGTAGCACGCGCTACCTTCTGGACGTAGCGGGCGCTACGCCGGTTCCTGCCGCACCCGTCTGGCCAGTGCCCGTAACCGTCCGGCCAGGACCCGCAACCGTCCGGCCAGGACCCGCAACCGTTCGGCCAGTGCCCGACCACCAGGACTCGACGACTCGATTATCCGAAATCGCACGGAACGAACACGACAAAACGCTTATGGGCAACATCACCGACCTGAAATGAAATACCATGCAACAATTAATCACACGCGACCATGAAAAGGGTCAAAACAACAAATACGAATGCGGATACCCACAACTTTGGGTAAATTATAAAATGGCCCAAAATGCCCGAAAATCACGATACGTGATCGAATAACCGAACCGAAGTTCACAACACGTCTAACAAAGTTAAACGTACTTACGGGAAACTCGAAACAGTAGTTTCGAACGAGATTCATAAGAATCGAACTCGAGTGCGGAAAAGTCGTTAAGAAACACGGAACTCAACAAAACAATACCGAAACGAACTCGGATGACAAAAAGTACAGAATTAATCATTCTCAGAATGATGAAACGGTCTCAAGCGAGTCGTCAA
The DNA here is from genome assembly GCA_033398695.1 of Orobanche coerulescens. Lineage (NCBI taxonomy): Eukaryota > Viridiplantae > Streptophyta > Magnoliopsida > Lamiales > Orobanchaceae > Orobanche > Orobanche coerulescens. The sequence goes on along the minus strand of CM065815.1, from coordinate 133,072,599 downwards.
AATGGACTCTTTCCAAAAAAGAAATTACCGAAATCCAAAATTGCGGATATTACATTCTACCCTCCTTAAAAGAAGTTTCGTCCCGAAACTTAAAACAAGTAGGGAGAAGCAATATCCCGCCAGGAAAACTCGACGGGATATACAAGAAACGCGTAACTTACGCCCAACGGCGAAACGTCACAAGCAACGCAAAGAATTATACGGCGTGAAAACGCGTTCCACGACGACCAACACAACGCCAACGGTAGAAACATAATAAAACCAACAAGTGTCAAGCGTCATCAAACAGATAATACAATCAAGCCGATTATCCGAACAATCGCAAAACACAACGAACGAAAATCAACACAATTGACAAACCTAACAGTACATCAATCAACACGCGAGCCAATCGCTGAACAAATACGGAATTCCACCGCCCAAGGGTTGGAAGATCGAAAACGATACTAATTTCCCGAACTTAAGGAAATTAGGAAGGAGTCTGAACGCTCAATAATCACGAAATGGGGTCAACAAAAACTGAACAATCAATGATCGAACCACAACGATCGAGACAACAAAAATCGAACAATCATGTTCGGATCACGAAGAACAATAAGGTCCAACCGACAACTCCGAGGTTCACATCTCGACTCGAGACAAAACATGATCCGGTGAAAACAACAAGATGTGCACTCACATAAGATCCACAGGAAAGGGAAGAGCAATTGAAAAGTCACAACGACAAACGATTAATTCCGAAACAATACCACCCTCGTTCGATCAACAAAAGCAAGGGACAGGGCAAGCTCAGAAAATGTTAACGAACATAAACGATTCGACAGAATCGAAAACACAGAAGTTCCAAATCCGATCCACTTCGAATAAAAGAACTTAATTTCCGAAGTTCGAAACAACAAGGTAAGGAAATAACATAACATACAACTGATAAACCACGCCCCTCAGGGACTCCTCGGAGCCGGTCCTGATATCAATGCTCAAGTCCGTGCCTCGGAAGGCTCGGTAATCAACTCATAAAACTGAACATGATGTCCCGCGAGTCCGCACTTGAAACGCGTCACAGGCGAGAAAGGACAAATTGCACGTACATTCCCCCGGCACATCACGGTTGAAATGCCTCGGCTCGGCACACCGAAAATACAGGTTCTAGATAAAATGGAATACATCACCACAAAACAACATACCGGAGATGCCAACTCAGCATAACATATCAACGCATACAAAAATCACAACAACAACGGCATCGTTTGACGATTACAATGGCCCGAACGATAGCCAGCACACAATCACAAACATCATGAAACAATCACCCATGTGCATAAACGCACAAACATCGGAGCTTTAACAACTCACACTCGTGCGACAACACGCAAACCACCACGACGCGATAAACAGTAAACACCAGTTCACACCTCTCACAGAGGGCTAGTACAACAAATGCGTGGCAACGTCTCGACGTTCATGCCACCAATTCGATCATACTCGGGAGCAACCATCATAACGACAACGCGAACATCATACATACATACCAAGCCCTCAAATGGGAATGGATAGGTTTTAAAAACGAAAAACTCCTTTTGAAAATAATTTAGAAAAACACCGGTTGATCTTGAGTATCACCTTTCAAAAAAAGTACAAACGTGAAACATCGTTATCGAGACTTTGGAGAATCATTTCGCATTTGATATAAATGAGGACACTTTTTCTTGGTGAAAAACTTTCATAATATTCTACCCTCGGGTCTAAGTAAAAGTGTTTCTAAAACATTGAAAATATCTCAAAACATTTTGGTCCTCGAGGTAGAAGAATTTTGAAACATATTGTGGCACCTTGGATGTACCACGAGAAAATAACTCATTTTAAAACTACGTCTCGAAATTTATTTCCTAAGATACTCAAGGTTTTCAAAGATAATTCAATGGGCTAGAATGCCCAAAAATTTCAGGTAATTACACGGAACATTATAGCGCCGTGGGTCCCGCGCCGGAACCCACCAGGCTAAAAACCATTTACAAAAACGCCAAAAAAAGCCGATGACGGTAATATTTCAAAAACTCACAAAATCCATTTACAAAATACTAAATACCGTCATAAGAATTTCGCCAAAACGATCAAGGCCATAACGCTAAAAACTCGGTTAAGGGAATCGGTTTTCGAAATAAAACTCAGTCGGTAAAATACCGAAAGTCATTACAAAAGAACTCACGCAGCGGATAAAAGAAATACAGTCCAACATGCACAATCCAGCAACACTACTCCTCATATGAACGAAATATGAGAGTCAAATAATCACATATCGCGAAATCAAAATCCATAAGAGGATTCCATCAATTAACTCATAACCATACCTGTAACTCGCATCAGACGAGGCACAAACAAAAAGAAGGGAGACTTACATCCACATGCCGCACGAAGATGATGATCGCCCCATGATACTAATCACGACCAACAAACTCAGACGACGCGTCGCGACATGACTCATTCAGACAAAATCCGACAAGACAAAATTCAACAGACACCACTTGACCCGACAGCCTATGTTCCACAACCTAAGCTCCGATACCATTTATGTAACACCCCCAATCCACTCAGGAATATTACACGCCGTAGACCCTCTCCTCGAGGATCTAGCAGGCTGGTAACTAAAATCAAACATCTAAACATCACCTTTAAGGCTAAAATGACTCAGTAGACCGATTTAGTCTTTCAATAATTACATACAACTCAAACATATTACATGCCCACGTAGGGGGTCGAATACAACACACTCTCGTACAACGGGAAAGAATACTGCAGCGTAAATAAAATACAACTAAACCAATGACATCATATGGATCCTCGTGTGATTAGTATCGTTCATCTTTCATCATCCTTCATGCCGACCTTGTGCTATGCTACAAAACCTGAATGCAATACAGACATCGACCCCCCGAATACTTGGGGGTTAGCAAAACTCCACTGTTTTGCTATCTTCAAGCATTTCTGAGCTCCCTCATATTTTTAGCTCTCTCTATGCGACGATTTCTAAACGATCCTCATCGGTACTCTCTCTCTCTCATCGACGATTTGGGTATTGGGTTTTTTTGTGGTTCTTTCTCTGTATATGGTGTGCATGCATCATTTTTTATAGTTTTATAGTATATGTTCTGTTTATCTGGTGTATATATCATGCTTGTTTAATGAATTCTGTATACTTAATGTTTGGGTATTGGGTATTTGGTGTATTTTTCATGCTTGTTTAATGTTGATTCTGATTTGATTATTCGGTTATATGTTAATGATGTTTCAGTGTTTTGATTTGGGTATTGTGAACTCGATTTTTTTTGACACTTATGATGAAATTTGATTGTATAAAATACTTAATGTCTTGATTGGGTATTGTGAAATACTATGTTGGATAAAATACCATGCTTTTAAACATGGCTATTTGTTAGATTTCATATGTTTTTGATATATTTGGTTCAATCTTTCGATGATATTATATCTCGTGAATCTTTTTGGTGTCCAGATTAATTATGGCGCCTTCAAAGAGGACAAAATCTACTCCCACTCGTACTACCTTAAACCTGTTGAAGGCACTAAAAAAGAACAAGTCGGTGGGGTCAGAACAGGTGAAGGAAACGGAGGTGAAGCCTTACCAATCAAATTCCTCCCATGAGTCTGTTAAAAAGAAGGCCATTTCCACAAACCTGCAAAGTATAATATCTAAGAAAAGGAAACGTGGGAATGAAGCGGTGACTAGCAAGAGAGAAGGACTCAAGCTCTTAAAACGTGGATCTATTACAATGCATAGGATTGTACGGCGTAAGATCCTGAGCATCAAGCTCCCGGTGCCTTTTAATGCAAAGGGTGAGCCGTACGGTGAAGTGGCCTCTGAAATGCAATCTTATATTGGAGTTCTTGCCAGAACTAAAGCCCCAATATGGTATGATTCATGGTTACGTGTTCCGAAAGAAAGGAAAAATAAAATATGGGATTGTGTGCAGGTAAAGTAAATTGCATTACTAGTACTTAAATACATATGTGCTACCTGCAACCTAACTACTAATAATTCTTATGAACGTAGATGGCGTATGACCGCCAACAGCAAGAAAGATGATGTTGAAATCCATGGGCCAGAAGTGGAGGGAGTTTAAAAGACATTTATCAAAACATTATGTCCTTCCATACAGCCATGAGCGTGAGCTTTTTGAGTTTCCTCCAGTAGACTACTCATTTATCGAGAAGGCGCACTGGGACATTTTCGTTGCTGACCGTCTATCCGATGAAGTCAATGCGAGTTTTTTTACTTTGTTTGGTTACGAAGTACTTAGAAGGCGCACTGGGATATCTTTGTTGCTAATATTTTACTGTTTGTTATATGGAAAAGGTGCTCAGTAATAAGCAGAAAGATCGAAGGAAGCTAAATAAATACCCTCACTGCATGTCTCGCAAGGGTTATGCTAACCTAGAACAAGAAATGGTTAGTGATCATTTGGTGCCTTTATTAATTTCTTCTGACACTATGAATTATTGCTTAATATTAATTTCTCGAACATGTTTATTCATGCAGTCTCAAGACAATCCTGAAACGGAGATAGATCGATCATCTACCTGGATCAGTGCGCGGCATGATAAAAGTGGGAACTATAAGTCGTACAAAATTAAAGAAATTGCTGAAGAGATTGTAAGTTATTTATGTTCAAGCCACAGGGTTTAATTTGAGCAATACTTTTTTTTTGTAATGGGAATTTTTGTACTGTTTATTGTTGACATTAAAAAATCTGATTGTCTGCCAATTATGATTCGTACTTGGGGATTGTTTGTTAGCTGTATCAGATTAATTTTTTATTGCTAAACAATCATGATCACTACTCTGGCCCTGGACTTTCTCCAGGGTACCACATATTTCACTATAAGATCCGTGGGCATTTGGATTTTTATATTTAACTATAATTTATGTTATCACTAACCTACTTTCATTTTTGTAAATTTCTAGACGAATATGAAAAAGAGAGTCAGTGATGGGGACGTGACAGAGGAAGGCACTGACGATGTATTGACAAAGGTGCTCGGTAAACCTGAGCATCGAGGACGAGTCCGTGGCGAAGGGACTCATGTAAAGCAGTCTGTATACTTCAATCTTCCGAAGCAAAGGAAGAAAAGGTCAATTGATGAGAGGATCCAAGATGGTATTCAGAAGTTTATGAAAGAAGAAACCTAAAGTATTGTTCGAGAGCGAGATGAATTTTGGGCTACAGAGATGGCATAGCTGAAAGTGGTTCTTTGTGGAAAGAATATTGAGTCTGACCAGAGTCCGAATGTTGGATCACATCAAGGAAGTTCTTCCAAAGGTGCACATGACATTATGAAGGAGCTGGAGTTGGAAGGTGTTAAGAAAAAACTAGATCTTGTTATTAATGAAGTTGAGGAAAAATGTGGTGAGAAGAAGATTGAAGTTGCAGAGAAGGTTGAGCTTGAGGAGAAGAATGTGGAGGCTGCGGATGTTTTAATAGTGCAGGATAATTTGGTTGATGGGAATGTTTATAAGGAAGATCCATTAGCCGTTAAGTGTGCAGAGTGGGAATTAGCTATTGGCTCCCCCACCAATGTTGTTGCTTATGCAAATGTTGATAAAACGTGTAAAGTTCTTCATGGGAAACGACTATCAGTAGAGAATGCACGAGTCTTTATTACTCGTGTAATCCAAGGATCTGCTAAGATTTCTTTCCCCATTGAAGATGAGATCACGACTGTGGAACAGGCGGTGGGAATGTTTATTGAGTGGCCAAGAAACCTCATTCAAGAAGTGAAGACAAGCATTACTGCAGTGAAAGGAAATTAGAAGGTTAATTTCTATTTTCGTTTACTTAACGGAACAACTTTTCTTACTATTTCACTTTGTGTTCTGAATTTTCTTTTTACTTTTTCCTTTTAAGGGAGGAAAGAAAATTTTAGCAAAGAAGTATAAGAAGGTGACAGATTGTGTCAATGTACCAGCGTATGTGTTGGACATGTGTCCTGATTACCCCCTCTAGTTTTGTAACACCCCCAGAATACGGCCGGGAATGTCACATGCCATAGACCCTTCTCACAAGGATCTACCAGGCTAAACTCCAATAGACTACTCAAAGATTGACCGACCGGGGTCAATCTAATTACAAAGCAAACCGACAAGGTCATTAAACAATTCAGAACTATTGACATTCACATCTCAATGACAATAATAAACTTGAATACAGAAAGAAATGACAACTCAATTTAATAAATGAAAACTACACCCATGCAAGGGTGAATACTCGACCAAAATGAAAACAAAAGAAAAAGACTCTAACTCTTGTGTGATTAGCGTCGTCGTCTTTCATCTCCTTCCAAGCCAATCCCGTGATCGCTCCCGAGCTGCCAAAACCTGAGCACATAACAGGCACCCACCCCGCAAAAACTCGGGGGTTAGCAAACTGGAATTTTGCTAGTGCAAGTACATAATATACAAGATATATGAACAATAACAATACAAAACTCAACATCCGCGATACCTTAATACAAACCACACATTACCATAGTCAACACAGAATAGCACCCGCATACACAAGGTGAAAGATAATCACATAGTCATATTCTCTTTACGGAACATAACACCAATGAAACTTTTAACGAGCCGTCAAAATATCTAGTTTGAAAATCCCCTCTTATAAAGGAAAAGCATTTTGATAAGATAATTTGAAAACGTTATTATTGACTCGGGCCGCCCTGGGGTTTTGACAATCGAATGGGAATACTTTTAGAAAATAGCTTCAAAAGCTCTCGGGTCATCGACCCAGCATGTAGAAAACAATTTGCAAGAAAACCATTACAACGTTATTCGGGGTCCTCGACCCAATTTGTAAAATACTATCACAAGCGAAACATTACAACATCTCACGGGGTTCTCGGCCCAATTCAAATAATATCATCACGAGACCAAATCTCAACATCCCACGGGGTCCTCGACCCAATACACAGAATAATCATCACAGTACAATCAAAGGCACAACCTCTCATTCGACAAATCCTGCTCAAGACCCCCGATTAATTAACCCTAGGAGATCTCGTCAAATATCCTTGGTTAATTAACCTTGATACCAACACTGAAAATAAGTTGAAACAAACTTTCAAAAACACGAACCACGGTCTATATCAAGACCAACATTTTAAAGTGAGTTTGAAAAACTTAAATTATGAAAATTGTTCGGTAATGGGGTCTTAGCTATCACTCAAATATCCATAACCAATAAGCCTGCCAGGCGCCTCCCTTGCACACCTGTGCACTGGCGTTCACTCCACTATGTTGGCCGCCCCTTGAACATGTCACCGCGCCGGCGATTACTCCCACAAGAGCCGCCCCTTGCACGCGCATTAGGTAACACCGGTGTTCACCAAACATATGGAGCCACACATTGTAGCATACACCAGGCCGGAGTACACACCCCGCCCTCAGAGGTTCCCGGATACGACGTCTCTCACAAAAAGTATTCACAGTGTTACAAACATCAAGTACACAATCAATTGTTACAACAATTATCACATCAATACACCAATTCACATAATTTATCCGTCAGTCCCCAACTACACAAATAAACAACAATACGCACGTTATCAATCAAGACTCAACACAATAAGTCTTCGGCAAATCCAACCGACATTACACATATATCCTTATATCGTAACTCAACCGAATACAAAAATCTTACTATATTATCTCTATAAATATGATTCGTACTTTAATCCAAGTTGAGCACGTCAACTAGCATCGATATTAATCACACGACATATGTATGTGTATATCTATATACATACTTACATATATATATATATATACACCTTTATACATACATATATTTAACATATAAATATATATAATTCACACACTTCGGAAACAACGATTTCACAACAACATTACCCCAATGCCTCAACGGCTCCCGTAAAAAGTAGGGTAAGGGGGGATCGTATGTACGCAGCCTTACCCCTGTCTTAACATAGAGAGGCTGTTTCCGGATAATCCAAAATGAAAATTGTATCGAGAATTGCATGGAATGAATAGTACTTCATGAGAAAAAGAAGTGCAGCCAGTTTAGTGAGTCATTTTGTTTTATTCCATTATAATCCAGAACCAAAGAATAAGGAGTTTTTGGCTCCATTGAAACAATGGAAATAGGAAACAATGATTTCACATAGTTATAATTCGTATATAAAGGTACTTGCCTCAAATCCAAAACACGCGAAGCAATAGGAAAGCTCGACCGGAAACCCTCGAATCTTCCAACTAGGTCGAAAACATAAGAATAACATAATCACTATAAGATCGATCGCAAGGAAGATGCAAAACACACGAAATTCTCAATAAGAATTCGTAGAGACGAAGGATCGAACACTTAGGGCTCAATATTTTCCAAAGAATATCAAGAACATTATCCGAACCCGAATACGGTAAGAAATACGAATCAAATCATAGGGAGAGAATCAATACAACCGGTTGATAATATACAACAGCACGATTCATGAAGAACAACCCGAATCTTGAAGATTCACAAAATATAAAGGAAGGGTTTACAAGATGATTACCTCAAATCGAAGACGAAGAACACGGACTGATGATGTTAATCAACACTAAGAACTAAAGGAAGATGTAAACTTGGAGTTACAAGACTCTAAAATCGCCCCTAGATCGCCCACAAATCACCTCAGCCGCGGAGGAGTGAAAAAAAGGTGAAAAATGACGAACACGGTCAACCCTCAGTATATAAATACCTGCGCGTGAGTTACGTACGTTAACCAAGAAGAATAACGTACGTTACCTGTATTACGTACGTAATGCATCAAAGATTACGTACGTAATCGATAACCAGACCCTTCTGTCCGAAATAGCGAAGACCCTTACGTACGTTATGGCGAGGGCTTAACGTACGTAAGGAGCACAGTTAACGTGCGCTATGATCAACACATAGCGTGCGCTATCGACGACCAGAACTCATTGTCTGAACTGGTAAGACCCTTACGCACGTAAAGAGAATGTCTTAACGTACGTAAGTCGCATGATTATAATGTACGTTATGCTTATAGCATAGCGTACGTAAGTCACTTAGCAGTTCCATAACTGCTAAGTTCAGCTCGTCGCGTACGAGCGCGACGAAACCGCGAAACGACAATTACAACACAAGATGAGGACATGCATACAAAGAATGCAGAACGATGGATTCAAGAGTTAAAAGAAAGTACGATTCCGACAACCCGAAGGTTCGGAATACGATAACAAAAGTAATCACCCCCCAAACTTTAGGAAATTACGAAATGGCCCAAAATGTCCGTAAGTCACGATTTGACATCAAGCAACTAAACCGAAGCTCACAACACGCATAATAAAGCTCAACGGACTTATAGGAAACACGAAACCATAGTTTTGAACCATCATCACACGAAATGAACCAAATAGCGTGAAAAGTCGCTCAAAACACGGATTCGGGTAAAACAGCCCCGGAACAACTCGGATGACCAAACACGCAGAACGAAACATTATCAAAATGTCAAAACGCTCGCAAGTGAGATTCTGGAAACCAGAAAGATGCCAAAAACAAAAAAGTACCGAAAGAGAAAATCACGGGTATTACATTCTACCCTCCTTAAAAGAAGTTTCGTCCCGAAACTTAAAATAGAGAGCGATGGAACAATAGTTTCAAACAAAAATTACAAGAATCAAATTCGGATGTGGAAAGGCCACAATAATCCACGAGATTTAGCAAAACAGCTATGAAATTCGTTCGGAGGACGGTAGGCTAAGTAAAACTAGGTAGTTTAAAACCGTCGAGGGGATCACAATTGAATTACCAACAATGAAAGGTCACACAATACTGAAAATATCAAGAAAAGTACGGGTAATACATTCCCACATACTAAAAAGATATTACGACCCGAAAACATAGAACAACAAGAGTTGGAAACGTAAAGCAATGAAACGAAAAACGATCGAAGTCACGATTGTTTGAAACAGCAACGATTAAGACATAGTACAAAATCTTCATTCTCCCATGCTAGGATCTTCAGAAGGAAACATAGGGTTTCGGGACACTTTCCGGTCACTAGCTCTGCTCTCTCTTAGGGCGGCATTCTTTGCCAATTCGGAAACTGTCTCACAGTGTTTTTCTCGATGATCTTCACACCCGCACCGGTAACAAGTCAAGAGTGGAGAGGGACAATTTACACGAATATGTCCCTGACAGTTACAGTTGAAACATCTTCTCTTCTTACCGAGAATTAGCGATGCTAGTTTGGGATTTCCAGCACTCACTCCCGACCGCGAAGACGACACCTTCGAACGACGTGAGGGCTTGGGAGCCTTTATCTCTTCACCGCCCAGAAATTTTCCCGATGTCCTCGGTCTCTTTGCTTCGCTCATGGGCTCGATCACTGAGGATATTTCATAGGATATCGTTTGATCTTGATACTCCTTCACTGTAGCATGGATAGTTGTCGTACGAACCACCTTGTCGCTTCCACTTCCGTCATCACACTTACGTCCGCCAAGGCTCGACATACTAATACAGATAGTACCATTCAGCATTATCAAATAATCGATTAAATGCAAGATACCACAATTATCAACACAAGGTTTAGTTAACATCTATAGAATAACGTAAAGCATAAAGTTTTCTGAAGTCAATCCCGAGTCCTTCGACGAGGACAATCATTATATGCATGCACTTAATGAAAACAAATTTTTGAAAAAAAAGAGAGCGAGTCACGTTAGGCCCAAAGCTTGTAAATACTGTCCTTTATTTGGAAGAGGGAGTTTATACAACGACTTTAAAAATTATTTTCGAGTAATGTATAAAAGAAAACTGAAAGTTGAATAGTAACTAATTTGAAATATTTCAAGTGTTGAGTTCCAAATACCACAATTTGAAAATCTTTCCTCTTCTACCAAAATGTCTAATCGAAAGGATTTTTCACCAAAATACATGACCATTTGACATGACTACATTAAATCATGGGTTTTCACAATATTATAAAATATCGTAGCACCACTTTAAAATGTTCGTGACATTACAGCACCGTGGGCCCCGCACCGGAACCCACAAGGCTAAAAACCATTTTTAAAACGTTCAAAATGCCAAAATATCGATGACGGTAGTATTTTCAAATAATCACAGAAATCATTTATAAAATATCAAAGACCGTTATAAGAATACCGTCAAAACATGCAAGACCAAAATGCCAAAACTCGGTTTAGGGAATCGATTTTACGAAATAAAATTCAGTTTGCAAGATACCAAAAGCCATTTCAAATACTCACACAGTGGATAAAATTAACACTCAGAGATTTATTGTAATAAAATGTAGAAATTGGTAAGTACACTCGACTTTCGAAGCATACTAGATAACCATTCTCAATCGGACCGTATACGCATGTTATATCCTAAAACAATAATATCACTAACAAGTTCCAACCCCTTGTTCGCATTAAACACATTAGCACGATATAATCAAATACGTATATAAGGGGACTTACGATCGGGAGGCTTACCATCATGGATTGCCTGAAGATGATGTCGGAACCACGATACTAATCACAACTCTGACGCGCGCGACTTACACAGGACATGGACTTGACCCAACGGCCTAGGTTTTTCGCAAACCTAAGATCTGATACCATATCTGTAACACCCCCAGAATACGACCGGGAATGTCACATGCCGTAGACCCTTCTCACAAGGATCTATCAGGCTAAACTCCAATAGACCACTCAAAGATTGACCGACCGGGGTCAATCTAATTACAAAGCAGACCGACAAGGTCATTAAACAATTCAGAACTAATGACATTCACATCTCAATGACAATAATAAACTTGAATACAGAAAGAAATGACAACTAAATTTAATAAATGAAAACTACACCCATGCAAGGGTGAATACTCGACCAAAATGAAAACAAAAGAAAAAGACTCTGACTCTTGTGTGATTAGCATCGTCGTCTTTCATCTCCTTCCAAGCCAATCCCGTGACCACTCCCGAGCAGCCAAAACCTGAGCGCATAACAGGCACCCACCCCCCAAAAACTCGGGGGTTAGCAAACTGGAATTTTGCTAGTGCAAGTACATAATATACAAGATATACGAACAATAACAACACAAAACTCAACAGTCGCGAAGCCTTAATACAAACCACGCATTCCCATAGTTAACACAGAATAGCACTCGCATACACAAGGTGAAAGATAATCACATAGTCATATTCTCTTTACGGAACATAACACCAATGAAACTTTTAACGAGCCCAAGGAGTCAAAAGATCTAGTTTGAAAATCCCCTCTTATAAAGGAAAAGCATTTTGATAAGATAATTTGAAAACGTTATTATTGACTCGGGCCGCCCTGGGGTTTTGAAAATCGAATGGGAATACTTTTAGAAAATAGCTTCAAAAGCTCTCTGGTCATCGACCCAGCATGTAGAAAACAATTTGCAAGAAAACCATTACAACATTATTCGGGGTCCTCGACCCAATTTGTAAAATACTATCACAAGCGAATCATTACAACATCTCACGGGGTTCTCGGCCCAATCCAAATACTATCATCACGAGACCAAATCTTAACATCCCACGGGGTCCTCGACCCAATACACAGAATAATCATCACAGTACAATCAAAGGCACAACCTCTCATTCGACAAATCCTGCTCAAGACCCCCGATTAATTAACCCTCGGAGATCTCATCAAATATCCTTGATTAATTAACCTTGATACCAACATCGAAAACAAGTTGAAACAAACTTTCAGAAACATGAACCGCGGTCTATATCAAGACCAACATTTTAAAGCGAGTTTGAAGAACTTAAATTATGAAAATCGTTCGGTAATGGGGTCTTAGCTATCACTCAAATATCCGTAACCAATAAGCCTGCCAGGCGCCTCCCTTGCACACCTGTGCACCGGCGTTCACTCCACTATGTTGGCCGCCCCTTGAACATGTCACCGCGCCGGCGATCACTCCCACAAGAGTCGCCCCTTGCACGCGCATTAGTAACACTGGTGTTCACCAAACATATGGAGCCGCACATTGCAGCGTACACCAGGCCGGAGTACACACCCCGCCCTCAGAGGTTCCCGGATACGACGTCTCTCACAATAAGTTTTCACATTGTTACAAACATCAAGTACACAATCATTCGTTGCAACAATTATCAAATCAATACACCAATTCACATAATTTATCCGTCAGTCCCCAACCACACAAATAAACAACAATACGCACGTTATCAATCAAGATTCAACACAATAAGTCTTCGGCAAATCCAACCGACATTACACATATTATCTCTATAAATATGATTCGTACTTTAATCCAAGTTGAACACGTCAACTAGCATCGATATTAATCACACGACATATGTATCTGTATATCTATATACATACATACTTACATATATATATATATATATATATATATATATATATATATATATATAGATATATATATCTATATATATATACGTATACCTTTATACATACATATATTTAACATATAAATATATATAATTCACACACTTCGTCAACAATGATTTCACATTATAATCCAGAACCAAAGAATAAGGAGTCTTTGGCTCCATTGAAACAATGGAAATAGGAAACAATGATTTCACATAGTTATAATTCGTATATAAAGGTACTTGCCTCAAATCCAAAGCACGCGAAGCAACGGGAAAGCTCGACCGGAAACCCCGGAATCTTCCAACTAGGTCGAAAACACAAGAATAACATAATCACTATAAGATCGATCGCAAGGAAGATGCAAAACACACGAAATTCTCAACAAGAATTCATAGAGACGAAGGATCGAACACTTGGGGCTTAATATTTCCCAAAGAATATCAAAAACATTATCCGAACCCGAATACGTTAAGAAATACGAATCAAATCATAGGGAGATAATCAATACAACCGATTGATGATATAAAACAGGACGATTCATGAAGAACAACCCGAATCTTGAAGATTCACGAAATATAAAGGAAGGGTTTACAAGATGATTACCTCGAATCGAAGACGAAGAACACGGACTGATGATGTTAATCAACACCAAGAACTAAAGGAAGATGTAAACTTGGAGTTACAGGACTCCAAAATCGCCCCTAGATCGCCCACAAATCACCTCAGCCGTGGAGGAGTGAAAAAAGGGTGAAAAATGACAAACACGGTCAACCCTTAGTATATAAATACCTGCGCGTGAGTTACGTACGTTAACCAAGAAGAATAACGTATGTTACCTATATTACGTAAGTAATGAATCAAAGATTATGTACGTAATCGATAACCAGACCCTCCTGTCCAACATAGCGAAGACCCTTACGTACGTTATGGCAAGGGCTTAACGTATGTAAGGAGCACAGTTAACGTGCGCTATGATCATCACATAGCGTGCGCTATCGACGGCCAAAACTCAATGTCTGGACTGGTAAGACCCTTACATACGTAAAAGGAAGGTCTTAACGTACGTAAGTCGCATGATGATAACGTACGTTATGCTTATAGCATAGCGTACGTAAGTCACTTATCAGTTCCAGAACTGCTAAGTTCAGCTCATCGCGTACGAGCGCGACGAAACCGCGAAACGACAATTACAAAACAAGATGAGGACATGCATACGAAGAGTGCAGAACGATGGATTCAAGCGTTAAAAGAAAGTACGATTCCGAAAACCCAAAGGTTCGGAATACGATAACAAAAGTAATCACCCCCAAACTTTAAGAAATTACGAAACGTCCCAAAACGTCCGTAAATCACGATATGACATCAAGCAACTAAACCGAAGCTCACAACACGCATAATAAAGCTCAGCGGACTTATAGGAAACACAAAACCATAGTTTCGAACCATCATCACACGAAATGAACCAAATAGCGGGAAAAGTCGCTCAAAACACGGATTCGGGTAAAACAGCCCCGGAACAACTCGGATGACCAAACACGCAGAACGAAACATTATCAAAATGTCAAAACGCTCGCAAGTGAGCTTCTAGAAACCAGAAAGATGCCAAAAACGAAAAAGTACCGAAAGTGAAAATCACGGGTATTACAAGTTTGAAGCGTTTGTGGCTTTGGACAAAAGTTGCCTTGAAGGACGGCCAAGCAACCACTTTTGAGCTATGTGAAGAAGCTTTTGGATCAACTAAAAAACAGTGTCTGTTTTTATCGGACATCAATGCTTTACGCTCTGGAGGTGAAATATCAGGGTTTGTCATTTGCATTTTTATCAAGTAAGTGTCTAGTCTAAGTTCAAAAATTATTCGTTGACTTTGTCAATATTTTTTTAATTTTGTTTAGATTCGTGTTAATAATTTTTACTTTTTATATAGTTTATTGGAGCAATTTTTGAAAAAGAACAAGATGTCTGAAATGGTAGCATTCGTTGATCCTGCCAACATAGGCGCCCTCGGTTGTGGTAATGATGGAAAGAGGTCGCGTGCGCTATCTTTCAGATTCAAGAATGCTAAACCAGGCCAATTTTTTCTGCTGCCTTATAACAGTGTGTGAGTACTTGTTTTTATATTTTTTTGCCATCTATATTATTTATAAAAAAAATATATCTGTTTTTTGACTTGTGCTATTATTATTAATATCCATCTATATTTATGGAGTTCACGATTTACTAGGAATCATTGGGCGCTAACTATTGTCAATCCAGATTCACAAATAGTTTACCAAATGGATCTGTTGAAGCGCCGAATTGCTAGTGAAGAATGAATTGAAGTGATTGATAAGTGAGTATCTCATCATAAATTTATTTAATTTTAAATTGCTTTAACAATTAAGGAAAAAATCTAGTAGTTGATTTATATTATATTGTGGTAGTGCCATCACACTTTACAAGGACAGTGCCAAGAAGATGCTAAAGAAGAAAATAGTGTGGGAGAATCTTTCGGTAATATAGTTTTCGTATATTCATCGGTTTCTTTGATTTCCACAAGAGTAGTGTAGATATATATAAAAAAATTTATGTTCTTCAGGGTGTTCCTCTCCAAACTGGGAACCACGACTGTGGTTTATTTGTTATGCACTATATGAAAGATATATGCCTGGATAAGGAATTTAAATTTCATGTGAAGGTAAAAATTGAATTTTGTTAAGCCTTGCATATATGTCCTTGTGTTCTGTGATGAAGATATGTGACTTGCAGTATTTTTGTTCTATTTTTCAGTGGCGGCGGAGGAGCAACATGGCATATGGCATCGATGACCTCAATGAGATAAGGATTGACTGTGCGAAGCACTTCATGAAGAATCATGCTCATTAAACTGTCATATAAATGTGTATTTTTGGTTGTTGGAATTTACTGAATATTAGTTTGGTTGGATAGTAATTGGTTTGGATTGTTTTGTGTCTTCTTGTAATGGTTGTTGATGGCATAGTATAGCCTAGTTTTGTTTGTATATATAAAACCATTGTGTAGTATGCTTTTAGATAATACCCAAGCTTCACAAAAGTATCGTGTGTTCTAATAAAAGCAATGCCTTTAAAAACCAAACCATTGTCAAAATAAAGCTCATACAACAGCAGGGGAAAAAACCATTGTCTAGTGCCACAGAATGAAAAAAATAAACATTGCAAAAACATTATATGTAGATATTCAGACAACATTCTGAAAACCTGAAGACCATTGTTAAACAACTAAAGGCACATTATGACAAAAATTTGCAGGGTTTAATACAATATAGTGAGACAACATGTTTTAAATACTATACCGTTGTCTAGATGAGTCAAACCCAACTATTCTCCACTAAACAAAGCATTGTCTAACATAAAAACAACAACTATATTTGCAGAAGAAACCATTGTACAAAGATAATTAAAATAAGGTGTTTGCAATTTAAAAGTGTAGTGTGAAAGACATATCACAACGGTATTGGTAAATGAAACTCTTGTATAAGGTCTGATGGAATTAGAGTTTGCACTGAAGAAACCATTGTCTTCTTTATCTAACAATAACCAAAATTAAATGAAAAGGCTCGTTGTAGGTCTTGATTTACTACACTTTCTATAAGGACTGTTGTTGTTATTAGATATGAGACAACATTTTTGTAAGTAGTGACTGTAGTCGAAAGGCGATTCACACAACAGATTTCGTACCATTGTCTGAGGCACCTAAGAGACGGCGTCTCAATAGACAACGGGAAAACAGGAGGTTACACAACGGGCAAAACCCGTTGTCTGATGCAATTTTTCTTGTAGTGACGGGGTCTGTCCACTATTGCGTTATCCAACTAATACCCATAAGGTTGATCGTACCATACGCATAATCATCCAATGATTATCAATCAAACTTATACTAGTATATTAATCACTTGAGTCTTCACTCTACGTAATATTGACCAGGGACATATGAATAATCTTATTATCCGTGAACAACAATTATTCAATTATAATTTTAAAACATGCACACATTATAATAATTAACTAGAAATAGATGTTATCAAATAACTTTATTTAAATGTGACAATTACAAATCTACGTACATAAGATGTCCTAGGGCACTATTCCCAACAATCTCCCACCACTACTACAAAACAGGCTTTTAACAGCGGTTAAAATAACCAATTAACGGCGGTTCCGGAACCGCCGTTATATGTACCGCTGTTAATTTTAACAGCGGTTTTGAAAACCGCCATTGAATTTGTCAAATAACAGAGGTTCATAATAACCGATGTTAAATGCGTTACGGCGGTTTCTAATAACCGCTGTTAAAATTGCCATTTAACAGCGGTTATAGGTAACCGCTTTTAAATCTGATACTTAACAGCGGTTATAGAACCGCCGTTAATTTTACAAATAACAGCGGTTTCGGAGGAACCGCTGTTGAAGTTTGTCCAGATTTTACCCAAATTTTTGCATTATTTTGCACAATCCAGTACCTGAATCGGATCAAACTAATCAATAAACCACCAATTCATCGAATCCAAACACACCGAAAAGAACTAACCAACACCAAATTCATTGAACCACCAATTCATTGAAAAAGATAATACAAAAAAACCCCATTCATCCAAAATAATTCATACAAATATCAAATGTACAATTCATACAAATAATTCACACAAAAACACCAAAATCATGCCGCGAGACAATTTCGAACCTCCAAGAAATAAAGTCCCCAATCAACTCGAATTTTATCAAAAACATCTTCAGACAGTGCTCCAACATCATCAAACATCTGCACATATAAACGTATAATAAACAAACATTAAATGTAAAAGAGTAAACAGTTTTATCACCACTTCATGTTAAAAATATACTACCTCCATCCAACCATCCAAAATATGCGCTCGGACGATAATCGACATCCAGTGCATAACATAATAACCACACTCCTAACCTCCATTTTGTTTATTACACAAACAAAATAAGACACAATTATATGAGTGGCTTTCAATAAATAAAATCAACACACAACATACACAGTTAAAAAACTCACGCACTGACACAAACACATAAAGCACACAAGCCCACAATGCACAAAACACACACACACACACACACACACACACACACACACACACACACACACACACACACACACACCCACACACTTCACACACACTGCACACAAACATACACAAACACACACATACACACAATAGCCACACACACACACATTACATACAAACATACATACACACACACACACAACACACACACACACACACACACAATACACATCACACAAACACAAACACACACAGTACACAAACACACACACACACACACACACTGCACAAACAAAAAAAAACAACACAAAAACACAAACTGCACACAGCATAAACACAATACACACACAAACAGAAAAAAAACACAAACATAAACACACACAACACACACAGTACACACAGCACACACACACACATACTGCACACAAACACAGACATACACACAGTACACACACATTGCACACAAACACACACACTACACAAACAGAACAAAAAAAACATAAACACACACACACACATACTGCACAGCTAAACACAATACACATACAAACAGAAAAAAAAACACAAACATAAACACACACAACACACACAGTACACACAGCACACACACACACACATACTGCACACAAACACACACATACACACAGTACACACACACACATTGCACACAAACAAACAGACACACACACACATAGTACACACACACACTGCACAAACAGAAAAAAAAACACAAACACACACACACATACTGCACAACTAAACACACAATACACACACAAAGAGAAAAAAAACACAAACACACAATACACACACAAACATAAACACATACAACACACACAGTACACACAGCACACACACACACACACTGCACACAAACACACATTATTGGTAAGGCTAACGAAAACTTGCAATCACTTAAAACTAGGAGTTCTAAAAAAATTTCCACAACTTTCCCAAATACAGAAGGCCGGAAACCAAATTCGCGAGATCTTTTGCAGCACTTTCCAGATTATGAGGGGGTAACAGTCCTATTTCAGACGAATTCCCATGATTTCTCAAGTCAATAAGTATCATTCTCCACTCTGCATCTATGACAAGCTATGGTTTTATTGAAGACAGGAATCGATATTATATAGAAAAAAAGGATAACGTACAATCTATCCCTTGGTTCTCATTCTCATATTCTGAAATATACATATATAAATGTCATGTGCTCAACTTGTTGACTTGTTCACGGAGTTTCAGGATTCTATGTCGGACAACCCGTGATCTTACTCTGGATCTCAGGTTTATGGCCTCCCCAAGACTCGAACCATGTACAGTCTAGTGGAACCAAGGGTCCAGACCATGCAATGAATCATATGTAACCTGGAAGGTACAGGATTCAGTTCGAGTCTTGGGGAGGACATGAAACATGGGACAGGCCAAGCGTAAGATTATGAGATGTCTGTCACGATTCATGAAACCGTAGCCAAACACAACATATTGAGCAATTTTATTCTTACATATTGAAGCAATGAAAAATGATTTTATCATATTCAATCCAAAGCACTTGTTGAAGGAGGGAGCCCAAGATCGTTACTTGACACCAATAAAAACACAACATAACAAGCAGGGGCTTTTACTCAATCCCAACGTGGTTTAAGGTTCATGAAAAAATGGTTTAAACATCAATACTAGAAGCGCAAGTTGAGACTTTGCTAGTTTCCAATCAAATAAGGATCAAAAACAGAAAACAACAACAACAAAAAAAACGGAAGCAACAAAGCCCGGATCCATAATGGCTCACGCTCAACCAATCAAAGATGAAATAAAAATGAGAACAGTGATCAACCAGATACACAACTAACATAATCTTCTTACAGGCCAACACAAAATAGACATTCTTGTCTACTATTCATTCACACACTCACTCACAGCACACACAACACACACTGTACACAAACACACACACACACACACACACAGCACACACACTGCCACTGCACACACACACTGCATAGAAAAAAAACAACACAAACAAACGGACACTTCATACATGATATGTTGGGAGAAGATCCTTAAGACGAAAGTTAACATCTATCCCAAAGGGAGAAGATCCTTACGACGTTAACCACGTCTATCCCAAAATAATTCGTGTTTCCAAAAACAATGTTGTCGTACACACTCAAATATTTACACACACACACACACACTGCACGCACACACACACTGCCCACACACAAAACACAAACACAAAGAAACACAAACACATAAACACAAAGACACACACACACACTCACAACACACACAACACACACTGCACATAAACACACACAAACACAAACACACACACACACACAGCACACACACTGCCACTGCACACACACACACACACTGCATAGAAAAAAACCAACACAAACAAACGGACACTTCATACACGATATGTTGGGAGAAGATCCTTAAGACGAAATTTAACATCTATCCCAAAGGGAGAAGATCCTTACGACGTTAACCACGTCTATCCCAAAATAATTCGTGTTTCCAAAAACAATATTGTCGTACACAGTCAAATATTTACACACACAAACACACATATTTACACTCATGTAATTAAATGTATTACCTTGGGATATATCCAACCAACGGCCTGCTTTGATTTACTTGTATGCATACCATACATGGTCTTGAATTTGGTCACGACACTGCTTAAAAGTAACAATAATATATTGAGTCGTTGATATAAAATTTTAAAGCAAATATGTTATAAATAAAATCTTACTTTTGGAGTATGGCCTTAATGCGAGAGTCAGGCCTACTATGTAGTGAGTAAAATATAATAGTTCCTCTTGCTGGCACAATGACCAGAAGTTGCCAATGATGCCTACATAGATAAATGCATTTGAAAAAAAGAACATATTACTACAGTATGTTGTAAAAAAAAGGAAATAGTTTTGTTAAAATGAAAATATTTTGAAATTTACAATCTTTTATCTTACTTATGATGGTAAGCTCCCACGTATATTTACTTCTTCGACTCAAGCATACGCGTCGATATATATCTCGAGATCTCCTCTCCCCTCTGTCCCATATTTTGTATGGATTGAGGATCAAAATATCCATACAAAACCTTGTCCATCGTGCCCACATTCATATCAGACAAATACCTAATTTGTTAAGCAAAATATTAATATAAAAAAAAACACTCCACACACTGCACACAAACACACACACACACACATTAAAAATACACACACACACACTGCACACACACACACACACACACACTGCCACACAATAAAAACACACACACTGCACACAAACACACACACACACACACACACTGCACATACACACACACAGTGCACACACAAACACACACTGCACACACACACACTGCACACACTGCACGCAGTAAAAAAAACACTGCCACACAGTACACACACACACACACTGCACACACACAGCACATACAAACACACACACACACACACACACTGTACACACACATACTACGAATGTAGAAAAATTCCATAAAGGAAATTACTCACATAGTCCAAAGCTGTAAAACTGATAAACTAAGCCACTCCTTTCCTTGAACGATCTCTAAAATATCAGTGTGAGCGATGTACAATGGAACATCATCACCACCACAGCCAAAGATAGCTGTATCCCACGGCACTAGTATCAGATTATTGTATAAACTCGACGCAGCACTAAGTAAGTCCTTCATGATGTCTTCTTTGGTCCTCGACCCGTCATTGTGACGAGCCTGCTTCTTTGGTCGCTGAATATCCTATTTCATATAGTATAGTGTAAAATACAAGTAAATTTGAAATAATTTATTTTGTTTTCTTTCCATTGTAACTTCAGAAAGGATGAAGGATAAACGTATCTATTGAATACTATATAAACTCATTAATAATGACCTGAACCTATATCTATTTTTTGAATATTAAAAAGAGAAGAATTGGTGCGAATTTCTTCTATATTGAATAAAGAATATTCATTCATCAAATCATTCACTCCATAGTCTGATAAATCTTTTAAAGAACTGATTAATCAAACGAGAATAAAGATAGAGTCCAATTCTACATGTCAATACATGTCAGGGGTTAAAATATTTATATATATATATATATATATATACTATCTAAATATATACTCCAATAAAGTCAATAAAACAAAAAAAGAATAGGGCTTATTACTTTTTATTTATTATTATTCCTACATGTTTCCATTCCTTTGGGATGTTACTACGCATTTTGGTTGCATTTAATCTTTTCCATATTAAAAATCATAATCAATTTATATTTGATTGATTTTGCAATAATGTTTGGTAGTTACTAAAAAGAAAAAGAAAATATTTACCTTTGAAAAATCGGAGAAAATAAAATCTCGTGGCCATGTAATAAATCCACCTAAAGCCTCCCCCATGACTCTCACCTCATCAGTCGCCACAGGGACTTCAGCGCTGGCATCTACGACCTCCTCAACCACTACCTTATTCAAATGAGCTGGTAAAGGAGCACAATGTAGAGTCGAATCGCCCTGAATAACCCTACCGATAGCAACTAGACGGGGAGGATGCTCGTCCACATAAAATCCAACTCGATGAGTGTCTCCAGTCACAGGCCTCTCTCCGGAAGTGCCAGAAATAGCATCAGCACAACTCCCCTTCGTGCTAACACGAGTAACCTCATCCGGTGTATGAATATCAACAGGCCGCTGGGAACTAGCACCCATTGTTTGGCCGAACTCTTTCATCAATGTCTTTGTGACATCAAGGGTGATCTCTTTCCTTAGCTGCTCCAACACATATTTACTTACAGAAGACGTCGGTCCACATGATCGTCCAAAGTAATCGCGAATACCCACACCAAAACCAATGCCACGAACACGACCAGGGTGCTCGGGTCTCCCAATGGCAGCCGCCAATATATCCTGTCGTCCCTCAGGAATGAAGGTACCTTGTGTATAATGCTTCTCCAAATCATCCTACAAAAATTTAATTTGGCACCATATTACAAAGTTTTGAAATATGCAAACAACTGATACAAGTTGATGAAGGAAAAAAACAATACAAGAATGCAGATAAAAATAATTAGGTAGAAAAGTGGTTATTTACATTTAATAAAGCAAATAATTTACCTCAAATTTTTAATGTTTGCTAACACTTAGCAACAAAAAAGTGGAGCTTTTAATTTTTCTTACAAGAAAAAATAATTCTTAAAAAAGAACTTACAATCCTCTCGACAATCTCCCGTGCAGCATCGGATGACGTACCCTCCCGTCTTTTTGTATGACCAAGCTTCCACCTTTGATGACGCGTAGGTGGAGACGGGGGATCAATAACAATTTCTTCTTCAGATTTAGATACTTCTCGACGCTCCTTCATCTTCCTCTCCATCTCCCATATATCCACCAAGTCTTACCTCCTCGAGCCATATAATGCGGAATGTTCATTTTTGCTAATTCTTGTTTCTTACTTCTTTGTTCCTGATACAAGTATCAAATAATCCATAAAAAATTTTATAAATATTTTCAAATTCAAAACATTTTTTTCATATTTTTTGTTCTTAATTAGAAATAGGTTCTAAATTAGAAATTGTTTTATTTGATTCTTGTAAAATTAATCAGATTATTGTACAATCCTTTTATGAATATTGTAATATATATATATATATATATTAAATATTTTCAAATTTAAAACATTTTTTTATTTCAGATTTTATGTTATTAATTAGAAATTATTTTATTTGATTGTGCGTTCATTATTTTTAGCATTGAACTTTAAAAAAAAACTTAAAATATTTTTTTATTTCAGATTTTATATTATTAATTAGAAATTATTTTATTTGATTGTCGTTCATTATTTTGACATTGAACTTAAAAAAACTTAAAACATTTTTTATTTAAGATTTTATGTTATTAATTAGAAATTATGTTATTTGATTGTGCGTTCATTATTTTCAGCATTGAACTTTAAAAAAAAAAACTTAAAACGTTTTTTTATTTCAGATTTTATGTTATTAATTAGAAATTATTTTATTTGATTGTGCGTTCATTATTTTCAGCATTGAACTTTAAAAAAAAACTTAAAACATTTTTTTCAGTTTTACCTCCCAAGCGGAGTCCTCACGAATCTTTTTGAAATCTCTCCAGTCCTCCTCGGAGATACCATACTTGTCACAATGACATTTTTCTTTGCTTGGACCATATATGTACTCACCGGTCAAATCAGACTTAAATTATCTCCATTTTACTCCAATTGACTGTAAACACGTCTTCTGAAAATGACCAAGATTGCTAATCTGGCTACAATCAAAATTGGCCTACATATTGACAATTAAAACTAGAGTTAGCCACACACACAAATACACACACAACATAAACACACACACAGAGACAGTACACAAACACACACACACAGCACAAAAACACACGCACACACACTGCGACACACACAAAAAAACACACACACAACATACAACAAACACACACACACTGCCACACACACACAAACACACACACATCACACAAACACACACACACACACACACACACACACACACACACACACACACACACACATTGCCCCACACACACAAACACACACACACACACACTGCCACACACACACAAACACACACAAAAAAACACACACACAGCATACAACAAACACACACACACTGCCACACACACATAAACACACACACATCACACATACACACACACACACACTGCCACACACAAACACACACACACAGCACAAAAACATACAAACACACACTGCCACACACACAAAAAAACACACACAGCATACAACAAACACACACACTGCCACACACACAAACACACACACATCACACAAACGCACACACACACTGCCACACACACATAAACACACACACACAGCACAAAAACACACACACACACACACACAGTGCCACACACACAACATAAAAAACACACACACAGCATAAAAAACACACACACACAGCACACAGCATAAAAAACAAACACACACACAGCATAAAAAACATACACACATCACACAAACACACACACACACACTGCCACACACACACACACACACAGCACAAACACACACACACACACACACACACACTGCCACACACACAAAACACACACACACACACACACAGCATAAAAAACACACACACAACATAAAAAACACACACACACACAACACAGCATAAAACACACACACACACAACATAAAAAACAAACACACAACACACAAACACACACATCATAAAAAACACACACACACAGCACACAAACACACACACAGCACAAACACACACACACACACACACACACACAGCACACAAACACACACACAAACACACACACACACACAGCACAAACACACACAAAGACACACACACACAGCCACACACACAAAAAAAACACACACACAGCATAAAAAAAACACACACACACATAAAAAACACACACACAGCATAAAAAACACACACACACACACAGCACACAAACACACACAGAGCATAAAACACACACACACACAGCACACAAACACACACAGCACAAAAACACACACACACACACAGCGCGCACACACACACACACACACACAGCACAAAATCACACACACACACACACACACACACACACACACACACTGCCACACACACAAACACAGCACAAAAAGCACAAAAAACACACACAGTACACACAAAATTCTTAATACAAAAAGAGAGTCATGTACCAATATATCCTGCCACAACATTTCTTTATCCGGCTTGTCAGGTACTTGCTTCCAACTCTTGTACAGTACCGAGACATGATCTTTGGCAAGTTTTCCCAAGTACGTACTTAACTTCAATTTGTGTTCGTATTTGATCTTTCCCTGTACTGATCAATGTGAAGAGGTAATTTTTTTCCGTCAACACGGCGTTTCGACATACTTCTACATCGCGTGGGATTTCTCGATGTAGAAGTACTACGTGTATGAGCATCGGGAGACTGGGAGGAATGAGGAGAACGAGCGGGAGGAGTGTGAGGGGAACGAGAAGGAGACGCCATGTGCCTGCATTAACAAATAAATTTAATCACCAACCACAATATACATTGCACACATAAAACACACACAACGCACACACACACACACTGCACACATTCACACACTACACACACACATAGTGCACACACACAGACTGCACACACTCACACACACTACGCACACTGCACTCACACACACAATGCATTATCTCTCACACACACACTGCACTCTGCACTCACACACACACTGCACACAAGCACGCATACTGCACGCACACACACACACACGAACACACACTACACACACTGCACTCTCACACACACACACACACTATACAACAATTTATAGTATGGACCTGAGTTCGATTTCAGTTTTTAAGAGTCATTTACAGTTTTCTACAATAATTTTGTAAGTTTTATTTTATTAATAATATTTTTTTTGAACCATTTCTCGATTGTCATTAGTTATCTTATGAGGCTTTTATTGTTTTATTAATATGTAAGTTTTATTGTACGACTCGTACGAGCTGATCATTTTTTAAAATATTGTTATACACACCACACACAGTGCATATACACACACAGACACACATTTTTTTTAGTAACAAATAATGAAATAATCTTAAATACTAAAATATAAAAACTTGATTCTTCATAACAGAACGTTCAACATTAATACTAAAATTCAACAAAACCAACTTCATCATTAACAATGTCACAAAATTGAACATTAATACTACAATTCAACATAATCAACTGTGTCTTCATCATCAACTATCTAACTTGACTCTAGATAGCAATGTTTTCCCATATGCCTTCATCATGATCATCTCGAATGGCATGTATGTCGTCTGCTACATTTTCTTCAACGATACTCGGCACCCGTGTTGATAAAGGAATAAACTCACAAATTTCAAAACTTGACTCTTCAGTTTCATTAATATCCACACTTCTACGCGGAATGACCACTGACAATATTTCATTGCATGGATCCTTGACATAAAACACCTGTTTAGCTTGATATGCCATGATAGAAGGCTCGTCAGTGTAAGCTATCTTATGAAGATCTACCAATGTAAAGCCCAATTCATTGATTACCACACCCGTGTTATTATCAACCCACTTACACTTAAAAATAGGCACTCTAAACTTAACATAATCAAGTTCCCATATATCTTCAATAACTCCATAGTAACTTGTCGATGCCATAACTGGATTTTTATCTTTCGAGCTTGAAAAGTGCATGGACTCGGCTTGAAGAGTAAATCCGCTATTTTGAACCGAACTTTTGTCATTTTGTGACTTTGTATAGAATGAGTACTTATTGATATCATATCCATTCCAAGTTACGACATCGGACTTCGGCCCGTAAGCTAGCCATTTTAACATTTCAGATGCGCTATCACTTTCGGAGATTTGTACCTTAAACCACCTCAAAAAAGTCTTATTATGTTCAATCAACAACCATTTCTCGCTCATTCGGGGATTCTTTGTCTTCAAAAGATTCTTGTGAGTAGACAAGTACGGAAGAACCTCATCAGTGTTATTCAAAACGTACAAATGTGCTTGAAGCACCTCATCGCGATTCTTGGTTAATATTTTAACACCCCGTGTACCCTTTCCATTAAGTTTCCCATCATGTTGAGACTTCGGAAGCCCTACAGATGGTGTTTGTGACATGTAATATGTGCAAAACTCGATTGCTTCTTCTGCAATATACCTCTCAACAATAGATGCTTCTGGACGAAATGGGTTTTTACTATACCCTTTAAAAATCTTCATGTATCGCTCAATCGGAAACATCCATCGCAAATAAATGGGGCCACACTCTTAAATCTCTCTAACTACATGGACATGTAAGTGAACCATAATATCAAAAAAAGGAGGAGGGAAATACATCTCCAATTGGCACAAGATAACAACAGCCTCGTTTTTTCACTCATTCAAAACCAAAGGATCAATCAATTTGCTACATATAGAATTGAAGAAAAAACACAAGCGAGTTATGGCATTTCTCACTTTTTTAGGCAAGACGTCACGTATAGCCACAGCTAGAAGTTGTTGCATCAATACATGAAAGTCATGAGACTTTAAGCCGACCAATGTCAGATTTTGCATCGATACAAGACTCTTAATATTCGACGAATAACCTTGTGGCACTTTAATGCCTTGTAAACAATTACAAAAGCTGATTTTGTCTCTTTTGGATAAAGTATAATATGCCGGGGGAAGATAAGTTCGTTTACCGACTACTTGCGGATGCAACTGAGGACGTATACCCATTTCCTCTAAGTCTTGACAAGCCTGGACACCATCCTTTGTTTTGTGTTTAACATTGAGAAGTGTGCCGATCACACTATCGCAAACATTTTTTTGACATGCATAACATCTATGCAATGTCTAACATCTAGATGTCTCCAGTAAGGAAGATAAAAAATTATTGACCTCTTCTTCCAAATGTTTGTCATAGCAGCCTTCTTTTTAGTTTTTCCAAATATAGTATTTATGTTCTTCACATGATCGTACACTTGCTCACCTGTTAAGGGCATCGGCGCAAATCCATTTTCTGGGAATCCATTAAAAGCTTTTCGCAATCTACGATATGGGTGATGGCGACTGAGAAACCTCCGATGTTGAGTGTAAACTGTTTTATTTCCATGTTTCAACTGGATGTAGCTTGTGTTTTCTTCACATATAGGACATGCATGATGTCCCTTCACACTATATCCACTCAAGTTTCCATATGCAGGAAAGTCATTAATCGTACAAAATAACATTGCACGCAACTTGAAACTTTGTTGGCAGTAACCATCAAACACGTAAATCCCTTCATCCCACATCATTCTCAAGTCATAAATCAACGGACTTAGATAAACATCTATGTCATTTCCTAGTTGTTTTGGTCCTGAAATCATCATTGACAACATAACGTACTTTCATTTCATACATAACTAATGAGGTAGATTATATATCACAAGTAAAACAGGCCAAGAGCTATGCTTGGTGCTTAAGTTACCGAACGGATTCATTCCATTTGTGGAAAGTCCAAGCCTAAGGTTTCTTGCGTCACTCCCGAAATCTGGAAATAAATGATCTATTTTCTTCCATTGTGCAGCATCAGCTGGATGACGAATTAGCCCGTCGCATTTTCTCTCATTTGCATGCCATGTGAGATTCTTTGCATCATCTCTATTAGCAAACAATCTCTTGAACCTTGGAACAATAGGAAGATATCATAACACCTTCGCAGGAGGTCCTTGTTGTGTGTTCTCTCCATCATTCTTCCCTTTATATCGTGATACCCCACACCTAGGACACTTATGCAATTCTTCAAACTCTTTTATGTACAGTATGCAATCATTGGGACAAGTGTGTATTTTTTTATACTCCATACCCATCGGACACAAAACCTTCTTCGCCTCATAGGTACGCTTAGGCATTGTATTGCCTTTTGGTAGCATCTCATTCATCAACTGGAGCAATTCGGTGAAACTTTTGTCACTCCACCCATTTATTGCCTTCAAATTAACCAGCTTCAGCATGGCAGATAGACGTGTGAAATTTTCACACCCCAAATACAATGGAGTCTCTGAATCACTTTTCAACGCATCATAAACATGAGCTCTTTGAAATGATTCTTGTCCGACATCACGAATCATTTCTTCAAATTGATCACCATCTATATCTACATTAGTGTTTCCAGTTGGAACATCTACTATTTCTCCATGCCATATCCACAACGTATAGTTGGTGTTTATCCCCTCACAAACAAGATGTTCACGAATTGTGTCGGCCTCATGTCGTCTCCCATTCATACACTTCACACAAGGGCAAAAGTATTGTTCATAGGGTTCCAAGCGATCTTGTCGAGCAAATTTAAGAAATTGCTCAATTCCATTGTCATACTCCGCACTCGCACGACTTGCATTCATCCAACTTCGATCCATTTCTTCTTTTCTGTTACACATACTATGTTCATCAATTTTCTATTATTTTGTATAAGGGGAAGAATTTCATTTCTATATGATTACTAACTTTTTGAAAATTGTTTTGACAGAGAGAATGACAAAGGTATGGTAGTCCTATAACTGTTGTTTAAAATAGAAACATGAACGACGGTTGTCAAAATAGAATTAACTGTATACTATGTCAACTTATGGCTTTGTCAAGATTGCTAACTCTATCTGCACGAACTGTTGGGAGAAGATCCTTAAGACGAAAGTTAACATCTATCCCAAAGGAAGAAGATCCTTAAGAAGTTAACCAAATCTATCCCAAAATAATTCGTGTTCCACAAAATAGTGTTGTCAAAAGCAACACACATAATTAAACACAAACACTCAACTAAATCGATAAAATTATACGACAAATAAGAAGAAAATAACATGTAAAACTACATTACACACTTACATACACATAGTGCACACGCACATACATATTTTGTCCGTTATGTGCATTTGAATACCACGTTTGTGATTATTATGGTTTTATTGAGGTTTTAACATTATTCTCCAAAACAATCCAGGTATAATTAAAAATCCACACACAAACAATACACACAGCACACACTGCCACACACAATACACACACACACTGCCACACACACACAATACAGCCTCACACACAATACACATACACACACTGCACGCACACACACTGCCACACCTATACATGCACATACACACACAACACACACATATTAAATAGCACACAACAATCCTTAAAAGACTAGATAAAATTACCAAATAGGAACAAAGAAGAGAGTTCGGAATAATTACCAAATAATTCGCGATCAATTGCGAAACATCGGGGAGGTTGCGGGGGTCACGAGGTCGCCAGAGGTTGCGGGGGTTGCGAGGTCGCCGGAGGTCGCGGGTCGACTGTGAAAAGTCGGGGAGTCAGAAGCGTAGGAGGAAGAAAGGAAAAAAGAAGAAAGGAAGAAAGAAAGAAAGAAAATGGACAGTAATTAAATGGAATATTAACAACGATTATTGATAACCGCTGTTGAAAGTAGAAAAAAAATGGCGGTTTTCAAGTAACTGCCGTAAAATTATGAAAAATTAACAGCGGTTATTAAGAAACCACCGTTAATTTTCTTAATTTAACAGCGGCCTGAGGAAAACCGCCATTAACTGTCTTAATTTAACAGCGGTTTCTGTATTAACCGCTGTTAATTTTTTCATAATATTTACGAACCATGCCACCGCACAAATTTAACAGCGGTTTTAACATAACCGTTGTTAATTGTCTGCTGTTAAATGTGTATTTTGTAGTAGTGCACTTGCACTAGGACCATTCATCATGATTCTTAGGCCTATCGATCTAGCATGCTCTTCATGCTTTCCTTATGAGAGAGGCTTGGTAATTGAATCAACAACATTCTCTTCTGTTGCTACTTCGTATATTGTGGTATCTCCCCGCCTGACAATCTCTCTGACTAGGTGATATTTCCTGAGCATATATTTGGAACTATGATGGGACCTAGGCTCTTTACCTTATGCAATAACACCATTATTGTCACAATAAAGGCTTATGCGACCATAGATAGTCGGCACCACTCCTACCTCAGTAACGAACTTCTTGATCCATACGGCTTCCATAGCTGCTTGCGATGCTGCTAGGTACTCAGCTTCTATTATAGAATCAGGAATCGAGCTTTGTTTGGAACTCTTCCAACTCACCAATAGAAACACATAACCAATCTATGATCTAAAATTGTCTCTATCAATTTTGAAACGTGCACCAGACTAACCATTTATAGCCAGGTCGTCTCCCACACCTCCATAAATTAGGAACACATCTCTAGTTCTTCTTAAGTACTTTGGGATGATTTTCACTGCTGTCCAGTGACTTTCACTTGTATTTGATTGCTATCAACTTGTCATGCTAAGGGAAAACGGCACATCTGGTCGAGTACAAATCATGAATACATGATTGATCCAATAGCCAAAGCATATGAAATCTTGCTTATCTGGGCTCGCTCATCAGGAGTCTAAGGACTATGAATCATACTCAGATTAATGCCGTGTGACGTTGACAGGAGTCCTCTCTTAGAGTCCTGCATATTGAACTTATTCAATATCTTGTGAATGTAGGTACTTTGACTCAGACCAATCATTCTCTTTCTTGATCCCAAGAATGTAAGCAGCTTCTCGTAAGTCTTTCATGGAGAAACAACTTCCCAACCAAGTCTTGACTGTCTGCAAGGTGGGTATGTAATTTCCAATGAGTAATATATCATCTACATATAAAACTAGGAAGACAACTGTAATACCCCCATAAATTACCCGGGAATGTCACACGTCGTAGACCCTTCTCACAAGGATCTACCAGGATAAACACCACAAGACAACTAAATGCTTGACCGGTCGGGGTCAAGCTACATAACGACACGGACATATAAGGTCGAATTCAAAATACACGGACCGGAAAGGTCACACGACTAAATCAAACCGAAATAAAACTCCTTACAAAATATACCCACGAAAGGGTCAAAATACAATGCAACGGAACTAGAATATAACTCAACAATACAAAGAACTCTGACTCCTGATTCATTAGTATCGTAGCTTGCCATCTTCCATGCCGACTTCGTGACTGGTCCCTCGAACTAAGCATACCTGAAATGCATGAAATGCATTTTTCCCATTTAAGGGGTTAGCAATTTGAATTTTCTACTAGAAGTATCATAACCATAGAAAATGTAGCAAGCAAACATGAATCACGAATCAGATAGTAACAATCATTCAACAAATATTTTCGAGAGGTTTTAGTAATAAGAAAAAAAACTAAAGTCTTTGAAAATAAAATTAATCATCTTGGGAGTTTCAGAGAACAAAAAGCCTTTGAGACCTCAAGTCCTAAGTTATAAAAATTATCTTCACGATATTAGGATCTCGGCCCAAATCCCATTTCACATCATAATAGTTTCACAAAACAGAAAACCTTTCCAGAAATCATTTAGCCCGGCATGCATTTTTATAAAACTTCATTTTCAAAAACTTTCTTCATCAAAACCTGCTCGTGACCCCGTGATATCTTGCCACGTGTCTTCGTAGGTTCACCAACCCGCACAGATTGAGCCCAACAATTCATTAAATATCAAACATCAAATATGCTTGATCTCTTGCCACATGTCTCCATAGGTTTACCAACCCACACAGATTTAGCCCAATCACAAAAATCACAACAAATAGTCCCTACTCCGTGATCCCTTGCCACGAGTCACCATAGGCCCCATCGAGCCCACATGGTTGGATATACTATGACATGATCCCATGATTTCATGCCATGTGTTCGTCAGCCCCACGCGATTGGACCTAATCACCACATACTAAGTTCCGATCCCATGATCCCTTGCCATGAATTCTCGCAGGTCCCATCGAACCCACACGAGTGAACGTAGAAACACAGTACACAACATTCACATTTCAGCAACAATTTACATGGTTAGTCATTACATCAATCATTACAAACTTTACACAAAAAACACACAAGGCAATATCAACATTCCAACCATCATCACAACCAATACACAGTCAATATATCTCACAATCAACACATAACACAATACACATCCAAGTGAACAATCAAACAAACACGGTTATTACAACCATCACAATTTCACAATGTTGAACATTCAAGATTACCTCAAATACCACCAAACATTCATGACAAACAATTCATAACCAATTCACATGAACCATGATTATGGAGGTAAGCTAATCATCACAACCCAATACGTAATTTCCATTCACAATATACAAATTGTATATGCAAGAAACTTGCCTTAATAATCGATATGTGAATCCTATGAAGAGCACGGTTCGATCGGATACCATCAAAAACCTACAACCTCCATGAGAAACAATGACAACATAATCAATACCAGAATAAATACTAATAACGACGGAACACACACCCAACAACCAAAGAAAACTCATTGAAACATTTAATTGACCATTAGATGTTCAAGGTTTTTCAACAACACAAAAATCATCAACCAGGTAGAATAAATCGAAGATATGGATATACAATCTATATAGTACGATTAACAACATTGTTCAACACCAATTGATTCATCAAAATTGGATTAGAATTGAAATCAAGAACAAAATCCCTAACTCTAGGGATATCAAGAAAATACCCTGATCCAATGAAGAACAACGGATTAGATGTTGATATGATCGTCAAGGATCTTCCAAAACATCCTAGGATGGAGTAAAAATTAACCAAGAATTCGAACCCTAGCCCAAGTCATCCATCCGCAGTGAGAAGAAGAAATGAAATGAAGAATAGGGTCAAAACCCGTCTGTCCTATTTTATACTAATGGAGACGCACGACTGGTCATGCACGACCAACTGCTCGTGCGTCTGGTCGTGCTCAAATTCATAAATCTCAACATGCAGGGTGCTCGTGCGCCAGACAGTGCGTCTGGTCAGGCGTCCCTCACTGCTTGAGCACCGGTGTGTCGCATGAGTACATCACGAGCATCTGCTCGTGTTCCCCTGTGCTTCAAATAAAGGCTAGAATCAAGCCTGATATGGCTCCAAAAGAATGCAGAACTCAACCAATTCGAAAGTAAGAGATCACACGAGCCAACAACACCTTCTATGAGGCAAAACGACCATAGAAAATAACATATTATATCACATTTGCACACACACGGATCTATACGACTTATGCTACGATAAGCCTCATCGATGAATACCACAACATGGTACACCATACATTACGCATAGAGAAATAACTCCAAATAATCATCATCAAAAAAAATATATAGCACAAAACAACAAATAATTCCAGGCAAACGAAAACGAAATTCTCGGATGTTACATTCTACACCACTAAAAATAAGTTTTGTCCTGAAACTTAAAACAAGAAAGCATTCAAGTGAGCAAATAATAAATCTTCGCATGAGATTCAAACCACAAAACCACATTCGAAAAATCCTCACTCGACATCACTGGGCTCTCCCGGACTAGAAGCGGAACCCCAATTTCCCATTATCATACCAATAATTTTTCAATTCACTGCTTGGTGCCCCACTCGACCACACTTGAATAGCTAACCTGTGGTGAACAACAATTTTTTCTGGGTATGGTCAACACAGCTACAGTTGAAACACATCTTTGCACCGCTCATCTTACAAGTTGCGGGAGTAAGACTCTTAGAATGATCAAACTGACGGGGAGTCCTCCCAGAAGAACGATAGGAAACAACAGGCTTATGGAACTCACTCTTCTGGCCCTCTGAAAAACTTCCCGATGTCTTCCACCTCTCACTTTCTGAAGCAGTCCCTGTTACGAAAACGGCCATCTCAATGGCGAAGGCTTGATCCTGATACTCTTTCAAAATAGTACACATGAGAGGAGCCATGCTTTTTCGTATATGGGGTTTCATGCACATATCAAAGTAACGGATCTTGTCTGCATCACTTCTCACTTGCTCACGAACATAACACATCTGTTGATTATAATCGACTATCGTATGGGATATCGACACATCCTGAGGCGTAGCCGAGAAAAACTCGATAATCATGTGCTCTCGGATAGGCCATGGACAATATTCTGCATCCATGGCAATATTGAACTCGGTGTCTCTAGGCACTACGGCCGCCCACCAGTCTGTAGCTTCCTTATCGAGGAGGTACTGGGCAATATGTACCCTCCTTTCATCAGGACAAGCTATCACATCAAATATTCTCCCCAACTGGAAGATCCATCTCTCCCGACCTAACGAGGCGGATGCATTTTCATAATGACTTGGATCCACCTAATATCTGAGAGCTAATTCCGATGCGCACCCTGATTCATCTGCACTAATTGGGTCGCCACCTGCTGAAGAATGGTGGTGGCGCTAACATCAACATTACTTCCAGTTGCTTGCCTCTGATCACGCGATTGGTCTTCATGACCATATGTACTGTGTAACACCTCCAAAACCATATGGGAATATTACACGCCGTAGACCCCTTTTCACGAGGATCGACCAGGCTATACCTTACAAAATGGCCAACTGCTTGCCTGACCAGAGTCAAACAATAAAATAATACAGACCGTTGAGGTCACTTACACGCGAACACACAGACCGATGAGGTCACACAACTTAACCAACAAAATTGAATTATACAACATTACACACACAGGGGTCGAAACACAATACAGCGGAAGACTGAAATCAACTTGGACAACACAACGAAAATCAAAACAACTCTCAACTCTTGATTAGTATCGCAGCTCGTCATCCTCTTGTGCCAATCCTGTGACTTCTCCCTTGGATCTGCATGTACCTAGACGCAAAACAGACATCCACCCCCTGATTACTTGGGGTTAGTAAAACTCTACCGTTTTACTAGTGAAAGTATCAAATCATACGAAATGTAACAAGCAAATAATAATCGTGAATCAAATATAACTATCAAGTATCAAAATATTCCCGGGAGCTTTTCACAAGGGAAGATAAGCTATGAAGCATTCGAATAAGATTATCATCTCGGGAATTTTTAGAATTTCAAAACCTTTAAGACCTCAAGTCCTGATTCACAAAACCTTTCGAAAAACTTTAGGGCCTTAACCCATATCTTGTTTCATAACTCAGCAGTTTACAATACGGAAAACATTTACTCAAGCTTAGGACTCGGTCCAACATTCATTTTCATAAAACTTTTCCTTTCAAAACTTTGATTTGAAAATAATCATGCTCATGACACCGTGATCCACTGTCACGTGTCTCCGTAGGTTCAACAACCCGCACGGACTACACCACGCATAATTAAACAAACATAATCAATTCCGACACCGTGATCCACTGTCACGTGTCTCCGTAGGTTCAACAACCCACACGGACTATTAACCAGACATAACCAATTCCGACATCGTGATCCACTGTCACGTGTCTCCGTAGGCTCAACACCCCGCACGGACTATATCAATCACAACAATCACACACAATGTCCTGACACTGCAGTCCACTGCTACGTGTCACCGTAAGCCCCATTGTGCTAACCCGGTTGGACGCACTGTGTCCAAAACTCATGGTCCACTGCAATGCGTTATCGTAGGCCTCGTCAGACCAGCACGATTGGACCTCAGTGCCTCACTAAGTTCTGACCCCATAGTCCACTGCCACGAATCCTCGTAGGTCCCGTCGAACCAACACGAGTGAACTTAGCGGTCACATACATATTCACATTACATACGATAATGAGCACAGTTAATCAATCACGCTGATCACCACAAAATCGTACATCACACGCACATAACACAATCTCAACACTCGCAACAACTATCATCAATCAACGACACACAACCAACATAACACACATCGGTACACAATACATTGCACAACCAAGTGTACAACCATCCCATATGTACATCGCAATCCTGCACAAATGGCACAAAACCTAACACGTATACCAATATAACGCTATTAGCACAAAGTCTTCAATTTGCGGAATACACAACCAATTCAAACGGAATATATTTATGAAGGTAAGCAAAATCATCATAAATCTCATACGTGATTACTAGTCGCAAGTCGTATAATAAGATACTTGCCTTAATAACCGCTACCGAACGCTCCGAAGAACACAGTTCGACCGGGAAGCTCGAACCCCAAAGAAGGCAACGAACGGAAGGGTTCCGACTCGAGTTCTTCACAAGAATCCGTTCCTAAGTCACAACGATATCAATTCAATCACAATTCTACGAAAACGTATGGAACTTCCCAAGTTCTACCCATTGAAGCATTTTATCGGACACTTTGAGGGCATAGTCCAATTCAATCGATTATTCAAAGAAATACTCAAAAGTTTAGGTGTTCTTACCTTCGATCCGGGTGGAAGATGATGTTAATCTATGATTCCAACTTCCAAAACATGTTGTTATAAGTTGATTCTACTCAAAACCATCAATCTATCGTGAAAAATCATGGAAAGAACGAAGAAAAGTGAAAAATGCCAGATGTGACTCGGTCCAGGCCTTTAAATAGCCGACCCTGGCCGACCGCTTACGTACGTAATCGGCCAAGGCCTACGTACGTAATCGGCCATGGCCGAACTCCCTGTACTAATTCTGCCGACATGTTACGTACGTAACCGGCAGGCTGTTACGTACGTAACAGGCCTTACGGCCGTTACTGCCGGGCCATTACGGCCGTTACTCGGCCAGGTCTGGCCAGCCAGGACTCGGTCGATCCGATGGTCCGAAAAATCCCGAAACTCATACCTGAATGTAAGCCGAAAACACGATTACGAAGTACTCGCAAAGACGAATCCGAACACTAAGAGAACACATGATTCCGACCACCCGAGGGCTCGAAATTCGACAACGGAAGTAATTACCCCAAACTTTTGGAAATTATGAAAATGGCCCAAAACGTCCGAAATACACGATACACGATCGAAACACCAAACCAAAGCTTGCAACATGAACAATAACATCAAATGAACTTACTAGGAACTCAAAACAATAGTTTCGGACGAGATTCGCGAGAATCGAACTCAAGTGCGGAAAAGTCGTTTAAGAACACGGAACTCAACAAAACGATACCGAAACGAACTCGGATAACAAAAAGTGCAGAATTAATCATTCTCAGAATGACGAAACGGTCACAAGCGAGTCGTCGAAACGGACTCCCGCCATAAAAAAAATTACCGGAAATCGAATTTGCGGATATTACATACTGGTAGGGGTGTTCAAAAATATCCGATATCCGATATCCGATCTGAAATATCCGAAAATATGAAGTTCCGGATATCCGAAGTACGGATATCCGGAACTTCGGATTCGGATATCAGATAGTACTTCAGAAAAATAGGATATTCGGATATCTGAAATATCCAAAAAATTCTAAAATTTTTATTTTTTTATATTTTAAATAATATAACGTATTCGGATATTCGGATATCCGATATCCATATCCGAAGTTTTTTTCGGATATTCGGATATCCGATATCTAAATCCGAATATTTTTTTCGAATATAAGGATATCCGAATATAATTCATATTTTTTTCAGATATTCGGATATCGGATATCAAAATCTACTATCCAAATTTTCGGATATCCGAAATTCCGGATATCCGGTTTTGAACACTCCTACGTACTGGGATGGTCTGTGCTCGACAACAAATGAGTTGCATCACCACGCTCATGGCTACTACCACGACTACGACCTCAGCCTCGACTTCTCGGTATACTGAACATACAACCGTTCAGTACAATGAAACATGCATCATTTAACGACATCCTGAAAATACGTACCCAGCACATCATAACAACATATGCTAACAAGTAGTAACACAGAAAAATATCCACTCAGGACAACTAAATGAACACAAGAATCACGACTGTAACATATGGAACTTACGACCGTAACAAAGGAATACTTATGGCGGTAACAAAAGAACACTTACGACCGTAACCCGCTACTCATAAGGCCATAAACTTGAGCAACTCCAAAATAGCTCTGAACGTACGACAGAAAAATACAGAAAGTCACGAAATGCTTACGCATGTTGTTGGAATATTTATTCCACACATTATTTAATTTGTGTTTTGATGATTAAAATTGCTAAACAACAAAACAACATCGAGGCGAAGCAAAACGACGAAGCAGACGAAGACGCAAAAAGTTGCAATCTGGACTGCTTTAGTGCACGCAAGTCATCACACGTTAGCGCATGCTAACGGGAAGTCAACTGCATTCCAGCCAAGTTTCAAAGTAAGCTGAAGTGAAGTCAGCTTATGAGATAACGCACGCTACAAGTTATCATTAACGCACGCTATCGAAGTCTTATGACCGTTGTGAAGGAATTCAAACACAGAATAACATAGGCAATGAAGTCAGCATTAGCGCATGCTACAAAGTATGAATAGCGCACGCTAAGCTGTTTGAATCAAGTCAATCAGAACGTTGGGAAAAGCAGGTCAAAGTCAGCATATCAAACGGATACTTTGACAATCCATGCAACGGATATATTGGATTAGCGCACGCTACAATGTGTTATTAACGCACGCTAATACAAGAAGGTTATATACGTAAGGGAGAAGGCATAACGTACGCTAAAAAAGAAACGAAGCTACTGGACTGAAACTGGGAACAGTCTAGCGCACGCTACAGGCACGCTAAGATATTAGCGCACGCTACCAGAGGAAGGCTGTAACATCCCCAAAACCATATGGGAATATTATACGCCGTAGACCCTTTCCACAAGGATCTACCAGGCTAAACATCCATAAACAACCAAATGCTTGCCCGACCAGGGTCAAACAATAAAATGATACAGACCGATATGGTCACTTACACGTGAATACAAAGACCGATGAGGTCACACAACCCAATCGATAAAACTGACTTAAATAACATTACCCACACAGGGGTCGAAATACAATACAACGGAAGACTGAAATCAACTCTGACAACACAACAAAAATCAAAACATCTCTCGACTCATGATTAGTATCGCAGCTCGTCATCCTCTTGTGCCGATCCTGTGACTGCTCCCCTGAATCTGTACGTACCTGGACGCAAAACAGACATCCACCCCCCGATTACTCGGGGGTTAGTAAAACTCCACTGTTTTACTAGTGCAAGTATCAAATCATACGAAATGTAACAAGCAATTAATAATCGTGATCAAATATAATAATCAAGTATCAAATATTCCCGGGAGATTTTCACAAGGGAAGATAAGCTATGAAGCATTCGAAAATAAGATTATCATCTCGGGAATTTTTAGAATTTCAAAACCTTAAGACCTCAAGTCCTGATTCACAAAACCTTTCGAAAAACTTAAGGGTCTTAACCCAAAACTTATTTCATAATTTAGCAGTTTACAATACCGGAAACATTTCCATAAATCTCGTGGGGCTCGGCCCAACATTCTTTCTTAAAACTTTCTTACAAAAAAGTTTGATTTACAAAACATGGTTCATGACACCGTGATCCCCTGTCACGTGTCTCCGTAGGTTCAACAACCCGCACGGACGTAACCAATCACAACAATCACAACAATCAATCATGCTCATGACTCCGTGATCGCTTGCCACGAGTCTCCGTAGGTTCAACAACCCACACGGATTGAGCAAACACAACAATCACAACAAACAGTCATGCTCATGACTCCGTGATCGCTTGCCACGAGTCTCCGTAGGTTCAACAACCCACACGGATTGAGCAAACACAACAATCACAACAAACAGTCCCGACCCCGTGAACCTGTGTCACGTGTCACCGTAGGTTCCGTCGAACCCGCACGGTTGGACGTACTGTGTCCTGACTCAATGGACCTGTGCCATGAATCATCGTAGGCCTCGTCAGACCCGCACGATTGGACCTCAGCACCACACACTAAGTTCCGATCCCATGGACCTGTGCCATGAATCCTCGTAGGCCCCGTCGAACCCGCACGAGTGAACTTAGCGTTCCAGCACATCACATTCGCATTCACATTACATACAACAATGAGCACAGTTAGTCAATCACGTTGATCACCACAAAATCGTACATCACACGTACATAACACAATCTAAACACTCTCAACAACTATCATCAATCAACGACACACAACCAACAGAACACACGTTCGGTACACATTACATTGCACATCAGCTAACACGTATACCAATATAACACTATTATCACAAGGCCTTCAAATTTCGGAAAGCACAAACAACTCAAACGGAACATATTTACGAAGACAAGCAAAATCTTCATAAATCTCATATGCGATTACTAGTCGCAAGATACAAGTCGTATAGTAAGATACTTGCCTTAATAACCGCTACCGAACGCTCCGAAGAACACGATTCGACCGGGAAGCTCGGACCCCAAAGAAGGCAACGAACGGAAGGGTTCCGACTCGAGTTCTTCACAAGAATTCGTTATTAAGTCACAACGATATCAATTCAATCACAATTCTACGAAAACGTATGGAACTTCCCAAGTTCTACCCATTGAAGCATTTTATCGGACACTTTGAGGGCGTAGTCCAATTTAATCGATTATTCAAAGAAATACTCAAATCCGTTCCACAAAACTTCAAGGGTATTGAATGATTACGAGTTTACAATCAAGTTCTAACAATAATATGAATCAAAACGAAGCAAATCGGCCAAAACACCAAGAAACCTCAAGAACATCCAAAAACCAAAAGTTTAGGTGTTCTTACCTTCGATCCGGGTGGAAGATGATGTTAATCAATGATTAGAACTTCCAAAACATGTTGCTCTATGTCATATCCATCCAAATCCATCCATTATTGACGAAGAAACGCGAAGAAACGAAGAAAAAGGGTGAAAATGGCAGATGACTCGGTCCAGCCCTTAAATAGCCGACCACCGGCCGCTTACGCACGTAATCGCCAAGGCCTACGTGCAATCGGCCAAGGCCGAACTCTGGA
Organism: Orobanche coerulescens; assembly: GCA_033398695.1. NCBI lineage: Eukaryota > Viridiplantae > Streptophyta > Magnoliopsida > Lamiales > Orobanchaceae > Orobanche > Orobanche coerulescens. Next base: position 133,029,678 of record CM065815.1, on the reverse strand, counting down.
CGATTCTACGGACATGTTACGACGTAACCGAAGGTCATACGACGTAACCGGCATTACGGCCGTTATTGCCGGCCATTACGGCCGTTACTCGGCCAGCCAGGCCTCGGTCGATCCGACGGTCCGAAAAATCCCGAAACTCCGACCTGAACGTAAACCGAAAACACGATTATGAAGTACTCGCAATGACGAATCCGAATACTAAGAGAACACCCAATTCCGACCACCCGAGGGCTCGAAATTCGACAACGAAAGTAATTACCCCAAACTTTGGGAAATTACGAAAATGGCCCAAAACGTCCGAAATACCTGATACACGATCGAAACACCAAACCAAAGCTTACAACATGAATAATAACATTAAATGGACTTCCGAGAAACTCGAAACAACAGTTTCGGACGAGATTCGCGTGAATCGAACTCAAGTGCGGAAAAGTCATTTAAGAACACGAAACTCAACAAAACGATACCGAAACGAACTCGGATGATAAAAAGTGTAGAATTAAATATTCTCAGAATGACGAAACGGTCATAAGCGAGTCGTCAAAACGGACCTCCGCCGAAAAATGAAAATTACCGGAAATCCGAAATTGCGGATATTACATTCTACCCTCCTTAAAAGAAGTTTCGTCCCGAAACTTAAAACAAGTAGGGAGAAGCAATATCCACTGTCAGGAAGACTCGACGAGATACACAAAAACTGAAAACTCGCGCCCAACGGCGAAACGATGCAAGAAATGCAAACAGACATACGGCGTGAAAACACGCTCCACGACGACCAACACAACGCCACCGATAGAGACATAATAAAACCAACAAGTGAAAAGCGTCATGAAACAGATAATACAACCAAGTCGATTATCCGAACAATCACAAACACAACGAACGAGGATCAATATGATCGACCACCCCAACGGTACATCAATCAAGACGCGAGCCAATCGCTGAACAAATACGGAACTCCACCGCCCAAGGGTTGGAAGATCGAAACGAGACTAATCTCCCGAACATAAGGAAATTAGGAAGGAGTCTGAACGCTCAACAACCACGAAACGGGATCAACAAAAACCGAACAATCAAACGATCAAACCACGACGATCGAGACAACCAAAAATCGAACCATCATGTTCGAATCGCGAAGAACAATAAAATTCAAACAACAACTCCAAGGTTCACATCTCGACTCGAGACAATATATGATCCGGTGAAAACAACAATATGTGCATTCACATAAGATCCACAGGAAAGGGAATAGCAATTAAAAATTCACAACGACAAATGAGTTATTCCGAAACAATACCACACTCGTTCGATCAACAAAAGCAAGGGGCAGGACAAGCTCAGAAAATGTCAACGAACATAAACGAGTCGACAGAGTCGAAAATACAGAAGTTCAAAATCCGATCCACTTCGAATAAAAGAACTAATAGGACCAAAAGATGTTACTTCCGAACAAGGTTCACAAGAATCGAACTGGACTCGGAAAAGTCACAACGATAACCAGATCGACCCAAAACAAGATCACAGCTCATTCGAACGACGAAACCGAAATACAGAACAAGTCCAGAAAGTATCAACGAACACGAGTGAGTCGATAGACCTGAGAAAGAGGAAATGCAGAAGTCCAAAAACAATACGGGTATTACATTCGACCTCTTATAAAAGAAATGTCGTGCCCGCAACTCACAACAACGGAAACAAGGTAACAACACAAAAAGCAACCGACAGAAAAATCTCCCATGGGCCTCTCAGAGTCGATCCTGATATCTGTGCTGAAGTTCGCGCCCTGAAAGACTCGGAACCCAACTCGCAAAACTGGATCTTGTGACGAGAAAGATAATTGGTACGTGCATGACCCCGGCACACCACGGTTGAAACACCTCGGCTCGGCATACCGAAAATACAACTGCTAGGTACAATGGAATATAACGTCGCAAAACAACAACCCGGAGATGCAAACTTGGCATAACATATCAACACATACTAAAATCACAACAACCACGGCATTTTTCGACAATTACAACAGCCCGAACGATAGCCAGTACACAATCACAATCCTCATGAACAATCACCCATGTGCATAAACGCACAAAAATCCAAGCTTCAACAGCTCACACTCGTGCGACAACACGCAAATCACCACGAGGCGACAAATAATAAATACTAGTTCACACCTCTCACAGAGGGCTAGTACGACAAATGCGTGGCAACGCCTCGATGTTCATGCCACCAATTCGATCATACTCGGGAGCAAACACCATAACAACAACGCGAATATCATACATACATACCCAGCCCTCAAACGGGAATGGATAGGTTTTGAAACATATTGTGGCACCTTGGATGTACCACCAGAAATTAATTCATTTCAAAAGTACGTCTCGAAATTTATTTTCCAAGATACTCAAGGTTTTCAAAGATAATTCAATGGGCTAGAATGCCCAAAAATTTCAGGTAATTACACGGAACATTATAGCGCCGTGGGTCCCGCGCCGGAACTCACTAGGCTATAAACCATTTACAAAAATGCCAAAAAAGCCGATGACGGTAATATTTCAAAAATTCACAAAAGCCATTTACAAAATACTAAATACCGTCATAAGAATTTCGCCAAAACGATCAAGGCCATAATGCCAAAAACTCGGTTAAGGGAATCGATTTCCGAAATAAAACTCAGTCGGTAAAATACCGAAAGCCATTACAAAAGAACTCACGCAGCGAATAAAAAAAATACAGTCCAACATGCACAATCCAATTGAATACATATCATAGCATCTAGTTTAATCATATAACAAAACCATTCCTTGGAGTTTCTCACGAACTCAATCATCGATACCTTTTCGAAATCCATCAAGGTTTACAACTTTCACACCATACCACACCACCCGGTGGTTCAAAGATAAAACAATAATGTGCTCAGTTCTATACACATACTATATGCCACAAGTACTAAACACAACTATATTACACAATACTGTGTAAATAAAATCATGCACCGCAATTAACTCACTAAGATAAAATCGAGATACACAGGTACTTCGCATAAAAGAGCAGACTTACATCCACAGGTCGCACGGAGATGACAGTCGCCCACGATACTAATCTCGTCCGACAACATAACCGACACGTTGTGACTACGCACAACTCAATTTGTCACTGACGACTCGAACGACAAGACAACGCATTACTCGACAAATCACGACTTGACTCGACCCGACAACCTAGGTTTCCGCAACCTAAGCTCCGATACCATAATTGTAACATCCCCAAAACCATATGGGAATATTACACGCCGTAGACCCTTTCCACAAGGATCTACCAGGCTAAACATCCATAAACAACCAAATGCTTGCCCGACCAGGGTCAAACAATAAAATGATACAGACCGATATGGTCACTTACACGTGAATACAGAGACCGATGAGGTCACACAACCCAATCGATAAAACTGACTTAAATAACATTACCCACACAGGGGTCGAAATACAATACAGCGGAAGACTGAAATAAACTCTGACAACACAACAAAAATCAAAACATCTCTCGACTCATGATTAGTATCGCATCTCGTCATCCTCTTGTGCCGATCCTGTGACTGCTCCCCTGAATCTATACGTACCTGGACGCAAAACAGACATCCACCCCCCGATTACTCGGGGGTTAGTAAAACTCTACTGTTTTACTAGTGCAAGTATCAAATCATACGAAATGTAACAAGCAATTAATAATCGTGATCAAATATAATAATCAAGTATCAAATATTCCCGGGAGATTTTCACAAGGGAAGATAAGCTATGAAGCATTCGAAAATAAGATTATCATCTCGGGAATTTTTAGAATTTCAAAACCTTAAGACCTCAAGTCCTGATTCACAAAACCTTTCGAAAAACTTAAGGGTCTTAACCCAAAACTTATTTCATAATTCAACAGTTTACAATACCGGAAACATTTCCATAAATCTCGTGGGGCTCGGCCCAACATTCTTTCTTAAAACTTTCTTAAAAAAAAGTTTGATTTACAAAACATGGTTCATGACACCGTGATCCCCTGTCACGTGTCTCCGTAGGTTCAACAACCCGCACGGACGTAACCAATCACAACAATCACAACAATCAATCATGCTCATGACTCCGTGATCGCTTGCCACGAGTCTCCGTAGGTTCAACAACCCACACGGATTGAGCAAACACAACAATCACAACAAACAGTCATGCTCATGACTCCGTGATCGCTTGCCACGAGTCTCCGTAGGTTCAACAACCCACACGGATTGAGCAAACATAACAATCACAACAAACAGTCCCGACCCCGTGAACCTGTGTCACGTGTCACCGTAGGTTCCGTCGAACCCGCACGGTTGGACGTACTGTGTCCTGACTCAATGGACCTGTGCGATGTTTCTTCGTAGGCCTAGTCTGAGCCGGACTTTTGGACCTCAGCACCACACACTAAGTTCCGATCCCATGGACCTGTGCCATGAATCCTCGTAGGCCCCGTCGAACCCGCACGAGTGAACTTAGCGTTCCAGCACATCACATTCGCATTCACATTACATACAACAATGAGAACAGTTAGTCAATCACGTTGATCACCACAAAATCGTACATCACACGTACATAACACAATCTAAACACTCTCAACAACTATCATCAATCAACGACACACAACCAACAGAACACACGTTCGGTACACATTACATTGCACATCAGCTAACACGTATACCAATATAACACTATTATCACAAGGCCTTTAAATTTCGGAAAGCACAAACAACTCAAACGGAACATATTTACGAAGACAAGCAAAATCTTCATAAATCTCATATGCGATTACTAGTCGCAAGATACAAGTCGTATAGTAAGATACTTGCCTTAATAACCGCTACCGAACGCTCCGAAGAACACGATTTGACCGGGAAGCTCGGACCCCAAAGAAGGCAACGAACGGAAGGGTTCCGACTCGAGTTCTTCACAAGAATTCGTTCCTAAGTCACAACGATATCAATTCAATCACAATTCTACGAAAATGTATGGAACTTCCCAAGTTCTACCCATTGAAGCATTTTATCGGACACTTTGAGGGCGTAGTCCAATTTAATCGATTATTCAAAGAAATACTCAAATCCGTTCCACAAAACTTCAAGGGTATTGAATGATTACGAGTTTACAATCAAGTTCTAACAATAATATGAATCAAAACGAAGCAAATCGGCCAAAACACCAAGAAACCTCAAGAACATCCAAAAACCAAAAGTTTAGGTGTTCTTACCTTCGATTCGGGTGGAAGATGATGTTAATCAATGATTAGAACTTCCAAAACATGTTGCTCTCTGTCATATCCATCAAAATCCATCCATTATTGACGAAGAAACGCGAAGAAACGAAGAAAAAGGGTGAAAATGGCCGGATGACTCGGTCCAGGCCCTTAAATAGCGGACCCTGGCCGGCCGCTTACGTACGTAATCGGCCAAGGCCTACGCGTAATCGGCCAAGGCCGAACTCTCTGGACAATTCTGCCGGACATGTTACGTACGTAACCGGAAGGCTGTTACGTACGTAACCGGCATTACGGCCGTTACTGCCGGGCCATTACGGCCGTTACTCGGCCGAGCTGGCGGCCAGCCTCGGTCGATCCGACGGTCCGAAAAATCCCGAAACTCCGACCTGAACGTAAACCGAAAACACGATTATGAAGTACTCGCAATGACGAATCCGAATACTAAGAGAACACCCAATTCCGACCACCCGAGGGCTCGAAATTCGACAACGAAAGTAATTACCCCAAACTTTGGGAAATTACGAAAATGGCCCAAAACGTCCGAAATACCTGATACACGATCGAAACACCAAACCGAAGCTTACAACATGAATAATAACATTAAATGGACTTCCGAGAAACTCGAAACAACAGTTTCGGACGAGATTCGCGTGAATCGAACTCAAGTGCGGAAAAGTCATTTAAGAACACGAAACTCAACGAAACGATACCGAAACGAACTCGGATCACAAAAAGTGTAGAATTAAATATTCTCAGAATGACGAAACGGTCATGAGAGAGTCTCCAAAACGGACCTCCGCCGAAAAATGAAAATTACCGGAAATCCGAAATTGCGGATATTACAAAGGCTAGCGCACGCTAGCAAGTCAAAACAGCCAGCAACGGCTAGTTTATGGGAAATGCCTATAAATACCATCCCTATGGTATTGTTTGAGTACAACAACTTCAAGAAAACGAGATATTCATCTGAGAATCATATACTTACATTGTTGTTGTAATATTGAGCTTATATTGTTAATTTGAGTGTTTATACATGTAATATCCGGATTTATTACGGTGTATTTCATCTGTATTCAAACCCTATATTATTCGGATTTGTGGTTTTGATTATTGGAGTATGATGTTTCTTGCATTGATATCTTTGTACATAAGTATAGAAACATGCAAAATTTCTCATGCAAACTCGTGATCGCGCACGCTAAAAATGTAGCTTAACGCGCGCTATCGGGCTACTACTAGCGCACACTATGCAGGTAGGAGTTGCGTGCGCTAAGAACTCAATTATTGAGCGGGACGGCTAGCACATGCGCCAGCCGGGACATGGGTCCGGATAAGATTCCCGCGGATGAACCTGGACAGTTCTGAAGTCAACTCTTATTAGCGCACGCTAAAGAAAGCTTAGTAGCGTGCGCTAACTTGTTAAAATGCAGAATATTATAAATGGGACAACAAACCATTTTGGCTTACATTTTACTCGTCCATTATGCATTCTTGAGAGGCCAGAGAGCTGTAATAATCCTTCTACACACTTAAAACACATCTTGTTGGTGTTTGTATATTGGTTATCACTTGGGAGTAATCATTGAAGTGGAATAGCACCTTGGAGTGGAATACAACCAACCGGAGTCGGATTCTACCTTACGGTTCAGTGATTTTCATCATATTAAGGTATGTTCAACCTATCTCCAGACTTAGAGTTGGATTCTAAAGAATTGGATGATCATATTAACGAGATATTGATTTTCATAAGTGAATTATCCAAAGTACATCATGTTTGGAATATTGAGATGAATAAGCCTTAAGTACCTTGATTATGATCATCATGATTCGAATCTTATTACATTGAACAAGTAAAGGAAGCTTCTATCATTGGTAATCCGAATCTAGTTGATGACTTCATAGCAATCATGGACTTGACTTTAACATCATTGTTGTTAGATGAATCTAAGGGATTGATCATGGAAGGATTTATCTAGTATAGATGGAATGTAAAACCACTTCAGTATGATAATTTTGATGGATATAAAGGTGTCGATATCAACCGTTAAGCCTTTCGAATTGTCGTATGAAGATTTGTAGTCGTAATGGAATATGGTTTTATAATGGTATGCATATCCTTGAATCCGAAGTTGTTGTTATCCATAAGATCATTCATAATCGTATGTACATGATATTCAAGGAGGTAACATGAATTATCACAGAAGATTTCATTGTTTTGATCATGATGAGAACAGTTTCGCCCGTGATGGCGCCATGCACAGATAGCGCACGCTAAGCTATAAAGATTAACGTGCGCTATCGAGCACGAGTTAGCGTACGCTACGTTTGGTACGTAACGTACGCTACGCCATTAGACGAGCCAGTCGACTGATCAGTGAAGTACTGACCATACATAGTTAGCATACGCTAGGCTTTGTTGTTTGCGTGCGCTATCGAGCAGACTTAACGCACGCTACACAGAGTACTTAGCATGCGCTAAGCAGTTCAGGCAGATTACATTTTATGAACTTTTGGCCGTAAATTGAATTGTTAAACATTCGTACAACGTGAGATAAATCCTATATCATTTCTTTTGTTAAGGTTTGATCTTGTTACGTGATTGATTGAGGAGGATGACCTTCGAGTGTTCGTTTTCGTGGAAGTATTGTTCTTGTCTTCAAATCGAGGCAAGTACTTTATTTGTTTTATGTATTGATGTTATACATATTGTCATGCATGTATCTCGTTTTTGTATGTCCACCTCGTGTTGGTCCGACGGGATCATCGGGGGATCTATGCTAGCGTGCGCTGGATCATCGGACGGGTTTTTCCACCACGGGTTGGTCTGACGGGATCATCATGGGTTCTAGGCAGTGAACGCTGGATCGACGGAATTACCATGTGTATGTTATGATATCTTGTTGTGATTATCAGTTGTGTATGTCATTTATGAGTTTCTCGTAGGAGAAGACTCGTTGGTATTTTTTCTCGTTTACGTTATTATTTTTCGCGAGATATGAATAATATGTTGTGGTACTTGTACTAGCATCGTTGTGTTAACCCCTTCAGGGGTGAACATTTTGTTTATGTTCAGGATCCAGGAGAGCGGGAAAACAAACCACTGGAGCTGCATGACGACGAGGGTGCAGAGTGATGTTTTGGCCGGGTTCAATTGTCTGTTGTTTATTGGTTATTTCAATAAGTACTCGAGTACGAAGTCATTTATGTTGAATTTGAATTTGGTGATGTATTATTAAGTTCCTGTTGAACAATTGTACTTTCAGTATTTGGTCAGAACTGTTGTATTTTAATTCCGATATTTCCATTCGTAGTATTTCTTAATGTCTGTTCAATTCTTCAGCCTTGTAAATCCTTATGTAAAGGATTTACGGCGCTGTAATATTCCTGAATATATCGGGGGTGTTACAGAATATGGTATCAGAGCTAAAATTATGGATATCTTGGCCGTTGGGTTTAAATAGGGGTCATTTATGTCTTTTGAGGTAACCGGCCGTGAATGACATCACTGCACTGCCTACGTCTTCATGCGAACGGTGGTTGTAAGTTCCTAAACTCTATCTCGTTCTTTACATGTTGTGTCTTTTTATACTCGAATATTAGAACGATGTTGTTTCCTGTATATTGAGTATTTATGCTTACAGTATGTTGAGAGGCGGACGTGGACGTGGTCATGGACGCGGATGAAGAAATGCTGAAAGGGAAGCATCGCCTTCTAATCAGGCTAGTCATAGCTCAGGCGAGCCGCAACAATCTATTAATAACGAACCAGATCCTGCTGTATCAGAGATCCTTCGTCAAGTGGTGAACCATATGACTCAGTTCGCCCAAGTCGTGGACCGAATGCAAGTGGCGGTGGGACTACAGCAGGGAGAGAGACAGCAAGGGATCCCAGACATGGGAAATCGAGGTGACTGGTGGCTGCAAGAGGTGGCAAAGATGCAACCACCCAAATTCGACGGTATTTCTGAGACTCCCACCTGGGACCATTGGTTGAAGGAACTGGAGAAAATCTTTGCCGGAATTAATCGCCCGGGCAATAGGAGAGCCTCTATCGCTCAATATTTTACGATAGGGAAGCGTCCGAATGGTGGGAAGCCATCCGGCCAGTAGACCAAGAAGCCGATAGGACTGAGTTTAAATAGATTATGAAAGATCAGTATTGCCCACGTCCCGTGGCGAAGCCAAAATTCGGGAGTTTTTCTCCCTCGGCCTTGATGTGCGGTATCCTGCAATTAAGGCGTTTAACCAAAGGTGGCGTTTGTTCGACATCTGGTGAGCAGATGCGTAAATGATGATCCATTTCGATATGAGGATGAAACCAAAATCCAGAGGTACATGTCGGATTTGAATGTACCACACTCCGTCAATACCGAGGATAAGGCGTTGGCGTATGAGATCAAGGAAGCGGCTATGGAGAAATTTTACGAATCGAAAGCAGAAAGTCTCCGGTACTTTTACAGAGAACAAGAACGGCGGGCCCGTAAGGCCCAGTCATCCTTTCACTCTTTCAAGAAACCTCCGCACCCGATTAAGAGCGGAAAGAACTTGAGCAACGTCAACTATTACCGATGTTACCGAAATGCTTTAATGCGCCCACGGGCACTATCGACCAATCGCCCCCTTCCGCGTGACTTGTTTTGATTGTGGGACGAGAGGACATCGGGTAGTGTTTTGTGAAGAGGCGCAAAGTCTTTTAGAGCCCGTACACCACGGCCGATCCACAAGGAAGCCGATATCAATGCAGCGCAAAGTGTTCGAGATGCCTCGGAAATTTTGGCCGCGGACGAGGCGAGGACAATGGGACCGAAAGGGGACATCGAGTCTTGAATCTGCTCCCCACGTCATGCGAGATGAGAAGGACAGACGATCGTGATCTTCTTTGTCGCATCGAGTCTTATCCGAGATCCTTTCCCGGCCGATTAGCGTTTTATTCGTCTGAGAGCTACACATTCTTTTATATCCTTGTCTTGTGTAAATCGTTTGAATATTTCCGGTTTTCATACTTGTGAACCTTATGTTGTTGGTTTACCGAGTGGAGAGAGGATTGTCGGAAACTTAGAAACTAGAAATTTCCCTGTATCATTTGGAGGCAGAGAGTGGCTCTCAAATCTGATCGTGATAGAAATGCAAGGAGACGACCTGATACTCGGAGACGATTGGCTTAATCGATATGGAGCAATTATAAACTACCGAAGGAGGAATATCTCGCTGATCGATGATGATGGTTCCGAAATATTGTTCGAGGGGTGGAAACCGGGAAGCTCAGGAAAATTGATCAAGGCGATGAAAGCTGTCAAATTGTTGAAACAGGGATGTATCTGGTACTGGTGTTATGCAATGAAGAAAGAAGACGAAATTGTGGAACTTTCATCCATTCCTATTGTGAACGAATTCCCAGATGTATTTCCTGACGAGTTACCTGGACTACCTCCACGAAGGGATGTAGAATTTACCATTGAGCTGGAACCCGGAGCTACACAAATTTCTAAGGCACCATATCGTATGGCACCTACTAAGATGTACGAACTGAAGAAGCAGCTGGAGGAGTTACTGGATGAAGGCTATATTCAGCCAAGCGTTTCACCCTGGGAAGCGCCAGTTCTTTTTGTCCGAAAGAAGGATGGATCGCTTCGACTGTGTATTGACTATCGAGAGCTGGACAAGATGACGATTAAGAACAAGTATCCGTTGCCACGGATTGATGATCTGTTTGACCAGTTGCAAGGGGCAACAGTATTTTCTAACATCGATCTGAGACCAAGGTATCATCAGTTGAGGATTAAGGAATCTGATGTTCTGAAAACAGCGTTCAGAACTCGCTACGGATATTATGAGTTTGTAGTGATGCCGTTTGGTCTCACTAACGCACCTGCTGTATTTATGCAATTGATGAACAGAGTGTTCATTGAATTTTTGGATAAATTTGTGGTCGTGTTCATTGATGACATTCTGGTGTATTCTAAGAGCCCGGAAGAACATGCACAACATTTGCGGATTGTATTGGAACTTTTGAGAAGCGAGCAATTGTACACCAAACTTTCTAAGTGTGAATTCTGGCTAAAAGAAGTAATGTTCCTCGGCCATGTGGTGTCAGCTGAAGGAGTCCGAGTAGATCCTCAGAAGATCGAAGCAATTATGGATTGGAAGCCTCGAAGAACGTGAAAGAAGTCCAAGCTTCTTAGGACTTGCTTGGATATTATCGTCGATTCGTGGAAGGGTTTTCTAAAATCTCCCGCCCACTTACTCGACTCCTGCAGAAAACTCAAAAGTTTGAGTGGAATGAGTTGTGTCAGATTAGCTTTGATGAATTGAAGAAGAGATTGACGACGGCACCGATTCTATAACTTCCACAGGGAACTGGAGGATTTATAATTTACAGTGATGCTTCGAACCAAGGACTTGGGTGCGTATTGATGCAGAATGATAAGGTGATCGCTTATGCGTCGCGACAGCTGAAACCTTATGAAGTGAATTACCCAACACATGATTTGGAGCTAGCAGCAGTAGTTTTTGCTTTGAAGATCTGGAGGCATTATCTGTACGGGACTCACTGTCAGATCTTTACGGATCATAAGAGTCTCAAGTACATATTCAGTCAGAAAGAGTTGAACATGCGGCAAAGAAGATGGTTAGAGCTGATCAAGGACTATCACTTGGAGATTTTGTATCATCCAGGCAAAGCAAATGTAGTGGCCGATGCACTTAGCCGCAAGCCTGTTTCTATTCAGATGCTAGAGACGCTGACCTCCCAACTTAGCCTTCAACGAGAGATGATTCGTGAAGGAATTGAAGTGTGGTTACAAAGAGTCCAAGGACAACTGTGCGTGATGGAGATAACTTCATCATTAACCGAAGGAATCAAATCTAGACAGGCAGATGATCCTCTGATGATTCGGTTACGTGATGAAGTGATCAAAGGAAAGGCCCCCGGATTCATAATTCATGATGATGGAGTTTTGAGATTTCAGAACCGACTCTGCGTTCCCGATGATGATGTTCTGAAACAGACGATTATGAAGGAAGCTCACAGTTCGCCCTATTCTATCCACCCGGGCACCAGTAAAATGTATAAGGACTTGAAGCAGAATTTCTGGTGGGGCAACATGAAGAAAGATGTAGCGGACTATGTTTCGAAATGCTTGACTTGTCAGCAGGTTAAGATCGAGCATCAACGGCCTGCCGGAATGTTGAAGCCACTCCCGATTCCTGAATGGAAATGGGAGGACATATCGATGGACTTTATCACTAATATGCCGAGAACCAGGACAGGAATGAACATGATTTGGGTGATAGTTGATCGTTTAACCAAATCCGCTCATTTCCTAGGCATTAAGGATACATGGGGACCAGAAAGGTTAGCACGGGTATTTATTTCGGAGATAGTTCGATTGCATGGTACGCCGAAGACCATTGTTTCTGATCGAGACGGTCGTTTTGTGTCTCACTTCTGGAAAGCAGTTCATAAGGCCTTGGGGACCGAATTGAACTTCAGACCTGACTTATCACCCATGCGGTGACGGACAATCCAAGAGGACTATACAAACGGTGGAAGACATGCTAAGGGCCTGTGCCTTAGATTGGTCAAACGATTGGGAAGTTCATCTACCGTTGATTGAATTTACCTACAACAATAGTTGGCATGTCCATTAAGATGGCACCGTTTGAGGCATTATACGGGAGGAGATGTAGATCGCCCCTATGTTGGGACGATCCGTCAGACTTGATCGGAACAGAACCAGAGTTGATCGTGCAGACTCGAGAGAAGATAGCCTTGATTCGTGAAAGGCTGTTGACCGCCCAGAGTCGCCAGAAATCTTACGCAGACGTACGTCGTTGCCCATTGGAGTTCAGTACTGGAGATCACATACTTTTGAAGGTTTCTCCTACTCGGGGAATCTTTCGTTTCGGAAGGAAAGGAAAGCTGAGTCCGAGATATATCGGACCATTTGAGATCCTCGAGAGAGTTGGGGAGTTGGCATACACATTGGCATTGCCGCCGTCATTGTGCCATGTTCATAACGTGTTTCACGTATCCCAGTTACGGAGGTATATACCTGATCCCAGTCATATTATTGATTTCGGTGAGATCGAAGTCGCGCAGGATGGGACGTTTGAAGAAAGACCGGTCAAGATACTCGAGAGTCGAGTTAAGCAACTGAGGAACAAACCAATCGTTTTGGTCAAAGTTCAATGGTCACGTCACGGAATGGAAGAAGCCACCTGGGAAACGGAAGCTCATATGAAGTCTAGATATCCCGAGTTATTTTCGTCTTGAGTTTCGGGACGAAACTCCTTTTTAGTAGGAGAGTATGTAATATCCGGATTTATTACGGTGTATTTCATCTGTATTCAAACCCTGTATTATTCGGATTTGTGGTTTTGATTATTGGAGTATGATGTTTCTTGCATTGATATCTTTGTACATAAGTATAGAAACATGCAAAATTTCTCATGCAAACTCGTGATCGCGCACGCTAAGAATGTAGCTTAACGCACGCTATCGGGCTACTACTAGCGCACGCTATGCAGGTAGAAGTTGCATGTGCTAAGAACTCAATTATTGAGCGGGACGGCTAGCACATGCGCCAGCCGGGACATGGGTCCGGATAAGATTCCCACGGATGAACCTGGACAGTTCTGAAGTCAACTCTTATTAGCACACGCTAAAGAAAGCTTAGTAGCGTGCGCTAACTTGTTAAAATGCAGAATATTATAAATGGGACAACAACCCGTTTTGGCTTACATTTTACTCGTCCATTATGCATTCTTGAGAGGCCAGAGAGCTGTAATAATCCTTCTACACACTTAGAACACATCTTGTTGGTGTTTGTATATTGGTTATCACTTGGGAGTAATCATTGAAGTGGAATAGCACCTTGGAGTGGCATACAACCAACCGGAGTTGGATTCTACCTTACGGTTCAGTGATTTTCATCATATTAAGGTATGTTCAACCTATCTCCAGACTTAGAGTTGGATTCTAAAGAATTGGATGATCATATTAACGAGATATTGATTTTCATAAGTGAATTATCTAAAGTACATCATGTTTGGAATATTGAGATGAATAAGCCTTAAGTACCTTGATTATGATCATCATGATTCGAATCTTATTACATTGAACAAGTAAAGGAAGCTTCTATCATTGGTAATCCGAATCTAGTAGATGACTTCATAGCAATCATAGACTTGACTTTAACATCATTGTTGTTAGATGAATCTAAGGGATTGATCATGGAAGGATTTATCTAGTATAGATGGAATGTTAAACCACTTCAGTATGATAATTTTGATGGATATAAAGGTGTCGATATCAACCGTTAAGCCTTTCGAATTGTCGTATGAAGATTTGTAGTCGTAATGGAATATGGTTTATAATGGTATGCATATCCTTGAATCCGAAGTTGTTGTTATCCGTAAGATCATTCATAATCGTATGTACATGATATTCAAGGAGGTAACATGAATTATCACGGAAGATTTCATTGTTTTGATCATGATGAGAACAGTTTACTGCCCAGCAGTAAATTGCCATGCACAGCTAAGCTATAAAGATTAACGTGCGCTATCGAGCACGAGTTAGCGTACGCTACGTTTGGTACGTAACTTACGCTAGGCCATCAGACAAGTCAGTCGACTGATCAGTGAAGTACTGACCATACATAGTTAGCGAACGCTCGGCTTTGTTGTTTGCGTGCGCTATCGAGCAGACTTAACGCATGCTACACATAGTACTTAGCATGCGCTAAGCAGTTCAGGCAGATTACATTTTATGAACTTTTGGCCGTAAATCGAATTGTTAAACATTCGTACGACGTGAGATAAATCCTATATCATTTCTTTTGTTAAGGTTTGATCTTGTTACGTGATTGATTGAGGAGGACGATCGAGTGTTCGTTTTCGTGGAAGTATTGTTCTTGTCTTCAAATCGAGGCAAGTACTTTATTTGTTTTATGTATTGATGTTATACATATTGTCATGCACGTATGTCGTTGTTGTATGTCCACCTCGTGTTGGTCCGACGGGATCATCGGGGGATCTATGCTAGCGTGCGCTGGATCATCGGACGGGTTTTTCCACCACGGGTTGGTCTGACGGGATCATCGTGGGTTCTAGGCAGTGAACACTGGATCGACGGAATTACCATGTGTATGTTATGATATCATGTTGTGATTATCAGTTGTGTATGTCATTTATGAGTTTCTCGTAGGAGAAGACTCGTTGGTATTTTTTGTCGTTTACGTTATTATTTTTCGCGAGATATGAATAATATGTTGTGGTACTTGTACTAGCATAGTTGTGCTAACCCCTTCGGGGGTGAACATTTTGTTTATGTTCAGGATCCAGGAGAGCGGGAAAACAACCACTGGAGCTGCATGACGACGAGGGTGCAGAGTGATGTTTTGGCCGGGTTCATTTGTCTGTTGTTTATTGGTTATTTCAATAAGTACTCGAGTACGAAGTCATTTATGTTGAATTTGAATTTGGTGATGTATTATTAAGTTCCTGTTGAAAAATTGTACTTTCAGTATTTGGTCAGAACTGTTGTATTTTAATTCCGATATTTCCATTCGCAGTATTTCTTAATGTCTGTTCAATTATTCAGCCTTGTAAATCTTTATGTAAAGGATTTACGGCGCTGTAATATTCCTGAATATATCGGGGGTGTTACGATACATTCAACATTATACACGAGCAAGAAAAAGAAAAGATATGATTTGATTCGGTGTTATTATGATCAAGGATCCAGCATTATTAGAATCACAATCGCTATCTTCGTGAGGTTTATCTAGTACCGATAGAAAGATAGAGTGGTTGATTCCTTATCCAATAGAAAAGAAAAAACGGTTTTACTCCGACCGATAGAAGACGATCTTGTAACGGTAATCCCTCGACCGATTGAAGAGAGGCGTAGAGGTTTTGATCTTAAACCTATAGAAAAAGATCTTGAGAGAGAGGACGTAGGCACGTTCGGCCGAACCTCTATAAATCGCTGTGTCATTTATTTTCGGCAATTTATTTATGCTTCCGCACAAAACGGCGCAAATATCCGATAATATACCAACACGTGTGCAATATACGGATATAAGCACCACCATCTCGCACGAAAACAATATCATACAAGCCACAAAACAAATCCAAAACATGCAACACGCATTCAAGAATGCAATCTAAAATTCCAACAAAAATGGCAACATAACAAATATGTCAAAACGACTTGGCCTATCATGCAAACACATCAGTTCCAACTCTATGCCGTCTCAAGCTATATATCCACAACATTAATACATTCTATCTTAACTCAATTATAAATATATTAATTTCGAATACGGAAGCTATTTAACGAATCATAAAATTTTCCAAATCCGAACTTGAAATTTTAAGTAGAATAATATCGTGAACTACTTTTCGTTCAACTCATGGGAACTATTATCATTCTTTCAGGAGAAAACATCGTCACTAGTGAAAATAAAAGTTATCATTTTACACCATTTTCAAAGTAAAATCACATTTTCAATTTAGAACACAAAAATTTCTGTAGTATGAAAGATTCTCAAATAATTCCCTTGGGTCATTCGAAAATGAAACCTATTGTCTAAGAATTATTTCCAAAATCCTTTCGAACATACCAAAATGTTGATGACGTTAATGTTTTTCAAAACACACAAAATCCAAATACATTTTTCAGATACCGTCATAAGAAACTATTTGAAATTATATGACCAGCAAAAAACTATCAATATACACGTTAAGCAACTGTTGGAATACTATATTACATACATTCATTAATAGAGTTTTGATGGTTAAGTTGATAAGCAAAACAAAACAACAAAAAGGCGAAGCAAATCATCGAAGAAATCGAAGTCGCAAAAAGCTGGACTGAAGGAAGATAAGGTACGCTATATTGATATCATAATGTACGTAAGAGGATGGGTTTAATGTACGTAACAACCTTATGATAACGTACGTAATAGAGTGTTTCAGTATTCAAACATGAAGAACGTTGGAGATGACATCATGGCATAGGTCAGCAAGCAACGGATATGTTGACAAATGTTAACGTACGTAATTGGCAATTTACTAACGTACGTAACACAGAAGACGAAGGCTACTGGACTATTTTTTGAAGAGGATAACGTACGTAACATGTAGATGTTATCGTACGTAATACAAGGCTAGTAACGTACGTAAGGGAGGCACAGAAGGCTAACGGCTAGTTGGAAGAGAAATTCCTATAAATACCACTTCTAATGGTATTCATCCAACAACAACACAAAGCAAACGATTCAGTGATCATATATTGTTATACACATTCTTGTTGTTGTAATTGTGCTTATATCGATAGTTTGAGTGTTTATACATTCAACACATACACGAGTGGTAAAATAAAAGATATGATTGGATTCAGTGTTATTAGGATCGAGGATCCAGCATTGTTAAAATCGCAATCGATATCTAAGTAAGGTTTATCTAGTACCCATAGAAAGCTAGATTGGTTGATTCCTTGTCCAATAGAAAATAAAAACGGATTAACTTGGACCGACATAAATACAGGTGATTGAATAGTTTACTCGGACCGATAGAAGACGAGCTTGTAACGGTTATCCCTCGACCGATAAAAGAGGGGTGCAGAGGTTTATCTTAACCCTATAAAAAAGATACTGAGAGAGGACGTAGGCACGTTTGGCCAAACCTCTATAAATCCTTGTGTCAATTTATTTTCTGTACTTTATTTAAATCGCTTCCGCAACGCGAAAGAGTTTCACAACTCTATCTCCAAAGTGCGATACCGACCAATAGTGCTCCAACAATTGGTATCGGAGCGGTACCTCCAATAAGCGGCTTAACATCCGAGGAGAAGATCCAAATGGCGTTTCAACTTGCCCCGGTCGAAGGTCTTGCGCTACACCGACCTCCATTCTTCGATGAATTGAAATTCATGACTTGGAAGAAGAAAATGTCTATTTTCATCCATGCTTATGACATCAAGCTGTGGAAAGTCATATGTCTTGGTTCCAAAATTCCGATGAACTCAAATGGAACTCTCAAAACCTTTGAAGAGTATGACGATGCGGATTGGAAAAACGACCACTATAATTACAAAGCCATGCAATTATTATATTGTGCATTAAATCTAGAAGAACACAACCGGATAACTTTTTGTGGTAGCGCCAAAGAGATATGGAAAATGCTTGAAGTCACACATGAGGGAACGTCTCGAGTCAAAGAGACGAAAATAAACATGCTCCTTCACGAGTACGAGTTATTTCAAATGAAGGACGATGAATCCATCACGATCATGCTCGAACGATTTTCGGTCATCATAAATGGATTGGCATGTTTTGGAAAACCACTTTCGAGTAGTGAGAAAGTAAATAAGATCATCTGATCACTACCTCGAGAATGGGATGGTACAGTGACGGCTATAATGGAATCTAAAGACTTAAAACAATCTTGATTTTAGTGCTCTCATTGGTTCACTTATAAACTATGAGATTGTTCTAAAATCTCGGAATGCCAAACCGAAGCCGAAGGAAAAATCGATAGCCATTAAGCCTAAGATGTCTAGAAAGGAAGAAATCCCGGTTTATGAAAGCGATGAAGAATCGGCATATTATGCCAAGAATATTAATAAGTTCCAACACTTATTAAACCGGAGAAAGCAGGACATCCAAAAGGGCGAATCTAAGAAATTCGACAATAATTGTCGACTATGTGGTAAACCAGGCCACTTTGCGAAGAATTGCCGAGCAAAACCCAAGAAGGGGGTTCTAATTGCAACATGGAGCGATGAAGACGAAGATGATGATTTTATCAATTAAAATAATCTCACTCTTATGGCTAAAAGTTCATTCAACGATAGCGACGTCGAAAGTCAAGTAAGTAATTCTTAAGATAAATTATTTGAAGCATTTGAATTGTTGCATACGGATTATCAAAATGCTTTATCGAAAATAAAATCCCTTAAATCGAAAAATAAATCATTGGAAATTAAAATTTCCAAAATTCTTGAAAGGGGAAAATTTATCGAATCCAATCATTCAACTTGTGTTGAAAATGAAAATATTTTGAAGAATGATCTTTTGAAAATTCAAACCGAGATGAAAAACTTAACGAAGAAATTTTCGTGTGGAAACAAAAAATTTGAATAAATGCTCTCGGTTCAAAAATTCACTTTGAATAAACAGGGGTTAGGATTCAAACCTCATTCTAAAACCGAATCCTTAAATTTCAAAGTACCCCATTGTGAAATATGTTTGAAAATTGGGCACCACATTTCGAATTGCAAAAACCCACGACGAACGAAAAAAACTAAGAAGATTTGGATTCCCAAAGGAACTATTATTCTAAATATCGTCTATGTCTCGACAAAAACCAACTCTCGGTTAGGTCCCGTTTCATGCATATTTTATACATCAATTGGTATTTATTATTCGTTTTATTACACTTTTTGCTGATAACAAAAAGGGGGATAGAAAAGAGATGAATGAGATAAAAAGCGTCATGGAAGAATGACGAGAAAAATACACTGCAAAAAGGGGGGGGAAAGAAAAGAAAAATATAGATCCTGTGAAAAACAAAAAGGGGAGAGAAAAGTCGAAAAATCAAAAACGACACGAAGAAGTCGAAAATGACAGAAAAAGAAAAGATGGGTGGAACTAACGAAACGATCAAAGCCAAAAACATTGATTCGCACAAATATACATATAATCTATTTTTGCAGATTTTATCCATTCAAGGCGTTGTTTTGTAATCATCAAAAGGGGGAGATTGCTGGAATATTTTATTCCATACATTTATTAATAAAGTTTTAATGATTAAGTTGATAAACAAAACAAAACAACAAAAAGTGAAGAAAATCATCGAAGAAATCGAAGTCGCAAAAAGATGGACTGAAGGAAGATAGCGTATGCTATATTGATAGCATAACGTACGTAAGAGGCTGAGTTTAACATACGTAACAACCTTATGATAATGTACGTAATAGAGTGTCTCAATATTCAAACATGAAGAACGTTGGAGATGACATCATGGCATAGGTCAGAAAGCAACGGATATGTTGACAAATGTTAACATATGTAATGGGCAATTTACTAACGTACGTAACACAGAAGACGAAGGCTACTAGACTATTTTGTGAAGAGGATAACGTACGTAACATGTATATGTTAACGTACGTAAGATGGCTAACGTACGTAATAGAAGGCTGGTAACATTCGTAAGGCAGGCACAGAATGCTAACGGCTAGTTGGAAGAGAAATGCTTATAAATACCACTTCTAATGATATTCATCCAACAACAATGCAAAGAAAACGATTCAGTGATTATATATTGTTATACACATTCTTGTTGTTGTAATTGTGCTTATATCGATAGTTTGAGTGTTTATACATTCAACACATACACGAGAGGTAAAAGAAAAGATATGATTGGATTCGGTGTTATTAGGACCGAGGATCCGGCATTGTTAGAATCACAATCGATATCTAAGTGAGGTTTATCCAGTACCCATAGAAAGCTGGATTGGTTGATTCCTTGTCCAATAGAAAAGGAAAACGGTTTAACTTGGACCGACATAAAGACAAGTGATTGAACGGTTTACTCGGACCGATAGAAGACGAGCTTGTAACGGTTATCTCTCGACCGATAGAAGAGAGGTGAAGAGGTTTACCTTAAGCCTATAGAAAAAGATAACAAGGACGTAGGCACATTTGGCCGAACCTCTATAAATCCTTGTGTCGATTTATTTTCTGTACTTTATTTAAATCGCTTCCGCAATGCGAAAGAGTTTCACAACTCTATCTCCAAACAGCAATACCGACCAATCTTGCTCCAACAGCAGCCACTTACATGCACCGTCAAAATATTTTAGGGGACCTAATTCTTTCCAAATGTATACCCAAGTTTATAAAATTTTAGAAAGTCACTTCAATGTACACATGCAATGGAAAATAGTAGTCAATCAAAATATTCGGTTACCATCTACACAACTATCTGATAAGTGTCAGTTTTATACACTTATCCATGGTATGTATCGATATATTTCACCCATAATTGAGCTAGTCTACTCGTTTTTGCTTAGAATTAATTAGCTTTTAATAATTTTATTATTTATCAGATGAAGATATAAATTTAGTCTTAATCGGATTGAATTACTGATTTACTCAAGAAATAACATGTGTATAAAATATTCTCTTTGTTGAATTTTTATGTATTCATATTGTAGGGCTTTCCGAGACTAGTTCATATATATCAAAAGTTATCATCCGAAGAATATTTGGGGCAAAAACGAAAGTCTAAGAAATTCTGGGCTGAAAATGAAGTCTGAAACTCCATACGGGCGTGTACGGGCATAACTCACAAAAATGCAAATTTACGAAGCCATGTTACGGTTGTAACTCCTCAATGTTACGGCCGTAAGTCATCATAGCTACGGCCGTAACTCCTCAATGTTACGGCCGTAACTCTTGACAGATTGTGATCATTGTCTAATTTTTTATACTTTGAGTCTATTATTGAGGGGATCGCTGACATTGATCCGATCTATTGTAATAATGCTAGAGTTTTGAAACTATTATATGACTTTAGGTGTATAAATAGACTCCTTAGATCCATCATTATTCAATAATTCATCTTATATTTTCTCACTTTGTAATACTTTTTCTTTTTGTGTGAAGAACACACTTCTGTTCTTGAGTGATTTGTGTAAGTGTGGTTTAGCTTATGTTGTTGAGGGAGTTTATTGATTCTTTCTCCTTTATCTACTAAGGGAGTTAGGATCAATTCTTTCCCCTTTTCAACTATTAATGACCACTAAAGTTTGTAATATGTTGAATAAACCCTTAATGGGCTAAGTTACCTAAGTTGGGATTATAAACAAGGTTAGTCATGTTATTTAAGTTTGTATAAAGATCTATTATGAATTACTTATTATTGTCTGTGATTTTCATTGTTTTACCAATCTTTATTTATTTGGCCAATAAATGACGATATTTATGGTCTTAATATGTTTCGAAAGAAAATATGTTTGATTAGATCAAATGATCTTCACTCTAAGTTGTTCTAGGGGATAGAAATATACCTCTAGACCTTAGATGATTCTTTGAGTTATTTTCATAAATCCTAATGCTATTTATTGAAGCCAATCAACATAGAAATATAGTGGATTGATTCAATATATAAGGGGCGTTTTGACATTCGAAAGAGGAACCGTCTTTTTAAGGAAAATCAAATCTACACAACATAATAAGTAAATACATCTTATGATCTCCTATACATCTTCTATAACTAATGATGAACTAAGTTTGAAATTCCAACTATTTCATTTTATCTTTTATTAATCTATTATTAGTGCAATCTTTCATTTCCTTGAATTTTAGAACTATTATTGCATTTTCTTTGCAATTGTCGAACCAAACTCTTAATTGTGTGTTTTAATCATATAAATCTATCTAACAAATAGTTAAATAGTGTATAATTGAATATATAATCTAACTTCCTCGTGGGATCGATAAACCGGACTCAAAAAGTTCACTTACTACTTGATACGATATCGTGCACTTGCGATAAATGTAATATCCGCAATTTCGGATTTCCGGTAATTTTCATTTTCGGCGGAGGTCCGTTTCGTAAACTCTATTTTGACCGTTTCGTCATTTGGAGAATATTTAATTCTGCACTTTTTGTCATCCGAGTTCGTTTCGGTGCTGCTTTGTTAAGTTCCGTGCTTTTTAGCGACTTGTCCGCGCTTGAGTTCGATTCTTGCGAATCTCGTTCGAAACTGTCGTTTGGGGTTTTTCGTAAGTTCATTTAACGTTTTTATACGTGTTGTGAGCTTCGGTTTGATTATTCGTTGTCGTATGGTGATTTTCGGGCACTTGGGCCATTTTCGTAATTTCCCATAGTTTGGGGTAATTACCTTCCGTTGTCGAATTTCGAGCCTTCGGGTGGTCGGAATCGTGTGTTCTACTAGCGCTTAGATTCGTCTTTGTGAGTACTTCGTAACCGTATCTTCGGTTCGTATTCAGGTTCGGGTTTCGGTGTCGTTTTGTTGAATTCAGGATTACTAAACGACTTTTCTAAGTATGAGTTCGACTTTGTTAGATCACCATTAATTTTTGGTAATTCCAAAAATTCTTAATCTTTGCAATATTATAGAGCATCGAGTTAGCTTCCCAATGGTTCAAACGGTGAGTCAATCGGAGTCCGGACGAGAGAGTTATGGTCGTTTTAGCTCACCCGCTCGTTATTGGCCGATCATCGCCGGGCCGAACCGGCCGTGTCGTCCGACACGGCCCGTGCATTTCGTCCGGATAAGACGAAAGTTTCTGTCTCAGGACCCGACCGTGTCGTCCGACACGGCCCGTGCCGTACTCGTCCGGATAAGCCGAAAGTTTCTGTCTCAGGACCCGACCGTGTCGTCCGACACGGCCCGTGCCGAACTCTTCCGGATAAGCCTGTAGCGACTGCCGACACGCCTGACCGTGTTCCAGGACACGGTCGAGTCGTGCCGAGTCACTGTCGGACGGGTCACTATCGGGCGACGCGACCGTGTCTAGCAGGACACGGTCGAGTCCCTGCCGGCCAGGGTCGGCTATTTAAGGCCTCGACCGAGTCATATCCGGCATTTTCCACTTTTCTTCGTTCCTTCCGCGATTTTTCACCATAGATCGATGGTTTTGAGTAGAATCAACTTATTTAAACATGTTTTGGAAGTTGGAATCATGGATTAACATCATCTTCCACCCGGATCGAAGGTAAGAACACCTAAACTTTTGGTTTTTGGATGTTCTTGAGGTTTCTTGGTGTTTTGGCCGATTTGCTTCGTTTTGATTCATATTATTGTTAGAACTTGATTGTAAACTCGTAATCATTCAATACCCTTGAAGTTTTGTGGAACGGATTTGAGTATTTCTTTGAATAATCGATTAAATTGGACTACGCCTTCAAAGTGTCCGATAAAATGCTTCAATGGGTAGAACTTGGGAAGTTCCATACGTTTTCGTAGAATTGTGATTGAATTGATATCGTTGTGTCTTAGGAACGAATTCTTGTGAAGAACTCGAGTCGGAACCCTTCCGTTCGTTGCCTTCTTTGGGGTCCGAGCTTCCCGGTCGAACCGTGTTCTTCGGAGCGTTCGGTAGCGGTTATTAAGGCAAGTATCTTACTATACGACTTGTATCTTGCGACTAGTAATCACGTATGAGATTTATGATGATTTTGTGTGCCTTCGTAAATATGTTCCGTTTGAGTTGGTTGTGTTTTCCGAAATTTGAAGGCTTTGTGATAATAGTGTTATATTGGTATACGTGTTAGGCATTGTGCCATTTGTGCAGGATTACGATGTACATATGAGATGGTTGTACACGTGGTTGTGCAATGTATTGTGTACCGAATGTGTGTTATGTTGGTTAAATGTCGTTGATTGATGATAGTTGTTGCGAGTGTTGAGGTTGTGTTATGTGCGTGCAATGTATGATTTTGTGGTGATCAAGGTGATTGATTAATTGTGCTCATTGTTGTATGTAATGCGAATGTGATGTGCTGGAACGCTAGGTTCACTCGTGTGGGTTCGACGGGGCCTACGAGGATTCATGGCACAGGTCCATGGGATCGGAACTTAGTGTGTGGTGCTGAGGTCCAATCGTGCGGGTCTGACGAGGCCTACGATGACTCATGGCACAGGTCCATTGAATCAGGACACAATACGTCCAACCGTGCGGGTTCGACGGAACCTACGGTGACACGTGACACAGGTTCACGGGGTCGGGACTGTTTGTTGTGATTGTTGTGTTTGCTCAATCCGTGTGGGTTGTTGAACCTACGGAGACTCGTGGCAAGCGATCACGGAGTCATGAGCATGATTGCTTGTTGTGATTGTTGTGTTTGCTCGATCCGTGTGGGTTGTTGAACCTACGGAGACTCGTGGCAAGCGATCACGGAGTCATGAGCATGATTGATTGTTGTGATTGTTGTGATTGGTTAAGTCCGTGCGGGTTGTTGAACCTACGGAGACACGTGACAGGGGATCACGGTGTCACGAACTATGTTTTGTAAATCAAACTTTTGTAAGAAAGTTTTAAGAAAAGAATGTTGGGCCGAGCCCCATGAGATTTATGGAAATGTTTTCGTACTGTAAATTGTTGTAATACAATTTTGAGATTTGGGTTAAGACCCTAAGATTTTCGAAAGGTTTTGAAATTCTAAAATTTCCGAGGTGATAATCTTATTTTCGAATGCTTCATAGCTTATCTTTCCTTGTGAAAACCTCCCGGGGATATTTTGATACTTGATTGTCATATTTGATTCACGATTATTACTTGCTTGTTATATTTCGTATGATTTGATACTTGCACTAGTAAAACAAAGGAGTTTACTAACCCCGAGTAATCGGGGTGGATGTCTGCTTTGCGTCAGTACATGCAGATTCGGGGAGCATCAGGATTGGCACAAGAGGATGACGAGCTGCGATGCTAATCATGAGTCGAGAGTTATGTTGATTTTGTTGTGTTGTCAGAGTTGATTTCAGTCTTCCGCTGTATTGTATTTCGACCCCTGTGTGGGTAATGTTATTTAAGTCAGTTTTATCGATTGGGTTGTGTGAACTCATCGGTCTGTGTATTCACGTGTAAGTGACCATATCGGTCCGTATCATTTTATTGTTTGACCCTGGTCGGGCAAGCATTTGGTCGTTTATGGATGTTTAGCCTGGTAGATCCTTGTGGCAAGGGTCTACGGCGTGTAATTTTCCCATATGGTTTTGGGGATGTTACATTTATGGTATCAGAGCTTAGATTGCGGAAACCTAGGCTGTCGGGTCGAGTGAAGTCGTGATTTGTCGAGTAATGTGTTGTCATGTCGTTTGAGTCATCAGGTGACAAGTTGAGTTGTGCGTAGCCACAACGTGTCGGTTATGTTGTCGGACGAGATTAGTATCGTGGGCGACCGTCACCTCCGTGCGACCTGTGGATGTAAGTCTCCTCTTTTATGCGAAGTACCTGTGTATCTCGATTTTATCTTAGTGAGTTAATTGCGGTGCATGATTTTCTTTACACAGTATTGTGTAATATAATTATGTTTAGTACTTGTGGCATATAGTATGTGTATAGAACTGGGCACATTATTGTTTTATCTTTGAACCACCGGGTGGTGTGGTATGGTGTGGAAGTTGTAAACCTTGATGGATTTCGAAAAGGTATCGACGACTGAGTTCGCGAGAAACTCCGAGGAATGGTTTTGTTATATGTTTAAACTAGATGCTGTGAGACGTATTCAATTGGATTGTGCATGTTGGACTGTATTTTTTTTATCCACTGCGTGAGTTATTTTGTAATGGCTTTCGGTATTTTACCGACTGAGTTTTATTTTGAAAATCGATTCCCTTAACCGAGTTTTTGGCATTATGGCCTTGATCGTTTTGGCGAAATTCTTATGACGGTATTCAGTATTTTGTAAATGGCTTTTGTGAGTTTTGAAATATTACCGTCATCGGCCCTTTTGGCATTTTTGTAAATGGTTTTTATCCTGGTGGGTTCCGGCGCGGGACCCACAGCGCTATAATGTTCCATGTAATTACCTGAGATTTTTGGGCATTCTAGCCCATTGAATTATCTTTGAAAACCTTGAGTATCCTAGAAATAAATTTCGAGATGCACGTTTAAAATGAATTGTTTTCTCATGGTACTTCCAAGGTGCCACGATATGTTTCCGAATTCTTCTACCTCGAGGACCAAAATGTTTTGAGATATTTTTCAATGTTTTATAAACACTTTTATTTAGAGCCGAGGGTCGAATATTTCCGAAAGTTTTTCACGAAAAGAAAGTGTCCTCATTTTTATCGAATGCGAAATAGTTTTCCCAAGTCTCGATAACGATGTTTCACGATTGTATTTTTTTTGAAAGGTGATACTCAAGATCAATCGGTGTTTCCAAAATTATTTTCAAAAGGAGGTTTTCGTTTTTAAAAACTTATACATTCCCGTTTGAGGGCTGGGTATGTATGTATGATGTTCACGTTGTCGTTATGATGTTTGCTCCCGAGTATGATCGAATTGGTGCCATGAACGTCGAGGCATTGCCACGCATTTGCTGTACTAGCCCTCTGTGAGAGGTGTGAACCGGTGTTTACTGTTTATCGCCTCGTGGCGATTTGCGTGTTGTCGCACGAGTGTGAGATGTTGAAGCTTGGGTTTGTACGTTTGTGTACATGTGTGATTGTTTCATAATGTTTGTAATTATGTGCTGATTATCGTTCGGGCCGTTGATGTCGCCGAACGATACTGTCGTTGTTGTAGTGTTTGTGTGTGTATTACTTTACGATGGTAATCGTTGTATATGATATGTGTTATGATTCTTTATTATGCTGAGTTGGCATCTCCGGTATGTTGTTTTGCGGTGTTATGTTCCATTGTATCTAGCATCTGTATTTTCGATATGCCGAGCCGAGGCATTTCGAACGTATTGTGCCGGGGGCATGTACGTGCCAATTGTCCTTCTCGTCAGTAACGCTTTTCAAGTGTGGACCCGAGAGACACAGGATCCAGTTTTGCGAGTTGGGTTCCGAGTCTTTCGGGGCGCGAACTTCAGTATAGATATGAGGATCGGATCTGAGAAGCCCATGGGAGATATTTTTGTCGTCTGCTTTTTGTGATGTCACCTTACTCCAGTTGTTGTGAGTTGCGGGAACGACATTTCTTTTATAAGAGGTCGAATGTAATGCCTGTATCGTTTTGACTTCTGCATTTCCTCTTTCTCAGGTCTATCGACTCGTTTATGTTCGTTGACATTTTCTGAGCTTGTCCTGCCCCTTGCTTTTGTTGATCGAACGAGTGTGGTATTGTTTTGGAATAACTCATTGGTCGTTGTGACTTTTCAATCGCTATTCCCTTTCCTGTGGATCTTATGGGAATGCACGTCTTGTTGTTCTCACCAGATCATCCTGGGAGTTGTTGTTTGAATTTTCTTATCCTTCGTGTTTCGAACATGATTGTTCGATTTTTGTTGTCTCGATCGTTGTGGTTCGATCGTTTGTTTGTTCGGTTTTGTTCTCGTTTCGTGATTGTTGAGCATTCAGGCTCCTTCCTAATTCCCTTAAGTTCGGGAAATTAGTCTCGTTTTCGATCTTCCAACCCTTGGGCGGTGGAATTCCGTATTTGTTCAGCGTTTGGCTCGCGTTTTGATTGATGAACCGTTGGGTTGGTCAATCGTATTGATTTTATTATGTCTCTACCGGTGGCGTCGTGTTGGTCGTCGTGGGGCATGTTTTCACGCCGTATATTCCGTTGCGTTGCTTGTAACGTTTCTCCGTTGGGCATGAGTTACGTGCTTCTTGTGTATCTCGTTGAGTTTTTCCGGTGGGATATTTCTTCTCCCTACTTGTTTTAAGTTTCGGGACGAAACTTCTTTTAAGGAGGGTAGAATGTAATATCCGCAATTTCGGATTTCCGGTAATTTTCATTTTCGGAGGAGGTCCGTTTCAAAAACTTTCTTTTGACCGTTTCGTCATTCGGAGAATATTTAATTCTGCACTTTTTGTCATCCGAGTTCGTTTCGGTGCTGCTTTGTTGAGTTCCGTGCTTTTTAGCGACTTGTCCGCGCTTGAGTTCGATTCTTGCGAATCTCGTTCAAACCGCTGCTTGGGGTTTTTTGTAAGTTCATTTAACGTTGTTATACGTGTTGTGAGCTTCGGTTTGATTATTCGTTGTCGTATGGTGATTTTCGGGCATTTGGGCCATTTTCGTAATTTCCCAAAGTTTGGGGTACTTACCTTCCGTTGTCGAATTTCGAGCCTTCGGGTGGTCGGAATCGTGTGTTCTACTAGCGCTTAGATTCGTCTTTGTGAGTACTTCGTAACCGTATCTTCGGTTCGTATTCAGGTTCGGGTTTCGGTGTCGTTTTGTTGAATTCAGGATTACTAAACGACTTTTCTAAGTATGAGTTCGACTTTGTTAGATCACCATTAATTTTTGGTAACTCCAAAAATTCTGAATCTTTGCAATATTATAGAGCATCGAGTTAGCTTCCCAATGGTTCAAACGGTGAGTCAATCGGAGTCCGGACGAGAGAGTTATGGTCGTTTTAGCTCACCCGCTCGTTATTGGCCGATCACTGCCGGCCGAACTCGGCCGTGTCGTCCGACACGGCCCGTGCCGTACTCGTCCGGATAAGCCGAAAGTTTCTGTCTCAGGACCCGACCGTGTCGTCCGACACGGCCCGTGCCGTACTCGTCCGGATAAGCCGAAAGTTTCTGTCTCAGGACCCGACCGTGTCGTCCGACACGGCCCGTGCCGAACTCTTCCGGATAAGCCTGTAGCGACTGCCGACACGCCCGACCGTGTTCCAGGACACGGTCGAGTCGTGCCGAGTCGCTGTCGGACGGGTCACTATCGGGCGACGCGACCGTGTCTAGCAGGACACGGTCGAGTCCCTGCCGGCCAGGGTCGGCTATTTAAGGCCTGGACCGAGTCATATCCGGCATTTTCCACTTTTCTTCGTTCCTTCCGCGATTTTTCACCATAGATCGATGGTTTTGAGTAGAATCAACTTATATAAACATGTTTTGGAAGTTGGAATCATGGATTAACATCATCTTCCACCCGGATCGAAGGTAAGAACACCTAAACTTTTGGTTTTTGGATGTTCTTGAGGTTTCTTGGTGTTTTGGCCGATTTGCTTCGTTTTGATTCATATTATTGTTAGAACTTGATTGTAAACTCGTAATCATTCAATACCCTTGAAGTTTTGTGGAACGGATTTGAGTATTTCTTTGAATAACCGATTAAATTGGACTACGCCTTCAAAGTGTCCGATAAAATGCTTCAATGGGTAGAACTTGGGAAGTTCCATACGTTTTCGTAGAATTGTGATTGAATTGATATCGTTGTGACTTAGGAACGAATTCTTGTGAAGAACTCGAGTCGGAACCCTTCCGTTCGTTGCCTTCTTTGGGGTCCGAGCTTCCCGGTCGAACCGTGTTCTTCGGAGCGTTCGGTAGCGGTTATTAAGGCAAGTATCTTACTATACGACTTGTATCTTGCGACTAGTAATCACGTATGAGATTTATGATGATTTTGCGTGCCTTCGTAAATATGTTCCGTTTGAGTTGGTTGTGTTTTCCGAAATTTTAAGGCTTTGTGATAATAGTGTTATATTGGTATACGTGTTAGGCATTGTGCCATTTGTGCAGGATTGCGATGTACATATGAGATGGTTGTACACGTGGTTGTGCAATGTATTGTGTACCGAATGTGTGTTATGTTGGTTAAATGTCGTTGATTGATGATAGTTGTTGCGAGTGTTGAGGTTGTGTTATGTGCGTGCAATGTATGATTTTGTGGTGATCAAGGTGATTGATTAATTGTGCTCATTGTTGTATGTAATGCGAATGTGATGTGCTGGAATGCTAGGTTCACTCGTGCGGGTTCAACGGGGCCTACGAGGATTCATGGCACAGGTCCATGGGATCGGAACTTAGTGTGTGGTGCTGAGGTCCAATCGTGCGGGTCTGACGAGGCCTACGATGATTCATGGCATAGGTCCATTGAATCAGGACACAGTACGTCCAACCGTGCGGGTTCGACGGAACCTACGGTGACACGTGACACAGGTTCACGGGGTCGGGACTGTTTGTTGTGATTGTTGTGTTTGCTCAATCCGTGTGGGTTGTTGAACCTACGGAGACTCGTGGCAAGCGATCACGGAGTCATGAGCATGATTGATTGTTGTGATTGTTGTGTTTGCTCGATCCGTGTGGGTTGTTGAACCTACGGAGACTCGTGGCAAGCGATCACGGAGTCATGAGCATGATTGATTGTTGTGATTGTTGTGATTGGTTAAGTCCGTGCGGGTTGTTGAACCTACGGAGACACGTGACAGGGGATCACGGTGTCACGAACTATGTTTTGTAAATCAAACTTTTTGTAAGAAAGTTTTAGGAAAAGAATGTTGGGCCGAGCCCCATGAGATTTATGGAAATGTTTTCGTACTGTAAATTGTTGTAATACAATTTTGAGATTTGGGTTAAGACCCTAAGATTTTCGAAAGGTTTTGAAATTCTAAAATTTCCGAGGTGATAATCTTATTTTCGAATGCTTCATAGCTTATCTTTCCTTGTGAAAACCTCCCGGGGATATTTTGATACTTGATTGTCATATTTGATTCACGATTATTACTTGCTTGTTATATTTCGTATGATTTGATACTTGCACTAGTAAAACAGTGGAGTTTTACTAACCCCCGAGTAATCGGGGGGTGGATGTTGTTTTGCGTCTAGGTACATGCAGATTCAGGGGAGCAGTCACAGGATTGGCACAAGAGGATGACAAGCTGCGATACTAATCATGAGTCGAGAGTTATGTTGATTTTGTTGTGTTGTCAGAGTTGATTTCAGTCTTCCGCTGTATTGTATTTCGACCCTTGTGTGGGTAATGTTATTTAAGTCAGTTTTATCGATTGGGTTGTGTGAACTCATCGGTCTGTGTATTCACGTGTAAGTGACCATATCGGTCCGTATCATTTTATTGTTTGACCCTGGTCGGGCAAGCATTTGGTCGTTTATGGATGTTTAGCCTGGTAGATCCTTGTGGCAAGGGTCTACGGCGTGTAATTTTCCCATATGGTTTTGGGGATGTTACAATAGTTACACAAAAGACGTGTCAAGTTTTTGGTGCCGTTGCCGGGGAACGAACCCGGGTCGTCCGCGTGACAGGCGAAAATTTTCCCCTTTTCGATCCATACTTTCAAGAAGTCAAATTCCTCATCACAATTCATTCTCCTTTCAACATTAACACCTAAATCATCAAGTTTTTTGTTCAATCCTTGTTTTAATTTCGATTTTTATGGTTTTAGTTTCTCAATTTATATTTGTTTTTCGATTTCTATTTTCATAGGATTCTTTGTTTGGAGCATGTTTATTCATTGTATTGTTGATATTTGTGTGTGTTTTTATTGTTTCATTGATTTGTGATGACTTTGTGGATTTGAGTTTGATTGTAAAACTTGTTAAAAAAGCTATGAATTCAAGGTGTTCGACAAAATGCCACAACAAAAATCTTTGAATTTTTTGATGTTTTTTATAGTTTTACTTGTTGATTATAGTCGTGTGATGAAAAGGAAGTTGTTTTTGTTTAATTTCAGGGATGGCACCTGTAATATCCGGAATTTCTTCTACAGTTGTCTAATAGTATTTTATCCGAGTTATGTTGTACAGCGTGGAATCTGTACAGTATGGATAAAATAAATGAAGGACTGAGATGTCAGTATTGGTATAATTGTTGCATTTGGTCGACAGTTGTATTTAAGGACATAATGTGTTGAGTATATGTATTCAGTATGCCATATGTTCGTATTCTGTATGTTGAGACATTGGAGAAGAGTAGCTGAAAATGGCTAAGTGTAACATTATTAGCGCACGCTAATATACATGCCTAGCGCACGCTATCGTTCTGGTTTAGCGCACGCTAGAGGAAAAAGATAATGAATGCTAGTACAGACCAGATCAGAAGGAATCTATGTGTGGACCCGGTCACTTTCGGCGCATGTGCCGACAAGGTCAACGGATGTTTGTTGTGAACTATTAGCGCACGCTAATGTATATTTATAGCGCACGCTAAGCATATCAGTCAACAGGGAATCTTGGCTTTATTGGTTGCTTCGGCATGTGGGTCACGAGCATCTTCGTGGTAGGTGTAGACTATAGCAAGTCAACTGGTATTAGCGCACGCTAAATGTAAGGACTTGCGTACGCTAGACAGTGTAAGTTACGTACGCTAATGCATGGGCATTACGTACGTAAGCACATGTACGAAGCCAGACAGTAGCCTCTGGACTGCGATAGCGCACGCTGACAAAGTCAATTAGCACACGCTAAGGCTGTTGCGCACGCTAAACATGAGATGTTAGCGCACGTTAATAATATTCAATATATATGTGTAGTTGGGCATTATCCTTCATTTCGTCCATTCCTTCCTTGCAACCGAGAGAGAGAGTTTTTAGAGAGAAGTTTGAGGTCCCAAACACTGAGAGATGATGATCTTTAACAAAGATTAAGCTCAGGAACATGGATTAAAGTCTTGTTCTTAAAATTATTGAAGATTCTTGGAATGAAGTTGATTGTTCTCCTTCATGGTTCGTCTATACAAGGTAATAGTTCTTCACTCTTTGGATTTCATTTGGATTGATTATTGATGTTCTTGAGTTGATAATTATCATATATTCGAGTTGATGAGCATGATAACGAGTTGGATTACCGAACTAAGTTAGTGTTGTTATCAATAAATGAGTATTGATATGTTTTGTATGGTTTTGGATGGAATTCAAGAGATATGTTGATGTAATTCCCTTCTTCAATTCGGATTTTTGATGTTTTGTCGTTGGTTACTTCGTATGGTAATGATTATGGTGGTGCTGTTGTGATTCTTGAAGTTATATGAATTGTATGTCGAAGAACATGATGAATAAGGATTTTTAGATGTTAGAACACATCAGATTATGTCATTTTATGGATCATGAACGTGAATTCGGATAATTCGTGTTCTTGAAGAACTATTGAATTATATATGTCATGATTGTTATGAATAAGAACTGGAAATTGGAAAGGTTACAGATGACTTTGGAATATGACTATTCATGATAATAACCGGTAAATTGTTCTATGAATTTACCAAATATGAACAAGAAGGAATCTTGTTGATTCGTGTTTAAAGATTAAAGTTGGAATCGAATATGTTATGAAATCCTTAATATCGAGATGAGTTGATCATTGATATGATGGAAGTGTTAGTCGATGCTTGGAATGCATGCCACTGTACAGCATTAGCGCACGCTAAGCTTACTAGCTAGCGCACACTAACGGGAGCAACTTAGCGCACGCTACATTATGCGTTTAATGTGCGCTAAATAGGCAGACAGTGCAGTATTTTTGTGTTGTGATTATGAATGTGTGATGGTTTGATTTGGTTTGTTCGGACTGCATTTATTCGAGGTTTTTGTTGAACCATTGAGTTCGATTAGTTGGTTTTTCCGGTTGTTGATTATTATCGGATGTGTTGCCATTTGATTATTGCATTAGGTTGCGATAATTGATCGTGGATTACGACCTTTGTGTTGCTTTGGACCGGGGCTGAGGAGCTCGTAGACAAAGGCAATGGGTTCGGTAACAGCTTCGTGGTATCAGTATCGAGGCAAGTTATTACTTGCTCAGTTATAATGTTTAATGAATGGTTTCAGTTTCATTTCGTTTATAATGCATATAACGATGATGATTATTGTAAACCCTGGAGATTTGGATTTTGTGTTGTCTTTCCGATTCTGGAAGTTAAATCGTACTGTATATGATTTACGTTGGTTATTGGCCTAATTGGGTATCGAGGATATGTTGTGATAAAAGACGAGGATATGAGTATCTGTAGTCCATGGTATGTTTGGATCGCCAAGCATTGCGGATAATCATTGGTGATGGTTTGACATCGAGATTTCTCCCGAAGGACTCGGGGCAAGTATCTTATATTGATTCGATTAGTGTTAGTGATTTTATCAGGCATATTGTCATTCATGTTGTTGAACATGAGGTTGTATTAGTTGATTTGTCATATTGTAGTTCATGTTATGTTGTTCATGTTGATCAACATATTGATTTGCATATGTGTATGCATAATTGTGTTGTTTATGTTGTGTTGATCCGATGGGATCGTGTGATCTATGCTGAGGGCGCTGGATCAGATGTCCACCTCGTGTTGGTCCGACGGGATCATCTTGGGATCTATGATGAGGGCGCTGGATCATTGGACGGGTTTTCCACCTCGTGTTGGTCCAACGGGATCATCTTGGGATCTATGCTGAGGGCGCTGGATCACTGGATTACCCAGAATTGTGTTGATGGAATCATGTGGATTCGCATCTTTGGTTTTATATGTATTGTTGTGCATATGTATATTGTTGGTTATCCACCTCGTGTTGATCTAGTAGGATCATCTTGGGATCTACGCCGAGGGCGCTGGATCATGGGATTTCCATTGAGTATACACTGTTGTTATTGTTTTGAGCATATTGACGTTGTCATATGAGTATGCATTTGTAGGTCTTGTGTTAGGACTGTGCCCGTATGTTGCATTGATCTGATCTCGGATTATACTGACATGATTGTCGTGGTATTATTTATCTCGAGCTATATTCCATATTTCCCTTGGTATTTGTCTTTGATGGGCAATTGGTTTCCATGTCGAGATGTGATGATGTTACCCGATGGATTTGGTTTGGACAGAGTTAGTAGATTTCGTAATAGTGAGTTATGATGATGTTTTGAGAACCTTGGGTACTGTACGAGATGTGAACTTTGGTAAAGTTATGACGATAAGATTACTTTGGTTGTCTTCTTATTTTTGTATTCTCATTGGTATGTAATTATTAATGTGATGTGACGGTTATCATTGTTGGATATTATGGCTGACCCCGTCGTGGGATTTCTTTTTAGGTTTTTGGAGTATCGAGCATGTAGTGGTCGTGAAGAGATGAGCTTCCCGGAGGATACTGGCTAGGACATGTTTTGTACATTGAGTTTCTTGATTGGTTCTTGTATTCCACTGCTAGAGTATCTTTATGGTTGGTCTTTTTCCATTGCGTGAGTATTTTGAAATGGCCTTTTGGTATCTGGTAACTGAGGTTACTTTGGAAATCGTTTTCTAAACTTTTGAGTGTCGGCTGTTTGGCCTTGCGATTTCAAATGAGTTTTTACGATGGTTTTTGATAAATGGATTTTATAAGTCTTTGTGCATTTTTAAAGATAGTACCGTCGTTGGCCTCTTGGGCATTTGTAAATATTTGCGAAAATTTCTTTTAGCCTTGTGAGTTCCATCTCGGGGCCCACGGCGCTGTAATATTTCCGGTTAAATCTGGGGTGTTGACTCAAAATGTATTTTGATGATAATTCCATTCAAAACATTTAATTAGATCAATCTCAGTTCGATATTATATTGAAGGAGCTAAATAGTGTTAGCGCACGCTACCCATATCATAGTAGCGCACGCTATCGAGAAATGCATGTACATCCCAGTCAGTCAGCTGCAGCCAAGTGAAGTCACCTAATGGATAGCGCACGCAAGTCATTCAACATTAGCGCATGCTAAGCAACTACAGTTAGCGCACGCTATGCATTCAATATTAACGCACGCTATCGCATCATTCCAGAGGACAGTGAGGTTTCGAAGGAAAAGGAAACGGTTTTTGCGCACGCTACAAAACATCTACTTACGTACGCTAATACAAGGATTTAGCGCACGTTATTGCTCAGCACTTGCGCACGCTACCGATATCATGGTCAGTAGTCCAATAGCCACTGGACTCAAAATCTCAAGGACTTTACGTACGCTACACAGGGTAACATACGTTACTGAAAGAAATATTTAGCGCACGCTAAGATATAAGCATTAGCGCACGCTAAAAGGAGTCAGCATCTTACCATTGGATTTTCTACCGTTGGAAGGCAAGGGTCAATGAAGATCCGTGAAATCTGGAAAAGTTGGATTTAATTAATAATAGCGCACGCTATGCAGACTTGCTAGCGCACGCTAAGCTCAAATGTAGCCATTGGATAAAGAGACGTTGGGGAGACAAACCAACATTTTAAAAGTCAAGATTGAAGACCTGTTGACCAACCGATAACGCACGCTACGGATACATGACTAGCGCACGCTAGCCATGCAATTTTACCATTGCAACAGTCTTTGTGACCGTTCAGAAAAGCCAAGTCAAGATCGATAGTGCACGCTAGAAGACATTATTAGCGCACGCTAATAATACGTTTTTCAGTATTTGAAGGATGGCTTTCACCTATAAATACCCATAAGACTTGGGTATCAAACACACAACTTCAAGCATACAAGCATACAATCATACAAGCATTCTTGAGCTCAAATCGCTACTGATTACTATATTATAAGTTGTGAGAAAGAAAGATACAAGAGTGATTTTCTTTGTAATACCTATTATTCTTTGTATTCTTTCATTTGATTGTAAGTGTTGCATCACTTACACTTGAGCGTAAAAGAAACGAATCAAGAGTCACTAATCCGGTGTTATTAGGATCTTTGATCCGGCATTGTTAGGATTATACTCCCATATTCGTATAGTGAGGATTATCTAGTTCCTATAGAACACTAGATAAACAAACGTTTATATTGAGAGAGAGGTTGAGCTTGGACCAATAGAAGACAAGCGGTTGTAACGGTTGTGAACTCGGACCGATAGAAGACGAGTCAAGATTGTGGTTGTTCTTAATCTAATAGAAAAAGAAAGTCGGAGAGAGGACGTAGGCAAGTTGCCGAACCTCTATAAATCTTGGAGTCTTTAAATTCCGCACTATCTTTCATTTATTCGCAAGAAATTTCTTTATTCAGCATTACCACTATTCAACCCCCCTTCTAGTGGTAAATTTATCTCTTCAGTTTGTATCGCTAGCGCGCGCTAGCTTCACTTCCTTAATGCGCGCTAAAAACAGATTTCGATAGCGTACGCTAACCTTACTGCCTTGCGTACGCTAATTAAAAACCTTTCGAATTCCATTTCAGCTACTGGACTGTCCAGTAAACTTCCCATTTCTACCTTACGTACACTAACTTTTTGTGTCTAGCGTACGCTAACTAAAAATCCGTTGACTATATATATTCTGTACGACCCAGAAACACATTCATCCTTCCTAACGCACGCAATCGCAAGAACACATTTTTCAGATAAACCCTAGCCGCAAATCCGATTCTTCAAACTTCCTCAGATATTCAATTTCTCTCCGATTGATGTCAAGCAAGAATCGAAAAACCATGGAAAAAACATACAAAAACCTAAAACGTCCTCTCAACGCACAATACGATGCGACTCGATTCATCTCATCCACCGCATCGAGGGTATTCTTTGAAATCCTTCCACAAGAGCATATTACGGATTGTTATTTCTTCAACTTTCCGAGTCTGGAACGGGTAAATGTCGCTATCTCTGATTTCTTTTCTTCGATCGGAATTGCCTGTTTCGTAGAATGTAAAGACCCTATTTTTCCTGAACTTGTCTGCGAATTCTACGCCAATCTTCATGTGGCCGACAGTGAAGGGTCATCATCCCTTGTTTTTTAGTTGGAGGAACGCGAGTGAAAGTTTCCTCGGATATTTTATCGCAAATTTTTGGTTTACCATCTGACGGGTTTCTGTGTACTGGAAAAACGATTGTCGATGATACTGGAGTCAGGGAAATCGATGTCAAAGAGTTCCTCAGTTCAAAAGCTGTTATTGACATAACGGACGATTTCTTCGAGAACAATGACTTTGGGATCAACATTCGTCTACTCTTAGTGGCTCTTACAAAGTGTATAATGCCGAAGGTGAATACTCAACATAAATTAGTGGGAGTCGACAAACATGTGGTGTATCGCGTTCTTAATGATGATAAAGTGAATTTTGCCGATATTGTCACCAGCTGGATGAAAGTGAAGGGCGACCTTTTTCGGTCGAAGAACTACGCGTCTCGTTCCCGCAAGGCTGGAATGCCTTATGGTTCCATTCTCACGGCAATATTCAGATTTCATCACGTTGATTTGTCAAAAGACAAGGCTATCCCCATCTCTCTCGGTCATGAGATTTCGGACTCTTCGCTAAAAGCCATGCATTATGTCCGGACGTCCAACCGAGGCTGGATCCTATTCCCATATCTTCGCGACGATGACCAAGTGGAAAAAGGGTTGCGCATGCCTACTCCAGAGGAGAAAATCACTCGCCAGGGACCACATACTCTTCGAGAGATGCAAACCGGGGAGTTCGTGAGGAAGCCCACTTCCAAGGGCAAGCGCCCGATGAAAGACGTCGTCACGGAGGAAGAGGAAAGCGACCTTTGCGCTCGGATGCGGAGCATCGAGACCTCTCAGCTTGAAATTCGAGAGGATGTTCGGTCTCTATGCACGGAAGTCGGGTCTCTCCGTTTGGAAATCGGGGAAGTTCGTGGGCTGATCTCCGATTTCATCCGTTACACACACCCGTCGTTCCCTTTCCCATCGTCCTCTTCCGATCATGCACCTTAGAATTTAGGATTTTGATGCTTGGTTGTAGAATCTTATTATTCGAATGATCTTTATGTCTCATGTCATGAAAACTTTATGTATTGCTTGAACTCTATCTTAATGATATTCGCATTTCACTTCATTTGGTATTTGTTGTTTACGTGTATTGTTATTTACGTAATTTCACTTTGGTTAATGGCATTTTCGTTGGTATTTGTTAAAAATGCAACAATTCAGGGGGAGTTCCTTTTTGTTTATGTCAAAAAGGAGGAGAATACTCCAAAAACCGAGATATACTAATATATCGAACAAGTTACCTTGATTCGAATCATTTAAAATGTTTTTGCAGGTATAAATTAAATGTTTTGACATCATCAAAAATGGGGAGATTGTTGACTCAAAATGTATTTTGATGATAATTCCATTCAAAACATTTAATTAGATCAATCCCAGTTCGATATTATATTGAAGGAGCTAAATAGTGTTAGCGCACGCTACTCATATCATAGTAGCGCACGCTATCGAGAAATGCATGTACAGCCCAGTCAGTCAGCTGCAGCCAAGTGAAGTCACCTGATGGATAGCGCACGCAAGTCATTCAACATTAGCGCACGCTAAGCAACTACAGTCAGCGCATGCTATGCAATCAATATTAACGCACGCTATCGCATCATTCCAGAGGACAGTGAGGTTTGGTAGGAAAAGGAAACGGTTTTTGCGCATGCTACAAAACATCTACTTACGTACGCTAATACAAGGATTTAGCGCACATTATTGCTCAGCACTTGCGCACGCTACCGATATCATGGTCAGTAGTCCAGTAGCCACTGGACTCAAAATCTTAAGGACTTTACGTACGCTACACAGGGTAACGTACGTTACTGAAAGAAATATTTAGCGCACGCTAAGATATAAGCATTAGCGCACGCTAAAAGGAGTCAGCATCTTACCGTTGGATTTTCTACCGTTGAAAGGCAAGGGTCAATGAAGATCTGTGAAATCTGGAAAAGTTGGATTTAATTAATAATAGCGCACGCTATGCAGACTTGCTAGCGCACGCTAAGCTCAAATGTAGCCATTGGATAAAGAGACGTTGGGGAGACAAACCAACATTTTAAAAGTCAAGATTGGAGACCTGTTGACCAGCCGATAATGCACGCTATGGATACATGACTAGCGCACGCTAGCCATGCAATTTTACCGTTGCAAGAGTCTTTGTGACCGTTCAGAAAAGCCAAGTCAAGATCGATAGCACACACTAGAAGACATTATTAGCGCACGCTAATAATACGTTTTTCAGTATTTGAAGGATGGCTTTCACCTATAAATACCCATAAGACTTGGGTATCAAACACACAACTTCAAGCATACAAGCATACAAGCATACAAGCATTCTTGAGCTCAAATCGCTACTGATTACTATATTATAAGTTGTGAGAAAGAAAGATACAATAGTGATTTTCTTTGTAATATCTATTATTCTTTGTATTCTTTCATTTGATTGTAAGTGTTGCATCACTTACATTTGAGCGTAAAAGAAACGAATCAAGAGTCACTAATCCGGTGTTATTAGGATCTTTGATCCGGCATTGTTAGGATTATACTCCCATATTCGTATAGTGAGGATTATCTAGTTCCTATAGAACACTAGATAAACAAACGTTTATATTGAGAGAGAGGTTGAGCTTGGACCAATAGAAGACAAGCGGTTGTAACGGTTGTGAACTCGGACCGATAGAAGACGAGTCAAGATTGTGGTTGTTCTTAATCCATTAGAAAAAGAAAGTCGGAGAGAGGACGTAGGCAAGTTGCCGAACCTCTATAAATCTTGGAGTCTTTAAATTCCGCACTATCTTTCATTTATTCGCAAGAAATTTCTTTATTCCGCATTACCACTATTCAACCCCCCTTCTAGTGGTAAATTTATATCTTCATGGGGTGTTACAGAATATGGTATCGGAGCTTAGGTTGAGAAAACCAAGGCATTTGGGTCGAGTTGGGTCGTGTTGTGTCGCGTCATTCGAGTTGTCAATTTACTAATACTAGAGCTGTGAGTATTTGTATTCACTCAGGCTTGTGCGTTATGTGATTTACCAGTGTGGTATTGGGATTGTTGTAAACTTTTCCAAATGGTGTTAACGAGATTCTCCGGAATGAGATGTATTGTGTTCTTGAGTCGAACTGATTTGGCAAAACGTGTATTTTGAAAATATCTGTGTCGAGTATTTCCTTGAGTCGAGACATGTGCCAGTATCATGGGGAATCGTCGGCTTCACGATCTATAAGTATTTGGATTTTTGAATTTCATTGAGATTTATTGTCGTTCTAAGTTGATATGCTTTGAGATTCAGAAAGATATTGTGCGTTACAGTATAAGGTGATAGAATTGGGACATGATTGATGAATTGAGAAACTATGATTTTGGAAATCAGTATGTCGGTTAAGTTTGGAACGGAATTGTGCATTTGAGAGAAATGTTGTGCATTGTTGAGAAGAACATGTAGCCATGTTAGTTCATTTTGTGATATATGAATTGTTTTTGAGCATTTGAAAATGATACTTTTCAAATTGAATGTTTTACGGAAAATGATTTTTGGGCCGAGACCCAATCGATTTTGAAATAGTTTATAACTCAGGACTTGGGGTCCGAAAAGAGTTTTCTACTTTTTAAACTTCTTGTAATATGGAATGAGATATGGGTTGAGACCCTAATGTTTCAAAAGACTTTCCTGTTTTCTAAAACTCTCGAGATTTGTAAAATACTTTACCAATCGTTTATCTATTTTTTTTCCGCCTTTCGGAGTTTTGGTTTACCTATTCAAACGAAACTTCTCGGGAAGTCTTTCGCTGTGTTGATTTGTTTCAATGTTTTGTCATATCATATTTGAGGTGATCCAGGATGGATTAATGATTGCCGTTGTGAGTAGTATGTGGAGGAGGAGTTTTTATTAGAGTCTATATATTGAGATTTTGGAATTTCATGGAATATCAGTGAATTTGGTGACAAGCCGAATTGGTATACAGGAGTATGGATATGGTCAAGCATTTGCATAAATCCAATTTTATTTAATCGTGTGTATTTGAAAAGAATTTTTATCGAGAACTTGGCACCAGTGAGCCGATTTAATTTTTTAAATTGATTTCGTGGTCTTACGAAAATTTATGTTTTGAGTTATGAAATTTTCGAAAATTTGTCTTTTGACAAGACTATATAATTTCAAACTGATTTTGAAAATGTGATTGATAACCATACGCATTTAGTGTATATTACATATCATGGTGAAGTTGTGAATGTGACTCACGAACTAGATAATATATCAATGTGGAACGATGAATAGGGATCCGAACTTTGGTATGATCGTTTGATTATGCAAGTATGATCGATTGATTTATCGGATAAGAGAAATATGCTGCATATTGACGATTTGGGTACAGAATATGATTTTGGAACTTTGGATTTTGCGAAACCGGGACATATGTGCTATGTGATTCCATTGGTACGGTAGTAGCACGATTTTATCATAGTGATTTTTGAATGATTTCCTTGTAAGTGCGGATTTGGGGATGGTGACCCCATGATGGTTGTTTTGGGTAATGATTGGTCGTTTCCACTCCATGTATGATTTGGTATGTTCGCCGATTTACGATTGGTTGTTCGTATGCCGAGGAGTATGTTCACTAGTCGGGTATGTTTATTGAGATCCACTGTATGTGATTGGTGTGTCGTTTTGAGAATGTTATTCTTTCGTGTATCAGTTTCTGTGGTTCTGTGTTAATCGTGCCGAAGTTTACTGTGTGAAGGTATTCTCGATTATCACCGATCGTTTGTTGGTAATATCGGAGTTTATCATGATGATGATATTCTCGATTGTGTTTTGACCTCTGGTTGGTCATATTGGAGTTTATCATGTTGATGATATTCTCAGCTGCGTGTTGACCTTTGGATTGGTCGTATTAGAGTTTATCATGTCGATGATATTATCGATTAATTTATTGGTTGATCATTGCTGGTGATCATCTGAGCGTTCGAACTTTGTGCTGATGTTTCGGGATTTGTGTCTTTGATTTAGGCAGTTGTTTCACAGATGTATCGTGCATTATTGATTTTTAGCAGGATTTGGACTTGATTGGGTAATCAGGCAGACAGGATTTGACACGGATAAATTATGTCATCTGAAGATGATATATTTTATTGAGATTCATGGAATGTGATTGTAAGCGTATCGAGGCTTTACAATGGGGTCACTTGCTAGTATACTGTGTTGGTTATTCGTTAATAATGATGATTGATCATTGTCGTGATGGTTTCGGAATATTTTGGTTGAACGATTTGCTGATTTTTTCTATGACGGATTGCAAGCTTCGAGGACGAAACTTATTTTAAGTGGTGTAGAATGTAATATCCGGAATTTCTTCTATAGTTTTCTAACAGTATTTTATCCGAGTTATGTTGTACAGTGTGGAATCTGTACAGTATGGATAAAATAAATGAAGAACTGAGATGTCAGTGTTGGTATAATTGTTACATTTGGTCGACAATTGTATTTAAGGATATAATGTGTTGAGTATATGTATTCAGTATGCCATATGTTCGTATTCTGT
Organism: Orobanche coerulescens; assembly: GCA_033398695.1. NCBI lineage: Eukaryota > Viridiplantae > Streptophyta > Magnoliopsida > Lamiales > Orobanchaceae > Orobanche > Orobanche coerulescens. The sequence continues at coordinate 132,985,769 of CM065815.1, read as the reverse complement.
ATGTTAAGACATTGGACAAGAGTAGCTGAAAATGGCTAAGTGTAACATTATTAGCGCACGCTAATATACAAGCCTAGCGCACGCTATCGTTCTGGTTTAGCGCACGCTAGAGGAAAAAGATAACGCACGCTAGTACAGACCAGATCAGAAGGAATCTATGTGTGGACCCAGTCACTTTCGGCGCATGTGCCGACAAGGTCAATGGATGTTTGTTGTGAACTATTAGCGCACGCTAATGTATATTTATAGCGCACGCTAATCAGATCGGTTAACAGGGAATATTGGCTTTATTGGTTGCTTTCGGCATGTGGGTCACGAGCATCTTCGTGGTAGGTGTAGACTGTAGCAAGTCAACTGGTATTAGCGCACGCTAAATATAAGGACTTGCGTACGCTAGACAGTGTAAGTTACGTACGCTAATGCATGGGCATTACCTACGTAAGCACATGTACAAAGCCAGACAGTAGCCTCTCAACTGCGATAGCGCATGCTAACAAAGTCAGTTAGCGCACGCTAAACATGCGATGTTAGCGCACGTTAATAATATTCAGTATATATGTGTAGTTGGGCATTATCCTTCATTTCGTCCATTCCTTCCTTGCAACCGAGAGAGAGAGCATTTTTAGAGAGAAGTTTGAGGTCCCAAACACTGAGAGATGATGATCTTTAACAAAGATTAAGCTGAGGAACATGGATTAAAGTCTTGTTCTTAAAATTATTGATGATTCTTGGAATGAAGTTGATTGTTCTCCTTCATGGTTCGTCTATACAAGGTAATAGTTCTTCACTCTTTGGATTTCATTTGGATTGATTATTGATGTTCTTGAGTTGATAATTATCATATATTCGAGTTGATGAGCATGATAACGAGTTAGATTACCGAACTAAGTTAGTGTTGTTATCAATATATGAGTATTGATATGTTTCGTATGGTTTTGGATGGAATTCAAGAGATATGTTGATGTAATTCCCTTCTTCAATTCGGATTTTTGATGTTTTGTCGTTGGTTACTTCGTATTGTAACGATTATGGTGGTGCTGTTGTGATTCTTGAAGTTATATGAATTGTATGTCGAAGAACATGATGAATAAGGATTTTTAATGTTAGAACACAGCAGATTATGTCATTTTATGGATCATGAACGTGAATTCGGATAATTCGTGTTCTTGAAGAACTATTGAATTATATATGTCATGATTGTTATGAATAATAACTGGAAATTGGAAAGGTTACGGATGACTTTGGAATATGATTATTCATGATAATAACCGGTAAATTGTTCTATGAATTTACCAAATATGAAGAAGAAGGAATCTTGTTGATTCGTGTTTAAAGATTAAAGTTGGAATCGAATATGTTATGAAATCCTTAATATCGAGATGAGTTGATCATTGATATGATGGAAGTGTTAGACGATGCTTGGAATGCATGCCACTGTACAGCATTAGCGCACGTTAAGCTTACTAGCTAGCGCACACTAACGGGAGCAACTTAGCACACGCTACGTTATGCGTTTAACGTGCGCTAAATAGGCTACAGTGCAGTATTTTTGTGTTGTGATTATGAATGCGTGATGGTTTGATTTGGTTTGTTCGGACTACAATTATTCGAGGTTTTTGTTGAACCATTGAGTTCGATTAGTTGGTTTTTTCGGTTGTTGATTATTATCGGATGTGTTGCCATTTGATTATTGCATTAGGTTGCGATAATTGATCGTGGATTACGACCTATTGTGCGGCGATTAATATGCCTCGATGGCGATCGGCATAATGATCAGAGAGCCAACCATAGAAGACATACATCTTTTGGTATCCGGCGACCGTCTTTTGGTATATGGCGATCGTCTATGATGTCCAACCAGAGACGATCGTCTCTTGACACGTATGAATCCAACATCCGTCAAAGTCGTCGAAGACCGAATCTCGGACGGTGACCCACGTGCAAATCCACAAAAGGCGCCGACAGATAAGATCTTTGACCCCAGCCTGTCACCTACCTCACCTACCGACAGGGCCGCCGAAAGGTACAAAGTGGGACCTCCCCGGATAGCGACTCAGGGCGCGTGCATGCTTCCCATTGGCTCGCACAGTTGGCTGCCAGCAGCAGCCTCAGACTTTAAGGGAACAGCCCCACGTGATGGGGCGATCGGCCATCTTATTATAATATAGAATACGGCGGTCGCCCGCGATCGCCGGAGGGGACCCAGCAACCATGTATCCTATAAATAGGAGGCTCACAACAGTGGCTGAGGGATCACGAGATCATTATCATAATTTCATCATCTTCACCGTGAATACAGTGCAAAAACATACAGAAAGAGAATCAAAGACTCATCTGACAATTACTTACACATTCATAGTGATATTCATACGCACTTACAATACATCCAAAGCAAGAACTCACAGATCTTCATATCTGGTTCTTCCGACAATCTACACGCTCTACAGCTTAGATAACTAGAAGTCTTTACACTCATTGTAATAGATTCTAACATTAATATTTGTACTCCACAGTATATTTATTAATAACATCTCGCGAGAGCATTCAAGCCCGGGATTAACAACCCCGGCAAATCTTGTGTTATTTATTTTCCCGCGGAAGTGTTCTCGCATTTGTTTGTTACTCGATCATTCCAGCAATACTATCTCCGTATAATATTTTGGGTAACAACAATTGGCGCAAGAAGGAGGGCATCTAAACCTTCATTTTTATTCCTACCGTCTCGAAGAACACTCACTGTTCTCCGGACATATACTTGAAGAAACACTCACTGTTCTTCAAAAGAAAAGCCTTCAAAAAAATGACATCTGCCACGACTTCCAAGAGAGCCACCCAACAATCTGTCGGAAATCTCATTCCGGCCCGGACTGAATCCCAGCCTACGCCGGACGGTGACCGCGGTGACGCTAGGCTCTCACTCCCGCCCCCGAGGGACGGTCCTAGCATTTCACTCGATCAGTTCCAGACCACAGAACAGATTGAGGAGGCTATAGCCATCCTCAGGGAGCGACGGAGGGCATGCGATTCGCCCACCATCACTCCGTCACCCATCCGCCGAGCAGGCAAGCGGAAGCTCAAGGGGATCTATGTTGAGAAATCAACAGAAAGCCCCGAGCCGTAGGAGAAGGCTCTCGTCAGGCGGGATGACTCCGTCTTCAGCCGCCTGGGAAGCGATCCCTCATGGCGACCCGGGCACTCAGGCCCCAACCGAGAGACATCGGAGTCCGAATCCTTTACCAGGAGTTCAGCATATCCGACTCCCATGAGACAAGCCGGTCAGCGGGCCCCCGCTTGCTCAAGAAATGAACCCACTGGCAGGGAGCTCATCATTCACCATGGGGACAGGGGATCAGTGCACGATCGCCTTGGCTCACGCTCCGGGAGCCAATCGACGAGCAGTCAGGCAACGGCGATGGCCGCCATGTAGCGCCAGCTCGACGAGATGAAGGCTCTCCTGGAAACTGGGGCAGGCGCCAGGAGATCGATCGCTGGGCCAAATGAACCACTCGCGGTTCAGATCGAGCTCGCCCCAGTTCAACCAAAGATCGCTCCGCCACAAACACCTCTATATGGGGGGAGATCGGATCCGGAGACCCACTTGAGCAAATTCCGGATCTACATGATCGGATGCGGAGCATCAGATGCGACGAAGTGTCGAATGTTCCCATTAACTTTGGGCGATCTCGCCCACAGGTGGTACATCTCACTACCACCCCGCTCAATCAATTGTTTTGAGAAGCTGGCGAACGACTTCACGTCGTACTTTGCCGCCAAAGTCGCTCGCCCAGAAGGCCCCCACCGCATGATGAAAATCAGGCAGGGGAAGGACGAGACCCGGTAGACGAGATAGTCCTCACCGGCGAACCCATCAGCGACGAGCTCGCTCTCTACTCAGTCCTGGGTGGATTCTGCGGACACTCGCCCATGTTCAGGCACCTCACAAAAGATATCCCCCCGACCTACTTGGTCTTCCACGTCAAAGCCGCCGATTTCTTAGCTAGGCAGAGGATGCTCTCCCTCCACTTAGGCGATGGATCTGCCGGAGAAGGGAAGGTGCCATCCCACGTCCAGAAGAAGGCGGTCGCCAAGCCGCCTGGTGAGTTCAAAGCCTTCGAGGATGTAGAGGTCCACCTTCTCCACAACCTCAACTTATCTCCGTCCCACATCCTCAACGCAATCAAGGGGCGCGAGTGGCTTTCCAAACCAAAGCCGATAAGGGACCACGGTCATATAGACCGCAGCAAATTCTGTGCCTACCACAAGAGTCCCAGCCACAACACCAGCTAATGCGGCGACCTCCTCAGACAACTCTGGCGACTGTTTGAGGAAGGCAAATTGGACAACTTGGTCACCAAGCCAGAACCTAGGACATAGAGGACCGGAGGGCACGAGCGCCGACAAAACGAAAGAACCCCTCCCAATCCGGTCGCCAGGATCGAGCACGAGACGGAGTATTCCGACAAATCAATCCCCATGATCAACCCTGGCGGTCGGATCAATATGCTACAAGCAGGAGGTGGAAACCTCGGGGGCCTTTCCCCGGTTTCCACCATGTCAAACAGGAAGAGAAAGGCCAAACTAAGGGCATTCTCCGGGGTCCATGTCGTGGTACCTCCAGAGCCGACCATCTCTAAAGACGTGCTCATCACCTTCTCCAACAAGGACAGGGAGGGAGTGCAATGCCCCAAAGAGGATGCACTGGTGATCTCTGCTTGTATCCTTGGAAAGATGGTCGATCGCATGCTGGTCGACAATGGAAGTTTCTGCAATATCATATTCAAATCCGCCCTGAACCAGCTCGGCAACTTGACCAAGTTCATCAAGCTATTCGATACCGTGCTCCAAGGGTTCGGCGACAGCACAGTCCAAGCCTACGGAAGGATCAAGCTCTCTGTCGAGCTAATATGCTTTTACAATCCCAAGGTTAGGATTACTAGGAACCTAAATTTTGTAATCATAGATAGGCCCAGCATCTATAATGGGTTCCTAGGTCGTCCATTTCTAGAAACATTTGAGGCGATCGCCTCGTCTTTCTTTTACTGTATCAAATTCCCCACTGCCGATGGGACGATCGGTACTATAAAGGGAGATCACCTAATGGCAAATAAATGTTTGAACTACTCCTATGTCGTAACTTCTTTCAATACTTCCCATGCTATGTGTAACATTGAAACGATCGACGATCAACCCATGGAGGTCGACGATCAACACCATCTCACATCGATTGACGGACGACATCGAGCCAAGGATCAGTTTCGAGCCAAATCTCGACATCGATCTTAGGATCGAGTTCGGAAATAGTTCCAAACGAGAGGCGACCGTCCCCGTCGAAGAGTTGGAGAGTATAACAATAGATCCGGCTCATCCAGAACGGGAAGTACAGATCGGCGCAAGCATCGACCACGAATTAAAAGGGGATATGATTAATTTGCTACGAAAGAACATCAGAGTCTTTGCCTGGTCGCATCAAGATATGGTTGGCATAAGTCCTGAACGCGCTTGCCACTATCTAAATATCTAAATATTTCCATTTGCATATGTGTATGCATAATTGTGTTGTTTATGTTGTGTTGATCCGATGAGATCGTGTGATCTATGCTGAGGGCGCTGGATCATTGGACGGGTTTTCCACCTCATGTTGGTTAGACGGGATCATCTTGGGATCTATGTTGAGGGCGCTGGATCGTTGGATTACCCACAATTGTGTTGATGGAATCATGTGGATTCGCATCTTTGGTTTTATATGTGTTGTTGTGCATATGTATATTGTTGGTTATCCACCTCGTGTTGATCTAGTAAGATCATCTTGGGATCTATGCTGAGGGCGCTGGATCATGGGATTTCCATTGAGTATACACTGTTGTTATTGTTTTGAGCATATTGACGTTGTCATATGAGTATACATTTGTAGGTCTTGTGTTAGGACCGTGCCCGTATGTTGCATTGATCTGATCTCGGATTAGACTGACATGATTGTCGTGGTATTGTGTATCTCGAGGTATGTTCCGTATTTCCCTTTGTATTTGTCTTTGATGGGCAATTGGTTTCCGTGTCGAGATGTGATGATGTTACCCGATGAGTTAAAGCCCCAAAGCAGTATGGTTTTGAGGATATGGTGGGGTTTGTACTTCAGGTTGCTGAAGAGGTGGATTCCCCTGATCCATCTACTTTTAAGGAAGCAGTTACATGTTTGGAAGCCAATCAATGACTTGTAGCGACGGGAGACGAGATGGAGTCACTTCATAAGAATATGACTTGGGATTTAGTCAAACGACCTCCGGATAGAAAGAGAATTACTTGCAAATGGGTCTTCAAGAAGAAGGAAGAAATGTCAGCTGCTGAGGGTGTCAAGTATAAAGCTCGAGTTGTTGCTAGAGGATTTCATCAGGAGGAGGGAATTAACTATGATTATATTTTCTCACTAGTGGTTAGACATACTTCTATTAGGGTGCTACTACAAATGGTTGCACATCAGGATTTGGAGCTTGAGCAGATTTATGTGAAGACGGCTTTCCTACATGGAGAGTTAAATAAGGAGATCTACATGACTCAGCCAGATGGTTTTCAAGTTCCTGGAAAAGAAGAGTGTTTGCAAGTTGAAGAAGTCTTTGTATGGGCTGATGTAACACCCCAAGACGTTCAGGGCATATTACAGCGCCGTGGACCTAACCCTTTGAGTCCACAAGGCTAACACACATCTCGACTACCCGAGACCAACGACAAACACTACGCAATAATACACTGATACTTAATAAAGACAATTGACAATAAACAATCTGTTCCAAACAACATTAACCCAACAAATGTATGATTCCCAAACTGGGTCCAAAACAATACAATTAAAACGAAGAAAGTACTCAAGTACTGAAGCAAATGATACAATCAATTTAAAACTCAAGGACAGGAAATAACTCAGTCGACTAACTGAACTGTGTCACTCTTGCCCATCATCCTCATACTGATCGCGTGCTCGCTCGTCCCTTGGACCTGTACCTGAAATACAAAAGTCTTTCCCTCATTTAAGGGGTTAGCTCCAACTGCTAGGGCAAGTACAATACCATTTGAACTACCATTCTATACACATGATATATACGCCAAAAACATTTTCCAAAATATTTATATTCCGGAAGATTAAGGTGCACATGCACCAAAACATAGTTCTTCAACAAAATATTTCAAAGGTTAACCGTTGGTACGAGACTCACGGCCACCGCACCCCGCAGAGGCCCTGTCGGACCATCCCTAGGTGGTTAACCCCAGTTCGTGATACGCACACACACGGCACTACGTATCCCCAAAGGCCCCGTCAGACCAATCCCTAGGTGAACATATGCATTCACATCCATACATACACGCAAAGCCATAAATCAATGCTAGAATACGTAAATAAATGTAAAGTACTTGTCTTTGAGACATTGTGATCGAAACGGGAGATTTACGATGACTAGGAGTGACCCGGAATGACAACGTCCATTCCTAGATAAAATTTTAACATGAATTAGTCCTAAACGACATCAATAATCGAGTGGAAAACACCCACAAACCCAACTACACCTCACAACCACACAACAGTTTGAATCATTGGCGGAAACAAATAGGGAGACACTCATAAACATTAATCGAGTTAGAATGCTACAATATCAACAGACAATTCGTACACAATTGGACAAATTCCCAAAACCCCCCCAAAATTACAAAGGTTATGGTTCTAGCCAATTACCTTGGATTTTGCCAGAGATGGATTAAGATGATGATAACTTCATTTGGAGTACAACAAGCTATCTACTATGGAACTCCACGGATTTATCTTCAAGAATTGCTCCAAAAACGCTCGAGGAAACTCAAATCACGTACAAAGGGAGAAAAAAAGGAAAATGACTTGTCTGAGGTCAACTCAGGTATTTAAATACCTCACAGCAGTTAACGTATGTTAACATGGGAAGTTAACGTACGTTAGGGCCTTAAAGTATGTAACACCCTTGCTCAATGTATGTAAGGACTCGGCAGAATTTTCTGCCTAAATCGCTCAACACGATAACATAAGTTAGGGCTAAGTGTTAATGTACGTTAACAGTATACGCATAACGTACGTAACACCTGTACCTTAACGTTAGTAAGGACTCAGCAGAACTTTCTGCCCAAATTTCTTAAGACATTAACGTACGTTATGACTAAAAGTTAACGTACGTTAACAGTATATGCATAGTGTATGTAAAAGAGCATGCATAACGTACGTTATGCATGCAGCAGTTCAGCACTGCTGAGTGCAGTCCACTGCCCAAGAAAGCACGAAATTTAAAAGCGACAAAAGATGGAATCTGGAGACACAATTACGAATTATTCGCGACGACGAACTTAAGCGCTAAAAGAAAGCACTATTCCGACCACCCGAAGGCTCGGAGTACGACAATGAAGTAATTTCCCTAATTTATGAGGAAGTTACAATACGATATCAAAATGTTAAACCGAAGTCCACAACATGAATAATTCCACCTTACGTACTTGTAGTAACAAAGAAACAATATATTCGAACGAGTTTTATGAGAATCGAACGTACATGCGAGGAGGATCATAACAAAAAGTGAAATACGTAAAAACACCTCCAAACTCATCCAAATGGAAAAACACCAAGAAGAAAATAGTTTCAAAATGTCGAAACAGTTACAAGCGAGTCGCTAAAAATAGACATACACCAAAAATAGAAACTGCTAAAGATAGAAAGTATGAATATTACATTCTTCCCCTCTAAAAGGAAGTTTCATCCCAAAACTTAAGGATCAAAAAGCTCACGGTATCTCGCACGCATATTCTCCACCAATTCCCATGTCGCTTCCTCCATATCATGTTTCGGCCATTGCACCTTAACCAAAGGGATGGTTTTGTGTCTTAACTGCTTATCCCGACGTTCCAAAATCCTCACTGGCCTCTCCTCAAACGTGACATCCTTCTCAATTTCCACTTCGCCAAAATCAATAATGTGACTAGGGTTCGAAACGTACTTCTGTAACTCAGAAAAGTGCAAAACACTATGAACGTGGCTCAAGGACGGAGGTAATGCCAAATGGTAAGCCAACTCACCAACTCTTTCTAATATCTCAAAAGGTCCAATATATCTTGGACTGAGCTTCCCCTTTTTCCCAAACGGAAAACTCCTTTCGATGGAGATATTTTCAACAAAACGTGATCTCCTACCTCGAATTCTAAGGGTCGACGCTTAACATCTGCGTAGGAGTTCTGTCGACTCTAGGCAGTCAACAAGCTTTCTCGAATCAACTCGACTTTCCTTTTTGTCTCCAGCACAAGATCTGGCTCAATGCCAACTGATTCGGATGGCTCATTCTAGCATATCGGTGATCTACAACGTCGACCATAAAGCGCCTCATATGGTGCCATCTTGATCGAGGCGTGCTAACTATTATTATAAGTGAACTCGATCAAAGCCAAGTGTTCTTCCCAGTCATTACTCCAATCTAACGCACACGCACGTAACATATCCTCGAACGTCTGAATGGTACGCTCGGATTATCCATTGGTCTGAGGGTGGAAGGCAGTGCTCAAATGCAAACGTGTTCCCAATGCCCTATGTACTGCCTGCCAGAAATGCGATACAAACCGGTCATCCATGTCCGAATTAATAGTTTTCGGCATACCATGAAGCCTCACGATCTGTGCAATAAATATACGAGCCAATTTTTCTGGACCCCAAGTGTCCCTGATGCCCAGAAAATGTGCTGACTTGGTTAGTCGATCCACAATCACCCATACCTTGTTTATTCCCATCATCGTCCTTGGAAAATTTGTGACAAAATCCATAGTGACATCCTACCATTTCCATTCCAGAATGGGAAGTGGTTTCAATAACCCGGCTGGTTGCTGATGTTCAATTTTGACTTGCTGGCAAGTCAAATACTTAGCTACAAGCTGCACTACCTCATTCTTCATGTCATTCCACCAAAGTTCTTCCTCAAATTCTTATACATTTTACTCGAGCCCGGATGAACCGAGTAAGGTCACGCATAAGCCTCTTGCATAATGCTCTGCCTAAATTCCAAGTCGTTCGGTACACACAACCGACCTTGGAATATCAGCACAACATCCTCATGAATCACAAATCTTGGGGCTTTCCCTTTAGCTACATTCTCACGGAGCTAGATAAACATCGAATCCTACAACTATCTCAATTTGATGTCGTTGACCAGCGATGAAGAAATCTCAAGAGCACACAACTGTCCCCCGCTCCCCGATAACACAACCTTGATCACCAACTCCATCAGCTATCACTGGAGCTCTGGCTGAACTGTGAGTAACTCAAGTGTCTAAAGCGATACCGATTTCCGACTCAAGGCATCTGCCACCACATTTGCCTTGGCCGGGTGATAAAGGATTTGGAGGTCGTAATCCTTGATCAGTTCTATCCACCTCCTATGTCTCATGTTAAATTCCTTCTGAGTGAATATGTACTTCAAGCTCTTATGATCGGTAAAAATCTAACAAGTAGAGCCATACAGATAGTGACGTCAAATCTTCAACGCAAATACGACCACAACCAACTCTAGATCATGTGTAGGGTAATTCAACTCACATGGTTTCGACTGATGGGAAGCATAAGCAATCGTCTTTTTGTGCTGCATGAGTACACATCCGAGTCCTTGGCCCGAGGCATCACTATAAACTGAAAAGCCCTTATTACCGCACGGTAAGGCTAAGACGGGAGCGGTAGTCAACCGCTTCTTCAATTCTTCAAAACTCTTCTGTCTCTCGTCTGACCACACAAATTTCTCTGACTTCTGCAACAACTGAGTAAGCGGTCGAGAAATCATAGAGAACCCTGCAACGAATCTTCGATAATATCCGTCCAGACCCAGAAATATACGAACCTCCTTCACGTTCTTGGGCGGCACCCAATCTAATAATGCCTCTATTTTGTGTAGGTCCATACGAATGCCCTCGGACGAGATTACTTGACCGACAAACATAACCTCTATCAACCAGAACTCACACTTAGAGAACTTCACATAAAGTCGCTAAGTTCTCAAAATGTTCAACACTATACGTAGATGATGCGCATGCTCCTCTTCGTTCCTCGAATAGATCAGGATATCGTTGATAAATATGACTACACACTTATTGGGATATTCGATGAAGACCTTGTTCCCTAACTACACGAACACGGCTGGGGCGTTGGTTAGCCCGGACGGAATAACCACAAACTCGTAAATTCCGTACCTCGTCCAAAAAGCCATTTTCGGAATATCTGAATCCTTCACTCAGAGTTGGTAATACCCTAACCTCAGATCGATTTTCGAGAACACTGTAGCCCCCTGGAACTAGTCAAACAAGTCATCAATTCTCGGAAGTGGATACTTGTTTTTGATGGTGACCTTATTCAGCTCTCGGTAATCGATGCATAACCGCAGTGACCCATCCTTCTTCTTACGAACAAGACTAGTGCGCCCCAAGACGCAGCGCTTGGTCGAATGTAGCCCGTGTCTAGCAATTCCTCCAGCTGTTTTTCAATTCTCGCATTTCTGCAGGTACCATGGGGTACGGTGCTTTAGAAATTGGAGCCGCACCCGACTCTAAATCAATAGTGAACTCAACTTCACGGTCCGGTGGCAAACCCGACAACTCATCTGGAAAAACATCAGGATACTCATTAACTATTGGTATTGACAAAAGCTCGATTTTCCTCTCCTCCGACCTCATGGCGTAGCACCAATAACCCGTGCACCCTCTTCAAAGAAATTTCACCGCTTTCAATACGTTGATCAAGAACTTATGACTACTCCATTTGTGTCCCACAAAGGTGTGTTTGGTACTGTCAGGGGATAACATCGAAATGTTCCTCACTCTATAATTCATGATTGCCCGATGCCTGTCTAACTAATCCTCACCAAGGATCAAATCCTCGCCCTCAATGTCTACCACAACAGGTTAGAAGGCCAATCCCTCCCCGCGATACCTACCGGAAAATCTCTAATCTCACGATCCCCCATGATATTATCTCCGCTGGGCAGTTTAACGATAAATGTTTCACATGCAACCAAACAATCATCATACAGATTATGCACACAATCCAAATAGATGAAAGATTGTGTAGCACCGGAATCGAAAAATACAGAAACAAGATGGTCAAGGATGTGAACGGTACCTGTAACCACTGTCACGTCAGGATCTTCAGTTCGTTTCATCTCATATACACGGGTCAGAACAGACCCCGCACTAGACGTTCACCCTCTAGAAGACTGCCCATGTCCTCGACCCCCGCCGAAACTCCGCTGAGGCTGATTAACTATCAGAGTCTGATTCATGATCGGTTCCCTCGTATACGGGGCCGACACTTGAGTAATTGGCACCCGACTCGCATCTCTATAATACGTAGCACGATGCCCCAAACGACCACAATTATGACACTGCAGCGGTGACTTATCACACTCACTCATCATATGTCCTGGACAACCATAGTTAAAACAAGTATGACCACGACCAGGAATAGTAGGAGCAGATTTAGAACCGTGGCCTCCCCCAAAAGATCGGGATTGACCCCCCATAGGTCACGATCCGGATTGAGTATTCTGATGTCCGCCAAGATTACTTCCCGAAAACTGACCGGAAGTCTTTTGCTTTTTACCCTCTGATGCCACCTCTATAGCAGAAAAAGACATCTCGTAGGCCATTGCCTTATTCTGATAGTCTTTCGGAGTCGTACACCAGAGGCCTGACATATAGTGATCAACCCTCGATTTCATCCGCATGTCGAAGTGGCGGATCTTGTCTTATTCATCTCGGACCTAATTCCTCACGTAATGTAGCTGCTAATTATAATCCTTAATTGCCTGTGAGATGGGAATATCCTGGGGTTTTGCCTCAAAGAAAGCTCGAATCCTTCCCTCTTTCACCGTCCATGGGTAATACTTGCCCTCCATCAATTCCTGGAACTCATCCCACGTAGCTGCCCGGTCACGCGGTTTCACCGTCTGCCACCATGTCACCACCTCCTTGACGAGAAAGTATTGAACTATTGGTACTTTCCTCGCCTTGGAGCAGTTTGCTGCCTCAAATACCTTATTCATCTCAAATAGCCAACTCTCCCAACCAGAAGGGTCGGAAGTACCATCGAACTGCGGAGGACGCATACGGATCACATCCTGAAGCAACTTGTCGGTATCAGGACCAGTAGGCGGAACTGGAGTAGCGTTAGCTTGATTAACCAGGACTGCCTAAGTTAGTAGCGCCATCTGATTCGCTACTTGTTGCAGAATATTAGCTACCCTGATGTTATCATTAGCATCACCGAGACAAGCAGACTGGTCCTGATGACCTTTGACACTAGGCTGAACACTACTCGACAAAAACTGTGCTGTCGAGCCAGCCTCAGAGCTATTGGACATGGCCGCCCGGCCGGCTGCGCCACGTACCCTATCGCGTCCACAACCGCGTCCGTATCCTCTACCAACAGGCACTCTGAAGAAGTAACTAGTGAGTACAATTCAAACACAAAACACATCACGATACTAAGAATGAACAACACATGATAAAGCAATGGGTCAAGTTAGGAAAAACTTACGAGCACCGACGTACTGAGATGATGGGGTAATAGTGATACCGTTAAAAGACGACACTCGACTAGACTCAAATAACTGACATCCTAGGTATCCGTAAACCTTAGGCTCCGATACCATTTTATATAACACCCCCAAGACGTTCAGGGTATATTAAAGCACCGTGGACCCAACCCTTTGAGTCTACAAGACTGACACACATCTCGACTACCCAAGACCAATGACAAACACTATTCAATAATACACCGATACCTAATAAAGACAATTGACAATAAACAATCTGTTCCAAACAACATTAACCCAACAAACGTATGCCTTCCCAAACTGGGTCCAAAATAATACAATTAAAACGAAGAAAGTACTCGAGTACTGAACCAAATGATACAATCAATTTAAAACTCAACGACAAGAAATGACTCAGTCGACTAACTGAACAGTGTCACTCTTTCCCATCATCCTCATACTGACTGCATGCTTGCTTGTCCCTTGGACCTGTACTTGAAGTACAAAAGTATTTCCCCTATTTAAGGGGTTAGCGCCAACAGCTAGTGCAAGTACAATACCATTTGAACTACCATTCTATACACATGATATATGCGCCAAAAAATATTTTCTAAAACATTTATATTCCGGAATATTAAGGTGTACATGCAAAAAAACATAGTTCTCCAACAAAACATTTCAAAGTTTAACCGTTGGCCCTGTCGGACCATCTGGGTGGTTAACCCCAGTTCGTGATATGCACACACACGACACTACGTATCCACGGAGGCCCCGTCAGACTAATCCCTGGGTGAACATACGCATTCACATCCATACATACATGCAAAGCCATAAATCAATGATAGAATACGTAAACAAATGTAAAGTACTTGCCTTTGAGACATTGTGATCGAAATAGGAGATCTAAGATGACTAAGAGTGACCAGAATGACAACGTGCATCCCTAGATGAAAGGTTAAGACGAATCGGTCCTAAATAACATCAGTAACTGAGTAGAAAACACCCACAACCCCAACTACACCTCACAACCACACACACGGTTCGAATCATTGGCAGAAATGAATAGGGAGACACTCATAAACATTAATCGACGTAGAATACTACAATATCAATGGACAATTCTTACATAATTGGACAAATCCTGAAAACCCCCCAAAATTACAAACATTAGGGTTCTAGCCAATTACCTTGGATTTGGGCAGAGAGAGATGGATTAAGATGATGATAACTTCGTTTGGAGTACAACAATCGATCTACTATGGATCTCCACAGATTTATCTTCAAAATCGCTCCAAAACGCTCAAGGAACTCAAATCGCAGACAAAGGGAGAAGGAAAAGGAAAATGAAGCGTCTGAGGTGAACTCAGGTATTTAAATACCTGACAACAGTTAACGTACGTTAACATGGGAAGTTACCGTACGTTAGGGCCTTAACGTACGTAACACCCTTGCTTAACCTACGTAAGGACTCGGCATAATTTTCTTCCCAAATCGTTGAAGACGATAACATACGTTAGGACTAAGTGTTAACATATGTTAATAGTATACGCATAACGTACGTAACACCCGTACCTTAATGTACATAAGGACTCGGCAGAACTTTCTGCCCAAATTGCTGAAGACGTTAACGTACGTTATGACTAATAGTGAACATACTTTAATAGCATACGCATAGCGTGCGTAAGAGAGCATGCATAACGTGCGTTATGCATGCAGCAGTTCAGCACTGCTGAGTGCAGTCCACTGCCCAAGAAAGCACGAAATTGAAAAGCAACAAAAGATGGAATCCGAAGACACAATTACGAAGTATTTGCGACGACGAACTTAAGCGCTAAAAGAAAGCATTATTCCGACCACCCGAAGGCTCGCAATATGATAATGGAAGTAATTTTCCTAAACTTTTAGGAAATTACAAAACGGCCCAAACATCTGAAAATCATGATACGATATCGAAATGCTGAACCAAAGTCCAAAAGATGAATAATTCTACCTTACGAGCTTGTCGGAACAAAGAAATAATATATCCGAACGAGTTTTATGAGAATCGAACGTACATGCGACGAACATCATAAAATAAAGCAAAATACATAAAAATACCTCCAAAATCGTCCAAATTGAAAACACCAATAAAAAAATAGTTTCAAAACGTCAAAACGGTTACAAGCGAGTCGCTTAAAATAGACATACACCAAAAATAGAAACTGCTAAAGATAGAAAGTACGAATATTACAGCTGAAGCAGTAACCGAGGCATTGGTACAAGAGGTATGACGGGTATATTATAGAGCTCGGCTATGATAGAAGTCCATATGATAGTTGTGTATATCTGATAAGTGGTAATTTTACCACATTATTTCTAGGATTTTATACTAGGTTTTTATCTCGTTTCGTGATTAATGTGCTCGTATTTGGCTTATTTATGATTAGTCGAGCCGTATTACGCGTTTGGGTTGGTTTTAGTGTGTTTGCAGGTTTTTAGAGCCAAAAGGACCCAAAACGAGACAAAGGACCGAGAGTCGAGTCAAACGGACGAAGAAACGGATTTTTGTGAAAGACAGACGAACCTATCGGCCAGCCTATCGGCCGATAGGCCCGTCCGAAAGGAGTTCCTACCCTATCGAGTGAAGAGGTCGACGAACCAACTATCGGCCAGCCTATCGGCCGATAGGCCAGGCCGATATGCTGCCCAGCGGACTCTCGTATTTTGACGGATTTTAACTCTTTTGGATAGTTTTTGTTTCCTAGATTAGGGCTAATCGGGAGTTTAACCCTTAGGCTATATAAACCTCCATATATACCTAGTATTAGGATTCTTTATCATCTACCATCATCTTCCATCAGCCCTTTTCATCTATTATTATCTTTAGCAGATTTTTACATCTTTTTAGCAAGATTTATTCCTTTGATGCAAGAACTTTTTGGAGGAGAATTATTATTGGTTTTCAGAGATTAAAGACTCGGAGTTCATCCGTAAGGGTTGTAATCTCTCTTTTCAGATTAATAATATGCATTCTTCATCTATTTCTTGTTTAATTTCAATTATGTCTGGCTAAATTCATTGATTGATTCTAGGGTTAGTAATTTTAATTGATGATCACATGATATTCCTTTGATTACCTTTTGACCTTTGATCCTAGGCTTGTGTTCAAGTTGTGTTAAATCTCATGTTAGATTAAAGGGCCCTTAATCGATGCATGTTAGCTAATTAATTTTGTCCGGAAGGAGTAATTGATTAGTGGAAATACTTGATGCACAATATGATTTTATCTTGAGACCTGACGGAGAAAGATAAACCATAGATAAATAAGTTGGGGCTTTTTAAGTGATTTAAATTCTTTGAGCCTTGGCGGGGAAAAGGGTTTAGATTAACTATCTTTCTAGGTTGCCTTGATCGGAATTCTAGATTGATTGAGTGATTATTTCTAGGATTGAATTAAAATTTGGGGAAAAGGAATCAAGTGAATGGATTGTGTGAACTCAATTAGATGATACTACCCTAGGATCAATTACCTTTAGACTTGTGATTTTATCTTGCTAATTTGCTTTATTTGCTTGCTTTAGATAATTCATCTTTTATTTAATTTTTATTTTTCGATTTTTAAAGTTAGATAATTAGAATCAAAACAATTTTTTCGGATTCCTAAATAGCAGTCAAATTTTGAGTAGAGTTAATTCCTTTATTTTCGACACATCAATTCCCTTGGGTTCGACACCTTGGAAACACTCCGAGGTTTTACAAATTTTAAAATTGATCGGATTTGAAAACCATACTACGCGAATCCCAGCGATCAATTTTTGGCGCCGTTGCCGGGGAATTGATAGAAAACTTAAGGGGATAATTCGAAAAAGAAGAGATCGTTACTTTTGGTAGTTTACTTTTATTATTAATATTCGATCTCGTTTCCTCACATCTTGTTTTCTCTTCCTTGTAGGCGGTGCATGATCACAAGATCCCAAGGAAAGGACTTATTTCCTTTGGATCTGGAAATCGAGAAGTCTTTGAGGAGGAAGAAGCAAGAAGCGAGAACCGAGACTATTTCTATACCTTTCGTTGATACCATGGCCGGCATTGGTGACCAACCACGAGAACTCGCTCGTCCCGAGAAAATCCCTTTGAATGCCCGCTTCCGACCTAAGCTGGACGATTATCAAGAAGGAGGTTGGGGAAAGATTGATGCCAACAACTTCGAGCTGAAGCCATCCCTCATCGCTACGGTGAAGTCTCAAACATACGGAGGAGGAGTTAATGAAGATCCAAACGCTCACCTTGAGTCGTTTTTGGACATATGTGCCACCATCAAGCAAAACGGAGTGCCTCCGGATGTCATTAAGCTCCGCCTATTCCGGTTCTCTTTAGAAGATGATGCGCTAGATTGGTACAAGAGCCTCGATCGGAAGGAAATTGGTACTTGGAGAGAGATGACTCGGTTGTTCTTAGCACAGTTCTATCCTCCCTCGAAGGTGCAAAAACAAATCAACGATATCTTGCAATTCGAGCAATATGAGGATGAATACTTATACGAGGCATGGATCCGATTTAAGAAGCGACTTCGCAAATGCCCACAGCATGGAATTGATAAGGAGGAGATCTACATTCGGTTTTATCGGGGTTTGACGAGGAAGGCTAGAAGAGAGTTGGACTATTCATCAAAAGGGGGATTTCTTGCTAACGATTATGAAGAGGCCAAGAATCTTATCGAGCTAGCAGTCAACAATGATTACGAGGAGGTGACCGATAGGAAGATGACGAGAAGAAAGGTCCCATACGGTGACGAGGACGCCTACGGTGATTTGAAGGCAAAATTTGAAAAACAACAAAAAGAACTTGAGATGCTGAAAAAGAATACTTTGGGAGTTAATTCAGTTTTTGAAGAGCTAAACGAGCCTATTGCAGTTAAGGAGGATGTGAATTACATGCAAGGAGGAAACTTCCGGCAAGGGGGAAATGTGGGGAACTATTATCCAAACAATCGAAACCACACTAATTTCTCCTACGCCAACCCGAACAATGCTCTTCAGCCACCACCGGGATTTAACGTGAAGAACGGGGTTATTCAAGAGCCGATTGCTAAGACACCTATGGAAGAGATGTTGGAACGATTGGAGGCGAGTCAAAAAGATTTTATTTATAAAGCAGACAAGAGGTTCGGGGCTCTCGAGCATAGTGTGACATCTATTGGAAACTCAGTGATAGCCTTGACAAAGCAGATGTCGATGGTGGAGACCCAAATGAGTCAAATGGCGAACGCCCAAGCCGGATTTCATTAGCCGGGGCATTTTCCGAGCAGCACCGAGACCAACCCGAAGACGCAACAATGCAACGCAATCGAGCTTCGGAGTGGAACAAGGTACAGTAATCATGGGGCTGAAGTTGAGAAATCTGGAAACGAGGATGTACTAGAAACGAGAGCAGAGAACGAGAAGGCAGATGAATCACAGCAGAACCTATCGGGTCGCCTATCGGCCGATAGGCCCAACCGATACCCAGACAGAATGCCGGCAGTTAAGCCTATCGACCCCCCTATCGGTCGAAAGGCTCTTGGAAGTTCGAATGTGAAGGATTTTGAGGTAAAAGCTCCATTTCCACAGCGATTGGCCAAGTCGAGATATGATGAAAAGCTTCAACAATTTATCGACATGTTTCAAAAGGTGAATATCAACATTCCACTTCTAGACGCTTTGAGAGACATGCCGGGGTACGTTAAATTCTTGAAAGACGCTGTGGCAAGCAAGAGAAAGTTGGGAAAGTTTGAAACAATAAATTTGACAGAGGAGTGTAGCGCTATCATTCAAAACAAGCTCCCGCTCAAGCAGAAGGATCCGGGACGTTTTACTTTGGCATGCATGATTGGCGACCAAACGTTCCGTAATGGGTTGTGTGATCTCGGGGCAAGCATCAATCTTATGCCTCTATCCATCTTTAAGAAGTTGAAGATTGGGGAGATGAAGCCGACTACCATTTCTCTACTCATGGCGGACCGGTCGATCGCATATCCGAGGGGAATTGTGGAGGATGTGTTTGTTAGAGTCCAACACTTAGTCTTCCCGGCCGATTTCATAGTTCTTGATATGCCCGAGGACGAGAATCAACCATTGATCTTTGGGAGACCGTTTCTAGCGACGGGGAGAGCACTTATAGACGTCCAAGAGGGTGATCTTACCTTCCGGGTTAATGATCAAAATCTGAAAATTTCCATCTATGACGCGATGAAGAAGCCCGAGGATGCGCCCGAGGAATGTTATGAAATTGAGTCTATTATGCCGCCCCCGACCGACTTGTTGGAGCACTGCATTTCACACTCCATTTACTCACATTCTGATGTTGATGAAATTTCCGAGGATTTGCCAGAGTATGTTCGAATGTTGGAGGCGAACGAGAGTCGATCTAATGAGAGGGACGTATGCTATCTTGATATCAACAAACCCGTTCAAGGGGGAGTTGTCGCTGAAGACCCTGACTGAATGAGGTATCGTCTAGCTAAAGACGTTAAACGTAGCACTTGTTGGGAGGTAACCCAACATATGTATATTAGTTCGTTTTATTCGTTTATTTTCGATTTTTCGTTTGCGTGATTTTTGTAGTTGCTAGTTTCGTAGTAGCTTTGTTAGTTTTGTTTAGTTCTAATCCATGCACGCCGAGTTTTGGATACTTGCAGGTCTTTAATCGCCATATCCAAGCAAAAACGGGACCAAGTTTGCGAACGAGAAAAAGCTGGAAAATTTTTGAGACAGACGATCCTATCGGTTGAGCCTATCGGCCGATAGGCCCGGCCGATAGGCTGAGGAAAATTAAAAAAATTTTATGTTACAAGCAGTGGTCGATAGGCAGACCACATCGACCGATATTCCACCCGATATGAGGTACGTAAGAGACGAAGTTCTATCGGCCCGGCTATCGGCCGATAAAGCCACCCGCTAGGACATACCCGGCCCAGTATCCACTCCGAGCTCGCCGACAAACCCGCCATTTCCGCCACAGTGATCAGGTACTCCGTTAACAAAGCCACTCCTTTCTCTTTTCAAACTTATTCCTCCTTTAGGATGCGAAATAAGTTTGGGGGGGGGGGGGAAGTGCGGCTTTGTTAATTTCTTTATGTGTGAGTACCTTGTTTGCCTTGTATCATTATTTGCTTGTGTTGGTACCCGTTGTTATTATTTGTACTTATCATATTGGTGTTGCGTGGATTTGGTTTTTGTTGCTTAGTTTTTAGATTTTTATTTTCGTTTGGTGTGTTTGCTAGTTTCTATATTTTTTTTTTAGGTCGTAGTAGTGTTTAGATTTCGTGTTTGCTTTTATTTGCTTTTCGTTGTTTGTTTTAGATAGCCTTGCTTGTCTTAGTTTTTCTTTATTCGTGAATTTTTCGTGCTTCTATTTGTGTGATACCGATGTTACGACACTGTTTTTCTCTCTGAAGAAACGGTCGAGTTTAGTCGAGTTGTAGTCAGTTATTTCTGTTTTGCATAGTATTCATTTAGGTCCAAAATTTTTCGTGATTGTAGAGGTCTTGGCAGATAAGAGACGATACATACTTGTTTTAAAATCACCGTCAATACGTTTGGTTACATCTTCCTGATAGTGAGCCGTCAAGCTTCGTCGATCGTGTTGGCACTTAGATTGAGTTTAGAGTCGGCCGCTTTTCCCAAAAGTTGAGATAATGTTGTTCTATGAAGGGAAGTCTAGTAAGGGGTATTCGCGTGACCGTTGTTTACCCTCGCGTAAAACGACGACTGATTAGACTAGTGATTTAGATATTTCACATGTGCCAAGGATAGGGAACCTAGTAAGGGGTATTCGCGTGACCATTGCTTACTCTCGCGCAAAACGGCGACCTTGATTCGGACATGCGGAAATTATATATTCGAGTTGTTTCTCCGTGTAGACGGAACTTAGTAACTAGAAGCATCCATGTGCCCCATGAGTGTCTTTTACGTCAAACGGTTTCTTAATACATGAGAATGGAAGTTCCACCCTAGGATTACCCCGATGAAACATCCCGAGATCCTAACCTAGTGGTCAACTCGAATCAAATTCTTGAACATATATATAAGGGAATACTGACCGAGGTTTATTTTTTATGAAACTCGTGAAAAATGTGCCACTAGACTGTGTAACGGGACGAACTAGCTTGTTTATTTTAGCCTTTCATATTGACGGTCGATTTGACTCACGTTTTGTTAATCTTTGAGCTGGATTTTCTTCATGAACGAATAATTAGGACTGAACTTGACTACTTTGCGGAATCATTATTCTGAGTGCAGCTCGCTTTTACGACACTCGGATTATTTAGTGAGAATTACATGATAGTATTGATTAGGTTGAACACTATGAGTTGCACGATGATTCACGACTTTCTTTTTCTTTTCTTTTTGTTGTTCGGGACGAACAAGGCTTAAGTTTGGGGGGGGTTTGATAAGTGGTAATTTTACCACATTATTTCTAGGATTTTATACTAGGTTTTTATCTCGTTTCGTGATTAATGTGCTCGTATTTGGCTTATTTATGATTAGTCGAGCCGTATTACGCGTTTGGGTTGGTTTTAGTGTGTTTGCAGGTTTTTAGAGCCAAAAGGACCCAAAACGAGACAAAGGACCGAGAGTCGAGTCAAACGGACGAAGAAACGGATTTTTGTGAAAGACAGACGAACCTATCGGCCAGCCTATCGGCCGATAGGCCCGTCTGAAAGGAGTTCCTGCCCTATCGAGTGAAGAGGTCGACGAACCAACTATCGGCCAGCCTATCGGCCGATAGGCCAGGCCGATATGCTGCCCAGCGGACTCTCGTATTTTGATGGATTTTGACTCTTTTGGATAGTTTTTGTTTCCTAGATTAGGGCTAATCGGGAGTTTAACCCCCTTAGGCTATATAAACCTCCTTTTAGACCTAGTTTTAGGATTCTTGATCATCTACCATCATCTTCCATCAGCCCTTTTCATCTATTATTATCTTTAGCAGATTTTTACATCTTTTTAGCAAGATTTATTCCTTTGATGCAAGAACTTTTTGGAGGAGAATTATTATTGGTTTTCAGAGATTAAAGACTCGGAGTTCATCCGTAAGGGTTGTAATCTCTCTTTTCAGATTAATAATATGCATTCTTCATCTATTTCTTGTTTAATTTCAATTATGTCTGGCTAAATTCATTGATTGATTCTAGGGTTAGTAATTTTAATATGATCACATGATATTCCTTTGATTACCTTTTGACCTTTCATCCTAGGCTTGTGTTCAAGTTGTGTTAAATCTCATGTTAGATTAAAGGGCCCTTAATCGATGCATGTTAGCTAATTAATTTTGTCCGGAAGGAGTAATTGATTAGTGGAAATACTTGATGCACAATATGATTTTATCTTGAGACCTGACGGAGAAAGATAAACCATAGATAAATAAGTTGGCGCTTTTTAAGTGATTTAAATTCTTTGAGCTCAAGCGGAAAAGGGTTTAGATTAACTATCTTTCTAGGTTGCCTTGATCGGAATTCTAGATTGATTGAGTGATTATTTCTAGGATTGAATTAAAATTTGGGGAAAAGGAATCAAGTGAATGGATTGTGTGAACTCAATTAGATGATACTACCCTAGGATCAATTACCTTTAGACTTGTGATTTTATCTTGCTAATTTGCTTTATTTGCTTGCTTTAGATAATTCATCTTTTATTTAATTTTTATTTTTCGATATTTAAAGTTAGATAATTAGAATCAAAACAATTTTTTCGGATTCCTAAATAGCAGTCAAATTTTGAGTAGAGTTAATTCCTTTATTTTCGACACATCAATTCCCTTGGGTTCGACACCTTGGAAATACTCCGAGGTTTTACAAATTTCAAAATTGATCGGATTTGAAAACCATACTACGCGAATCCCAGCGATCAATATCACAACAAGATGGAGGATGGAACGTTCATCTATTTGGTCATGTATGTTAATGATATGTTGATTGCGTCCAAGAACAAGCAGGATATTCAGAAGTTGAAAGGTCTTCTCAGTGCTGAGTTTGAGATGAAGGATTTAGGAGCTACTAATAAAATTCTGGGAATGGAGATCTATAGATATAGAAGACGGAAGAAGCTTTTTCTATCACAGAAGACTTACATTGAGAGGATATTGTCTCGTTTTGGTATGTCTACAGCAAAACCTATAGATACTCCGAGTGCTTCCAATATTCATTTGTCTGTTGTTTTTGCTCCTAAGTCAAATGAGGAGAAGGAGTACATGTCCCAAGTCCCTTATGTTATTGCAGTTGGGAGTTTGATGTATGCTATGGTCTGCACTAGACCTAATCTTGCGCATGCTGTTAGTGTTGTCAGCCGGTTTATGGGTGATCCTGGAAAGGAACATTGGCAGGCTGTGAAGAGGATTTTTCGGTATCTGAAGGGTACGTTTGATGTGGGTCTCATTTACGGTGGTGATACGAGCTGTTTAGTCGCTGGCTACTGTGATTCTGATTACGGAGGAGATGTTGACAGTAGAAGGTCCATGTCTGGTTATACTTTTACTCTTGGAGGTTCGGCTGTTAGTTGGAAGGCGACTTTGCAGCCCATTGTTACTTTGTCTACTACCAAGGTGGAGTATATGGCTTTGACAGAAGCGGCCAAGGAGGGAATTTGGCTGAAAGGGTTGGTCAGTGATCTTCGCTTGCATAATGACTATACAAATGTTTTTTGAGATAGTCTTAGTTCTATTTGTTAGGCCAAAGACCAAGTTCACCACGAGAGGACGAAGCATATTGATGTGATATATCATTGGCTGCAAAGTGAGAGTAGGATAAAGGTGAAGAAGGTTGGGACTTCTGATAATCCCATCGATATGTTCACGAAGTCAGTTCCACATAACAAGTTCCGACACTGTTTGGACTTGTTAAATGTTTCAAGTTGTTAGTTGCCCTTTAAGGGAAGTCTAAGCACGAAGGTATGAGCTACTTCGTATATCCGGGTATCCTCATTGGTACGTCTGGTATTTCTGTTGCTGAAAAACAAGTCTGGCATCGTCATTGGTGCATCTATTTTTGTGAGAGGATTCAAGTCAAGGTGGCGATTTGTTGGGATGTCTTGAACTCCCGGTACGCGGAGTTGTATGGGAGGTCTCGTTGTTTTGGGCTTCTCTTGCAGTTTTGGGCCTATTTCTTAGCGCGCGCTAACATCTTATGACAGTAGCCACTGGACTACCAAGTGACCCGTTAGCGCATGCTAATATTGAGGCGTAGCGTGCGCTAGACTGGGACAGTATATAAGGGGACAGTCAACCCTTGCACTTGTCATTTCACATCATTTCCACTTTTTCCGATCGGGAGAGCTCGGGAGAGGCGATTTGGGGCGATTCAAGGCAGTCCTTTTTCATATATTTTGGGTTGGACAGAGTTAGTAGATTTCGTAATAGTGAGTTATGATGATGTTTTGAGAACCTTGGGTACTGTACGAGATGTGAACTTTGGTAAAGTTATGACGATAAGATTACTTTGGTCGTATTCTTATTTTTGTATTCTCATTGGTATGTAATTATTAATGTGATGTGACGGTTATCATTGTTGGATATTATGGCTGACGCCATCATGGGATTTCTTTTTAGGTTCTTGGAGTATCGAGCATGTAGCGGTCGTGAAGAGATGAGCTTCCCGGAGGATACTGGCTAGGACATGTTTTGTGCATTGAGTTTCTTAATTGGTTCTTGTATTCCGCTGCTAGAGTATCTTTATGGTTGGTCTTTTTCCGTTGCGTGAGTATTTTGAAATGGCCTTTTGGTATTTGGTAACTGAGGTTACTTTGGAAATCGTTTTCTAAACTTTTGAGTGTTGGCTGTTTGGCCTTGCGATTTCAAATGAGTTTTTACGACGGTTTTTGATAAATGGATTTTATAAGTCTTTGTGCATTTTTAAAGATAGTACTGTCGTTGGCCTCTTGGGCATTTGTAAATATTTGCGAAAATTTCTTTTAGCCTTGTGGGTTCCATCTCGGGGCCCACGGCGCTGTAATATTTCCGGTTAAATCTGGGGTGTTACAGCACCTAAGAAATCCTCAAAAGGAAAAGAAAAGGTCGGTTTGTCATCTCAAGAACCGGCACCACCGCAAAGAATTCAAAACACACGGTGCATTAAGAAGCGGTTGTTAAAACTTGATAATTTCATTGGCGATTTGGATACCGACACTATCACTACACCGTTCATCCAAAAGTTCATAGACAACGGGTGGGAAAAATTCGAGTGATTAATTTTTCACCGGATGTGATTAACAAGTATTTGGGGGTTGATTCCACTAATGCGGTAGACATTTTCATCTTACCTAATGAGGATGTGTCGGGTGATAGGGTGTTACGATGGGCATTAGTGAGCGAGCTCCATGACAGTATTGGGATCATCAAACCCCGATACAACCAGGCGGACCTCATTGATGATGCTTGGTACTTATGGATGTGGGCAGCCGGGAGTATTTACCCGACTTCGACTCTGACTACGGTTTCCATTGGCCATCTGAGAGGTTTATTTGCTATCCTCCGAGGGGTCAAAATGGATTTGGGTACTCACATTTATAATACTATTTGTCACTATGCCGGCACGGTCCCTACTAGGCAAAAGATGTCGTACCCCTGCCTTATCACCGGTATTTGCAGAAACCAGAGGGTGAAAATTTTGGCAGGGGGTGATATATTAACGCATGGGGATCGACTAAACGACTGGAGTAGTATTTTTAGAAGTACTCAGTTAAGGAGCAAACGGGCACGTGTGGATCCAGAAGAGGAAAGTAGCCACGAGGAGGAATTTGAGCCCGAGGATGATGCCGGAGAAGACTTGATGCCTTTTGAGACAGATTTGCTTGAAAGAGTTCGGGGATTAGAGACATCCCAGACAGAAATATTAAGAAACCAGAATGAAATAATAGACCGACAAATAGAAACGGAGAAGTGCTTTGAAAAGCTTTTCCGTTTTCTAAATATCCCTAACGACACACCTGGAGGATCAAAAACCTAAAATTTCAGGGAGTTTTCTATTTTCTCACTTGCTTTTCAATTCTAAAAAACTCGGGACAGTTTTGATCTTTAAGTTTGGGGGTGTTTTGGAACTGTTGTGTTTATTTTGTTTGATTTTGAACTGTGGTGTTTATTTTGTTTTAAATCGTATGATTGTGTTAATGGTGTGTAGTGTGTGGTGTGTTTTTATTTGGCTTTGATTTTTTTGGTAAGCGTATTTTTTTTTATTTTGTTTATTTTGATTTGTAAGATTTCTAGATCTGGCCATAACACCAATAAATTAGCTATATACAAGCTTCTAAAATCATCTTAACCGGTAAAAAAATTGTATATTCCAAAATTTTTGAGCCTTAACCTCTCTTTCCGAGCCTTGTAGTTATCATATAAAATCGAGTCATTCGTTTCCTTGAGAAAAGAAGAATCAGTCGGTTGCTGAAAAATAGAACTGAAATTTACTTAATTTGTGAAGTTTTTGATTTTTCATACTTAACTAATAAATGATTTTCTGCAAAAATTCTATTCCCTAAAAAAATAGAAATTGTGTTGTGAAAAGAGCTACACGTTAGAAAATAACGGTGTGAAAGCTATCACTAAAAAGGATGTAGTTTATGAGCAGATTTGAATTAATTAGCGGCTGAATTTCAATACACTCAATTTTGTGAACAATCACAATATTTGATGACGCCGATGAAATTCTTCTTCATATTGAGTCGAAAAATAAATGAGTGATCGAGAGTAACCATTAAAGGGAGTTGTGTGTGTCACGAGTGAGAATGAAATAACCAACCTTTTGGGGGAAAACCTTGCATTTGGAATTACAAAATAAAACCGTGTTTTAACTTCAAAATCATTAGTAGATTTATTTTGAATATTGATTCATTTCTATCTATTATATAAAGCTGGTTATTGTGTATTAATGGCATTTTGATCTCCTTTTCTATTTTTATATTTTTTTCTTAATTTATATGTGTATTATTATTTTTGTCTTATTTTTATTTTTATTTTTGGAGTGTGATTAATAAAGAGTCTTGCTCGGGACTAACAAGATTCAAGTTTGGGGGTGTGATAAGTTTCAGTTTTATACACTTATTCATGGTATGTATCGATATATTTCACCCATAATTGAGCTAGTCTACTCGTTTTTGCTTAGAATTAATTAGCTTTTAATAATTTTATTATTTATCAGATGAAGATGTAAATTTAGTCTTAATCGGATTGAATTACTGATTTACTCAAGAAATAACGTGTATAAAATATTATCTTTGTTGAATTTTTATGTATTCACGTTTTAGGGCTTTCCGAGACTGTAATACCCGGTTGAGAATTCATTTATTTTCACTCAGTAACTATCACTCATAATTTTTTTCACTCAGTAATAATCATTCATCACTCATGTTCATTCAGTTGTAACCACCATTCGGCGTATTTTGGGGCCATATCAGTAGTCGTTGTCTTTCATCGCTGTTTGGAATCGAGCCGAGATTATTGTCGTCATCATCATCATGTTTTAATTTCAGTTTGAGTGGTAGCGCACGCTACACATTCTGTCTAGCGCGCGTTAATGGAGTGCATGTAACGCACGCTATGATTCATTATTAGCGCGCGCTAGCGCAAGTGGGGCAGACAGTCCAGAAGGTACTGGGCTGATTTGGGAAATTCGTAGCACACGCTATGAGTGGTAAGTAGCGTACGCTAATGCGGTGCAGGTAACTCATGCTAAGACTTCAGAGTACCGCACGCTAGCGCGCTCAGAGCAGAGGACAGTAGGTTCTGGACTCCAGGATTTTGGATCTCAACTATCAGGTAGCGCACGCTAACATAAGGTTAACGTACGCTAAGATAGGCTGTTAGCACACGCTACCAAAGGTACTTAGCGCACGCTAACGATTCAGTCAGGGGGTACTGGACTACCCGATACACCCGTTAGCGCACGCTAACATCAGTAGTTAGCGCGCGCTAAGCTGGGATAGAATTAATAAGACAGTTCAGTCCAACCTTCGTCATTTCTTCATTTCTCAACCATTTTGGACGAGCTTGGGCGATTCGGATAGGTCTCTTCGATCTACAATAATCTAGCATCATCTTCAAGTTCCTAAGTTGGATTAATCATCATCTAATCAGTTTCATCACTCCAAATCAAGGTAATGATTCTTGGATCTAGAATTCGGATCTTGGGTATTTTGCTTTCGATCTCTTCGTGTTAACTCGATATTATGTTGGAAAATGTTAGATATGGATTATCTATCTTGGATACATGTATTTCTTCGAATTGATTGGAGTAATTTTCGGAATTTATGAATAATTGAGGAATCGTTCAAGAACCCTTACGGGTTGACTTTGGAATTTTGGGGGGTTTTCGACTATATGTTGTTGAAATTCCGATTTAAGTATTCCTATTGGATTATTGATGGTATTCATGAAGTTTTGTTGGATTGAATCATTCATTGGAGGTTGGTTTTCAATATTATTGGGTTTAGTTGTAAACAATGGGAGATTGTTTATAACGTGTTTGTTTTAATGCCCCAATGAGAGTTGGGTAGTGTTGTATCGACTTTTGAGTTGGTTATGATCATGTTTGATTCGTATATTAAGCGAATTGTTGGTGCTTGTATTATTCAAGGTTGTTCGAGCGGCCGGTATTCTCCATTAAGGACGTTGTTCGTGGAAGAACTTTCTCGCCTTCGGTTTGAGGCAAGTTTTATACTTGTACTAGTCAATGAGATTAATGTCATCATATATGTGTATAAATGTGTTGTATCATTCCGAGACTTAGTCTCTTCATGAATTCATTGATATTAAGAGATCGTTCGATACGATACCTTTCGGCAATTTTGCCAAATGTTATTGTTGTTCGTTAACGGCCGATTCAAGGCATTGCGATGCTCATTATTAATGTCATTGTCGATAACCGGTTCGCGGTATCGATGTATCGATTGTTGTTAACATAGATGTCAATTTAAGACATCGTTGAGATCATTGTTATTCCTGTTTGGATTGTCATTAAAACTGTACAGGCCGAATAAAGGCATTAGCTTATTCATTTCTCACCTTCGTCGTCGGTAACCGATTAAAGGTGCCGTGGCATCCTTCATATCATTGCCATCGAATTGCCGTTCGCAGGCAAATCGAAGTGTTCAATCATTCATCATATCGTTGTCACCGATTGGCCGCTCTCAGGTAAATCGAAATGTTCAATCATCCACTACATCATTGTATCGATTGACCGTTCTAAGGTAATCGAGGTATTCAATCATTCATCATATCATTCACATCGATTATCCATTATAAGGAAATCGAAGTGCTCAATCATTCATGGAATCATCTGCTGCATCTTTGTCATCGGTTGGTCATTCTAAGGCAATCGAGGTGTTGAGTTGGGACTGTCGAGGATGGTGCTGGCCGACTCAAGGCAGCATACCATTCCTAATTGTGATACGACTTTCATGTCGTGGCTTCGGCCCTAATTGTGACACGACTTTCATGTCGTGGCTTCGGCCCTAATTGTGATACGACTTTCATGTCGTGGCTTCGGCCCTAATTGTGATACGGCTTTCATGCTGTGGCTTCGGCCCTAATGGTGATACGGCTTCGTGCCGTGGCTTCGGCCCTAAGGGTGAAACGGCTTCGTGCCGTGGCTTCGGCCCTAATCAATAACAGCTTCGGGCTGTTTCGACTTCATGTGATTGGTGATATTTGACAGCTTCGGCTGAGTGGTTTTTTTTGGCCTTGTGATTGTCTTGTTAATTTCATTGGAGCCTTCGGGCATTGTGATTCATATTTAATCCAGTTCTGGTTTGGTTCATGTCGTGTAATTCATTGTGGTATTCTGTGATTATGACTCGCCATTGGGCACTTATGTTCTAACCTGTCGAACAGGTATTAATAGTATGCCGTGGGCATAGTATTTCACGAATGCTCGGTTCTTACCTTGGTTTGTGAGAATCTCGTATTATTATCATCATTGTGTCGTTTCATTCTGCCTTTGGATGCATATCATGTTATACATGTATTTGATGTTCATTATCTGGATGACTGACCCCGTGGGGGCGGAACATGTTTTCATGTTTTAGGTGCTTGCGAAGAGAGAGTTGAGGCACAGGGGCATGACGATGGCGACGAGGCATTCGAGCGATACTAGTCCGAGTTGTTCATTGTTGGTCAGTCAATTGGAGTGTACTCCAGTCTTGTCAGTTGTTGTCGTGTTGTATTACCCGAACAGATGTTCGTGGATGCCGTTATATTTCATTTTGGCCATGTAGGCCACTTTTGTCGTTGAAATTCCTTATCGGAATATTGTGTCAGATGTCATGGTAGGGATTATGATTTTCCCTTGTTGTTAATTTTGTGTATTTTGGTCATGTTCGCCTGGTGGATCTCCTGGCGTGGGGTCCACGACACTGTAATAACCCAATGGGATTTGGGGGTGTTACAGAAGATGGTATCAGAGAGTTTGGGTTGTGAGATACCCTGATATGTGAGTTATGTGGCTCTACCGATGCGGTAGTAGTGGGACTGTCAGGTTATGACAATCGGGACAGTCGGGTTTTGTGAGTCATAATATTCATACGACTGCGCGAGTCATTTATTCATCGAGTCGTCGTCAGTTGGGACTAGTATCGTGAGACCTCGAAGCTTCGAATGACCTATGTAAGGACTCGATTCTCTTTATGTTCATACATTCATCATGTTATTAATTGTTCATGTTTGTTGAAACATATATGTGATATTAGTGTTATGATTGATTCATGACTAATTGTTTTGGAGCACGCATGACTTGTGTAAGCATTAAGGATCAACTCATTCATCAGTTAATAATCCTCAATCATCATTTTGATCTCATCACTCAGTTAATTCATTCATCACTCAGACAATATCATTCATCACTCAGTTAATTCGTTCATCACTCAGTCAATATCATTACTCAGATAATTCATTCACCACTCAGTTAATTCGTTCATCACTCAGTCAATATCATTACTCAGATAATTCATTCATCACTCGGTTAATTCATTCATCACTCAATCAATCTCATTGTTCAGTCAATTCATTCATCACTCAGTCAATCTCATTGTTCAGTCAATTCATTCATCACTCAGTTAATCTCATCGCTTAGTTAATTCGTTATCACTCAGTCAATCTCATTATTCAATTAATTCATTAATCATCCAGTCCATCTCACGGTTCAGTTGTGGATCTTGTGAATCAAATTTTCAACCTTGTCAACTTGTTCAAGGTAATTATTTCAGGAATTTCATCAGATAATCATGTTACCTCACTCGATTTTTCATACGATCTTATCATATTCCGGCGTCATGTCAACAATCATTTTATTGCATAATTAATGCGTTCATTACGGTATAGCGTGTATGCTCATCATTATCATTCATTAATATAATCATAATGCGATCTTCATGCGAGATCTGTAATCGTAATGTGGCTTTCCTGCTTCAGTATGGATAGAGCTGTCAGAGGACGCAGGGGAGGAGGCCGCGGTGCGGGCCGAAACCCGGGATCTCGTCTGCATGCCCATGCGAATGCGAGTGGTATCATTAATTCATCAAATAGCGAGGCTACTCATTCATCAGCAGATAATCAGTCGCCGTCAGGGAGTCGTACCCGAGAGGCATCTCACTCGGAAGGTGCTCGGGTTGACCCATTCATATTTATGTAGGGCATGATGGCCCAGATGACTCAGATGATGCGGATGATGGAGACCATGCAGACCTCGATGGTTCGTGGTCCACCGCAACAGGAATTCCAGGAGCCGTTTAATGGACAGACTGGGAGAGTGAATCAGATTGTTGGCGATATCTCTCGTCAGAGGCCGCCTACTTTTGAGGGTTCGTCGGAACCAGCTGATATTGTTCATTGGCTTGAGCATTTTGGTAAACTCTTCGACATGGTTCAGTGTCCGGAAGAGAGTAAAGTGGCGGTAGCGGCTTACTACTTGAGTAAGGGTGCTTATTCTTGGTGGCTTTCCGTGAAACCCACCGATCGTTATTGTGTTTGGGGCGAATTCAAGACTCTCATGATAGAGAGGTATTATCCGGCTCCACTTCGGGAAGCCAAGTTATCAGAAGTTTTGAACCCCGAATCCATCGAGGACGAGGGTGTTATTGTTATTGCTGAGAAGTTTCAGGGACTACTTCAGTTTGCTTCATCGGTTATCCGTACTGAAGCGGATAAGATCAAGTATTTTAGCAAGAGGCTAAATCCGCAGTTGAGGATGCAGTTGTTCAACCACAATTGTAATTCACTTAGTGAGTTCATCGGGAAGGCTCTTGGAGCAGAGCTTTTGATCAAGGAGCTTACTCGGAAGCATCCTTCAGTTCCTTCGGGTGAGAGGACTAGGATGCTGATTCGTTCAGAGGGACATCGGGCTCCGACGTCCAAGAGGTCGTTTTCCAGTCGTCTTCGTGCTGAGAAAGCATCTTCCTCTCAGACGACGAGTTCGACTGTTGTTTGCTTTAACTGTGATTCAGTAGGACACGTTAATACTCGGTGTACGGTGCCAACTATTGTCTGTTTTCTGTGTGGGAACCCGGGACACCTCCAGAAATACTGCAGGAGTTCTAGTACCGGTAGATCTCGAGAAGGCCCACAAGCCTCGAGGGATTTTGTTACTCCAGCCCGTACTTCATTCAAGGGGTCCTATCAGGCTTCGAGAGCCCGAGGTAAGGACATTCATCACCGGTTTTGAGCAAGTTAATTCTTGCTCGGTAGTAGGTTAATCATTCATTTCATTGTCGTTCATTCATTCATATAATTCATTCATCATATATATCAATCATGTTGGGACTCATAATTATCGATTAATCATTCAATTCATGAGGAACGACGGTTCCAATCACTTCAGGGAGCTATCACTCATTAAGTTATTAATTCACCTCGGTGAGTCATTCTTAATCCTTGTTGGATTTCGATTCATTATCATTCATTGTGATCATTTTGTTCTTGTGACCTTCCGGGATCATATTGTGCGGTGAGTTTAGATTTGAGTCTACCTTAAATCGTTGAGATAGAGGAGATCGATGACATGGAAGGATAACGATGTTGAATACATTTGAGATGTAACCTTGTTTTTGGATGACTGTGTAACTCAATCCGTATTAATGTATCGTGACTGTGGATCATTTATTCTTGATCTATTTTATTATGATCATAGTTGAGAATCTTGAGATTTGGGTCAACTGTTGGGAGTTCACCCCTTAGGCATTGTGCTCGAGATTTCGTGATAATTTGGGAAATCGTTCACTGTGATTCGAGACGTCAAGTCTTGGGGACTTGGGCGTGCGATTGATTTGGTCCCGAGGACTAGATGTGCATTTTTGTTTTCAGATCATGATGGATAGTTCATATCCTGAGTTGTTTACCCTTAGTTTTGAGGACGAAACTCCTTTTAAGGGGGGGAGTATGTAATACCCGGTTGAGAATTCATTTATTTTCACTCAGTAACTATCACTCAGAATTTTTTTCACTCAGTAATAATCATTCATCACTCATGTTCATTCAGTTGTAACCACCATTCGGCGTATTTTGGGGCCATATCAGTAGTCGTTGTCTTTCATCGCTGTTTGGAATCGAGCCGAGATTATTGTCGTCATCATCATCATGTTTTAATTTCAGTTTGAGTGGTATCGCACGCTACACATTCTGTCTAGCGCGCGCTAATGGAGTGCATGTAACGCACGCTATGATTCATTATTAGCGCGCGCTAGCGCAAGTGGGGCAGACAGTCCAGAAGGTACTGGGCTGATTTGGGAAATTCGTAGCGCACGCTATGAGTGGTAAGTAGCGTACGCTAATGGGGTGCAGGTAACGCACGCTAAGACTTCAGAGTAGCGCGCGCTAGCGCGCTCAGAGCAGAGGACAGTAGGTTCTGGACTCCAGGATTTTGGATCTCAACTATCAGGTAGCGCACGCTAACATAAGGTTAACGTACGCTAAGATAGGTTGTTAGCGCACGCTACCAAAGGTACTTAGTGCACGCTAACGATTCAGTCAGGCGGTACTGGACTACCCGGTACACCCGTTAGCGCACGCTAACATCAGTAGTTAGCGCGCGCTAATCTGGGATAGTATTAATAAGACAGTTCAGTCCAACCTTCGTCATTTCTTCATTTCTCAACCATTTTGGACGAGCTTAGGCGATTCGGATAGGTCTCTTCGAGCTACAATCATCTAGCATCATCTTAAATTTCCTAAGTTGGATTAATCATCATCTAATCAGTTTCATCACTCCAAATCAAGGTAATGATTCTTGGATCTAGAATTCGGATCTTGGGTATTTTGCTTTCGATCTCTTCGTGTGAACTCGATATTATGTTGGAAAATGTTAGATATGGATTATCTATCTTGGATACATGTATTTCTTCGAATTGATTGGAGTAATTTTCGGAATTTATGAATAATTGAGGAATTGTTCAAGAACCCTTACGGGTTGACTTTAGAATTTTGGGGGGGTTTCGACTATATGTTGTTGAAATTCCGATTTAAGTATTCCTATTGGATTATTGATGGTATTCATGAAGTTTTGTTGGATTGAATCATTCATTGGAGGTTGGTTTTCGATATTATTGGGTTAGTTGTAAACAATGGGAGATTGTTTATAACGTGTTTGTTTTAATGCCCCAATGAGAGTTGGGTAGTGTTGTATCGACTTTTGAGTTGGTTATGATCATGTTTGATTCGTATATTAAGCGAATTGTTGGTGCTTGTGTTATTCAAGGTTGTTCGAGCGGCCGGTATTCTCCATTAAGGACGTTGTTCGTGGAAGAACTTTCTCGCCTTCGGTTTGAGGCAAGTTTTATACTTGTACTAGTCAATGAGATTAATGTCATCATATATGTGTATAAATGTGTTGTATCATTCCGAGACTTAGTCTCTTCATGAATTCATTGATATTAAGAGATCGTTCGATACGATACCTTTCGGCAATTTTGCCAAATGTTATTGTTGTTCGTTAACGGCCGATTCAAGGCATTGCGATGCTCATTATTAATGTCATTGTCGATAACCGGTTCGCGGTATCGATGTATCGATTGTTGTTAACATAGATGTCAATTTAAGACATCGTTGAGATCATTGTTATTCCTGTTTGGATTGTCATTAAAACTGTACAGTCCGAATAAAGGCATTAGCTTATTCATTTCTCACCTTCGTCGTCGGTAACCGATTAAAGGTGCCGAGGCATCCTTCATATCATTGCTATCGAATTGCCGTTCGCAGGCAAATCGAAGTGTTCAATCATTCATCATATCGTTGTCACCGATTGGCCGCTCATAGGCAAATCGAAATGTTCAATCATCCACTACATCATTGTATCGATTGACCGTTCTAAGGTAATCGAGGTATTCAATCATTCATCATATCATTCACATCGATTATCCATTATAAGGAAATCGAAGCGCTCAATCATTCATGGAATCATCCGCTGCATCTTTGTCATCGGTTGGTCATTCTAAGGCAATCGAGGTGTTGAGTTGGGACTGTCGAGGATGGTGCTGGCCGACTCAAGGCAGCATACCATTCCTAATTGTGATACGACTTTCATGTCGTGGCTTCGGCCCTAATTGTGATACGACTTTCATGTCGTGGCTTCGTCCCTAATTGTGATACGACTTTCATGTCGTGGCTTCGGCCCTAATTGTGATATGGCTTTCATGCCGTGGCTTCGGCCCTAATGGTGATACGGCTTCGTGACGTGGCTTCGGCCCTAAGGGTGATACGGCTTCGGCCCTAATCAATAACAGCTTCGGGCTGTTTTAACTTCATGTGATTGGTGATATTTGACAGCTTCGGCTGAGTGGTTTTTTTTAGGCCTTGTGATTGTCTTGTTAATTTCATTGGAGCCTTTGGGCATTGTGAATCATATTTAATCCAGTTCTGGTTTGGTTCATGTCGTGTAATTCATTGTGGTATTTTGTGATTATGACTCGCCGTTGGGCACTTATGTTCTAACCTGTCGAACAGGTATTAATAGTATGTCGTGGGCATAGTATTTCACGAATGCTCGGTTCTTACCTTGGTTTGTGAGCATCTCGTATTATTATCATCATTGTACCTTTCATTCTGCCTTTGGATGCATATCATGTTATACATGTATTTGATGTTCATTATCTGGATGACTGACCCCGTGGGGGCGGAACATGTTTTCATGTTTTAGGTGCTTGCGAAGAGAGAGTTGAGGCACAGGGGCATGAAGATGGCGACGAGGCATTGGAGCGATACTAGTCCGAGTTGTTCATTGTTGGTCAGTCAATTGGAGTGTACTCCAGTTTGTCAGTTGTTGTCGTGTTGTATTACCCGAACAGATGTTCGTGGATGCCGTTGTATTTCATTTTGGCCATGTAGGCCACTTTTGTCGTTGAAATTCCTTATCGGAATATTGTGTCAGATGTCATGGTAGGGATTATGATTTTCCCTTGTTGTTAATTTTGTGTATTTTGGTCATGTTCGCCTGGTGGATCTCCTGGCGTGGGGTCCACGGCACTGTAATAACCCAATGGGATTTGGGGGTGTTACAGAGACGAGTTCGGCAGTCTTTCCGGATTCAAAATCAGAGTTATATATCAAAAGTTATCATCCGAAGAAGATTTGGGGCAAAAATGCAAAGTCTAAAAAATTCTGGGCTGAAAATAAAGTCTGAAACTCCATACGGGCGTGTACGGGCGTAACTCACAAAAATGCAAATTTACGAAGCCATGTTACGGCCATAACTCCTCAATGTTACGGCCGTAAGTCATCATAGTTACGGCCGTAACTCCTCAATGTTACGGCTGTAACTCTTGATAGATTGTGATCATTGTCTATTTTTTTATACTTTGGATCTATTATTGAGGGGATGGCTGACATTGATCCGATCTATTGTAATAATGCTGGAGTTTGAAACTATTAGATGACTTTAGGTGTATAAATAGACCCCTTAGATCCATCATTATTCAATCATTCATCTTATATTTTCTCACTTTGTAATACTTTTTCTTTTTGTGTGAAGAACACACTTGTTTTCTTGAGTTATTTGTGTAAGTGTGGTTTAACTTATGTTGTTGAGGGAGTTTATTGCTTCTTTCTCCTTTATCTACTAAGGGAGTTAGGATCAATTCTTTCCCTTTTTCAACTATTAATGACCACTAAAGCTTGTAATATGTTGAATAAACCCTTAATGGGCTAAGTTACCTAAGTTGGGATTATAAACAAGGTTAGTCATGTTATTTAAGTTTGCATAAAGATCTATTATGAATCACTTATTATTGTGTGTGATTTTCATTGTTTTACCAATCTTTATTTATTTGGCCAATAAATGACGATATTTATGGTCTTCATATGTTTCGAAAGAAAATATGTTTGATTAGATCAAATGATCTTCACTCTAAGTTGTTCTAGGGAATAGAAATATACCTCTAGACCTTAGATGATTCTTTGAGTTATTTTCATAAAACCTAATGCTATGTATTGAAGCCAATCAATATAGAAATATAGTGGATTGATTCAATATATTAGGAGCATTTTGTCATTCGAAAGAGGAACCGTCTTTTTTAGGAAAATCGAATCTACACAACATAATAAGTAAATACATCTTATGATCTCCTATACATCTTCTATAACTAATGATGAACTAAGTTTGTAATTCCAACTATTTCATTTTATCTTTTATTAATCTATTATTCGTGCAATCTTTCATTTCCTTGAATTTTAGAACTATTATTGCATTTTCTTTGCTATTGTCAAACCAAACTCTTAAATTGTGTGTTTCAATCATATAAATCTATATAACAAATAGTTAAATAGTGTATAATTCAATATATAACCTATCTTCCTCGTGGGATCGATAAATCGGACTCAAAAAGTCCACTTACTACTTGATACGATATCGTGCACTTGCGATAGTTACACAAAAGACGTGTCACTATCTGATATCCAAAATTATGAGTTTCTACAAGCACAACTCATAAACACAAAATTCAAACAAAGATCGCCGTAATCTGTTTCGGTTCTCAATAAACTTTACCATCGGTACTATTTCTAGAGCACATCAATATCCAAAGATTCACAACATATTACATCATTCACATTTCAATCCATCACTATATCCCAAGCACTTCACGCGCAACATAGCACAAGAATCAAATACATGTCCCATCTCACATCATATATATAAACAAAGTCATGAAACAAAAGATATAGCATATAAAATATGAAACTTACATCCAAAGGTCGTACGAAGATGACGGTCGTCCACGATACTAATCTCATCCAACGATGCAGACGACACGACATGGAAACATACCAATTAACTTATCAACTGACAACTCAGATGATGCGACTAAATACGACCCGACAAGTTACGACTTGACTCGACCCGACAACCTAGATTTCCACAACCTAAGCTCTGATACCAAATGTAACACCCAAATCACCCGGGAAGGTCATACGCCATAGACCCTTGTCACAAGGATCTACCAGGCTAAACACCACAAGACAACCAAATGCCTGACCGATCGGGGTCAAGCTACATAATGACACGGACCAATAAGGTCGAATATTTAAAATATACGAACCGGCAAGGTCACACGACTAAATCAAACTGAAATAATACTCCTTACAACATATACCCACGTAGGGGTCAAAATGCGATGCAGCAGAACTAGAATACAACATAACAATACAAAGAACTCTAACTCCTAATTGATTAGTATCATAGCTTGTCATCTTCCATGCCGACTCTGTGACTGCCCCCTCGAACTAAGCATACCTAAAATGCATGAAACGTATTTTCCCCTATTTAAGGGGTTAACAATTCGAATTTGCTACAATAAGTATCATAACCATACAAAATGTAGCAAGCCAACATCATTCACGAATCAGATAATGACAATCATTCAACAAATATTCCCGATAGATTTTAGTAATAAGAAAAACAAAACAAACTAAAGTCTTTGAAAAAAAAATCATCATCTCGGGTGGTTTAGAGAACATAACGCCTTTAGGACCTCAAGTACTAAGTTAAAAAACTATTTTCACAAGATTAGGGTCTCGGCCCAAATTCTATTTAACATCATAATAGTTTTACAAAATGGAAAACCTTTCCAAAAATCATTTGGGTCTCGGCCCAGCATTCATTTTCATTTAACTTCCTTTTTAAAAGCTTTGTTCATCAAAACCTGCTCGTGACCCCGTGATCTCTTGCCACCTGTCTCCGTAGGTTCACCAACCCACACGGATTGATTGCAATAATATATCAATCATCAAACATGCTCGTGACCCCGTGATCTCTTGCCACGTGTCTCCGTATGTTCACCAACCCACACATATTTAGCCCAATCACAACAAACAGTCCCTACTCCGTGATCCCTTGCCACTAGTCACCGTCGGCCCCATCGAGCCCACATAGTTGGATGTACTATGACCTTATCCCATGATTTCCTGTAATGTGTCATCGCAGGCCTCGTCAGCCCCACGCAATTGGACCTCAGCACCACATACTAAGTTCCGATCCCATGATCCATTGCCATGAATTCTCGTAGGTCCCTTCGAACCCACACAAGTGAACTTAGCAACACAGCACACAACATTCACATTTCACCACAATGTATACGGTCAGTAATTGCATCAATCATCACAAACTTTACACAACCATCAGAGCGTGAAATATCAACATCCCAACCATCATCATTACCAATAAACGGTCAACATATTGCAAAAAAAACAATACACATCTAAGTGTACAATCAAACCAACACGATTATCACAACCAACACAAATCCACAACGTTGAACATTCAAGATAACCTCAAATACCACCAAACATTCATGACAAGCAATTCATAACCAATTCACACAAACCATGATTATGGAGGTAAAATAATCATCACAACCCAACACGTAATTTACATTCACAAGATATAAGTCGTATATGCAAGATACTTGCCTCAATAATCGATATGTAAATCCTCCGAAAAACACGATTCGATCGGATAACCTCAAAAACCTACAACCTCTCTGAGAAACAATGACAACACAATCACTATGAGAATAAGGACCAATAAAGATCTATCTCTACAGCGCAAAATCATACAGCGTCCTAAGAAGACAAAGCCTATAGATAAGCCTTTAGAATACAGCAAAAGGAGTCATTGGCTACAGCAAACAGTGTTATAGGTGTTTTACTTCAGAAAAGTAAAACACAAAACCACCAAGACTGAGAAGGAACTTTAAACCATTGTGAAATAAACTTTCTTTATTCATAAAGTATTCACTGTTTTAAAGTAACATTTAATGCTGACAGGAAAACATTTAATGTGGCCGAAGAGACTACAATAGAAGAGCATTTAATGCAGATCAAAGAAAATATTTGAAGCATTAAATGTGAAACACCTTTAATTCAAACATACTGAAGCCGCCAATCAGAGGTATCTAAATCTTACCAACCGGCCAATGACTATATTTATAACAGATCTATTTTCAAGGTTATAAATAGCCCAAGCGATAGGACATTGCTAAACCAGGGGGCTTAGCGCACTGTCCATCGGGTTTCTCCCTTAGTGGAAGACCCGGGTTCGATCACCTTTGGGAACGAATTATAAATGGAGTTATAAGGAGGCTTGCTTAAGAAACCTAGGAGTGTACGGTGCTTGGTGAACTAACTACTAAAAACTAATATTTACCGATTCGCGATAACTGACATTGCTAACTACTGAGAACTGAAAACTGAACATCAAGCTTAAAGAGAAATATATTTCTTCAAGCATATAGTGTATATATTGAGTGAAGAAATATACAAGTCCTCACCTAAGAATATCAAATCTGCAGCGAAGCATACCAAGCCTACAGCTGCTGTTCAATTTGTGATACTTCATAATACTTACTGTTGAGATCCTTAGCCCTGTGTGGACTAAGTCAAACTATTTCGATATGTGAGGGAATAATAGAGTTCAGGATGAAGGTTCAATCTGTGTGAGAAGAAGCCCAAGTCAATTTGTATGAGGGAAATACTTCATAACGTTCACTGCCTAGAACCCACGATGCTAGTAATGTATGAATTTTTGTGAATGATACATCGACGAGTTTAGCTAAAATCATATAATGTGTATGCCTTAATTATAATAAACTTCTTACTCCTGTGTAGGACTTGTGGACATAAAGGGGATTACCTCAAACCACATTAAACTGTGTCTTTACTTACTATTTTTATTATTTTTCTACTGTCTGTAATTACAGTATACTGATCTTGAAAACCCTGTAAGCACCAAGCTACAGGAGATTGTCCAGTTGCTGTATTTACAACAACTTAGTTTCAGACTTCCGCTACGTATTCTTAAACTTCGAAAAGAATACAACCTATCCCCCCCTTTATAAGCTGTATAATAATATATTTTGACAAACAAGTGGTATCAGAGTGGTTGATTCAACAAAGAATCATTCGATTTTTAACCTGAATTAGATCCACAAATTCATTATCTTTTGAAAATTTTATTTCTATATCTATATCATTAATCCTACTATTGCCATGTATATATCTATGATCAATAAAATTTTCGTATTTTCTATTAATGAATTTGATGACTGGAGAGTTGGGATGGAAGCCCATCTTGTCGTAATGCACGAAGAAATGATTTTTGTCTTTCAAGAAGGACTTATCAAAATCATGAAGGTCAATCCAGCTGCCAGAATAGAAGGACAACCTCATGCAGAAATGCTTGAGAAAGAATGGGAACAGTAGACAACCGATGATCGCAAAAGTGCGAATCTAGACAACATCGCCAAGAATGCGTTATTTATCACTCTTGACAAAGGCACACTCTTCAAGGTAAAGATCTTCAAGACAACCAAAGAAATCTGGGAGAAACTCAAGTTAATATGTGAGGGAACTGACCTCTCAAAAGAAAATAAGATATCAAAACTTACTCAGCAATTTGAATCCTTTGAAATAAAATCTTTTCAAACACTTGAGGAACTTGGCCTTAGATTACCTATATTGTTAGTGAACTTAAAGCATTGGGTAAAGTGTTAGGAATATGCCCTCGAGTTCCACTCATAAGATGAAAGAGTGAGAGCATTTTATTGTAATTGTGAATATTAAATTAAATAAGACATTTATTATTTCTATATTATTGTATATCATGGGCATTCTGATTTGGTATATAGAATAATAGTCGTTCTATTTAGGAGCAAACTTTCCACTCCTTATAGAGATAAGGAGATAGGCACTGGAAGTGTTTAGGGCTCGAATGCTTAACTAGTTCGCAAGTCGATAAGACTTAATTGGGCAGCAAGTTTAGACGAGACTTTTATAACGTGTACTTTGACATGTAGAATGCCTGTCTTCACTAAGGGTTAGTGGGAGCACATGTTATAGACATGTTAATGGGATTAGTATACTCGAACTCGACTCATCTTGATTCGGTCATGTGGATTTCACTCTGGGATTGTCAATGACTAAATCAAAAGGTTGTGATAGGTATATGTGAACCTTTGACTTGAGGTTTCAGTAGGAGATGTGTTTGTGACATTAAGTTAGTCATTAGAGTAGTTCGATCCAATCATCGTTTGGTGGGGATCAACCTCGAAGTGCAACTTAGTGGGCAAGTAGAAGTATCTACTGAATATCAAGATAGGATTCTTTCTCCTTTTAGTGAGAAGCAGGTAAATGTCCTATGCGGTTAATGGAAAATGAGATCATAAGTCTTTGGCCAAAGATTTAGAGCTAGTTGTATTTGATACACGAGAGCTCGGCGATCTCGGTTTGCATTGACAAATACAAAGAGTCAAGTTACAATAGGGTTTGACTTTACCATGACACTAATATTTGACCGGGACTTATGATTGAAGGGTTTATACGTATACGATATTCACGACATAATGATTTTGGGATGATCCTATAATTCGTTCTCAGTTAGGTTACGATGTAGGCCACGAGACTGGCTAGGTGGTGCTAACACTCATTGGATCCTCCCAATGCTAAGTGAGATGAACCTACAGAGTCGCGACACAGGAATTGATGATAAATTATATTTAGCTTATTTTCTCTTGGTTATAATGGACATTGGTTGTCTGATTTAATTTATTAGATAAATTACGGTCTCGTGAATTAAATAAAGTACTGGATAATTAATTTATTCAAATTATTTCTTAGAGAATTTATTTTAATATAATTAATTAATTGAATTAATATTGAAATATTCCAAGATTTATCTATCGAACTTGATACACGAGGGTCTGTTTCACGGGCCGAAATGAACCAACTCCTTTATTCTTACATATGGCCGCCGCCCCCACATTTCGCATGATGTGAAGTTGACAAATTTTGTCTTTGTAAAGACATTATTATGTGTGGGGTTTTAATAAATTTCTTTAATGAATTAATTATTATGTCTTAATAATTGAGATGATGAGAGTGTTAGTGATTAATATACATCAACACCATTCTTCACCTTCATTTTGTAAGATGTCTTGGCGGTGAGTGAGGAGAGAAAAGGAGAAAAAACTTTTCTAAGTTTATACACTTGTATTCTAAGTGTATTTTGAGAGAAAATAAATTTTATAAAATATTTAAACACTTATTAAGCTAATTATATAAACTTCTAGCTTTATACTTAGAGTATAAGTTGATAGAAATATTTTTCGGTCATCTTCCGTCGCGTGATACATAGAGGCACGATGGTTTCAGTGCTCGAGAATTTTCAAAAGCTTGTTCGAATGGATTCGTGTTCGTGCTCGGAATCAAGAAGAAATTATCAAAGGACTATGATGGTATGAATTCTTTGGTTCTTATATTCATCAATTTATTATATTCGTATATATGATGCTTGAACGATTTAGGGGTTCGCTTTTATCGGTTTATTTTTCCGCTGCGTAACTCATTTTTAATCACCGAATCTCAATTGTGGTATCAATGAGTAGGTCTATGCAATCGTATATTCGTTATTTGCATTTGGAATGCTCTTTTATATGATTTTATGATTTAGAATCATAATTATTTTAATCATTAATTTTTAATTGTTCATTTAAAAATTATTTTTTCATGATATTATGATTATAATATAAATCTACTTTCTTTTGAAAAACTGAGTATATGTACATTGAATTTCGGTATATCAAAACTTTCGATACAATATCGGTATAAATTTTATTGTACCAAAAATTTCCATACAATATCGATAAATACTTTCGATACCGTACAATATACCACTCCTAATTAAACGCCACTACCATCTGCTAATGCCCAATAACAATTTCCCTACATGCGTGGAAGTTGGTATGAATTGATTTTTGTTGTAGGCCAAAAATCACAAGCAACATGTGTATTTGCAATTATTC
This sequence comes from Orobanche coerulescens, assembly GCA_033398695.1. Lineage (NCBI taxonomy): Eukaryota > Viridiplantae > Streptophyta > Magnoliopsida > Lamiales > Orobanchaceae > Orobanche > Orobanche coerulescens. Next base: position 132,940,930 of record CM065815.1, on the reverse strand, counting down.
AGCATACATAGCCTCTCGCATAAACATAGAAGTGCTTAGTTCTCGCACAATTTTAATTCACTAGAGGTTCTAATTTTGGTATGCTATAGTTTAAAAAATATAGTCATTGTATCTTTAGTCGACATAGCTGAGTCGTCAGTACTATACATAATTTGAGTGCAAGTTTGTCTGAAATCAATCATTTCACGTATGCTTCTCATCCCTAAATTTTGAGAAAATATAACTGTCGGAAATAAAGAGGAAATGGGCTCTTTTGAGCAGCCCACTTGAGAGGCAATTTTGAGTGGGCTCGACTATGAGTTAAAGTCGGGACTTAGTTGGAATACATAGTATTCCGTAAAAGGTTTCCAAAACATGTAAGAACACTCAAAATTATTGAGGTATAAATGAGATATAATGTTCCAAAGTGAACCCTTTGGAAACGGATTTGGGATTCTATCCCACATTGGAAAAATATGAGAAAAATTGTGAGTTGGTTAGATGATGTGAACAAACTCTTGTTCAAAGTGAGACATGAGTGGATGTGTGACTAGGTGCCCCTCGCGCACACGCGCGCGCGCGCGCCGCCGCCGTCGTCCGGCTAGGCTCGGCTCGGCGATTTTGGCGAAATGTGTCGGCGTATCGAAGTTATAAGTTATCTTTTTGCTGCAATCTTATTTGGCAAAAATTCATTTTGCTAAAACCGCCTCAATCATAAAATCCTACTTTTTTGGATCTGGATAAATATCTAATTAATTGATAATTATCAATTTAATATATTAGGATAACTATCAAATTAATTGGTAATTATCGAATTAATATATTAATAGATCAGGATAAGTATCAAAGATATTAATCCTAATTGATTTAGAGTTACTCCACCATATCTCTTCCTCTCGTCTTCAACTATAAATACACAGCTTGAGGTGTCCGATTTTCATACCTCTTCCATGCGATTTTCATAGCAGTTTTCTTCTTCGTTTTTCTTCTCCTCTGTGTCGGTGATAATATACAGATTTTATTCTAGTTCGCTGAGGGTGCAGGCATCATCGATTCATTGCATCAGGGTGTTGTTTTATCTTAGGAGACAGACATTACACACCGTGGTGAAGGCGAATCTACTTTAAGGAGACAGATCTTCTGAACTCAACATCGACTTACTTTAAGTTTCGGCATCAGCAAATATATTTGTATTGCTAACACTTTTTTGCAGAGTTTTCAGAAAATAAATTTACGATTTTGTACTGTTTTTCAAGTGTTCATTTTTAATTTTGCCAACAATAACTTAGAAACCTTTTATATTATACAAGGGATAACCATAAAATATTAGATAGAGAGATTAAAATATAAATATCATCTTTATGCAATAATAACAACTTCGTTTACTAATTTAGAATTTTTGCATAACTTTAGTGGTCATTATTATTATTATAATTTAGAATTACATATAATTGTATGTAGTTATAAATTTACCATATTCTTCAACTTTGATTATTATTTTTGGTGTGGTTTATTAATCAAACTATTATATTTGTTTCTAATAAAAGTATTTTGATTATTTTTTCTGAAATGGTTGTTGGAACGAAAATCAAAGAAACTTATTCTTTTACTAATTTTTGTATTGTACTTGATTTATTTTAACAACAGACTTACAATAGAATATGTAATAACACATTACAATAAGATGGCAGGCAAACGGGCAGCAAGTTGCGCCGCAACCCCCTTTTGAATGGCAAAACCAATCCTACTAAAAATGAAGTTATGTTTCTTGAGAACCGAAAAATTACTTTGCACCACCCGTTGAACTCTGGACAAAAACTTTGCTGCTTCAGGAGCTAAGAAACCAAATGTATCAAAGGCAAAAGGGATGAACACGTGTTGATTCTCCAAGCAAGCTTTCTCGTGTTTAGCCACTTTGCTCGATTCAGCTTTCAACGCAGCTTGTCCTGTAATAAACCCATTGTCCCTGAGCCCAACAAGAGGGGACACTCCAGTAAGATCTACACAAGCATGTTTCGCCCCAGCCCACCCAAACACAAGTATATCAGCTGGCCGTAAAGTAGACCTCCCTTCAAGGAGATCCGTCAAAAAGTTCACGGCCCCCTCTTTTTTAGAAAAAATACCTGCTCTCTTAAGAACATCATATAAAACATCCCTGACCAAATCATGCCTATATTTGAAACCAGGTAACTCCTTGCAATGGACCGCATGCTCGCCAAAAGAATCCAAGCAAACCTTGCGGCAGACTGGGCAAGGCTCATCAGCTGGAAACAGAGGGATCATAAGCCGGTACTTAAGGATAGTTCGGTACTCCAGGGCCGACATATGTTGGCCTAGACCTTCAATGGGGGTAACCGTCAAAAAATTCTGAGCATGAGGAGCACGGAGAGATTCAAACACCGCTTTTTGGTGAGGGGATAAATCAAACTTCCCTCCCAAACTCTTGACGATTTCACTAAATAGGGCACACGCCAGAACATTCTGGGCTTTAGGGGGGGCGGTGTCCTTATTAGAGAAGCCGCTAAGATCGAAATCAGGAAGGGACATGCGCAAGCGATCCATCGCATACCCATAATCAGAGTCAACTCCATCAATAACACATCCCTGAAGAATGTGGTCCTGCAAACTCCGAGATTGAGCCCTCGAGGCCACAAAAGCATATGTAGATACATCCTCAGCAGAACATAAACCCAAACCACCAAATCGAGTCGGAAGTGATGCTAGCCTCCATTGAAAATCCCCAAAAAAAGGACCACCGCAAACCACAATATCTTCTATCGCCCTCCGAAGGCCATTGTCAAAAATAGAAACAGCTTCCCCCATATATATAGGTTGGCACGTTCTAAGACCGAACAATAGTTTTGCGACACCCATACATGAGCGGAGCAACAGGAGCTCGGATTGAGGGTCCCGTAGACTTGGGAGATGACTCATGAGCTCCATAGCTCGAGATGCCCTGTTCGCCGCCAAACTACTAATAAACCCAGCGTCCTTGCTAACAGCACCTCCAAGGAGTTTTACACCCAGCGACGGTCTCCCAATCCCACGAGGGAACAACCCATCCTGCACCTTCACCCCATTGCATGACGGCCAAAAAACTTTTGTTTTCTTAATGTTGAGTTCAAGGCCCAGGCGGGGCCCCTCAGTCCTGATAATATCTAAGGCTTTAGCTAGCTCTATAGTGTCACCGATGATCGTACCATCATCCAAATACCAAGCATGGAAAAGAAGTTTGCAACAATCCCTGATCCGGTGAACCAATGGGTGCAAAACTAAAGCAAAAAGAAGAGGCCCAAAGTGGTCCCCCTGCTGAACTCCAGTGGTGGACCAAATAAGGTCATTACCCACATATAACCTCACCGACTGACCATATAAAAATTCCACCCATAGGGAAATAGATGGGCATCGAGTCCAAACCTCGTGTAGAAGGGTAGTTCGATCCACCAAGTTGAAGGCATTAGAGAAATCAACAGTAAGCATAGCCAACGACCCATCCGAGTGAAACACATTTAAGAATCTATTCGCGCTATGAAGCACGGCCTCAGCCCCTCTTGGGACTCCTACCCCAAACTGAAAATCACAAAGGTATTTGGACATCTCCTTCCTGACACCCCTCATAGCCAACTTCGAGACAAGCCTCCTCCAAAATGCGCCTACGGCAATAGGCCTAATCCCATTGTCCGGTTTGAGCAATGGCGTGAGGGGCGCTGAAGCAACAAACTCCGCCAAAACCTTAGGGCACCTCCCCACCAACAATAAATTAACCACCAAGGAGATAGCCTTGAGAACCTCGGTGGCAATCGGCGACCCCTCTCCACAAAATGCATCTAAAATGTGTTGGGCTCTGAATCCGTTTCGCCCACAAGAAGTCCCTTTCGGGAAGGATTGAATACACCCACGAACGCTATCAATGTCCACAACAAGAGGGGGCTCGGATAGCAAAGAAGCAGGCATAACCGGAGGGGGCAATGTAGGATGCTTAGCCAACAACGCTGTCAAAGTATTCGTACCTAAAGGTGCAACCCCTGAAGAAGATAATACCTTAACAGCAGCAGTGAAATGCCCGTCCGCAAATTTTCTCAAACATTGTTTAACATTGGCGCACACCGATGAGCTATCGGACCCAGATATCATCTTATCCTTTCCTGAGACCACCCTTAAGGGTTGGGCAAAAAGCGACAGAATAAGATCATTAAAACCATCCCCACTCCAAGCTGCCAACGCCCTTTGAATACTAAGGCATTGCAAAGACTTCCTATTACCCGACCTGCATTCCTGACGGTTAGAAGGCCTGCTAACACGCAACGTGTAACGTGGTAACAACAAAAGTTGGCTTGATCAACTCTGTAATATCTATTCATATCGATTGCGATAATAATGTGACTTTTTTATTTTGAAATATTAAGTATTTTTTATAATTTTAAATTTTAAATTGAACTTGTTGGGATATCTTGAACTCTCGGGACGTAGAGTTGTATGGGGGTCTAGCTGTTTTTGGCTGAAAGGGTTGGCCAGTGATCTTGGCTTGCATCATGACTATGTGCTATTTGTTTGGCCAATGACCAAGTTCATCACGAGAGGAGGAAGCATATTGATGTGAGGTATCATTGGTTGCGAAGTGAGACGAGAATAAAGGTGAAGAAGGTTGGGACTGCTGATAATCCCGTCGATATGTTCACGAAGTCAGTTCCACATAACAAGTTCCGACACTATTTGGACAGTTAGCCTGAGTTTCGTCATTTTCTCACATCTCTTCATTTTTTAGCGACGTCGGGCGATTTCGGGCGACTTGGAGTGTTCTATTCGAGCTGCTATCATCTATCATCATCTTCAAGTCTTTGAGTTGGATTAATCATCACTTCATCTCTCCTTAACATCAAATCTAAGGTATTAATCTCTTGGATCTAGAATTTCGGATTTTTGGGTTTTTCCTTCCGATTTCTTCGTGTAAGCTTGGATTATTATTGGAATATGTTAGATATGGATTATCTACCTTGGATAAATATATTCCTACGGATTTAATGACTATTTTTCGGAATTATTTCAAGAACCCTTGGGGTTGACTTCGGATAATTTGGGGATTTTCCGATTGTTGTTGTTGTAAACTTAAATTGTGGATTCCTATGGGATTATTGATATCATTGAAGTGTTTTGATGGTCCGAAATACTCATTTTGGTGTTGGTTTCGATATATTCGGGATTGGATATTTTCGAAGTTGTGTGATTGGTTACGTATTTGTTAGAATGCCCCTATGAGTTTGATTATCATTGTATCGACTTTTGGGTTAGTCGTGTTTTGTTGCTTGATACGTGTATTGAACGGTTGTTGGTAATTGTTGTTATTCAAGTTTGTTCGAGCGACCGGTATCTCGATTAGGACGTTGTTCGTGGAAGGACATTGTCATCGGTATTGTGTAAGTTGATTCTTACTCGGTTAAAGGATATTCATTCCTTTTGTTGTTGATTATTCATAATCGTAACTCATTCATCATGGTATTAATCATATTGAGACTTGTAATTGTCGAATAATCATTTCATTCACGAGGAACGACGGTTCCAAATCATTTCATTGGGTTATCAATCACGTCACTATTATTTTCATCTCGGTGAGTCATTCTTGGCCTTGTCGAATTATTATTCATTGATATTCAGTGTGGTCATTCTCGTTCATATGACCTTCTGGGTTCATATTGCGTGGCCGGGTGTGGCTGTGTGGAATTTTTAGTCGGGCACACGATGGTCATGTATTGGGTTCACTGATACATTGGACCATGCACACGGTAAAGCTTAACTCCGTGAGACTAATTAGGTACAAGGACGGGTGTGTCCGGTCATTCGTCTTGTACACTTGCACAGAAAATTACGGGCGTACTATGATACTCCTCTTCAGCGTAATTCATAACTAAGGATATTTCATAACTTCAGTTAAATCATGATCGTGTATTTTCAACCCTTGAGGATTGTTGTTCTGTATAACCGACCCCGTTGGGGAAGGTCACGGCAAGCCAAAGACACGGGAAGAGCATGTTGACGGCGAGGAGTCCCAGTGATACTAGTAGGGGGCCCCAGTCATTCCGTTTGTTTCAGTCATTTCAGTCATTTCCGTCATTTGTATTTTCCACTGCAAATTTCGTTTGAGATGTTTAATTGTTCAGGGTGGTGTATTTTATCTCCATATAAAATATACTAGTATTCGGTTTGTCCTGGTGTGTTGTACTTAAACTCCTCATCGGAGTACTTGGTAATATAATGTGGTTCGGTACTACAATTATATTATTTAATTCATCATTTTCATTTGCCTGGTGGGTCCCAGTCGGGGATTCACGGCACTGTAATATCCGCCTAGTTTGGGGTGTTACAGAGTTGGTATCGGAGCGCGTGGTTTTGAATACTACCCTCCAAGTCATGTCTCATTTGAAATCATCGTCATCGGACTAGTATCATTGGACTTTCGCGTCACGTGTGACCTGTGCAAATGCCGAGCCAATCAGACCAAGAACTGTAAGACTTCTAATGCCATGGTATAATTTCTGGAAATAATCATTCATTCATAATTCATCAGTTAACAATCCTCAATCATCATTGTGATTTTGACCAGGACGGTCAGGTTAACTCATTAATCAGTCAATTCATTTCATTACTCGGTCGTTGATCTGGAAGATCATATCATTAATCTTGTTAACTCGTTCAAGATAATCATTTCAATAATTTCATCAGATAATCATGTCACCTCAGTTAGTCATTCATGTAATCACTGTGTTAGAGCGTATGCTCATTTTCATCATCTCATGTCACAATCATAATGTGATATTCATGCGGGGAATATAATCATCAAGTGACTTTCCTACTTCAGTATGGAGAGAGCAAGAAGAGGACGAGGAGGACGAGGCCGTGGTGCGGGCCGAATCCCGAGAGCTCGTGTGAATACACGTGCGAATGCGAGAAATAATGCTAATTCATCGAGCAGCGACGCTCCCACTCATTCACCTGGACGCGATCATTCACTATCATGGAGTCGTACCCGGGACACGGCTCAGTCAGAAGGTGTTCGGGTTGACCCACTTGCTTTTATGCAGGGCATGATGGCCCAAATGACGTAGATGGCACAACTTATGGAGACGATGCACAACTCAGTCAATCAAAATCAACACACTCCTCCGCCGCCACCTCAGAGGCAAGAGAGGAATGTAAGCAGTATCATCGGCGACATTTCTCGCCAAAGGCCACCTACTTATGAGGGCTCGTCTGAGCCGGCGGATATTGTTCATTGGCTCGAACACTTTGAGAAGCTATTTGTGATGGTAGAGTGTCCCGAAGGACACAAAGTTTCAGTTGCGGCTTACTATCTGGGTAAGAGCGCTCATTCTTGGTGGTTGTCGTTGAAGCCCACCGAAGGATCATGTACTTGGGAGCAGTTCAAGACTCTCATGATGGAGAGGTAGTATCCGGCCCCACTCAGAGAGGCCAAGCTGTCAGAATTGCTCACACCCGACCCCTCAGCAGACGAGGATGTTCTCGCCATTGCCGAGAAATTTCAGGAACTTCTCCCTTTCGCCTCATCCATCATTCATTCAGAGGCGGATAAAATCAAGTATTTCAGCAAGAGGCTGAAACCCCGTATGAGACTACAATTGCTTAATCATAATTGCACCACGTTGACCGAATTCATCGAGAAAGCTCTCACTTATGAGCTTACTTCTAAGGAAATTGCTAAGAAGCAACCTTCGTCTGCTAGCAAGAAATCGAAGAATCGTAATCAGTCTGAGGGCGGTCAGAAAACCTTCACGAAACCTCGTGCGGGCTCTGCTTTTTCTGAGCGACCTCCTGTGACGTCTAAACCCGCGGAATCTCAATATCGAGCAGCCAGTTCGGCCATCACCTGTTTTAACTGTGGGGATCTTGGTCATCTCAGTACCAAGTGTCCGAGACAGACTATTACGTGTCATAATTGTGGGATTGCTGGGCATAAGGCCCGTTTTTGCCATAGGGACTCCAAACCTACTCAGACGTCATCTCAGGCCCCTAAGAAGTCACCGCTCGTAACTGTGCCACTCAATCGGGCTGCTTAAAATGACAGGAGCGACTAAAGGTGGAGCCTATAGCCAGCAGACGGGAGCGTCCGGTGCCGGGACTAGCAAGCCCCGGATTTATGAGATGAAGAAGACCGATGATCCAGAGGCCCGAATGATCTCAGGTACACTCGATATTCTATCTCAACCTGTGTGTACCCTTTTTGATACTGGTGCATCGCATTCATTCATTTCCGAGTCATGTTTGAGTAGACTACGTCTGGGTAGTGCTACTAGTTGTGAGCCTTATGTCATTGGTCTACCTGATGGTAGACGAATTATCGGTAATCGTGAGATTCAGAATTGTCCGATTCAGTTTCATGGTCGTGTATGGCCAGCGGACCTAATCGTAGTAGATTTGCCGAGGGACGACGTCATCTTGGGAATTGATTGGATGGATCTTCATGATGCCATCATTAGTGTCCGTAAGCGTATGATCACTATCATTTCGCATTTATGGGGTTGAATGTGTGTTTCAGGAGGTAATCCCGGCTGTTCTGGTAAGGTCATTAATTTGATGAAAGCAGTGAGATTACTCAATCAGGGGTGTGTTGGTTATTGGTGCTATATGACCAAAACTGAGAAATCATTAGTAATGTTGACGGACATTCCGGTAGTGAGGGAATATGCCGATGTTTTTCCAGACGAGTTACCTGGTTTGCCTCCACAGAGGGATGTGGAATTCACGATTGAGTTGGAGCCTGGTACGACCCCGATATCGAAGGCACCGTACTGGATGGCCCTGACCGAAATGCAGGAATTAAAGAACCAACTTGAGGAGTTGTTCGAGAAGGGTTATATTCGACCGAGTGCGTCCCCGTGGGGAGCACCAGTGTTATTTGTCAAGAAGAAGGATGGTTCTTTTCGCTTGTGTATTGATTATCGGGAGTTGAACTGGGTCACAATCAAGAATAAGTATCCCTTACCCCATATTGATGATCTCTTAGATCAACTTCAGGGAGCTTCAGTATTTTCCAAGATTGACTTAAGATCTGGATATCATCAGTTGCGGATTCGAGAGTCTGATATCGCGAGGACGGCGTTTCGAACACGCTATGGTCATTATGAGTTTGTGGTTATGCCGTTTGGATTGACTAATGCACCTGCGGTATTCATGGAGTTAATGATGTTGGGATTCCGAAAATAAAACGAAATACGCAGCGGAAATAAATACGAATCCCAAACAGGATCGATCAAGTAACGTATATACGAAAAATAATATACAAAGATAAAGATCATACCCTTGAAGCCTTTGAAATAATTCTTCGTAAAATTGGATGACGATCACGAACCTCGTCCCGAACACGAAATCCCTTTGTTCCAAGCACCGAAAGTTCGAAGCCTCTACTTCACACGCGTCGGAAGTTGCCCGGAAAAATTTCGACGAGACTCCGTTCTCCAAGAACACGGCTAGGGAACTCGTAGGAATTTTTTCTCTCAATTTTTCTTAACTTTTATAACACCTCTAAGATGAAAAATATAGAAAAGAAAAATTTCTCTCTCTCCTCACTTTACTCTCACGGCAGGCAGCTAATGAATGAGTATATGAGTTGATTTTAGTTATCTCATATCATCATATATAATGTAATGATATATATATATTATAAAGGAATAATTATTCCTTTACAAATATCATTCACAATTATGTGGGAATCTCAACTCTAAGTGAGTTCCCACACACATGCAAGATCATGCCATGCCATGAGGAGTGGGTGGCCACAAGGAAGTTTCCTAGAAAACGAGCCGAGCCACTCGGCTCAGGTACCTGGACGTTCCTCAAACGACTCAGTTAAATACACTCCTTTTAATCATCAATGTATTTATATTAATTAATTAATCTAATTAATTAATTATATCAAATACAAATATATATTTCTCTAAGAAATATAATTTATGAATTAAATTAATTACCCAGAACTTAATTTAAATTCATAAGACCGATATTTGATTTATCCAATAAATCATAATTAGATATCCAATATCTAATATTAATAGAGAGATAATAAATTCACATTTATCCGTCAACGCTCCCGATGCGCGACTCAGTAGGTCCGTCTCGGCCACCTTTGGAGGAACTAATGAGTGCGGGCGGACTTAGCCACTAGCGGGCCGCATCAGTAAACCCCGACCGAGAACGAATGAAGGGATCATTACGTAACCATTATGTCGTGAATACTATATACGTATAGACCCTTCATCGATGTCCCGGTCAAGTCTTCGGTCACGGTAAAGTCAAACCCTACTGTTGACTAAACTCTATACATGTGTTAATGCAAATCAAGACCGATGATTAATAGTGTATCTAATACGACTATATCGTAATGCTTTGCCAAAGACTTATGATCTTATTTGCCATTAACCGTATAGACATTCGCCGCTCACTAACAGAGATAGAATCCTTTCTTGGCGTACGAAAGATCGCTACCTGCCCGTATAGTCCGCACTTCGAGGTCGACTCAGAAATTAAGCAAATGAGTCCAACTACTCTAATGACAAACTAAACGTCACAGGCACATCTTCTACTGAACCCTCAAGTCAAAGGTCCACGTATACTATCACAACCTTTCGATTCGTCATCGACTCTCCGAGAGTGAATACCGTGTGATCAATCGAGTATGAGTCGTGTTCGAGTATACTGCCCCACCAATATACTTATTACTATGCTATCAAGACGTGCACACGTCCTAGCATCAGTTATACAAGTCATATTAAAACTTAATGCCCATTTTAAGTTTATTGACTTGCGAACAATTTACGTAAATAAACTTTAAACACTTCCAGTACATTTTTCTCTTATCCCATAACGAGAATGGAATGTTCGATTTATTTACATGGACTTCACTTCAATGTTTACCAAGTCAAGAATGCAATTGAAATACAATAAACAGTGAATGAATCGTATTGCCTTTTTATTAATTATTCCATAATTACAAGTATAATGCCCTTACTCTCTCATGCCCTGAGTGGCATTCGAGGGCATATTCCTAACAATCTCCCACTTGCACTCAATGCCACACATCATGGTATCCAATACCCATGTTCTTCAGATGTCTTTCTAAGACGGCCTGAGATAATGGCTTAGTCAGCGGGTCAGAGACATTGTCTTCTGAGTCTACTCTTTCCAATGAAACATATCCTTTTTCCACCATCTCTCGAACGATGTGGTACTTTCTCTCTATATGCTTGGTGTTGTGGTGAGCCCTCGGCTCCTTGGCTTGGGCGATAGCTCCATCATTATCACAGAATAGTGATATAGGCAACTCCACGTTAGGCACCACTTGAAGTTCTTGTATAAACTTCTGCATCCAAAATGCTTCTTTGCTAGCCTCTCGAGGCACTTGATACTCTGGCGGTGGAATCTGCGGAGCGGTTTGCTTGGAGCTTCTCCAAGATACCGCTCCTCCATTGAGAGTAAATAAATACCGGATGTCGACTTAGAGTCGTCATTATCTCCTTGAAAATCGAATCGGTGAATCCAATCACCTTCGGCTCCACCGCCATAAGTAAGAACTAAATCTCTAGTTCTTCTTAAGTACTTAAGAATGTTCTTTACGGCAGTCCAATGTTCCCTTCCCGGGTTTGCTTGAAATCGACTTACCATACTCACAGCGTAGGCTAAGTCTGGTCTCGTACACAACATAGCGTACATGAGGCTACCCATTGCCGAGGCATAGGGTACCTTACTCATCTCTCTCTTATCTTCCTCACTTTGAGGACACATTTTCGTGGTGAGATGAATTCCATGTCGCATGGGAAGGAACCCTCTTTTAGATTCATCCATCTTGAATCTTCTCAGGATTTTATCGATATAAAGGGCTTGGGAAAGTCCTATCATTCTTCGCGGTCTATCTCTGTAAAGACGGATCCCTAGAATATAGGAAGCTTCTCCCAAGTCTTTCATGGAGAACGTTTTAGAAAGCCAAGTTTTCACAGTGCTGAGCATTGCTATGTTATTTCCTATAAGTAGAATATCATCTACATATAGTACTAAGAACGCAATGTTGCTCCCACTCGATCTTTTGTAAACACACGGTTCTTCCTAATTTCGCTCAAGTCAAAGTCCTTAATCGTCACAAATCGAAGGTTCCAACTCCGAGAAGCTTGCTTCGCACCATAAATGGCTCGTTGCGGCTTACACACTTTATGAATATTAGCTTTGGACACAAAACCTTTAGTGTTCCATATAGATTTCCTCCTCGAGGTATCCATTTAGAAAAGCCGTTTTGACATCCATTTGCCATATTTCATAATCATAATAGGCAAGAATGGCAAGCATCATGCGAATCGACTTTATCATAGCTACGGCGAGAAGGTATCATGATAATCGATTCCTTCCTTTGGGTATAACCCTTTGCCACAAGCCCGGCCTTATAGGCATCAACCTTGCCATCCCCATCGCCTTTCTCTTATAGATCCATTTATTTCCAATAGTCCTCATGCCGGTTGGAAGATCTACTAGAGTCCAGACTGATTGATATGCATCGAGTCTATCTCGGCTTCCATTGCTTCTTGCCATTTATCGAGTCTACATCCACTATCGCTTGGTCATAGGTGACAGGTGGTTTTCCATTGCTATCGGGTGTGTCGTGGAGACCCGGTTCTCGACATGTGTATAGCCATACCTCTCGAGTAAGTGAGATACCCTATCGACCTTGAAGTGGAGGTTGTGTTACAATAGGTTCGGTTCTTGATCCCCGATCGATGTCTCCTTAGGAGTTTCATTATGCTCTTCCAAAGAGATATTTCTAGCCGAGCCACCCTCCCGAATGAATTCATCCTCAAGGAAGTGCGCTTGTAATGCCACAACGACCTATGGTCTTCTCGGCATGTAGAATAGATAACCCATCGAGTCCTCTGGGTATCCAATGAAACGTCCTTTTATGGACCTCGCTTCGCTTTGTCCACCTTAGCCTTTTGACATAGGTGGACATCCCCAAATCCTTATGTGATTAAGGCTTGGTTTCTTACCCTTCCACATCTCATGCGGAGTGATAGTAACAGATTTGGAAGGACATCTATTTAGGATATAGGCGGTTAGTAAGGCATACCCCACAGTAAATAGGTAAATCGGTGTAATTTAACATGGAGCGAACTATGTCCAACAAAGTCCGATTTCTCCTTTCAAACACCATTTAACCGTGGGGTTCTGAGGCGTGAATTGTGAAACTATTCCATGTTCCTTAAGGAACTCATCAAACTCGAGTGCTCATATATTCGCCACCTCGGTCCGACCGAAGTGCTTTGATATGACATCCAGTTTGTTTTTCAACTAGGGCCTTAAATTCTTTGAATTTAGCAAAGGCTTCAGATTTATGTTTCATTAAGTACACAATCCCATACCTAGTATTATCATCTGTGAACGTTATGAAATATTGATATCCGTCTCGGGCTACTTCTAAAGCACCACAAACATCGGTATGCACCAATCCAAGTTTATCGGCAGCCCTTTCAAAAGTCCCTGTGAAGGGGAACTTAGTCATTTTGCCTCTAAGGCAAGATTCACAAGTTGGATAGGGTTCTACACCCAATGGACTTAAAAGTCCATCTTTTTCCATTTTCTGAACCTTGGTCTGACCAACATGACCAAGTCTAAGGTGTTATTTAAGAGCTTGATTAGTATCTTGCCTACCACGTTTCCTAGTTATAGTGTTCACTGCTGTTTTATTTTGCATGTTCAGATGATATAAACCATTCAACAATGTAGTTGTTCCAACCAATTTATTTTGAAAATAAATTTTACAACTGCCATTGCCAATGAAGAAAGAAAATCCTTTCCTGTCCAAGACTGGAATGGATACAATGTTTTTATGCCCCTTGGGCAAAACAAGTACTTCATCTAATGTCAAAATAAAACCAGATTCTAAACCCAGAAGGATTGATCCAATATCGGTTGCCTCGACACTTTTTCCGCTTCCAACAGTGATCATTATTTCCCCAGCTTCATGTTTTCTACTTCGTTCCAGATCCTGATTCATAGTACAAATGTGAGAAGTGGCACCTGAATCCAGAATCCATGAAGCAGAATATACAGTAGCGGAACAATTAGTTTCAAAAACAAAAAGTTCCGTACCTGATGCGCCATTAATCTTGGGACAAGTCCTTCGCCATGGCCCACCACCGTATTCAAGGCATTTGTCCGTAGGTTTTGGACCGCCTACCTTTTGAACCTTTCGGGCCTTGCCCTTTCCTTTTTGCACCCCTTTCTTGGGTTTGTACTGCTCGTAGGTCTTTTTCTTCTTGTTCTTGGACCTCTTAGGCCCAGAAGAAATCACAAGAGCAGCCTCTCTCGGTTTAGTCTTCATGTTAGACTGCGCCGTCACCAGTTTATTCATTAGCCCAGCTAATGTGCATGTAATTTCATTACAGTTGAAATTCATTACAAACTGCGTGAAAGAGTCAGGTAGAGATTGAAGGATGAGATCAATTTGAAGGGATAAATCCATATTAAAGTTGAGCACCTCGAGCCTCTCAATCATAGAGATCATCTTGAGGACGTGTTCTCCCACTTTCTCCCCTTCTTTCATCCTAGCACTGAACAACTGCTTTGATATCTCATATCTAGTAGTCCTACTGCGCTCTCCATAAAGTTCGGTCAAGTGTGCGAGAATTTGCCTAGCAGAAGTCATTTTCTCGTGCGCTCTCTGCAGCTCATTAGTCATTGAGCCCATCATAAAACCACGGACTAGCACATCATCCTTGACCCATTTTTCATGGACGTCAATGTCTTCCTGATTACCCCTAGTCCGGATTGGAGTCGGTGGAATGTCCGCCTCCAAGACGTATCCTAGAGACTCCATACTGAGTACAATCATCATATTCCGCAACCAGTCAACAAAGTTAGGGCCAGTTAGGAGATTCTTTTCAAGTAGTATTGCAAGTGGGTTTTTAGCCATTTTAGAGAGATTCAATTTCGTTTTCTGCAAAGATTTAGACAAGATTAAATTAGTGACTTGTTTAATTATGACCGAGTATAGAACTTAAGGGCTTGTATAAATCTTGTCTCGGCTCCCACTAATTTTATCGGAATTATACACTCCCATGTTATAATCCGGAAATCATGGTTAGATCGACTTCATAGTGGTGATCAAGTTCTTTACAAATTTTAACAGACGCAACCTATCAGGTTTCTTGCCAATTAATTTCTGTAAAGTGGTGTCTAGCACCAACCCGTCTAACGAATGATTTGATCTTCTTTTACCCCTAGTCTTCATGCCCTCAACCTATCAGGTTTCTTGGCAATCCAGACTATCTAAGTTGTTGACCATCAACGTCTATCAGTTTGACTATTGAATCTCACCCGGCAACCTATCAGGTTTCTAGGGGTGAAATTTATCACCAACCGAAGGCATCTAATGCACTCAAGAATTTTTCAACCTCTACCAAATGTACTACCCCGATAACTCGGAAGCATAGCACACCACTGGGTATCAATTTTCTACGAGTTTGATGGAGGGTAGGAAACCTCGTAACCTTTTTCAAACTTAGTCCTGCTTGTAGTCGGAGAATTTCGCGATTAATGTTACACTTTGTACATTAATTCAATTATACGCGTTTGTATGTTTGTCAATCATTCAAAATGAAAATGTAAAATAGTAACCTAGTTACTACCAACATATAGCTCATGGACCTAATTCCTAAGTATTGGGCCAATCGAATGACCCAATAAATAAAAAAAATACAGTCTTCGATTCTTCGTCTTCTCGGTCGGTTGTCTTCGGTCTTCGTCATACCCAAAATAATACTTACATCATTGAAAAAATGCATCCTATACAAATTTTCTAGTAAAAATAAATAGGCTCAAAACGGCCTTTTACAACCCAATCGAATCGAACAAATCAAAAACTAAGTCCACGAGCTATATCACCATCACATAAGGATTCCATACAACATGTAATGGCAACGAAATTAAACAATTAATTTTAATATAAATTAATCTAATTAATCTATAAAATTAATCTATTCAATTTCTACTATATTAATCCAATTAATATAAAGTGGCATTAAAATTAAATAATCAATTAATATATTAATCCAATCAATATAAAATTAATCTATTCAATTTTAATGGTATTAATCAAATTAATACTAATAATCATCATTTTAATTGCTCAAGTAATCCGCCAAAAATAATATTCTCGTTTAATTTATTTCCTTAACTCAAAAATATTCCAAATATTAATTTAGTCAAATTAAAATCCAATTTAAATTTTGGGAAATAATTAAAACGAAATATAAACTTAAACGAGTCCCTGACAATCCGATTTTAGGCCCACGCTGCCCGATTCAAAATCGGGCCAAAACTCGGTCGCTCGCCGAGCCACCGCTTCTGGCGGTGCCGATCATTCTCGGCCGTGGCCGAGACATGGCCGATCATGGCCGATCATGCTCGGCAACACGGGCAGTAACAGCAAAGGCCGCCGCAAGACCACCGCCACTTCGCTTTCTTCGTTTTTCGCCCCGTTTCCAAAAACGTGATGCTACAACGAACAATTTAAAATCTACGATTATTCCAAACATGATTCTAAATCATAATCATCATCCAAAAGCATTCAAAATGCACAAATAATCGTATATACGGAAACATTGACCTCGCTACGATACCACTATTGGAATTCCGAAAATAAAACGAAATACGCAGCGGAAATAAATACGAATCCCAAACAGGATCGATCAAGTAACGTATATACGAAAAATAATATACAAAGATAAAGATCATACCCTTGAAGCCTTTGAAATAATTCTTCGTAAAATTGGATGACGATCACGAACCTCGTCCCGAACACGAAATCCCTTTGTTCCAAGCACCGAAAGTTCGAAGCCTCTACTTCACACGCGTCGGAAGTTGCCCGGAAAAATTTCGACGAGACTCCGTTCTCCAAGAACGCGGCTAGGGAACTCGTAGGAATTTTCTCTCTCAATTTTTCTTAACTTTTATAACACCTCTAAGATGAAAAATATAGAAAAGAAAAATTTCTCTCTCTCCTCACTTTACTCTCACGGCAGGCAGCTAATGAATGAGTATATGAGTTGATTTTAGTTATCTCATATCATCATATATAATGTAATGATATATATATATATTATAAAGGAATAATTATTCCTTTACAACTATCATTCACAATTATGTGGGAATCTCAACTCTAAGTGAGTTCCCACACACATGCAAGATCATGCCATGCCATGAGGAGTGGGTGGCCACAAGGAAGTTTCTAGAAAACGAGCCGAGCCACTCGGCTCGTAATCTGGACGCTCACAAACGACTCGTTAAATACACTCCTTTTAATCATCAATGTATTTATATTAATTAATTAATCTAATTAATTAATTATATCAAATACAAATATATATTTCTCTAAGAAATATAATTTATGCATTAAATTAATTACCCGGTAACTTAATTTAAATTCATAAGACCGATATTTGATTTATCCAATAAATCATAATTAGATATCCAATATCTAATATTAATAGAGAGATAATAAATTCACATTTATCCGTCAACGCTCCCGATGCGCGACTCGTAGGTCCGTCTCACCGGCATTGGGAGGAACCAATGAGTGCGGGCAAGACTTAGCCACTTAGCGGCCGCATCAGAACCCCGATCGAGAACGAATGAAGGGATCATTCCGTAACCATTATGTCGTGAATACTATATACGTATAGACCCTTCATCGATGTCCCGGTCAAGTCTTCGGTCACGGTAAAGTCAAACCCTACCATTGACTAAACTCTATACATGTGTTAATGCAAATCAAGACCGATCGATTAATAGTGTATCTAATACGACTATATCGTAATGCTTTGCCAAAGACTTATGATCTTATTTGCCATTAACCGTATAGACATTCGCCGCTCACTAACAGAGATAGAATCCTTTCTTGGCGTACAAGAAAGACTGCTACCTGCCCGTATAGTCCGCACTTCGAGGTCGACTCAGCAATTAAGCAAATGAGTCTAACTACTCTAATGACAAACTAAACGACACAGGCACATCTTCTACTGAACCCTCAAGTCAAATGTCCACGTATACTATCACAACCTTTCGATTCGTCATCGACTCTCCGAGAGTGAATACCGTGTGACTGAATCGAGTATGAGTCGTGTTCGAGTATACTGGCCCCACCAATATACTTATAACTATGCTATCAAGACGTGCACACGTCCTAGCATCAGTTATACAAGTCATATTAAAACTTAATGCCCATTTTAAGTTTATTGACTTGCGAACAATTTACGTAAATAAACTTTAAACACTTCCAGTACATTTTTCTCTTATCCCATAACGAGAATGGAATGTTCGATTTATTTACATGGACTTCACTTCAATGTTTACCAAGTCAAGAATGCAATTGAAATACAATAAAAAGTGAATGAATCGTATTGCCTTTTTATTAATTATTCCATAATTACAAGTATAATGCCCTTACTCTCTCATCCCCTGAGTGTCATTCGAGGGCATATTCCTAACAAATGAATCGGGTTTTCATCGACTTTTTGGATCAGTTTGTTGTTGTCTTCATCTATGACATTTTGATTTATTCTCGTGACCGGGAGGAACACGAGTTTCACCTTCATCAAGTGCTCGACGTGTTGAGACAAGAACAACTTTATGGGAAGTTTTCCAAATGTGAGTTCTGGATGTCCGAAGTGACGTTTCTCGGACACGTAATTTCATCAGATGGAGTTCGTGTCGATCCTCAGAAGACGGAGGCTATTCGAGATTGGCTACCTCCGAAGAATGTTAAGGAAATCCGAAGTTTCCTCGGATTAGTGGGTTATTATCGGCGATTTGCGGAGGGATTTTCTAGAATCGCTCAACCCTTGATGAACCTTTTGCGAAAGGATAATAAATACACGTGGTCCGACGCGTGTCAACGGAGTTTTGAGGAACTCAAGAGCCGGTTAATGTCAGCACCTGTACTTTCCTTGCCGCAGGGGACGGAGGGATTTGTGGTTTATAGTGATGCGTCCGGACAGGGTCTCGGATGTATGCTCATGCAGAATGGAAAGGTTATTGCCTATGCTTCACGGCAATTGAGACCTTACGAGGTTAATTATCTGACACACGACCTGGAGCTAGCAGCCGTGGTGTTCGCTTTGAAGATTTGGCGTCATTATCTTTATGGCGTTACCTGTCAGATTTCACCGATCATAAGAGTTTAAAGTATATATTTACTCAGAAGGAGTTAAATATGCGACAGAGATGGTGGTTGGAATTAATCAAAGATTATGATATCGAGATCCTTTACCACCCGGGCAAGGCGAACGTTGTCGCCGACGCCTTGAGTCGTAAGTCCGTTCAGGAGCAGATGCTTGCCCGTTTAACGGTTCAGAAGGAGCTTCAGCAGGAATTCCTTAGACCCGAGATCGAGGTCTGGCTTCAGCGACTTGAGGGACAGCTTTTTATGTTGGAGATCTCATCGTCACTTGAGGAGGCAATCAGAGAGAATCAGGGTTCGGACCCATCATTGTTACGCATCCGTGAGGATGTGGTTTAGGGGAAAGCCCCTGGATTCATGGTCCACGAGGATGGACTTTTGAGATTTAAGAATCGGTTGTGCGTACCGGCGAACGACGAGTTGAAAAACTCGATTTTGAAAGAAGCTCATGCTACCCCTTATTCTGTTCATCCGGGGTCTAGCAAGATGTACAAGGACTTGAAACAAAACTACTGGTGGAGTAATATGAAGCGAGAAGTCGCGGAATTTGTTTCGAGATGCTTAACCTGTCAACAAGTTAAGATTGAACATCAGCGACCGGCGGGTATGCTGAAACCTCTCCCTATTCCAGAATGGAAGTGAGAAGACATTTCTATGGATTTCATCACGAGTTTTCCGACGAGTCATCGTGGCATGAATACGATCTGGGTAATTGTGGACCTCTTAACTAAATCAGCTCATTTTATTGAGATTAAAGATACTTGGGGTCCCGAGAGACTTGCCCAGTTATTCATCAAAGAGATAGTGAGACTGTACGGTACTCCTAAAAGTATCGTTTCCGATCGTGACGGACGGTTTGTGTCGTATTTTTGGAAATCAGTTCATCGTGCTATGGGAACTCAGCTTAATCTCAGTACCGCTTTTCATCCTCAGTCCGACGGACAATCAGAGAGAACCATTCAGACATTAGAGGACATGTTGAGGGCATGCATCCTCGATTGGAAAGACGATTGGGAAGCCCAACTACCATTGATCAAATTCACGTATAATAATAGTTGGCATGATTCGATTAAGATGGCACCTTATGAGGCCTTGTATGGTCGTCGTCGTCGATCTCCTTTGTGTTGGGATGACCTATCAGAACCAATCGGCACCGAGCCCGATATGCCCATAGCCGCCCGTGAGAAGGTAGCTTTGATCAGGAGTCGTTTGTTGACCGCTCAGAGTCGACAGAAATCATATGCAGATAACCGTCGTCGACTATTAGAGTTCGAGGCAGGTGACCACGTGTTGGTCAAGGTATCCCCGAGTCGTGGGATCTTCCGTTTTGGGAAAAGGGGTAAGTTGAGTCCGAGATTCATTGGACCATTTGAGATTCTGGATCAAGTAGGCGAGTTAGCTTACCGATTGGCTTTACCTCCGGCGTTGAGCCGAATTCATAATGTGTTTCACATCTCTCAGTTGCGGAAGTATGTTGCCGACCCGATTCACATACTTCAGTTCGACGAAATCGAGATCGTCGACGACCATTCATATGAGGAGCGTCCTATACGAGTTTTAGAGCGGCGAATCAAACAGTTGAGGAATAAGACGATTCTTTTGGTTAAGATTCAGTAGTCTAGGCACGGAGTCGAAGAGGCTACTTGGGAAACCGAGGATAGTATGCGGGAGAGTTATCCCGAGTTGTTTAACCCTTAGTTTCGGGGACGAAACTCTTTTAAGGGAGGGTGTATGTAATACCCGATTGTAATTCAGTCATTATCATTCAGTAACTATCATTCAGTAATTTCACTCGTTAATGATCATTTGTCACTCTTATTCAATCATGGTATTCATCGTTCAGAGTAATTTTATCGTGTATCAATCGTCGTTCATCACTAATCTAATTGGAGTTTCGTGCCGTGTTTATCATCATTGTCATTTTCATTGTGGGCTGTGCGTGAGGAGTAGCGCACGCTACGTACTCTTTTTAGCGCGCGCTAATTGAGTACAGGTAGCGCACGCTACCACTCAGCATTAGCGCACGCTAATGTTACTGGCCGCACCGGAAGGTACTGGACTGCAGGTGAGTTATAAGTAGCTCACGCTACGAGTGGTAAGTAGTGCGCGCTAGTGGGTTGTAGTAGCGCACGCTAATATTTGCTGTAGCGCGCGCTAAGGACGGATCAGGTTGAGTCCAGTGGCTACTGGACTGCACTGGATTAATTCATAGCGCACGCTACTTGTTGGTTGTAGTGCGCGCAAACGGTGTAGTAGCGCACGCTACTTGTTGGTTGTAGCACACGCTACCGAGATCAGATCAGAGGACAGAAGGTTCTGGACTTCACTACTGGACAGCAGATATATAGCTAGCGTACGCTAACATTTGGAGTTAACGCACGCTACTGGGATAGAGTTAGCGCACGCTACCAGGTTGTAGCGTACGCTAACGGGTCATCCAGAGTTCACTGGAATGTTCATACAACTCGTTAGCACACACTAAATAGCAGGTCATAGCGTGCGCTAATTTGGAGCAGTATAAATTGGACAGTTAGCCTGAGTTTCGTCATTTTCTCACTTCTCTTCGTTTTTGAGCGACGTCGGGCGATTTCGGGCGACTTGGAGTGTTCTCTTCGAGCTGCTATCATCTATCATCATCTTCAAGTCTTTGAGTTGGATTAATCATCACTTCATCACTCCTTAACATCAAATCTAAGGTATTAATCTCTTGGATCTAGAATTTCGGATTTTTGGGTTTTTCCTTCCGATTTCTTCGTGTAAGCTTGGATTATTATTGGAATATGTTAGATATGGATTATCTACCTTGGATAAATATATTCCTACGGATTTAATGACTATTTTCGGAATTATTTCAAGAACCCTTGGGGTTGACTTCGGATAATTTGGGGATTTTCCGATTGTTGTTGTTGTAAACTTAAATTGTGGATTCCTATGGGATTATTGATATCATTGAAGTGTTTTGATGGTACGAAATACTCATTTTGGTGTTGATTTCGATATATTCGGGATTGGATATTTTCGAAGTTGTGTGGTTGGTTACGTATTTGTTAGAATGCCCCTATGAGTTTGATTATCGTTGTATCGACTTTTGGGTTAGTCGTGTTTTGTTGCTTGATACATGTATTGAACGGTTGTTGGTAATTATTGTTATTCAAGGTTGTTCGAGCGACCGGTATCTCGATTAGGACGTTGTTCGTGGAAGGATATTGTCATCGGTATTGTGTAAGTTGATTCTTACTCGGTTAAAAGGATATTCATTCCTTTTGTTGTTGATTATTCATAATCGTAACTCATTCATCATGGTATTAATCATATTGAGACTTGTAATTGTCGAATAATCATTTCATTCACGAGGAACGACGGTTCCAAATCATTTCATTGGGTTATCAATCACATCACTATTATTTTCATCTCGGTGAGTCATTCTTGGCCTTGTCGAATTATTATTCATTGATATTCAGTGTGGTCATTCTCGTTCATATGACCTTCTGGGTTCATATTGCGTGGCCGGGTGTGGCTGTGTGGAATTTTTAGTCGGGCACACGGTGGTCATGTATTGGGTTCACTGATACATTGGACCATGCACACGGTAAAGCTTAACTCCGTAAGACTAATTAGGTACAAGGACGGGTGTGTCCGGTCATTCGTCTTGTACACTTGCACAGAACATTACGGGCGTACTATGATAGTCCTCTTCAGCGTAATTCATAACTAAGTATATTTCATAACTTCAGTTAAATAATGATGGTGTATTTTCAACCCTTGAGGATTGTTGTTCTGTATAACTGACCCCGTTGGGGAATTTTGTTTTCAGGTCACGGCAAGGCAAAGGCACGGGAAGAGCATGTTGACGGCGAGGAGTCCCAGTGATACTAGTAGGGGGCCCCAGTCATTCCGTTTGTTTCAGTCATTTCAGTCATTTCCGTCATTTATATTTTCCGCTGCAAATTCTGTTTGAGATGTTTAATTGTTCAGGGTGGTGTATTTTATCTCCATATAAAATATACTAGTATTCGGTTTGTCCTGGTGTGTTGTACTTAAACTCCTCATCGGAGTACTTAGTAATATAATGTGGTTCGGTACTACAATTATATTATTTAATTCATCATTTTCATTTGCCTGGTGGGTCCCAGTCGGGGATTCACGGCACTGTAATATCCGCCTAGTTTGGGGTGTACACTTCCATAGTCTGGTAAGAAAGATGTCTAGGTTGAACGTGAAGGTCAATAAATTCACCGGGAGGAATAGCTTCAGTTTATGGCAGATCAAGATACGGGGCTTGTTGAAACAATAAGGGCTCTGGGCGCTGCTGTCAAACAAAACGGTGGATCCAAAATATGCTGAGATGGACATTTTGGAGGAGAAGGCGCACTCATCTATCATGCTGTGTCTCACAGATGACATCATCACTGAGGTCGCAGAGGAGAAAACTGCGGCAGGGTTACGGTCGAAACTGGAGAGTCTGTATCAGACTAAATCATTAACCAACAAGTTTCTCCTAAAGCAACGTATGTTCAGTCTGCGTATGCAGGAAGGTCAGTCACTTCGTGAACACCTAGATCAATTGAATGTTGCTTGATTCGGTGAACGCAAGTGCACGTTGTCATAAACAAGTAATAAAGAGATGAGTAAGATATCGTTCCCACGGGGACTGACTTACTAACTACCGATTTATGAGTATTCTAATTTTATCTGAACTATCGAACTTTTGATGCAAGTAATAATTAAAGAAAATTAATGAAAGAATAAATAATAAAAACGATTGTTTTAAGAAAGAAAATCAAATAAGGAATAAATATAGGATTGTGAATCCACCTCGGTTTATCCGAATTACTCTCGATTATATGAATTTAATGATTTCCCAATTTATTGAAGGTGAAGGTTGCTAAAATACTCTATCGCCTCTCCCGAGGTCAATAGATTTTTCTAAGGCGAATAACGCACTCTATTCCTAGGTGGATTAATTCGACAATAGGCAAAAAGCACGGAATCTTCAGAAAAGCCACGTAGTTCCTATGAGTATATTCCTATCTCATAAGATAAAACAGCTCTCACCAATTTTTCCTACCAACTCTCCTCTCCCGATTCGAGTTGCGTAATTAAAACAATTCAATTATAGGCCACACAATTGAAAGCATTAAGAACAATTGGGGAAAACTCAATAGAAAAGGGAATTATATATTAATGCAAGATTGAAAGTTAATTCATCAAAACCTCAGTTTCATCAAAATCCTAGAACAGGTTTTTAGCCTGACATGCTAGAAAATAAAAATACAGAAATAATCAAAGCAAGCATAAAGATCAAACGCAGTCGAAGAGCTCGGATTCCTCCGTTCTCTAGCTTTCGCTCTCTGCTCCTTGGTGTTTTCTGCTTCTTCTCCTTTTCCGATGATCGATCCCCTCTGATGATGATGCCAAATCTCAGACCTTAAACCCCTATTTATAACTATCCTTAGCCTCCAAAACGCGTCCGGGGATTGGGTCGAAAACAGCTACAAAAATGGCAACGAAACACAGCGAAATTAACAAAACCGCCCTGTGGGCCGCGACTCACTTAAGCTGTGCCGCGGCCCCTAATGCTCAGCTCCGGATGCCTGGGCACATGTTTTCTTCCTGGGCCACGGCTCATCATCCTTGTGTCGCGGCCCCCGGTACAGTTCGCTCGGTGCTTTCTGGTCACCTTCGTGTGCCGCGGCTCACTTGGTTCATGCCGCGGCTCCTGGCCAAAAATGGTCGTTTTCGCCCGTTTTTCGTCATTCGAGCTTCCGGACTCCGATTTCCTGCCAAACATAAAAGAATAGTGCATTAAAAGCTCATTTAAGCAGATTTAGACTTCAAATGGATAAAAAATAATGATAAATAAGCGTATAAAAATACGCCTAACAAATACCCCAAAACTTGAGCCTTTGCTTGTCCTCAAGCAAAAATCAATTTTAAGCAAAAAGTATCGTGAATAATCGGGCAAATCCATAGTGCTCAACTTAATCAATACTACCCTAAAAATCTCAAAGAATAATACAAGTATCGTAATAGTGAGTCACATCCAGGACATTGATTCCACAAAGTAACCAATTTCAGTGCTAATCAATCGTTCATGAAGAAAATCAAGCTCAAAGATTAACATGCGTGAATTTAATCGACCGCCAATATGAAGGGTTAAAATAATTGAGCCAACTCGCCCAGTCCCACAGTCTAGTGACAAAAATTTCAAGAGTTTTATCGTCAAAACTAACCCTCGGACAGCATTCCATGTATGATCACAATAAAGATTCGAGTTAACCACTAGGTTCGGATCTCGGGATGTTTCATCGGGATAATCCTAGGGTGGATTTCCATTCTCATGTATTAGGGAACCGTTTGACGTAAAAGACACTCATGGGGCACATGGGTGCTTCTAGTTACTAAGTCCCCCTCTACAGCGGAGAAAAAACTCTAATAGCAATTCCCGCATGTCAAGGTTGCTGTTTTACGCAAGAGTAAACAATGGGTCACGTGAATACTCCCGGTTAATAGGCTTCCCATCATCGGTAATGCGATGTTTCTAAATTTTTAGTCTATTCAGGGTTGTCGTTTTACGGGAGAGTAAACAACGGGTCACGTGAATACCCCCGGTTACTAGACTTCCCATCATAGAACATGTATAAAATCTCGACTTTTTGGGAAAAACTGTCCGACTCTACACTCAATTTAATTGCCCACAAGACTTATGTTACTGGACGACTAGCTAACCGAAAAGTATAACCAAACGTATAGACAGCGAATCGAAAACATATATGTCTCCTCTCTTATCTGCTAAGATTTCTACAAAAACGAGAAATATAGACCTAAATTAATGCTCAACGGAAACAGATATCGTTGACTGCAACTCGACTAAAACTCAACTGTTTCTTCTAAGAGAAACCAGTATCATAACATTAGTTTGACACAAAGAAGCACGAAAAATTCACGAATGCAAATAATATCACGACAAGCAAGGCTAGCGTCAAAAATAACGAAAAATGCAAACGAATAAGTAAGAAGCAATTGAAAGTAACCCCCCCCCCCCAAACTTATGATGTACGTTGACCTCAATGGACAAAAATAATAGTATGCAATAAGAGATAAGGTCAAGTACTCCCCTAATGTCCGCTCATGAACTGGTGCCAGCCTCGTCCGGCGAGCCTGCACGCTCATCGACTACACCATACGGAACGTGAATGAATGAGCTTGCATCATCAAAGAGGAAATTATGGATAAGCTCTCAAGTTTAAATATGATGTAAGGGTTGGGGGACAATGTAATCCGATAAAATAATTCGTTGCATATAGTTTGAAAATGCTTGGCTTAAAAATTTTTCATTGATGCAATTCATCAAACACTTGGTATGCATAAGTTTAAATGAAGAACAAGAATTTTAATGGCTAAATCCAAATCCCCAAAAATGACAACATAGATATATAGCCATGACAAACGACAAATAACATCACCAATTCGTTCATAATCAACAATTTCCATCGACAACTAATCAAAAATTTCATATCCCAACTCAACCTTGATAAAACTTTAAAACACTAACTACATTTTATCGTCGAATGAATAATAATACTTCACTTTTCAAGTCATGTAGTAATTAGGATGAAGAGATTGAGAATTACCTTGCTTCATTGAAGAAATGCAAGAAGAAGAAAAATTGACTGGGATCGTCCGAGTGCCACGCGCAGAAAGGGAAGAGAGCTTACCTATTGTCGGCCGATCAAGAATATGAAAGAATGCTGGGAGTTCCCATTTGAGACGGGGGCCGAGGCACAGCTTAAGTGAGCCGCGGCCCATGTCGTCGAGTGCCGCGGCTCAATCTACGCGTGTCGCGACTCATCGTGTTAGTGTGCTGCGGCTCAATTAGTCCGTGCCGCGGCACAGAGTACAGGTTCCTGGGCATATATGGTGTATTTGGCATGCCGCGGCTCAATGCATATGTGCCGCGGCTCAGGGTCCGGTTGTGCCGCGGCTCAGTAAGGTCGTGTCGCGGCACAGAGTACAGTTCGGTTCGCCTTTTTATGTCAACTTGTGTGTGCCGTGGCTCACTCTCCTTGTGCCGTGGCTCAGGGATGAATTTTTCCCAGGGGGTTTTTCTCAACATAATTTTCAAAGGAACACATTAAGAGCGTGAGAGATAAGCATATCCAAGCAAAAATGATGAAAAACATATACTCTAAAAATGAAAGAAAGCACTGAAAAATGAAAATCTACTACTAATAGTCGGGTTGCCTCCTGAGAAGCGCTAAGTTTATAGTCTTCAGCCGGACTTTTTGAAAATCAGTTCACATTTCGCAAAGACCATTTGGACTCCGCACAGTCCATCGAACCATTATTACATGATTTAAATTGTTGACCATTTAATTTCAACCGTTCGACTTTTGGTTTGGAAATCCAATGTTCTTTGCAAAACCGCTTTAACAGCAGTAGCCTCCCAAAACACCCATTTTGCAGTTGACTTGGTACTCGTTTGACATCCGGCTTAATTTTCAACTCCACGGGCGAACTTATGACAGCATGAGATTTTATCGATGGTGGATGAATGGATGTTGAAGATGACATATTTAACTGCTTAAGATACATGATTCGCTCTTCATTTTTATTAGACGTCGGGGCAGCTGAAACGGATTCTGAATACTTCGACTGACAACTCTCCCGGTGTGCGTCTTTCGCAAAGATATCTATACTTTCAATTTGTGAACTCTTCTCGACACTACTTGGACACGGAAAGGATTGAAACATTTGGAAAGTGACTTGCTCATCTTGAACCCGCAAAGTGAGTTTTCCTTTTTCCATGTCAATGAGAGTTCGGCCGGTAGCTAAGAATGATCTTCCCAAAATAATTGGGATGTCTTGGTCCTCTTCCATATCGAGCACAATGAAATCAGCCGGAAAGATGAATTTATCTACCTTGACTAAAACATCTTCTATTACCCCCCTCGGGTACTTGATAGATCGATCAGCTAATTACAGCGAGATTGTCGTCGGCTTGGCTTCCCCAATTCCTAGCTTCTTAAATATGAAAAGGGGCATCAGATTAATGCTGGCGCCGAGATCACACAATGCTCTATCAAAAGACAGATTTCCTATAGTGCACGGTATATTAAAACTTCCTGGATCCTTCAATTTGGTGGGAGCTTTTTCTGCAAGATGGCGCTGCACTCTTCCATCAATGCCACTGTCTCATATTCCTCGAGCTTCCTTTTTTTAGATAAGATCTCTTTCATGAACTTCACATAGCTCAGCATTTGTTCCAAGGCATCAGCAAATGGAATGTTGATATGTAGTTTCTTGAAGATGTCAAGAAACTTGGAGAATTGTTTGTCCAATTTCTGCTTTTGCAAACGCTGTGGAAACGGGACGGGTGGTACATATGCCTTCGGATTGTCAGGAAACAGTATCGAGGGTTTAGAATTTTGTGATTCCTTAGTCGCCAAATTTTTCTTCTCTTCATCATCACCTCTCTTTTCGTCCTGCCTGGGCTGCTCGCACAATTCCTTCCCACTTCTCAAACTAATGGCATTGATACTCTCTCTGGGGTTCGTCTCAGTTGTACTTGGCAAGGTACCCTCAGGGCGAGCTATTAATACATTAGCAATTTGGCCCAATTGGACTTCCAAGTTGCGAATATAAGCGGAATGGTTTTGCAAGGTTGCCTCCATATGGGTCATGAACTGACTCGTATTTGCTGCTAATTTCGCCATTGCTTCCTCTAGAGAGATCTTTGGAGCGGGAGGAGGTTGCTGTTGGTGTTGAGCGAACTGAGGTTGGTTTAAGTTTTGTCCGTTCTTCCATGAAAAATTTGGGTGATTTCGCCACCCCGGATTATATGTGTTGGAATACGGATTATTTTGCCGATTCCTGTTCCCCACGAACTGAGCTTGTTCCATCTGGTGTTGCTCGAAAGGATTTCCAACTTGGCACTCTATGCTAGGATGAGAACCGTTGCACCAATTACATGATTCCGTGGTGATGGTGGTAGGAGCATGTGAAAAGGCTTGAAGTTGCTGAGTCAAGGCGGCGACTTGAGCCAATAGCATAGAGATTGGATCATTGTCGGAGATTTCCATCACTCGTTTCGGGTTCACTCGTTCGGAAGGCCACTGATAAGCATTTGCAGCCATCGCTTCCAATAGAGAGTGGGCTTCGGCCATCGTTTTTACCATCAATGCTCCTCCAGCGGCTCCATCAACAAGAGTGCGTGTAGAAGCACTCAATCCGTTGTAAAATGTTTGAATTTGTAGCCAATCCGGTAGGCCATGGTGGGGGCATCTCCTTAGCAGATCTTTGTATCGCTCCCAAGCTTTATGAAGTGACTCCATATCAAATTGCCCGAAAGTAGTAATCTCGTTCCTTAATCTCGCTGTCTTCGATGGTGGAAAGAATTTAGCCAGAAAGGCTTGTGCTAATTCTGCCCAAGTCGTGATAGAGCCCGACGGTAATGAATTTAACCAAAATTTGGCTTTGTCCCTTAGAGAGAAAGGGAAAAGCCACAGATGAATGGCATCATCGGTAACACCGTTATTTTTGAAGGTGTCACAAATCTCGAGAAACGAAGCGATGTGGGCGTTGGGGTCATCGTTCGCCAATCTACAAAACTGGCTTGCTTGCACCATCTGAATAATAGTCGGCTTGATTTTGAAGTTGTTCGCTTGGATGGTTGGACGCCGAATTCCCGAAAAGTTCGCATTGATTTGTGGCATAGCATAATCACGGAGTGCTAATGCCGGTTGAGCTTGCTGAATGGGGTTGTCTGCTTCGTGATTTCCCGTGTTATCGGCCATGGTGCCTGTTTTCGGTAGCTCACGTTTCTCTTTCTTGCTTCTCCGAAGAGTGCGCTCGAGTTCAGTATCCAAAGGTAGTAGGCCTTCGTTACCGAATTTTCTCATGCACTAACCAAAAATTCCTGAAAGGAAAAACAAATAATTAAAATTACACAAAAATAAAATAAAATGTTCACACTAAGACTAGAAATACTGAAATCGATATTAGTAAAATAATCAATCCCCGTCAACGGTGCCAAAAACTTGTTGCTTGATTCGGTGAACGCAAGTGCACATTGTCGTAAACAAGTAATAAAGAGATGAGTAAGATATCGTTCCCACGAGGACTGACTTACTAACTACCGATTTATGAGTATTCTAATTTTATCTGAACTATCGAACTTTTGATGCAAGTAATAATTAAATAAAATTAATGAAAGAATAAATAATAAAAATGATTGTTTTAAGAAAGAAAATCAAATAAGGAATACATCTAGGATTGTGAATCCACCTCGGTTTATCCGAATTACTCTCGATTATATGAATTTAATGATTTCCCAATTTATTGAAGGCGAAGGTTGCTAAAATACTCTACCGCCTCTCCCTAGGTCAATAGATTTTTCTAAGGCGAATACCGCACTCTATTCCTAGGTGGATTAATTCGACAATAGGCAAAAAGCACGGAATCTTCAGAAAAACCACGTAGTTCCTATGAGTATATTCCTATATCATAAGATAAAATGGCTCTCAACAATTTTTCCTACCAACTCTCCTCTCCCGATTCGAGTTGCGTAATTAAAACAATTCAATTATAGGCCACACAATTGAAAGCATTAAGAACAATTGGGGAAAACTCAATAGAAAAGGGAATTATATTAATGCAAGATCGAAAGTTAATTCATCAAAACCTCGGTTTCATCAAAATCTTAGAACAGGGTTCTAGCCTGACATGCTAGAAAATAAAAATACAGAAATAATCAAAGAAAGCATAAAGATCAAACGCAGTCGAAGAGCTCGGATTCCTCCGTTCTCTAGCTTTCGCTCTCTGCTCCTTGGTGTTTTCTGCTTCTTCTCCTTTTCCGATGATCGATCCCCTCTGATGATGATGCCAAATTTCAGACCTTAAACCCCTATTTATAACTATCCTTAGCCTCCAAAACGCGTCCGGGGATTGGGTCGAAAACAGCTCCAAAAACGGCAACGAAACGCAACGAAATTCTCAAAACCACCCTGTGGGCCGCGGCTCACTTAAGCTGTGCCGCGGCCCCTAATGCTCAGCTCCGGATGCCTGGGCGCATGTTTTCTTCCTGGGCCACCGCTCAGCATCCTTGTGCCGTGGACCCCAGTACAGTTCGCTCGGCGCTTTCTGGTCACCTTCGTGTGCCGCGGCTCACTTGGTTCATGCCGCGGCTCCTGGCCAAAAATGGTCGTTTTCGCCCGTTTTTCGTCGTTCGAGCTTCCGGACTCCGATTTCCTGCCAAACATAAAAGAATAGTGCATTATAAGCTCATTTAAGCAGATTTAGACTTCAAATGGATAAAAAATAATGATAAATAAGCGTATAAAAATACGCCTACCATTGAACGCAATTTTACTTGAATTGCGGAATATTGATGTGAAGATTGATGATGAGGATGCTGCGTTGATTCTGTTGGTTTCTATGACCTTGTCGTATGAGAACTTTGTTCAGTCTTTTATTGATGGGAAAGACACTATAACTGTGGAGGAGGTTAGGTCATCCCACCACACCAGGGAGTTGCGCCATAAGGAGGCTGGTAATGATAGTCAGGCTGCTGGTAGCCAGCGATAGTAAGGGGTACTCTAAATCCGAAAAAAAAGAAGAATTTCAAGAAGTCCGAATCTAAGGGTCAAAAGGCAGAAGATATATGCAACTATTGCAAGGAGCTTGGGAACTGGAAAAAGGATTGTCCGAATAGGAAGAAGCAGGAACGGGAAGCAGGAAGGGGATGCAAGTACTGCTGCTATAGCAGAAGTTGGTGACACCAAATATGAGGAGGATATTGCCCTAGTTGTCGGTGGACACACAAACTTTAATGAAATGTGGATTCTCGACGCTGAGGCGTCCAACCATATATGTAATCATATAAAGTGGTTTGCGATTTATGAGCAGATAGAAAGAGGCATTATTTCCCCAGCCAGCAGTCTTATTTGCAAGGTGGTTGGGATCGGCTCAATTAAACTACGGACACATGATGGTAGATTATGCATATTGAACTATGTTAGGCATGTTCCGTTTATGACAAAGAATTTGATATCACTTAGCATCTTGGAAAAGAAGGGTTTTCACTTTCGAAGGTAACAATGGAGTTTTGAGTGTCTGCAAGGGTTCGGATGTCATACTGAAAGGTGTACGGAAGGAGTATGGTACCTGTAACACCCCCAAAACCATCTGGGATATTACAGCGTCGTGAGTCCCGTGCCGGAACACACCAGGATAAAAACCATTTCAAAAACGTTTAAAAATGCCAAAAGACCAATGACGGTAATATTTTAAATACTCAATTATCTTCAAAAACATAGTTCTCAAATACCGTCATAAAATACCAGTTGAAAATACAAGGCGAAGTGCCAATTCTCGACAGTTCAAAATGTACGTTAAGCTACCACTTATACGTACCGATAAAATAGTTTAGAAAAGGGGGTTTGACGAAATAACCCAAGTTCGCAAAATGTCAAAAGGCCATTTTGAAAATACACACGAGTTGGTAAAGATACCGAAAAGCCATTTTGAAATACACACGCAGCGGATAAAAATACAGTTCAAATACACATTTGCAGCGGAATAAAACAACCAGGAAAGAATACTCGATACTCAAATAAATGCCACAGCCAGTATCACCCGGGAAGCTCACCCCTTCACGACCGCTACTAGCTCGATCTCCGAGTACCTAAAAATAAAGCCCACGACGGGGTCAACCACAATACTCAACAATAATATCGATCACATCATCATAAATAATTACATACCAATGTATTAATACTGTAAGAATACTACCAAAGTAATCTTACCGTCATAACCTTACCAATCCATGGCAATTCATAACAAATCAATCCTTACCATAATCAATATTTCGCATTCTCAAATGACGAAATGAACTCAACAACAATTATCTGTACTGTATTCCAAAAATACCAATAATCCTCAAAACATCATCAAAACTCAAAAGTGCGGAGTAATCCAATATGTGCCAAATCCTATCCGTCGGATAACACAATCAAATCTCAACCTGGATAAACCAATAATACACAACATATATATAGATCAACTACCACATGATAATGATAACAAATACCGAATATCGACGTACAGTCCGAATGCTCATACGATCAATAACAATGATCAACCAATAATTCAATCGAGAATATTATCGATATGATGAGCTCCAATACGACCAACCCAAGGTCAAAGTACAACCGAAAATATCATCAACAGGATAAATTCCAATACGATCGACAAAGGATCAACAATAACCGAGAATACCCTCAACATGGTAAACTCCAAACACGATCAACAAAGATCAACAATAACCGAGAATACCCTCAACAAGGTAGACTCCAAATGATCAACAAAGGACCAACAATAACCGAGAATACCATCAACAAGGTAAACTCCAAATGATCAACAATAATGGATCTCAAAGAAATAACCCCGACTGTCGAAACATACCCCTCGGGTGTATGAACAACCAGTCGCAAACCGTGGAACATATCCAATCATACATGGAACTATGAATGACCAAACAGTATGGCTCAAAGATGGACGTCATAGTACGCCCGATCCGAATATGTGTCAGTGCACATGTCCACCCCGTATACGGAATCCAGGATATACGTGGGACAATGTACCTAATTAGCCTCAACGAACTACGTCTCGTGTGCACAGCCCTTCATGGAAAATATTCACGCATGACTATATATGTGCCCGGCTAAAAATCCTACACAATATCCAATCGGAACGCAGATATGACTCCACATATGTCACGATGCAACATGACAACGAAACTCAAAGAGACACATATCCAATAAGGATTAAAAGACTCACTGAAGTGAACAACAACAGACTGACAATGAAAAGTCCACACGACCAATCAATATCCAAAACAACAATTCTGGGATCATCATCCCCGACAAATGATCAACACGATCAACGATCTCAATACAATCAGCCCTGGGATCATCACCCCTCAACGAAATAATCAATACGAATCCTAATATACGAAACATCAACATACAACATATACAATAATTCCTCAGAACAATTATACTCATAACTAAACAATACTGGAATTACCTCAAAGCCGAAGACAATATTCTTTCCACGAACAACATACCTGAACGAATACACAGTTATACGAATAATCCCAAATAAAGTACCATCCATTCAATACCAATAAACCTTTATCCCGATACTTATGTCATCACGACAACTATCCTCGATATCCGATATTCTATATCCTTGACCAAAGATAACTCACGTCTTCCTTGAACACAATTAAATCATATACCTTATGATTTAATACAAACCAGAGCACGATATACAAACCATTATCCCGACAATTTACATTTCTAATAACATTGCTATATGAATTATAAATGAAATGAAAACGAAACCATTCATCAAATATTATAAACTGAACAAGTATAAACTTGCCTCGATACCGATACCACGAAGCCGTTATCAAATCCATTGCCTTCGTCTACGATCTCCTCAGCCCCGACCAAAAGAAATCTACGAACTCTTCAACTTCAACCGCAACACAACGGTCATAATCCACGATCAAAACATCTCAACCTATTGAAGTAATCGATCAAGAACAATCCGATAACAATCAATAACCGACATAGCCAACCAATCAAACTCAACGGCTCAACAAAACCTCGGTCATATACATAAAACCAAATAATCCAACTCAACCAATACGAACTCATATCCACAATACAAGCCGTAACTCGATGATCAAAAATAACAATCAATAAGTGATCAACAAACACAACAGTTCTACAATATCCCGATTAAACACATATCCAAACAATCCAAACCAATCAATCACGAATTCAAAACCACAATACGATTCCACAATCCGAAGATCATATCAATAATCAATTTAACCAAGTGCCTAAGCATTACCGATTCCAAATTCAATCTTAAATACGATTACAAGTTTCCTCCTTGTAAATTTATAATAAAAACCAATTACCGATTATCATCATCAATCCGGACGATCCGATTAATTCAACATTATAGATAACCATATTCCAAAGGTTTCAAATAATTCCATTATCCGAATTGAACACTTGTTCAATACGTATAAATTCTCAAACTCAAAAGTGAATCATAATCTTATCAAACCCGGAACCATATTCGTATACGAATAATGTATCAAAACACATAACATAGTTATAGATATGAATATTTCATATTCATATCCAAAACACCAACACTTGTTAAACATGTTCAACAATTCTTAATCCTCAAATGACATAATCCGATGTGTATATTTACACATCTAAACAATCCCTACTCACAATTCAAGGTGTATATAATCATGTTCTTCAACATATATACTTCTCATAACATCATGAATCGCAACAAACCACCAAGAACATCGAGAATACTACGATTCCATAATCATTACAACATAATCGAATCATTTGATCACCAATTCATTATCTTCCCTTAACAAAATTCTCGTAAATACCAAGAATCATCACAACAATATCAATTCAACCATCATTCATACGAAAACGTGTAGAATTTTTCAAGTTCTACTCATTGAGACATTTCATCGAACACTTTGAAGGCATAGTCCAATTCAATCGATTATTCAAAGAAATAATCGAATTCGTTCCACAAAACTTCAAGAGTATTGAATGATTACGAGTTTACAATCAAGTTCAATCAACAATCTGAATCAAAACGAAGCAAATCGGCCAAAACACCAAGAAACCTCAAGAACATCCCGAAACCAAAAGTTTAGGTGTTCTTACCTTCGATCCAGGTGGAAGATGATGTTAATCCATGATTCTAACTTCCAAAACATGTTGTTATAAGTTGATTCTACTCAAAACCATCGATCTATGGTGAAAAATCGCGGAAGGAACGAAGAAAAATGAAAAATGCCTGATGTGACTCGGTCGAGGCCTTATATAGGTCGAGACCTGCCGGTACCTTACGTACGTAACCGGCGGGTCCTTACGTACGTAGCCGGCCGTGGCCTACCCTTCTGTCCATTTTGGCCGACATCCTTACGTACGTAGCCGACAGCTTCCTTACGTACGTAATCGGTGTTGTGTCAAGATTTAACACCTTCCGACCGGCGATCGACTAGGAGGACGGGCGACCGAGTCACTGCCGAGCGGCCAAGTCAGTTCTGCCGATCAGCAACCTGGCGACCGAGCCTTAACCCAGCGGACATGCTAGACTGGCCAACCGAAGGTCCCAGGAGGAATCCCGGTGCCGAGTGATCGACACCAAGACGATCGCCTCTCGGTACTCGGCGACCGACCCTTGGCGACCGACCGTCTCTCGGCACCTGGCGATCTACCCTTGGTGACCGACCATTAGCGATCTCCATCCACTGGCCGATGGCGACCTCGGATGATCAGCTAGAGACGACCGCTCATGTCGATCACCACCGACGGACACCCAGTCGGCGAAGGCCGAGCCTCAAGACTGGCACCACGTGCAAGGGCCGAGACAAGATCCGCGAATCTCGGGCCATTGACCAAAGCCTGACAGATTCCCTCCACCAGCCGACAGGCCGCCGAAAGCTTGTCGGTAGGGCCACATGTTGACTGACTCCGGACACGTGATGGCTCCTTATTGGACCGCCCAGCTGTGGCAGCCTCTTCCTTGGACTTTAGCCCGACAGCCAGCATCTTCCTTGGACTTTAGCCTGACAGCCCAGGAGATCGCCCCTTTTATAATATTGGCCGGCAGGCGGTCGGCCGCTACAGGACAGGACCCGGCTGTCCCTATATAAACAAGGCTCCCAGCACTTGTCCAGGGACGGAAATTCTTCTGGATCGAACCTTTACCACAAAAAAGGCTTCAGCTTCCTTCAGCAATATTGCGATTCAAGCACACTATACAGAAGCAAACATTAAGCACTTGGCTAATATCCAACTCTTGGCAACAGCTTTCTTTCGGTCTTACTTCTCCCGGCCTTTTCTCCTCGAGCAGATTATCGGCGGGACGAAGAACACCGAGCTTCGCTCAAGAGCCGGATTAACAGAGTCTTTTTACACTCATTGTATTTAGATTTCTCTCATTAATACTTGTATCCACGAATATTTGTATTAATAACATCTCGCGAGAGCATTCAAGCCCGGGCCTAACAAACCCGGCAAATCTTGTATTACTTATCTTCTCTCGGAAGTGCTCCCGCAATTGTTGTTTGTTGTCCGTCTTCCAGCAGTATTAATCTTCGGATAAATATTTTGGGCAACAACAATTGGCGCTAGAAGAAGGGCATCCAACCCTCGATTTTTATACCTACCGTCCCGAAGAACACTCACTGTTTCTCGGCGTATACTTGAAGTGACACTTACTTCACTTCAAAGAAATCCTTCGTAAAACATGTCTTAGCCTCCGCGTCGAAGAAAGCCGCCGACCACCAGCCTGCACTTCGTTCGTCCCCACCCGAGCCGCGGCCGATGGTGGAAGGTAGCCGCCGCGGTCAGACGCTCGATCCCGTCCCTGGACGGCGGCCCAAGCCTCTCGCTCGATCGGTTCCGAACCAAGGACCAGATCGAAGGGGCCCTGCCGCCCTACAGAGCGACGGAGTGCTCTCGACGCGCCCAGCCTACCGCCCCGTCTCTCGCCGGAAGATCAAGCGGAAGCTCAAGGCACTACCGGCCGAGCACCGCCAGGAGGCTTTCGCCGCAAGAAGAGGCGCTCGGCAGCCGGAGCACGTCTGTCTTCGATCGCCAGGCGGTGACCCGACTCGCGATCGCGGCCCGGCCTGGCCTACGAGACGACGGAGTTGGTATCCGTCACCAGAGCTCGCCTACCCGGCTCGCAAGGCGATCCAGGCCCGGCTCCCGCCGCGCGATTCCCGAGGTCGGCAGCGGTGGGGTCCGAGGTCGGTACACGATCGCCTCGGCCCCGCTCCCAAAGCCGATCCGCAGCAATGAGCCGCGGCGATTGCCGCAATGCAACGTCAACTCAACGACATGAAGGCGCCTCGCAATCCGGGCGCCGTGAGGACGATCGCCTCGCCGAGCGAGCCGCTCGCGATCGACATCGAGCTCGCCCGGCAAAGACACGATCGCCCCTCCTCGGACACCCGTACTGTGGGCGATCGGACCCCCAAGCACACCTGCACAAGTTCAACATCTACATGACCGGGTGTGGGGCATCGGACGCGACCAGGTGCCGAATGTTCCCTCTAACACTGGACGATCTCGCCCACCGGTGGTACACCTCGTTGCCACCTCGGTCCATCGGCTCCTTTAACGAGCTGGCACATGTCTTCACGGAGCACTTCGCCACCAGGGTCGCCCGGCCAGAAGGTCGCCATCGCATGATGCAAATCAGACAAGGAGAACAGGAGTCCGACTCGGACTACATCGACCGGGTTGACATGATCATCCTCAACGGCGAGCCCGTAAGCGATGAGACCGCCCTCTACGCTGTCCTAGGAGATTTTCGTGGTTTCGCCTATGTTCAGCATCTCACGAAGACCCCGCCGACGACCTACGCAGCCTTCCGGCTAGAGCCGCAGATTTCTGTCTGTGCAAAGGCTTCTTCTCACCCTAGGAGTAGATCGGTGGCGCCCGTCGACGACCTCCGCCTTCCACCCGATCGCTACTATCCGTAAGAGCCGGAGGACTCGCCACCGCCTGATCCAACATTCTAAATAAGGGATCGGCTCCGCCAATCGCCGATATCCGACCTACGAATAAAGCGATCGGTCAGCCGAGCGGCGATCGCTACCATCCGGCCGTATCGCAACATCATCAAGAACCCGGTGGACACGATCGCCATCTACATCCGGATATAACATGACGGACTAAGGCATAAGATCGCCTCCACCGCACATCATAAAGCCATGGCCCTGGCAGTCGATGGAACCGGCTGCTTCGGTCATGCAAGGTCCCTTTCGGCCGAGATCGCCCGCCTTTCGTTTAAATACGAGGCCGGCGTAGTCGGAGGGCTCTCCAACATTAATCAGTGGACTCATTCCACAACCCCGTCTCAACGTACACCGTCGAGGTCGGCCATCTCCATGGCTGGCCGAGGTGGAAGCAGCGCTAACAAGCCGCGGGCGTGGAGTTGATTCATCCGACGCTGCCCCGCGCAAGGACTCCTCTAGACGGAGACCGCACGCCCTTCGTTTAAATACGAGGCGAGGCGCAGCCTAACAGAGGACCCTCATAATAAAGTGAGTCACGAGGCACTCATTGTCTTCGCGCACCAAGACACGGTCATGGGGTCGGTCCATCGATCTCCGCGGCTGTGCACGATTCCTCAAACAAAGCGAAACCACCAAGTTTCCATGGGGGATCGGCCAATGTTGTTTTTTGCAGGTACAAGACCGAAAGATAGCTAAAGCCAATCGACTATGATAGCCCAAGTCCGAGTCCTAAGTCAGCTCAGATCGCCCGTCCTCATCCATACACGATCACCAGCAAGAACCACCTCGCCCCATGTCTTCAACATAGGAGCAAGCTGGGGGGCAATTGTTGTGTCAAGATTTAACACCTTCCGACCGGCGATCGACTAGGAGGACGGGCGACCGAGTCACTGCCGAGCGGCCAAGTCAGTTCTGCCGATCAGCAACCTGGCGACCGAGCCTTAACCGAGCGGACATGCTAGACTGGCCAACCGAAGGTCCCAGGAGGAATCCCGGTGCCGAGTGATCGACACCAAGACGATCGCCTCTTGGTACTCGGCGACCGACCCTTGGCGACCGACCGTCTCTCGGCACCTGGCGATCTACCCTTGGTGACCGACCATTAGCGATCTCCATCCACTGGCCGATGGCGACCTCGGATGATCAGCTAGAGACGACCGCTCATGTCGATCACCACCGACGGACACCTGGGCCGGCGAAGGCCGAGCCTCAAGATCGGCACCACGTGCAAGGGCCGAGACAAGATCCGCGAATCTCGGGCCATTGACCAAAGCCCGACAGATTCCCTCCACTGACAGCCGCCGAAAGCTTGTCGGTAGGGCCACATGTTGGCCCGACTCGACACGTGATGGCTCCTTATCGACCGCCACCGTGGCGGCCTCTTCCTCGACTTTAGCCCGACAACAAGATCTTCCTTGGACTTTAGCCTTGTGCCCGTGAGATCGCCCCTTTTATAATATTGGCCGGCAAGCGGTCGGCCGCTACAGACAGACCCACTGTCCCTATATAAACAAGGCTCCCAGCACTTGTCCAAGGACCGAAATTCTTCTGGATCGAACCTTTACCACAAAAAAGGCTTCAGCTTCCTTCAGCAATATTGCGATTCAAGCACACTATACAGAAGCAAACATTAAGCACTTGGCTAATATCCAACTCTTGGCAACAGCTTTCTTTCGGTCTTACTTCTCCCGGCCTTTTCTCCTCGAGCA
Organism: Orobanche coerulescens; assembly: GCA_033398695.1. Classification (NCBI taxonomy): domain Eukaryota; kingdom Viridiplantae; phylum Streptophyta; class Magnoliopsida; order Lamiales; family Orobanchaceae; genus Orobanche; species Orobanche coerulescens. The sequence goes on along the minus strand of CM065815.1, from coordinate 132,900,360 downwards.
GATTATCGGCGGGACGAAGAACACCGAGCTTCGCTCAAGAGCCGGATTAACAGAGTCTTTTTACACTCATTGTATTTAGATTTCTCTCATTAATACTTGTATCCACGAATATTTGTATTAATAACATCTCGCGAGAGCATTCAAGCCCGGGCCTAACAAACCCGGCAAATCTTGTATTACTTATCTTCTCTCGGAAGTGCTCCCGCAATTGTTGTTTGTTGTCCGTCTTCCAGCAGTATTAATCTTCGGATAAATATTTTGGGCAACAACAATCGGCCCTTACGGCCGTAACCGGCCACAGCCTACGTACGTAATCGGCCAGTCCTAGCCCCCAGCGAGTCACTGCCGACCGTGATCAGCCATCCCTGCGAGTCACTGCCGACCATGCTCGGCCACTACAGGTCCCCTCGGCCACGACTCGGCCAACCGCCTCGTAACGTACGTAACACTTAATCCATGGCGTACGTAATACGTACGTTGACTTGCTACAGTATTATACTCCTATTACGTACGTAATACACCCTGTATAGCGTACGTAAATCCATCCGTTGACTCACCTGTCCACATCCACGCCGAAAGCCTCCGACCACGGGCCCCACTATCCGATCACAAGTCTGATTCCTTTTGTTACGTACATAACGTACGTATGCTAACACTTTTTCCGCACGTAAGCTACAAGGCTTAACGTACGTAATGGCTTTTATACTTAGCCAAAAATCCAACTGTTCCTGTCCGACGTCTCGACATACTGGATATGAATATACGACATACTGAATACACATATACTCATCCCAAAATTATTCTCATACGATATACCTAATATCCAAATCGCCTAACTCGATACAACATATCCTCAATATAACTGTCAATCAAATACGTCAATTACACAAGTATAACTGTCTCGGTCCTCAATTTATTTTATCCATACTGTATAGATACCAAACTATACAGTATATCTCAGATAAAATAACGCGAAAAATTTATACTGAAAATTCAGGTATTACATACTACCCCCTTAAAATAAGTTTCGTCCTCGAAACTTGCAACCTGTCACAAACAACCGATCAATCCAAAATTTACAACTCATCATGAAAACAATCAATCGTCTCCATAAGAGAATAACCAAAACGATATATTTACAGGTGCGTGAAGCAGATGATCTCCTGTGATACTAGCACACGACTCCCATACGAAGTCTCAACACAACCAACACACACCAATATCACAAATAGCAATTTGAAAAGATTTCAAAAATTTTGGAAACTCCAAAAATCGATTTGACTCAAAAGTCAGAAAAACTCATTTTCAAAAATCACTCTACTACCGTACCGGTAAAGCCACATAACACACACGCCTGGGTTCACAAAACCCAAGCTCCGATACCAACTTCTATAACACCCCCAAAACCATCCGGGATATTACAGCGCCATGGGTCCCGCGCCGGAACCCACCAGGCTAAAAACCATTTCAAAAACGTTTAAAAATGCCAAATGGCCAATGACGGTAATATTTTAAATACTCAAATATCTTCAAAAGCATAGTTCTCAAATACCGTCATAAAATACTAGTTGAAAATACAAGGCGAAGTGCCAATTCTCGACAGTTCAAAATGTACGTTAAGCTATCACTTATATGTACCGATAAAATAGTTTAGAAAAAGGGGCTTGACGAAATAACCCAAGCTCGCAAAATGCCAAAAGGCCATTTTGAAAATACACACGAGTTGGTAAAGATACCGAAAAGCCATTTTGAAATACACACGCAGCGGATAAAATTACAGTTCAAAATACACATTTGCAGCGGAATAAAACAACCAGAAAAGAATACTCGATACTCAAATAAATACCACAGCCAGTATCACCCGGGAAGCTCACCCCTTCACGACCGCTACTAGCTCGATCTCCAAGTACCTAAAAATAAAGCTCACGATGGGGTCAGCCACAATACTCAACAATGATATCGATCACATCATCATAAGTAACTACATACCAATGTATTAATACTGTAAGAATACTACCAAAGTAATCTTACCGTCATAACCTTACCAATCCATGGCAATTCATAACCAATCAATCCTTACCATAATCCATATTTCGCATTCTCAAATGACGAAATGAACTCAACAACAATTATCTGTACTGTATTCCAAAAATACCAATAATCCTCAAAACATCATCAAAACTCATAAGTGCGGAGTAATCCAATCAGTGCCAAATCTTGTCCGTCGGATAACACAATCAAATCTCAACCTGTATAAATCAATAATACACAACATATATGTAGATCAACTACCACATGATAATGATAACAAATCCCGAACATCGACGTACAGTCGGAATGCTCATACGATCAATAACAATGATCAACTAATAATTCAATCGAGAATATCATCGATATGATGAGCTCCAATACGACCAACCCAAGGTCAAAGTACAATCAAAAATATCATCAACATGATAAATTCTAATACGATCGACAAAGGATCAACAATAACCGACAATACCCTCAGCATGGTAACTCCAAACACGATCAACAAAGATCAACAATAACCGAGAATACCCTCAACAAGGTAGACTCCAAATGATCCACAAAGGACCAACAATAACTGATAATACCATCAACAAGGTAAACTACAAATGATCAACAATAATGGATCTCAAAGAAATAACCCCGACTGTCGAAACATACCCCTCGGGTGTATGAACAACCAGTTGCAAACTGTCGAACATATCCAATCATACATGGAACTATGAACGACCAAACAGTATGGCTCAAACATGGACGTCATAGTACGCCCGATCCGAATATGTGTCAGTGCACATGTCCACCCCGTATACGGAATCCAGGATATACGTGGGACAATGTACCTAATTAACCTCAACGAACTACGTCTCGTGTGCACAACCCTTCACGGAAAATATTCACGCATGACTATATATGTGCCCGGCTAAAAATCCTACACAATATCTAATCGGAATGCAGATATGACTCCAGATATGTCACGATGCAACATGACAACGGAACTCAAAGAAACACATATCCAATAAGGATTAAAAGACTCACCGAAGTGAACAACAACAGACTGACAATGAAAAGTCGACACGACCAATCAATATCCAAAACAACAATTCTGGTATCATCATCCCCGAAAAATGATCAACACGATCAACGATCTCAATACAATCAGCCCTGGGATCATCATCCCTCAACGAAATAATCAATATGAATCCCAATATACGAAACATCAACATACAACATATACAATAATTCCTCAGAACAATTATCCTCATAACTAAACAATACTGGAATTACCTCAAAGCCGAAGACAATATTCTTTCCACGAACAACATACCTGAACGAATACACAGTTATACGAATAATCTCAAATAAAGTACCATCCATTCAATACCAATGAACCTTTATCCCGATACTTATGTCATCACGATAACTATCCTCGATATCTGATATTCTATATCCTTGACCAAAGATAACTCACGTCTTCCTTGAACACAATTAAATCATATACCTTATGATTTAATACAAACTGGAGCACGATATACAAACCATTATCCCGACAATTTACATTTCTAATAACATTGCTATATGAATTATAAATGAAATGAAAACGAAATCATTCATCAAATATTATAAACTGAACAAGTATAAACTTGCCTCGATACCGCTACCACGAAGCCGTTATCAAATCCATTGCCTTCGTCTACGATATCCTCAGCCCCGACCAAAAGAAATCTACGAACTCTTCAACTTCAACCGCAACACAACGGTCATAATCCACGATCAAAACATCTCAACCTATTGAAGTAATCGATCAAGAACAATCCGATAACAATCAATAACCGACATAGCCAACCAATCAAACTCAACGGCTCAACAAAACCTCGGTCATATACATAAAACCAAATAATCCAACTCAACCAATACGAACTCATATCCACAATACAAGCCGTAACTCGATGATCACAAATAACAATCAATAACTGATCAACAAACACAACGGTTCTACAATATCCCGATTAAACACATATCCAAACAATCCAAACCAATCAATCACGATTTCAAAACCACAATACGATTCCACAATCCGAAGATCATATTAATAATCAATTTAACCAAGTGCCTAAGCATTACCGATTCCAAATTCAATCTTAAATACGATTACAAGTTTCCTCCTTGTAAATTTATAATAAAAACCAATTACCGACATCAATCCGGATGATCCGATTAATTCAACATTATAGATAACCATATTCCAAAAGTTTCAAATAATTCCATTATCCGAATTGAACACTTGTTCAATACGTATAAATTCTCAAACTCAAAAGTGAATCATAATCTTATCAAACCCGGAACCATATTCGTATACGAATATTGTATCAAAACACATAACTTAGTTCTAGATATGAATATGAATATTCATATCCAAAACACCAACACTTGTTAAACATGTTCAACAATTCATATAATCCAAGAGTTCCTTAAGAACACAACTTATTCCGAAATCACATTCAAAATCCTCAAATGACATAATCTTATGTGTATATTTACACATCTCAACAATCCTTACTCACAATTCAAGGTGTATATAATCATGTTCTTCAACATATATACTTCTCATAACATCATGAATCGCAACAAACCACCAAGAACATCGAGAATACTACGATTCCATAATCATAACAACATAATCGAATCATTTGATCACCAATTCATTATCTTCCCTTAACAAAATTCTCGTAAATACCAAGAATCATCACAACAATATCAATTCAACCATCATTCATACGAAAACGTGTAGAATTTTTCAAGTTCTACTCATTGAGACATTTCATCGAACACTTTGAAGGCATAGTCCAATTCAATCGATTATTCAAAGAAATAATCGAATTCGTTCCACAAAACTTCAAGATTATTGAATGATTACGAGTTTACAATCAAGTTCAATCAACAATCTGAATCAAAACGAAGCAAATCGGCCAAAACACCAAGAAACCTCAAGAACATCCCAAAACCAAAAGTTTAGGTGTTCTTACCTTCGATCCGGGTGGAAGATGATGTTAATCCATGATTCTAACTTCCAAAACATGTTGTTATAAGTTGATTCTACTCAAAACCATCGATCTATGGTGAAAAATCGCGGAAGGAACGAAGAAAAATGAAAAATGCCTGATGTGACTCGGTCCAGGCCTTATATAGGCCGAGACCTGCCGGTACCTTACGTACGTAACCGGCGGGTCCTTACGTACGTAGCCGGCCGTGGCCTACCCTTCTGTCCATTTTGGCCGACATCCTTACGTACGTAGCCGGCAGCTTCCTTACGTACGTAATCGGCCCTTACGGCCGTAACCGGCCACAGCCTACGTACGTAATCGGCCAGTCCTAGCCCCCAGCGACTCACTGCCGACCGTGATCAGCCATCCCTGCGAGTCACTGCCGACCATGCTCGGCCACTACAGGTCCCCTCGGCCACGACTCGGCCAGCCGCCTCGTAACGTACGTAACACTTAATCCATGGCGTACGTAATACGTACGTTGACTTGCTACAGTATTATACTCGTATTACGTACGTAATACACCCTGTATAGCGTAAGTAAATCCATCCGTTGACTCACCTGTCCACATCCACGCCGAAAGCCTCCGACCATGGGCCCCACTATCCGATCACAAGTCTGATTCCTCTTGTTACGTACATAACGTACGTATGCTAACACATTTTCCGTACGTAAGCTACAAGGCTTAACGTACGTAATGGCTTTTATACTTAGCCAAAAATCCAACTGTTCCTGTCCGACGTCTCGACATACTGGATATGAATATACGACATACTGAATACACATATACTCATCCCAAAATTATTCTCATACGATATACCTAATATCCAAATCAGTTCAATCTGATACAACATATCCTCAATATAACTGTCAATCAAATACGTCAATTACACAAGTATAACTGTCTCGGTCCTCAATTTATTTTATCCATACTGTATAGATACCAAACTATACAGTATATCTCAGATAAAATAATGCGAAAAATTTATACTGAAAATTCGGGTATTACATACTACCCCCTTAAAATAAGTTTCGTCCTCGAAACTTGCAACCTGTCACAAACAACCGATCAATCCAAAATTTACAACTCATCATGAAAACAATCAATCGTCTCCATAAGAGAATAACCAAAACGATATATTTACAGGTGCGTGAAGCAGATGATCTCCTGTGATACTAGCACACGACTCCCATACGAAGTCTCAACACAACCAACACACACCAATATCACAAATAGCAATTTGAAAAGATTTCAAAAATTTTGGAAACTCCAAAAATCGATTTGACTCAAAAGTCAGAAAAACTCATTTTCAAAAATCACTCTACTACCGTACCGGTAAAGCCACATAACACACACGCCTGGGTTCACAAAACCCAAGCTCCGATACCAACTTCTATAACACCCCCAAAACCATCCGGGATATTACAGCGCCATGGGTCCCGCGCCGGAATCCACGAGGCTAAGAACCATTTCAAAAACGTTTAAAAATGCCAAATGGCCAATGACGGTAATATTTTAAATACTCAAATATCTTCAAAAGCATAGTTCTCAAATACCGTCATAAAATACTAGTTGAAAATACAAGGCGAAGTGCCAATTCTCGACAGTTCAAAATGTACGTTAAGCTATCACTTATACGTACCGATAAAATAGTTTAGAAAAAGGGGTTTGACGAAATAACCCAAGCTCGCAAAATGCTAAAAGGCCATTTTGAAAATACACACGAGTTGGTAAAGATACCGAAAAGCCATTTTGAAATACACACGCAGCGGATAAAAATACAGTTCAAAATACACAGTTGCAGCGGAATAAAACAACCAGAAAAGAATACTCGATACTCAAATAAATACCACAGCCAGTATCACCCGGGAATCTCACCCCTTCACGACCGCTACTAGCTCGATTTCCAAGTACCTAAAAATAAAGCTCACGACGGGGTCAGCCACAATACTCAACAATGATATCGATCACATCATCATAAATAACTACATACCAATGTATTAATACTGTAAGAATACTACCAAAGTAATCTTACCGTCATAACCTTACCAATCCATGGCAATTCATAACCAATCAATCCTTACCATAATCCATATTTCGCATTCTCAAATGACGAAATGAACTCAACAACAATTATCTGTACTGTATTCCAAAAATACCAATAATCCTCAAAACATCATCAAAACTCATAAGTGCGGAGTAATCCAATCAGTGCCAAATCTTGTCCGTCGGATAACACAATCAAATCTCAACCTGGATAAATCAATAATACACAACATATATGTAGATCAACTACCACATGATAATGATAACAAATCCCGAACATCGACGTACAGTCTGAATGCTCATACGATCAATAACAATGATCAACTAATAATTCAATCGAGAATATCATCGATATGATGAGCTCCAATACGACCAACCCAAGGTCAAAGTACAATCGAAAATATCATCAACATGATAAATTCTAATACGATCGACAAAGGATCAACAATAACCGAGAATACCCTCAACATGGTAAACTCCAAACACGATCAACAAAGATCAACAATAACCGAGAATACCCTCAACAAGGTAGACTCCAAATGATCAACAAAGAACAAACAATAACCGATAATACCATCAACAAGGTAAACTAAAAATGATCAACAATAATGGATCTCAAAGAAATAACCCCGACTGTCGAAACATACCCCTCGGGTGTATGAACAACCAGTTGCAAACTGTCGAACATATCCAATCATACATGGAACTATGAACGACCAAACAGTATGGCTCAAACATGGACGTCATAGTACGCCCGATCCGAATATGTGTCAGTGCACATGTCCACCCCGTATACGGAATCCAGGATATACGTGGGACAATGTACCTAATTAACCTCAACGAACTACGTCTCGTGTGCACAACCCTTCACGGAAAATATTCACGCATGACTATATATGTGCCCGGCTAAAAATCCTTCACAATATCCAATCGGAATGCAGATATGACTCCAGATATGTCACGATGCAACATGACAACGGAACTCAAAGAAACACATATCCAATAAGGATTAAAAGACTCACCGAAGTGAACAACAACAGACTGACAATGAAAAGTCGACACGACCAATCAATATCCAAAACAACAATTCTGGTATCATCATCCCCGAAAAATGATCAACACGATCAACGATCTCAATACAATCAGCCCTGGGATCATCATCCCTCAACGAAATAATCAATATGAATCCCAATATACGAAACATCAACATACAACATATACAATAATTCCTCAGAACAATTATCCTCATAACTAAACAATACTGGAATTACCTCAAAGCCGAAGACAATATTCTTTCCACGAACAACATACCTGAACGAATACACAGTTATACGAATAATCTCAAATAAAGTACCATCCATTCAATACCAATGAACCTTTATCCCGATACTTATGTCATCACGATAACTATCCTCGATATCCGATATTCTATATCCTTGACCAAATATAACTCACGTCTTCCTTGAACACAATTAAATCATATACCTTATGATTTAATACAAACCGGAGCACGATATACAAACCATTATCCCGACAATTTACATTTCTAATAACATTGCTATATGAATTATAAATGAAATGAAAACGAAATCATTCATCAAATATTATAAACTGAACAAGTATAAACTTGCCTCGATACCGCTACCACGAAGCCATTATCAAATCCATTGCCTTCGTCTACGATATCCTCAGCCCCGACCAAAAGAAATCTACGAACTCTTCAACTTCAACCGCAACACAACGGTCATAATCCACGATCAAAACATCTCAACCTATTGAAGTAATCGATCAAGAACAATCCGATAACAATCAATAACCGACATAGCCAACCAATCAAACTCAACGGCTCAACAAAACCTCGGTCATATACATAAAACCAAATAATCCAACTCAACCAATACGAACTCATATCCACAATACAAGCCGTAACTCGATGATCACAAATAACAATCAATAACTGATCAACAAACACAACGGTTCTACAATATCCCGATTAAACACATATCCAAACAATCCAAACCAATCAATCACGAATTCAAAACCACAATACGATTCCACAATCCGAAGATCATATCAATAATCAATTTAACCAAGTGCCTAAGCATTACCGATTCCAAATTCAATCTTAAATACGATTACAAGTTTCCTCCTTGTAAATTTATAATAAAAACCAATTACCGATTATCATCATCAATCCGGACGATCCGATTAATTCAACATTATAGATAACCATATTCCAAAGGTTTCAAATAATTCCATTATCCGAATTGAACACTTGTTCAATACGTATAAATTCTCAAACTCAAAAGCGAATCATAATCTTATCAAACCCGGAACCATATTCGTATACGAATATTGTATCAAAACACATAACTTAGTTTTAGATATGAATATTCCATATTCATAACCAAAACACCAACACTTGTTAAACATGTTCAACAATTCATATAATCCAAGAGTTCCTTAAGAACACAACTTATTCTGAAATCACATTCAAAATCCTCAAACGACATAATCCGATGTGTATATTTACACATCTAAACAATCCTTATTCACAATTCAAGGTGTATATAATCATGTTCTTCAACATATATACTTCTTATAACATCATGAATCGCAACAAACCACCAAGAACATCGAGAATACTACGATTCCATAATCATAACAACATAATCGAATCATTTGATCACCAATTCATTATCTTCCCTTAACAAAATTCTCGTAAATACCAAGAATCATCACAACAATATCAATTCAACCATCATTCATACGAAAACGTGTAAAATTTTCCAAGTTCTACTCATTGAGACATTTCATCGAACACTTTGAAGGCATAGTCTAATTCAATCGATTATTCAAAGAAATAATCGAATTAGTTCCACAAAACTTCAAGAGTATTGAATGATTACGAGTTTACAATCAAGTTCAATCAACAATCTGAATCAAAACGACCCAAATCGGCCAAAACACCAAGAAACCTCAAGAACATCCAAAAACCAAAAGTTTAGGTGTTCTTACCTTCGATCCAGGTGGAAGATGATGTTAATCCATGATTCCAACTTCCAAAACATGTTGTTATAAGTTTATTCTACTCAAAACCATCGATCTATGGTGAAAAATCGCGGAAGGAACGAAGAAAAATGAAAAATGCCTGATGTGACTCGGTCCAGGCCTTATATAGGCCGAGACCTGCCGGTACCTTATGTACGTAACCGGCGGGTACTTACGTACGTATCCGGTTGTGGCCTACCCTTCTGTCCATTTTGGCCGACAACCTTACGTACGTAACCGGCAGCTTCCTTACGTACGTAATCGGCCCTTACGGCCGTAACCGGCCACAGCCTACGTACGTAATCGACCAGTCCTAGCCCCCAGTGAGTCACTGTCGACCGTGATCAGCCATCCCTGCGAGTCACTGCCGACCATGCTCGGCCACTACAGGTCCCCTCGGCCACGACTCGGCCAGCCGCTCAGTAACGTACGTAACACTTAATCCATTGCGTACGTAATACATACGTTGACTTGCTATAGTATTATACTCATATTACGTACGTAATACACCCTGTATAGCATATGTAAATCCATCCGTTGACTCACCTGTCCACATCCGCGCCGAAAGCTGCTGACCACGAGCCCCACTATCCGATCACAAGTCTGATTCCTCTTGTTACGTACATAACGTACGTATGCTAACACATTTTACGTACGTAAGCTCCAAGGCTTAACGTATGTAATGGCTTTTATACTTAGCCAAAAATCCAACTGTTCTTGTCCGACGTCTCGACATACTGGATACGAACATACGGCATACTGAATACACATATACTCATCCCAAAAATATTCTCATACGATGTACCTGATATCCAAATCAGTTCAATCTGATACAACATATCCTCAATATAACTGTCAATCAAATACGTCAATTACACAAGTATAACTGTCTCGGTCCTCAATTTATTTTATCCATACTGTATAGATACCAAACTATACAGTATATCTCAGATAAAATAACGCAAAGAATTTATACTGAAAATCCAGGTATTACAGTACCTTATATTTCTTGCAAGGTTCTACGTTAATTGGTTCTGCTGCTGTCGCATCGTTGGAAGTTCACAAGGTTTATATGACCAAGTTATGGCATATGAGACTTGGTCACATGAGTGAACGTGGGATGCAAATTCTGTCGAAGATTGATCTTCTCAGTGGTCATAAATTCACTGGCCTTGACTTCTGCGAACACTATATATTCGGGAATCTTCATTGAAGCAAGTTCCCAAAGGATATTCGTAGGATGAAAGGCACTCTAGATTACGTTCATTCTAATTGTTGGGGTCCTTCACGGGTAGAATCCACTGGACGCCATAGCCATTTTGTGTTTATGATTGATGATTATTCAAGGATGAGTTGGGTATTTCTAGTGAAGCACAAGAGCGAAGCTTTCAAGAATTTCAAACAGTGGAAGGCGTTAGTTGAGAATCACACTGATAAGAAGATCAACAGGCTTCGAATAGATAATGGTTTGGAACTTTGTTCGTCTGAATTTGATGAGTTCTCCAAGGACGAAGGGATTGCTAGGCATCGTACTATTTGGGAGACACCTCAACAGAATGGTGTGGCAGAATGCATGAATCAGACACTTATGGATAGAGCTCGATGCATGCTCTCAAATGCTGGATTAGCTCATCGATTTTGGGGAAAAGCAGTTAATACGGCATGTTACTTTATAAATCGTGGATCTGACACTAGCATCAATCTCAAAACACCTTACAAGGTGTGGTTTGGTAACTCTGTTGATTACTCTAACTTGAGAGTTTTTGGTTGTACTGTTTATTATCATGTGAATGAGGGTAAACTGGAGCCGAGAGCTAAGAAGGGAGTTTTCGTTGGTTATGAGAGTGGTGTTAAGGGTTACAAAATTTGGTCCTCATCTGAGATTAGGGTTATTATGAGTAGAAACATGATCTTTGATGAGAATTCTATGTTTAACCCCACTGTGAAGTCTATTATTGCATCTGTAAGTGGTAGTGTTGATAAACAGGTGGAGCTACAAAAGGGTAGGATTCGTGACTATATAATGATGGTTCGGTGGCAACGCCCCCGATTTTTACGGTATACATTGTTTTGGGCTTCGTTTGCGGTTTCGGGCCTATTTTTGGGCCTGTCCAATTAGGGTTTAAGGTTTGGATTCTTGCCTGTATAATGATGGTTTGTAACCTAGCCGATATACACAATATTAATCTGTAATCTCCTATCAGTAATAATAATCGTTCCTCTCTTCTGCCCGTGGATGTAGCTAACCCATCACTAGTGAACCAAGTAATTTGGTTGTGTTCTTATCGCTTTTCATAATTCTTTCTTACAATCATTATAACAGAACTATTTATTCATGTCCGTCGAGTTTCGATGGATGACATACTAGTAATTTAAACTGTGGTGTATTATACAACTTATCGAGTATTACTCCACTTTCATGGTATATTTTTCATCATTTATATGGCCTTTTTAAGAATTGCAAAGTCTTTTTAGATAATCTTCTAACTTTCTGTTTGTAAATTTCAAAAGTTTTCAAGTAGTAAAAATAAATATGTGGAAAATATATCAGTGAAATGTCAGAATATTCAGAATATTTGGAAGCTGATCGAGCATTCACTGAGATGTTTTTTTAACACATCTTTAGTTTTCTGTTATTTTGAAACCTGCAAACTTTCTAAATAATTTTCTTACTTTATTCTGTACAACCATTTTCCTAACTATTGGTATTTTTTCACATAGAATCTACATTAAGTATAAAAAGAATAAAAACAGCCGAAATTATTGTAGATCTTTTAAAACATTTACAATGTTTGAGTAATTTTCTTTTTTTATTTGGTAAGTTTTAGATTTTTTTATTTAGAATTGATATGGCATTTTCAGAGTTATTAAGTACATTTAGATATATTTTATTTTCTTCGAGTTTTCAGAGGATTTTCTAAGGGCTCGGATCAAGTTGGAGCTTATGCAAGAGGTTCTCTTGATGAAAAAAGAAAAGAAAAAGGTTCATGAAGGAAGGGTTATGAAATGAGTAGTCTAAGGGTAAAGGCAATAAAGTTGCTCATGCACTTAAACTGCAACCAACTTCTGAAAAAGCAAAGGCTGCAAAGACTCCTACTGAAAGTGAGTGCTACCGTAATGAAACATACTATTGGAAGAGTAACTACCATAAGTTTATGGAAGATGAGAAAAATGGAAATGTTGCGTCTATCTCAGATATTTACATTATACTACTAGTCCATTTTCATAAGTATTGGATCCCAGATGTGGTTCTCACATTTGTTTGAGTATGTGGGGTTAGCCGTATTGGATCAAGAGTTGTTTTATTAGCTGTTAGGAACATACGTTTTATCCTTGCCATATGAGCTTACTTTGGAATGATATAATTGTTATTACATTTCAATTATTACCAAAAATATTATTTATATTTTATGTTAAACACTGAAGGATATGAATTTAGAATTAAGAGCGGTTGTTGCTCTATTTATGTTGAAAATATATTTTTTGGTCAAGCACACTTGGGCAATCGGTTTGTATGTGCTAAACATGGATATCGACAAATCTATAACATTAATACTAAAAGGTCTAAACCAAATAAATTGAATCCAACTTACCACTGTATTGCCGTGTAGGCCATATAAAAATAAATCACATGGACAAACTCATCAAAGAAGGAATTCTCGATCCATTTGACTTAAACCCATTTGAAACTGTAATATCCGTATCTTTCTATTTTCGGTAATTTTTATTTTTGGTGTTTTCCACTTTTGGTAACCCGCTTGCAATCATTTCTACATCTTGAAACTATATTGTTCTGCACATTTTGCCATCCGAATGAGTTTCGGGTCTGTTTTAGTGAAGTCTGTGAATTATTACGACTTTTCTGCATTTGGGTTCGATTCTTGTAAATCTTGTTCGAAACTGTAGTTTTGTTATTTCTACAAGTTCATTTAACATGTTTAGATCTACTGTGAGCCTGGATGTTGTTGTTTGATCGCGAATCATGATCGTCGGATGTTTAAGTTGTTTTGTAATTTTCCAAAGTTTAGGTATTTGTTTTACATATTCGTTTTCCATACTTTCGGGTGGTCGGAATCACGTGTTTGTTTAGCACTTAGATTCATTATTGAGAACTCTTCGTAAGTGCTTCATCGTAATTCTCGAATCGTAGTATTTTGAGGCCGTTCGGGGCTGTCCCGACATCAAGATAAAATCTGCTGTGAGACAGCGGGTTACGACCGTAAATGCCATTTTGTTACAACTATAAAGGCCATGTTGTTACGACCGTAAAGCCCAACCGTAACACCCGTTATTATTGTTCAAAGTAAAATATAGGGGGAGCGAAGTTTTAATAAATTTGATAATGCGTTTTACCCATCCACGAGCACAAGATCTATTTAGGCATGCTAATTAATTATTACTAAGATTAATAAGCCATTTAAATACTATTTATTATATATTAAATAATATTATTAATAAACTTAATATTCTAATCTAGATCAAGAGATCATAGGAATTACCTTTTGAAGCGAAGTCGTTGTTACTTTGATCTCTTCCTCAAAATCGTCTAGAGTATATCTTCTCCTTAATCTGGATGTTGTGTGGGCAACGAGCTACCGAATTCTGCTTGTACTTCACCTTGGATCGGTCGATTTATCTTGTCAGGAGTCTCACAATTTTTCCTCTATTTTTCTAAATATGTTTATAAACTAGACATCCAATGTCCAATATTAACCAAGAGAGAATAAGCTAAATATAATCCGTCATCAATTCCTGTGCCACGACTCTGTAGGTTCATCTCAATTAGCATTGGGAGGATCCAATGAGTGTTAGCACCACTTAGCTAGTCTCGTGGCCCACACCGTAACCTAACTGAGAACGAATGATAGGATCATTCCAAAACCATTATGTTGTGAATACTGTATACGTATAAACCCTTCAATCATATATCCCGGTCAAGTATTAGGGTCACGGTAAAGTCAAACCCTATTGTATCTTGACTCTATGTATTTGTTAATACAAACCGAGATCAACGAGCTCTCGTTTATCAAATACAACTACCTCTAACTGCTTTGGCCAAAGACTTATGATCTCATTTGTCATTAACCGCATATGACATTTACCTGCTCACTAACAGGAGAAAGAATCCTATCTTGGTATTCTGTAGAGACTGCTACTTGCCCACTAAGTTGCATTTCGAGGTTGACCCCACCAACCGGCGATTGGATCGAACTACTCTAATGACTAACTTAATGTCACAAGCACATCTCCTGCTGAAACCTCAAGTCAAAGGTCCACGTATACCTATCACAATCTTTCGATTCACTCATTGGCAATCCTAGAGTGATATCCATGTGACTGAATCGAGTTAAGTCATGTTCGAGTATATTAATCCCATTAGCATACCTATAACGTGTGCTCCCACTAACCCTTAGTGAAGACAGGCACTCTAAATATCAAAGTACACGTTATATGAGTCTTGTCTAAACTAACTGCCTAGTTAAGTTTTATCGACTTGCGAACCATTTAAGCATTCGAGTTCTAAAACTTCTAGTGCCTATCTCATTATCTCCATAAAAAGTGGAATGTTTGTTCTCAAATGCAAGAACTATTATTTTATATACCAAATCACAATGCCTATGATATACAATAATATAGAAATAATAAATGCCTTATTTAATATAATATTCATAATAACAATACAATGCTCTCACTCTCTCATCCTCTGAGTGGCATTCGAGGGCATATTCCTAACACCCAACCCCTATGTGTATGAAACTGTAATCAGTTGGTTCGTAGGTGGAGTTTAGGGTGTCTTTCCGTCATGATTCCATTTGTATCGTTGTTAATCGTGTCCGATTCATATCATCTAGGGGCTGAAATGTTAGGAGTATGCCCTCGAATGCCACACAGAGGATGTTGAGTGAGGGCATTGTACTTGTAATTATGTAAATCATTAATATAAGGCAATGGATGTTTCTTTATTTACTGGTAGTTACTGGCATTCCTAACTCGTAAATATACATATAGAAACTAGTCCTTGTATTTGAGAGCAAAACGTTCCACTCCTTATTGGATAAGGGGTCGGCACAGGAAAGCTTTATAGCTCAAATACTTAATCGTTCGCAAGTCGATGAAACTTAATTGGGCGTTAAGTTTATGTGAAAAATTGTATGACGTGTTCTTTGACATGGAGAGTGCCTGTCGAACACTAATGGTTAGTGGGAGCACACGTTATAGGTATGTTAATAGGATTAGTATACTCGAACCGACTCACCCTCGATTCGTCGCACGGATTTCACTCCAGGACAGTCAATGACGGAATCGAAAGGTTGTGATAGGTATTCGTGAACCTTCGACTTGAGGATTTAGTATGGATGTGCTTATGACGTCAAGATTTTCATTAGAGTAGTTAGACCCTATAAACTGGGAGGTGGGGGTCAACCTCGACGTGCATCTTGACGGACAAGTAGCAGGTCCTACTGAATACCAAGATAGAATTCTTTCTCCCGTTAGTGAGTAGGTTATATGTCCTATGCGGTTATTGGCAGATGAGATCATAAGTCTTTGGCCAAAGCATTGGAGCTAGTTGTATTGGATACACGAGAGCTTGATGATCTCGATTTGCATCAACGCATGCATATCATCAAGTACATATAGGGTTTAACTGACCGTGACCCTATATCTTGATCGGGACATTTGAAAGAAGGGTTCATGAGAAGGGTTTTACTGGTATTCACGACAGAATGGTTCTTGAATGATCCCAATCATTCGTTCTCAGTTGGGGCACGGTGTAGGCCGCCAGGCTGGCTAGGTGGTGCTACTACTCTTTGGTTCCTCCCATTGCTGACTGAGACGAACCTACCGAGTCGCGCAATAGGATTGACGACGGAATGAATCGAGCTTATTCTCTCATTATAAATATTAGATATTGGATAGCAAATTTATTGGACATTGGATGTCTAATTGATTTTGGGACATTGGATGTCTAAATTAATTTATTGGATAAATTAATTTACGGCCTAATGAATTAAATAAATTACGGGGTGATTAATTTAATTCATAAATATAATTATTTCTTGGAGAAATTAATTATGTTATTATGTATTTGATATGATTAATTAATTGGATTAATTAATCGATATAAATACATTGGAATGGAATCGGAGTTTATCTCTTTAGATTCACAAGAGTTCGAAACGGACCAAACTCGCCCGATTCCTTCTAGAGGACGGCCCCACTTTGATGTTTTACCTTTGGTCTTAGTCTTCTTTTGGTTGGTAAAAGACTTATGACTATAGAGATATGAAATCTCTTAAAATAAGGATAAGAAGAATAAGTAGGATGAAAAAGAAGAATAAAAGAGAAGACTTGCTCTCACCTTTTTTGAGTAACATTCCAGCCGTGAGTTTGGTTTTGAGGGGGAGAAAATTGTTTTCACTT
The DNA here is from genome assembly GCA_033398695.1 of Orobanche coerulescens. NCBI lineage: Eukaryota > Viridiplantae > Streptophyta > Magnoliopsida > Lamiales > Orobanchaceae > Orobanche > Orobanche coerulescens. The sequence goes on along the minus strand of CM065815.1, from coordinate 132,882,771 downwards.
TAGTCTTCATCTTCTTCTTCTTCTTTTGTTCTTGGTTGTTCTTGAAGAAAAATCAAGAAATCAAAGAGAGATAATATCTATACACTTGGAGTGATATAGATTGTATTTGGAAGCTCCTACCACTTTGTTCTAGCCGTGTCCATAGAGGACAACGAAGTGGAAGCCGTTTCGATCGGTTTTCTGGCGCGTGGCAAGTAGAGACACGGCGCTTTCGGTGCTTGGAATTTCAAGAGCTTGGGGAATAGCTCAAGAGAAGGAATCCATTTAATCAACGGACTACAAGAGTGAGTTTCTAATATCTCTTGTGATTTCGTTTATATATTCGTATATACTAGCTTGATCGATCCTCGCAGGGATTCGGATCGAATTAATTTTCGTTTTACCTCTTCCGTTGGGCCTTCGTTTACGCACCGAATCCCAACAGTGGTATCGGAGCATAGAACTTGCGATCGTATATACGATATTAGCATTTGGAATGCTTGATTGGATGGTTTATGATTTGGAATCATAATCGCATTAATCGTTGATTTTCAATTCTTCATCTAAAAATTAAATTTTCATGATTTTATATTACAATATAAATCTATTTTTCTTTTGAAAAACTGATTTAATTGTGTAATATAAAAATTAAAAAAATATTATTTTTGGATTCGGGATGAAAAGATGAGCCGAAAAAATGGCCGGACCGGCATGGGTCACGGGATCGCCGGCAGCAAGGTGGTCTTGGGATGGGCCGGGCTTGGGCGGCCGGGCAGGTCATTGGTGGCCGGGCTGGCACACGGCCGCAGCCTTGGTCTGGGCCTTGTGTTTTTGGCTCCGTTTTTTATATTTCGTTCGATAATTAATTTCCCACAAATTAAATTGGATTTAATTTGACTAAGATATAATTATGATAATTTTATTCTTAGGGGAATTAATTTAATGAAATATTTTATCGTCCGGAACAAGCTAAAATTAACGGTTGTTTGAATTAATTAGATTAATTCGTTTGGATGGATTAATTTATATTGGTTGGATCAATATTTAGATTAATTATGAATGCCATTTATTTTAATGTGTTTTGATGTATTATTTTGAATGGTGATGTGGTTCATGGACTTAGTTTTGAATCGTTCAGTTTTATTCGATTGGGTTGTAACGGCCGTTTTGAGCCTATATATTTTACTAGAAATATTTGTATCTAGGATGCAATTTTCAATGTAAAATTTATATGTAATGACGAAGATCGAAGGAAGATCTGTTTCGAGAAGACGAATATTCAAGATGAAGACTTGTAATTAGATTACGGAGTTTTTGTTTCTAGGAACGGTCCATGAACTACATGTTGGTAGCAACAAGATTGTGAATGGTTGTTTCATATTGTATGAATACCACAAACACGCTTAAATGATTAATGTGCAAAGTGTAACGTTAATCACGAAAATTCTCCCACGATAAATTATTAAGTTTATAAGGTTTCAAGGTTTTCCTTCCCTCCATCGAGTTTTCGGGAAATTGAAATCCAAACCGGATGTGCTATGCTTCCGAGTTATCGGGGTAGTCATTCGGGGAGGACGGATAAATTACCGGAAGCGCATTATATGCCTTCGGTTGGAGCAAATTTTATCCCTAGAAACCTGATAGGTTGCCGGATAAGATTCAATTGTGAAACTGATTTGCGTCGATGGTATAAACTTAACTTGTTCACGAACCATAGAAACCGTATTGGTTGAGGGGAGTAAACAAAGGGAAAAAGAAGATCGAATCATCCATTAGATGGGTTGGTGTTGGACACCACTTTATGAAAATTAATAGACTAGAAACCTATTCGGTTGCCCTCTATTAAGATTTATAAAGAACTCGATCACCACTATGAAGTAGTGCGACGATACTTCCAAATTTCACATGGGAGTGTGTTATTCCGATAAAAATAGTGGGAGATGGGTAACAAGAATAGAAAAGACCTTAATTCTATACTCAGAACATAATTAAATGAGTCACTAATTAATCTGTCGTACTTAATGCAGACTCAAATCTCAATATGACAATGAATCCACTCGCAATTCTACTCGAAAAGAACACCTTAATGGGACCTAACTTTGTGGATTGGCTCCACAATCTGATGATTGTCCTCAGTATAGAGGCACTGGGATATGTCTTGGAGACATACATTCTGGTGCCTCCTGTTCGGACCCGAGCCAATTAGGAAGCGATTGAAAACTACGAAAAGTGGGTTAAGGATGACGTGAAAGTCCGTGCTTATATGATGGCTTCCATGTCTAATGAGCTTCAAAGAGCTCATGAGAAAATGACTTCTGCTAGGCAGATTCTATCTCACTTAACCGAGCTTTATGGTGAGCACAGCAGAACTGCTAGATATGAGATATCCAAGCAACTGTTCAGTGCAAGGATGAAGGAAGGTGAGAAGGTTGAGGAACACATCCTCAAAATGATATCTATGATCGAGAGATTGGAGGCTCTTGATTTTAAAATGGATACTTCTCTCCAAACTGACCTTATCCTACAGTCTCTCCCTCATTCCTTCTCACAGTTTGTTATGAACTTCAACTGCAATGAGATTGCATGTAATTTAGCTGGTCTAATGAACAAACTTGTGACTGCTTAGTCTCAGATGAAGACTCCGCGGATGAAAGAGTCTGCCCTTGTGATTTCTTCTGGACCTCGGAGGTCTAAGAACAAGAAGAAAAAGACCAAGAAGCAAACTGGACCACATGTCAAGAACTTCAAGGGCAAGGGCAAGGCCCCAACGGTTCCGAAGAACAAGAAGAAGAAGGATGCTTGTCTCAAGTGTAGTGAGCTGGGCCACTGGGCTAGAGACTGTCCGCTTCTTCATGGCACTTCAGGTACAGAACTTTTAGTTTTGGAAACAAATTGTTCTGCTACTGTATTTTCTACTTCCTGGATACTGGATTTTGGTGCTAGTTCTCATATTTGTACCGTGAATCAGGATCTGGAACAAAGTAGGAATCTTGGAGCTGGAGAAGTTATGATCACAGTCGGAAGTAGGCATAGTGTCGAGGCAACCGACATAGGATCACTTCTTTTGGGTTTAGAATCCAGTTTTGTTTTGACTTTAGAAGATGTACTTGTATTGCCCAAGGGGCACAAAAACATTGTATACATTCCGGTCATGGACTGAAAAGGCTTTTCATTTTTCATTGGTGATGGTTCCTGCAAAATTTATTTCAAGAATAAACTAGTGGGTAATGCTACATTGTTAAATGTTTGTATCATCTATATCTCAGCAACAAAGTAGTTGTGAATACTATGACTAGAAAATGTGGTAAAGATGAAACCAATCAATTTTTGAAATGGCATCTTAGACTTGGTCATGTTGGTCAGACCAAGGTTTACAAGATGGAAAAAGATGGACTTATGGGTCTATTGGGATCAGATCCCTTTCCTACTTGTGAATCTTGCCTTAAAGGCAAAATGACTAAGTCCCCCTTCACAGGGACTTTTGAAAGAGCCGCTGATAAACTGGGATTAATCCATACCGACGTATGTGGTGCTTTGGAAGCAGCACGTGACGGATATCAATATTTCATTACGTTTACAGATGATCATACTAGGTGTGGTTATGTATACTTAATGAAACATAAATCCGAGGCCTTTGAGAAATTCCAGGAATTCGAGGCCCTAGTCGAGAAACAAACTGGAAATCATATCAAAGCACTTCGGTCGGACCAAGGTAGCGAGTATATGAGTATGGAGTTTGACGAGTTCCTTAAGGAACATAGAATTGTTTCACAACTAACACCTCCCGGTACTCCTCAGTTAAATGGTGTGTCAGAAAGAAGGAACCGGACCCTGTTGAACATGGTCCGTTCCATGCTGGGCTATACTGACTTACCGATTTTTCTGTGGGGGTATGCACTCCTGACTGCCGCTTATATCTTGAACAGATGTCCTTCCAAATCCGTTCCTAAAACTCCACATGAGATATGGGAGGGCAGGAAACCAAGTCTTAATCACATTAGGATTTGGGGATGTCCCGCCTATGTCAAGAAGACTAAGGTGGAAAAGTTGGAAGCGAGGTCCGCAAAGGGCCGTTTCATTGGATTCCCATCTGGGACGATGGGGTATCTATTATACATGCTCGAAGATCGAAAGATCGTTATTGCTCTACAAGCGCACTTCCTGGAAGATGAGTTCATTCAGGAAGGCGGAGCAGGTAGAAGTATTTCTTTAGAAGAATACAATGAAACTTCTCGGGAGACACCTGTGCAAGAAACTGTAACTGAACCTTCTGAAACACAAGTACAACCACCTCGTAGGTCTAGTAGGGTGTCTTATTTACCTGAGAGGTATGGGCTTGTGCACTTGGAGGAGCTGGGTCTCCATGGGTTCCAAGTGATAGCCAAGAGACCGACCCAACGACCTATGACCAAGCGATAGTGGATGTAGACTTCGCGAAATGGCATGAAGCTATGGTAGCTGAGATAGACTCGATGCATGTCAATCAGGTCTGGACTCTAGTAGACCGCCCCAAGGGCATAGTGCCTATTGGGAACCAGTAAATCTACAAGAGAAAGACTGATGGTGATGGCAAGGTCGACGCCTATAAGGCCAGGCTTGTGGCAAAGGGTTATACCCAGAAAGAAGGGATCGATTACCACGATACCTTCTCGCACGTATCCATGATCAAGTCTATTCGCATGATGCTTGGTATAGTTGCCTACCATGATTATGAGATATGGCAAATGGACGTAAAGACGGATTTTCTTAATGGATTCCTCAAGGAGGAAATCTATATGGAGCAGCCTAAAGGATTTGTGTCCGAGGTCGATATTCAGAAAGTGTGCAAGCTTCAGCGTTTAATTTATGGACTGAAACAAGCGCCACGTAGTTGGAACCTTCGTTTTGACAAGGCAGTCAAAGAGTTTGACTTCATGCAAAATGATGAGGAACCTTTTGTATACAAGAGGGTTAGTGGGAGAAAGATCGCATTCTTAGTACTATATGTGGATAACATTCTACTAATAGGAAATGATGTGGGAGTGCTCAGTTCTGTGAAAGCTTGGCTTTCGAGTAATTTCTCCATGAAAGACTTGGGAGAAGCAACCTATATTCTTGGAATTGGACTCTACCGAGATAGAGCGAAAAGAACAATAGGTCTTTCCCAAGCCCTCTATATAGATAAAATCTTAAAGCGATTTAATATTGATGATTCTAATAGCGGGTTCCTACCGATGCGACATGGAATAAAACTCTCCTTGAAGATGTGTCCTCAAAGTGAGGAACAACGAAAAGAAATGAGTAATATACCATATGCTTCGGTCGTGGGTAGCCTGATGTATGCTATGTTGTGTACGAGACCTGACATTGTGCATGCTGTAAGCATGGTGAGTAGGTTTCAGGCAAACCCATGTAGGGAACATTGGACTGCCGTAAAGAATGTTCTCAAGTACTTTAGAAGGACTAGAGATATGGTTCTAATGTATGGCGGTGGAGAATTGGATGTGGTGGGATTCACTGATTCGGACTTCCAAGGACTGAAGGACGACTCGATGTCTACTTCTGGCTACATATTTACTCTTAATGGTGGAGCAGTATCTTGGCGTAGCGCCAAGCAAAGTGCAACTGCTGATTCCACCTGTCAGGTTGAGTATCAAGCAGCCTTGGAGGCTTCCAAGGAAGGGTTCTGGATTAAGAAGTTTCTGGGAGACTTCAAGTGATACCATGTGTTGAGCTGCCTGTTCCGCTGTACTGCGACAACGACGGAGCTGTAGCTCAGGCCAAGTAGTCTAGGTTTCACAACAACACCAAACATATTGAGAGGAAGTATCATCTCGTAAGAGAATTTGTTCTCAAGGGATACATTGTGCTGCATAGAGTAGACTCAGCCGACAACGTCGCTGATCCACTGACCAAGCCACTTTCTCAAACTAGCTTGGAGCGTTACCTGGAGAACATGGGTATTAGATACCATAGTGTGTGGCATTGAGTGCAAGTGGGAGATTGTTAGGAGTATGTGTAACACCCCCAAAACCTTACGGGAATATTACAGCGCCGTGGGCCCCACATTGGAGCCCACAAGGCTAAAATCATTTTCGCAAATGTTTAAAAATGCCAAAAGGCCCTTTTGAAAGTACACACACGCACAGCGGATAAAAACACAGTTCAAAGAATATCGAAATCCATTTAGAAACATACACACACAGCGGATGAAACATAATTAAATACATTTGCAGCGGAATTATAAAAACCAGAAAGAACACTCGAATCCCAACAACTACGCCATCGCCAGTATCACCGAAAAGCTCATCCCTTCACGACCGCTACTAGCTCGAACTCCGAGTACCTAAAAGATAAAGCCCACGACGGGGTCAACCATAATACTCAACAATGATAACGATCACATCACAAAAACAATACATATCAATGTAATTACAAGGTAAGAATAATTCCAATATGATCTCACCGAAGTAACCTTACCAACCTGTCACAACCATAACAATCAAATCTTACCACATCCCACGCCTCGTGTCCTTAAGTAATGAACGAATTCAAATGTAATCGCCTGTACTGTATCCGAAACACCACCAAGATTTCCAAACAGAAACATATCTCGAGTATAGAATAATCTGGTCAAGTTCGATTCTGTCGGCTGGGTCGCACAATCGGAACCCAATACTGATAGGAACTGATATCACACGATACATCTGCAAATAAACTGTCCCAAAACAATGTCAAGTCCCGGATATCAATACAAAGCATGAATGCTCACACAATCAATAATGATAACAATCAATGCATCACACCAGAAATATCAATGACATGATAGTTCCACACAAGATCGACAAAGGGATCAACCACGAACGAGAATACCATGATGTGGTAACTCCAACAAGATCAATGAAGAATCAATAACCGGGAATACCGGCAATACGGCAAATCCCAACAAGGTCAATAAAAGGTCGAAAACCGAGAATACCGACGACACAGTAAGGATCAACGAAGAATCAATAATCGAGAATACCGACGACACGGTAAGGATCAATGAAGAGTCAATAACCGAGAATACCGACGACACGGTAAACTCTAACAAGGTCAATAAGAGTCGACAACCAGAATTACCAACGGTACGATAAACTCAAATGAGAACAATAAAGGGTCAATAACCGAGAATACTGACGACACAGTAAACTCTAGCAAGATCAATACGGACCAACAACCGGGAATACCAACGATACGGTAAACTCCAACAAGAGCAATAAGGAATTGACAACCGAGAATACTTACGACACGGTAAACTCCAATAACATCAAGCAAGGACTAATAACCAAGAATACCAACGGTGAGACAACTCCCAAACGGAATCAATAAGGATCAATAACGAACGAGATTACCAATGACAGGGTGAACTCCAAACGAGATTTATAAAAGACCGATATCAATGAGTTGACAATCGATATGGTAACTCCGAACAAGATTAGTAAAGGTTCAATGGCGACAGATACACGAGAGAATAAAATCGTCAACCATATACAAATCATATATACGGGGTTTCAAAGACAACCCGAATATCGAACAGACCCAATTATACATGGATTGTGAATGACCAATCAATAAGACTCAAGATGGACGTCACGATACGCTCGATCCGGACATGTGTCCGTGGACAAGCCAACCACGGGTATTGATCAATACACGTCTGGTCTCGTACCTAATCATCCTCACGAAGTACGTCTCGTGTGCACGGTTCAATATGAGGTCGAAACCAACATATGCTACACGTGCCCGTCCCGAAAATCCTACACATGAACGATCAGAACGTATCTGACTCCAGATATGCCACGATACAACATGACAACAGATCTCGAAGAAATGCATGTCCAACAAGGATCAGAAGATTTTCCAAGAGGGCAACAATAACTCGATCATGAAAGACCGACACGACCACAATGTCGTATTCCGCCAGACAGTAGTCCACAGCATGCTCAACAATGCATATAATAATAGCATATAAACTCCCAAGGCACCAGCCAAGGGTCACGGAAGCATCTACTCAGGAATACTCCGGACAATATCACATAAACTCCCAAGGCAACAGCCGAGGGTCACGGTAGCATCTACTCAGGAATACTCCGGACATAGGTGCCATTTAGGTCTTATCCCCTAACATATTTCCATTCGGGTACCATACAGGTTTTATCCCCAACACATCGGCCCCACAGATTACGGCTCAAGAAAGAGCACTTCACAAAACGTAACAAACAATGGCGCACATTCACCGCATGGAATATCAACACACACATGCAATAATGCAACATGATGATTATCATAATCTAACAATATTAATTTACCTCAAGCTGGAGACGCTAACCTTTCCACGACCAACCGCCCTGAACGAATACACGGTTTATCCGACAATCCAAAATGAAGTACAGTCCATAACTAATACCAAACCACCATCCCGAGTTCAACATTGACACGATAACTAACCTTGATATCCAACTTCTCATGCAATAGACCAAATTATAATTCACGTTCCCATTTCCACTAGACATCCTTAAAATCATATACATTATGATTTATCTTACATACCACCATTCCGACAATCCATATATTCCATAATACCATTGCTATATGAATCGTAAATGAAATGAAAACGAAATCATTTATTAACATTATGAACTGAGCAAGCATAACTTGCCTTGATACCAATTCGACGAAGCCACTATCAATCCCGCCGTCTTCGTCTACAAGCTCCGCAACCCCATCTCGTTCGCAGCACAACGGTTAACTTCAACGATCACTAAACGCAACCTAATGCAATAATTAGTTAACGATACATTCAATAACAATCAACCGAAATGACCAACTAATCAAACTCGATGGTTCAACGACATCTCGATTATACGAAACCAAACCGTATCAACTCTTAACAATACGAACACAAGCCGAAATCCGGTGTTCAATGGTCCTAACGACGTCTTCAACATATATACTTCTCATAACATCACGAATCGCAACAAACTACCAAGAACATCGAGAATATTACGATTCCATAATCATAACAACATAATCGAATCATTTGATCACCAATTCATTATCTTCCCTTAACAAAATTCTCGTAAATACCAAGAATCATCACAACAATATCAATTCAACCATCATTCATACGAAAACGTATAGAATTTCCCAAGTTCAACTCATTGAGGCATTTCATCGAACACTTTGAAGGCATAATCCAATTTAATCATTTTAACGAAGAAATACTCGAATTTGTTCCACAAAACTTCAAGAGTGTTGAATGATTACGAGTATACAATCAAGTTCTATCAATAATCTGAATCAAAACGAAGCAAATCGGCCAAAACACCAAGAAACCTCAAGAACATCCAAAAACCAAAAGTTCATGTGTTCTTACCTTCGATCCGGGTGGAGGATGATGTTAATCCATGATTCCAACTTCCAAAATATGTTGTTATAAGTTGATTCTACTCAAAACCATCATATTTGCTGAAGAAATCACGGAAGGAACGAAGAAAAACGAAGAAATGAGCAGATAACTCGGTCCAGGCCTTATATAGGCCGAGACCTGCCGGCCAGTTACGTATGTAACCGGACGTGGCTTACGTTTGTAACCGGCCGTGGCCTACCTTACTGTCCAGTTTGTTCGGCACCCTTACGTACGTAACCGGCAGCTGGCTTACGTACGTAACTGGCCCTTACGGCCGTAACCGGCCACTGCCTTACGTACGTAATCGGCCAATCCTAGCCATCCCTGCGAGTCACTGCCGACCGTGATCGGCCATCCCTACTAGTCATTGCCGACCATGCTCGGCCACTACAGGTCCACTCGGCCACGACTCGTCCAGCCGCCCCGTAACGTACGTAGCACTTATTCCGTTGCGTACGTAATACGTATGTTGACTTGCTACAGTACAATGGTCGTGTTACGTACGTAACACGTCCTGTATAACGTACGTTACACGTACGTTGACTCACCTGTCAACATCCTCCGCCGAAAGTTGTCGACACAGGGTCCCACCTGCCGACCACGACTCGATCGTCTGATTCCCATGTTACGTACGTAATGTCTCGGCCATAACGTACGTAACTCTACCAATTTAACGTACGTAAGCTTCAACACATAACGTACGTAATGGCTTCCATACTTAGCCATTTCCAGCAATTCCTGTCCAACATCTCGACATCACAAATGTGAACATACGATAATACTGAACACATATATGATATCCCGAAAATATTCTCGTACGGTACGTCTAATGCACGATACCCCCAATTACAACTGTCGACCAAGTACGACAATCATACAAATACCCATACGGTATATCCGACATCGAAAAACACATCAATCATGTAATATCCTAGAATCAAAATAACCTCGATGACATACTGGCAGACTCTCACGGTTTCCAAAATTATCCGCTCATATCATGTCGGTCCCACTCTGTACAGTACATCCCAGATAAAATAATGCGAAAAATTCATAGTGAAATTCTAGGTTATTACATATCTATCCACTTAAATAAAATTCGTCCTCGAAACTCAAAATCCTGTCACAATCAGTATCTCAATCCCGAAATATCTCAAAATCACGACACCATACTCAAATAATCATCACCAAAACTGAAATAACTGAAAGAATACACTTACAGGTCCGTGAAGTCGATGATCTTCCGTGATACCAGCATACGACTCCCATACAAGTCTAAACACACCGGCATCACAAATACAATAATCTGAAAATATTTCAAAAATTTTGAAACCTCCAAAATCGGTTTGACCCAAAAGTCAGAAAATCATTTTCAAAAGCCACGCTACTACCGCACCGGTAGAGCCACATAACACACACGCCCGGGTTTTACGAAACCCAATCTCCGATACCATCTTCTGTAACACCCCCAAAACCTTACGGGAATATTACAGCGTCGTGGGCCCCACATTGGAACCCACAAGGCTAAAATCATTTTCGCAAATGTTTAAAAATGCCAAAAGGCCCTTTTGAAAGTACACACACGCACAGCGGATAAAAATACAGTTCAAAGAATATCGAAAGCCATTTAGAAACATACACACACAGTGGATGAAACATAATTAAATACATTTGCAGCGGAATTATAAAAACCAGAAAGAACACTCGAATCCCAACAACTACGCCATAGCCAGTATCACCGAAAATCTCATCCCTTCACGATCGCTACTAGCTCGAACTCCGAGTACCTAAAAGATAAAGCCCACGACGGGGTCAGCCATAATACTCAACAATGATAACGATCACATCACAAAAACAATACATATCAATGTAATTACAAGGTAAGAATAATTCCAATATGATCTCACCGAAGTAACCTTACCAACCTGTCACAACCATAACAATCAAATCTTACCAAATCCCACGCCTCGTGTCCTTAAGTAATGAACGAATTCAAATGTAATTGCCTGTACTGTATCCGAAACACCACCAAGATTTCCAAACAGAAACATATCTCGAGTATAGAATAATCTGGTCAAGTTCGATTCTGTCGGCTGGGTCGAACAATCGTAACCCAATACTGATAGGAACTGATATCACACGATACATCTGCAAATCAACTATCCCGAAACAATGGCAAGTCCCGGATATCAATACAAAGCATGAATGCTCACACAATCAATAATGATAACAATCAATGCATCACACCAGAAATATCAATGACATGATAGTTCCACACAAGATCGACAAAGGGATCAACCACGAACGAGAATACCATGATGTGGTAATTCTAACAAGATCAATGAAGAATCAATAACCGGGAATACCGGAAATACGGCAAATCCCAACAAGGTCAATAAAAGGTCGACAACCGAGAATACCGAGGACACAGTAAGGATCAACGAAGAATCAATAATCGAGAATACCGACGACACGGTAAGGATCAATGAAGAGTCAATAACCGAGAATACCGACGACACGGTAAACTCTAACAAGGTCAATAAGAGTCGAAAACCAGAATTACCAACGGTACGATAAACTCAAATGAGAACAATAAAGGGTCAATAACCGAGAATACTGACGACACAGTAAACTCTAGCAAGATCAATACGGACCAACAATCGGGAATACCAACGATACGGTAAACTCCAACAAGAGTAATAAGGAATCGACAACCGAGAATACTTACGACACGGTAAACTCCAATAACACCAATTAAGGACTAATAACCAAGAATACCAACGGTGAGACAAATCCCAAACGGAATCAATAAGGATCAATAACCAATGAGATTACCAATGACAGGGTGAACTCCAAACGAGATTTATAAAGGATCGATATCAATGAGTTGACCATCGACATGGTAACTCCAAACGAGATTAGTAAAGGTTCAACGGCGACAGATACACGAGAGAATAAAATCGTCAACCATATATAAATCATATATACGGGGTTTCAAAGACAACCTGAATATCGAACAGACCCAATTATACATGGACTGTGAACGACCAATCAATAAGACTCAAGATGGACATCACGATACGCTCGATCCGGACATGTGTCCGTGTACAAGCCAACCACAGGTATTGATCAATACACATCTGGTCTCGTACCTAATCAGCCTCACGAAGTACGTCTCGTGTGCACGGTTCAATATGAGGTCGAAACCAACATATACTACACGTGCCTGTCCCGAAAATCCTACACATGAACGATCAGAACGTATCTGACTCCAGATATACCACTATACAACATGACAACATATCTCGAAGAAACGCATATCCAACAAGGATCAGAAGATTTTTCAAGAGGGCAAAAATAACTCGATCATGAAAGACCGACACGACCACAATGTCGTATTCCGTCAGACAGTAGTCCACATCATGCTCAACAATGCATATAATAATAGCATATAAACTCCCAAGGCAGCAGCCAAGGGTCATGGAAGCATCTACTCAGGAATACTCCAGACAATATCACATAACCTCCCAAGGCAACAGCCGAGGGTCACGGAAACATCTACTCAGGAATACTCCGGACATAGGTGCCATTTAGGTCTTATCCCCTAACACATTTCCATTCGGGTACCATACAGGTTTTATCCCCAACACATCGGCCCCACAGATTACGGCTCAAGAAAGAGCACTTCACAAAACGTAACAAACAATGGCGCACATTCACCGCATGGAATATCAACACACACATGCAATAATGCAACATGATGATTATCATAATCTAACAATATTAATTTACCTCAAGCTGGAGACGCTAACCTTTCCACGACCAACCACCCTGAACGAATACACGGTTTATCCGACACTCCAAAATGAAGTACAGTCCATAACTAATACCAAACCACCATCCCAAGTTCAACATCGACACGATAACTAACCTTGATATCCAACTTCTCATGCAATAGACCAAATTATAATTCACGTTCCCATTTCCACTAGACATCCTTAAAATTATATACATTATGATTTATCTTACATACCACCATTCCGACAATCCATATATTCCATAATACCATTGCTATATGAATCGTAAATGAAATGAAAACGAAATCATTTATTAATATTATGAACTGAGCAAGCATAACTTGCCTTGATACCAATTCGACGAAGCCACTATCAATCCCGCCGTCTTCGTCTACAAGCTTCGCAGCCCCAGCTCGTCCGCAGCACAACGGTTAACTTCAATGATCACTAAACGCAACCTAATGCAATAATTAGTTAACGATACGTTCAATAACAATCAACCGAAATGACCAACTAATCAAACTCGATGGTTCAACGACATCTCGATCATACGAAACCAAACTGTATCAACTCTTAACAATACGAACACAAGCCGAAATTCGGTGTTCAATGGTCCTAACGACGTCTTCAACATATATACTTCTCATAACATCACGAATCGCAACAAACTGCCACGAACATCGAGAATATTACGATTCTATAATCATAACAACATAATCGAATCATTTGATCACCAATTCATTATCTTCCCTTAACAAAATTCTCGTAAATACCAAGAATCATCACAATAATATCAATTCAACCATCATTAATACGAAAACGTATAGAATTTCCCAAGTTCAACTCATTGAGGCATTTCATCGAACACTTTGAAGGCATAATCCAATTTAATCATTTTAACGAAGAAATACTTGAATTTGTTCCACAAAATTTCAAGAGTATTGAATGATTACGAGTACACAATCAAGTTCTATCAATAATCAGAATCAAAACGAAGCAAATCGGCCAAAACACCAAGAAACCTCAAGAACATCCAAAAGCCAAAAGTTCATGTGTTCTTACCTTCGATCCGGGTGGAGGATGATGTTAATCCATGATTCCAACTTCCAAAATATGTTGTTATAAGTTGATTCTACTCAAAAACATCATATTTGCTGAAGAAATCGCGGAAGGAACGAAGAAAAATGAAGAAATGAGCAGATGACTCGGTCCAGGCCTTATATAGGCCGAGACCTGCCGGACAGTTACGTACGTAACCGGCCGTGGCTTACGTACGTAACCCGCCGTGGCCTACCTTACTGTCCAGTTTGTTCGGCACCCTTATGTACGTAACCGGCAGCTGGCTTACGTACGTAACTGGCCATTACCGCCGTAACCGGCCACTGCCTTACGTACGTAATTGGCCAGTCCTAGCCATCCCTGCGAGTCACTGCCGACCGTGATCGGCCATCCCTACGAGTCACTGCCGACCATGCTCGGCCACTACAGGTCCACTCGGCCACGACTCGGCCAGCCGCCCCATAACGTACGTAACACTTATTCCGTTGCGTACGTAATACGTACGTTGACTTGCTATAGTACAATGGTCGTGTTACGTACGTAACACGTCCTGTATAACGTACGTAACACATACGTTGACTCACCTGTCAATATCCTCCGCCGAAAGTTGTTGACATAGGGTCCCACCTGCCGACCACGACTCGATCGTCTGATTCCCATGTTACGTACGTAATGTCTCGGCCATAACGTACATAACTCTACCAATTTAACGTACGTAAGCTTCAACACATAACGTACGTAATGGCTTCCATACTTAGCCATTTCCAGCAATTCCTGTCCAACATCTCGACATCACAAATGTGAACATATGACAATACTGAACACATATACGAAATCCCAAAAATATTCTCGTACGGTACGTCTGATGCACGATACCCCCAATTACAACTGTCGACCAAGTACGGCAATCATACAAATACCCATACGGTATATCCGACATCGAAAAACACATCAAGCATGTAATATCCTAGAATCAAAATAACCTGGATGACATACTGGCACGACTGTCACGGTTTCCAAAATTATCCGCTCATATCGTGTCGTCCCACTCTGTACAGTACATCCCAGATAAAATAATGCGAAAAATTCATAGTGAAATTCTAGGATATTACAGTATGCCCTCGAATGCCACTCAGAGGATGTTGAGTGAGGGCATTGTACTTGTAATTATGTAAATCATTAATATAAGGCAATGTATGTTTCTTTATTTACTGGTAGTTACTGGCATTCCTAACTCGTAAATATATATATAGAAACTAGTCCGTGTATTTGAGAGCAAAACGTTTCAGTCCTTATTGGATAAGGGGTTCGGCACTGGAAAGGTTTATAGCTCAAATACTTAATCGTTCGCAAGTCGATGAAACTTGACTGGGCGTTAAGTTTATGTGAAAACTTGTATGACGTGTTCTTTGACATGGAGAGTGCCTGTCGAACACTAATGGTTAGTGGGAGCACACATTATAGGTATGCTAATTGGATTAGTATACTCGAACCGACTCACCCTCGATTCGTCACACGGATTTCACTCCGGGACAGTCAATGACAGAATCGAAAGGTTGTGATAGGTATTCGCGAACCTTTGACTTGAGGATTTAGTAGGTATGTGCTTGTGACGTCAAGATTTTCAATAGAGTAGTTCGACCCTATAAATCGGGAGGTCGGGGTCAACCTCGACGTGTATCTTGACGGGCAAGCAGCAGGTCCTACTAAATACCAAGATATAATTCTTTCTCCCGTTAGTGAGCGGGTTATATGTCCTATGCGGTTATTGGCAGATAAGATCGTAAGTCTTTGGCTAAAGCATTGGAGCTAGTTGTATTGGATACACGAGAGCTCGATGATCTCGATTTGCATCAATGCATGCATAGTATCAAGTAAAGATAGGGTTTGACTGACCATGACCCTATATCTTGATCGGGACATTTGAACGAAGGGTTTATACGTTTACTGGTATTCACGACAGAATGGTTCTTGAATAATCCCAATCATTCGTTCTCAGTTAGGGCATGGTGTAGGCCGCCAGGCTGGCTAGGTGGTGCTATTACTTTTTGGTTCCTCCCATTGCTGACTGAGACGAACCTACCGATTCGCGCAATAGGATTAACGAAGGAATCTATCGAGCTTATTCTATCATTATAAATATTAGATATTGGATATCAAATTTATTGGACATTGGATGTCTAATTGATTTTGGGACATTGGATGTCTAAATTAATTTATAGGATAAATTAATTTACAACCTAATGAATTAAATAAATTACTAGGTGATTAATTTAATTCATAAATATAATTATTTCTTGGAGAAATTAATTATGTTATTATGTACTTGATATGATTAATTAATCGATACAAATACATTGGAACGGAATTGGAGTTTATCTGTTTAGACTCACAGGAGTTCGAAACGGACTAAACTCGTTTGATACCTTCTAGCGGCCGGCCCCACTTTGATGCTTTGCCTTTGGTCTTAGTCTTCTTTTAGTTGGTAAAAGACTTATGACTATAGAGATATGAAATCTCTTAAAATAAGGAAAAAGGAGAATAAGTGGGATGAAAAAGAAGAATAAAAGAGAAGACTTGCTCTCACCTTTTTTGAGTAACATTCCAGCCGTGAGTTTGGTTTTGAGGGAGAGAAAATTGTTTTCACTTTAGTCTTCATCTTCTTCTTCTTTTGTTCTTGGTTGTTCTTGAAGAAAAATCAAGAAATCAAAGAGAGATAATATATCTATACACTTGGAGTGATATAGATTGTATTCGAAAGCTCCTACCACTTTGTTCTAGCCGTGTCCATAGAGGACAATGAAGTGGAAGCCGTTCCGATTGGTTTTCCGGTGTGTGGCAAGTAGAGGCACAGTGCTTTCGGTGCTCGGAATTTCAATAGCTTGGGGAATAGCTCAAGAGAAGGAATCCATTTAATCAACGGACTACAAGGGTGAGTTTCTAATATCTCTTGTGATTTCGTTTATATATTCGTATATACTAGCTTGATCGATCCTCGTAGGGATTCGGATCGAATTAATTTTCGTTTTACCGCTTCCGCTGGGCCTTCATTTAGGCACCGAATCCCAACATGAAATCCATCTTCGGACCATTCATTCTTAAATATTCATCATCCACTTTTAGCAACGATGTCTCAAAGACAAATATATGTTTATGATTGTATGTTCTTGACTTTGAAAGTGAAGTATATGTGTTTTGTGTGTGTATATGTTCACTCTGGGATGGGGCGACGAATCCTCTGAGTGTTTGTTGTTTCTGGTGCTGACCAGGAATATTTTTAGGTTAACCACTCCAGGACGGTCAGGGGAGGCCTCTGAGGAGTCGTTGCTTATGGTGTGATCCATGGTTAATCATGCATATATTTTGAAATATTATGTATAATTAGATTTAGTTATTTTGGGATACTAGTCTTAGATTTGAGAAATAATTGTATGGTTATTTCATTGTTTAAGAGATATTGTTTCATAATCGATATACTTGCACAAACTATGCCTCGTCTAATCCCATTCGGGGAAAATATTTTTCATGTATTTCAGGTTCCAGACGAGAAGATGAGCGAGTACCGGGTCAGTGAAGATGATGGGCAAGAGGTGATGCGATGATACTCCTGTTGTTTTTATTGTTGATCTATTTCATTTATGATGTTGCTCTTTAGGTAGTTTTTAGTTGTAACACCCCCAAGATATTCGAAGCATGTCACAACACCGTGAATCCCCACATGGGACCCACAAGGCTAATATCAAACACATTCATACTCCAACCTTTAAGTTTGTAATTAAAATATCAAGTAAATACCCGAACAATAATCATCCAGTAAAAACTCCAACAACAATACACAATATCCCAAGAAAAAAAATCCGACATAGGACAAACGATGGAAAAATTTCTATAGTACTCGAGTACCAGCTAACAAATGTGTGACATAAGAATCCAAAAGATATAACTCAAAAGAACACAATATAATTCAGCACAGTATCATTCTTGGCCATTATCGCCGTACTGTCCTAGTGCCCGCTCGCTTGGTCACTGCAAACCTGAAATATATAAAACGTACTTCCACCGAATGGGGTTAGCCGTGGAATAGCAAGTTCAAGTAATACAAATGAACCATTACATCTTACACATTAAAGTATATGCTCTAATTGTAACACCCTGTTAGGCGTATTTTTATGCGCTTATTTATCATTAGTTTATATCCATTTTGAGCCTACATCTGCATAAATGAGCTTTTAATGCACTATTTTTTATGTTTGGCAGGAAACTGGAGTTCGGAAGCCTAAACAACAAAAAACGGGCGAAAATAACCATTTTTGGCCAGGGGCCGCGGCACGAACCAAGTGAGCCGCGGCACACGAAGGAGACTAGCAGGGCGCCGCACCAACTGTACCGGGGTCCGCGACACAAGGATGCTGAGCCGCGACCCATGAATAAAAAAACGCGCGCCCAGGTCTGCACTGAAGGATAGGGGCCGCGGCACAGCTTAAGTGAGCCACGGCCCACAGGGCGGTTTTGATGTGTTGGCCACGGTTCTGGGCCGTTTTTGGAGCCTGCTTTCAACCTAATTCCCGGACGCGTTTTGGAGGCTAAGGATAGCTATAAATAAACAGTCAAGGTCATAAAAAGAAGGAGATCGGAGACATCGGAGGAAGGATCGTCAAGGAATTATTGGAGGAGAATTGTGGGCGACGACAAGACCACGGATCCCTTACGGTTTTTCTTAATTTTTCCGCATCTTATTTTCTAGATCTGTTCGAGTAGGATTGTGATTGTAACCGATTATATGACCGTTTGATTTATTTATTTTTTGTTTCAATTTACTCGTTATTCGTATTGAGTTGGATTTTTCTCATTGTTCTTAATGCTTTTTAATTATCTGGCCATCAGTTGAATTGTTTTGAATGTCTTTATGGATTCGGGAGATGAAATTTAGGCATAGTTCTTGTGATAAAAATCATGATTGTCGTGAGATAGGGATATACTCATGGGAATTGTGAAGCCTATTTATTGTGGGTATTCATGAACTGTTTTAGCTATTAATTATCTAATTCGAACAGGAATATATCGAGTTAATAATTATTAGTATTTTCTATCGACCTCGGGAGAGGCTTTAGAATAATTTAGGAATTCCTGGCTTACAATCAATTGAATAAAGGTGAATTGAATTAAATAAAAATCACTCCTGATTGTTTGAGGTGAAAATCATAATCCTACGCCCTTATTATTATTATTTTTATTATTACTATTATTATTTTCTATTTATTTTTCTGCAATTAGTTTAGAAATAAATTCTATATAATTATTCTTCAAATAAAATTACGAGTTGACTATATTTTGGTACTTAGTGAAATAAGTCCTTGAGGGAACGATATCTTACTTATCACTTTATTACTTGTTGACACCGTGCATTTGCGGCATAGTGTGAGGGATTTCCTCACAACAAGTTTTTGGCGCCGGTGCCAGGGACTGATTTTTTCGCTAATATCATCACCAAGCAACTCTAATTTTAATTTGAAGTTTTTTTTTCTTTAGTTTATTTTCATTATGTTTTCCTTTGATTATCGTGACCCTTGGCATTTCATAAATTTCGATGATAATAATAATTTGCCTAAAAGGGTCAGTCAGCCCCCTCCCCCAAAACAAAAGACCATGCTTGAACATTGTGTAGACACTCTCAAAAATCCTGATAGTACCCCTCTTGAGCGAGAATGTGCAAGTCGTGGTCTTGAGATTCACTATGGTTATTTACCACCTCATAGATTTAGTAGTGAAGTTGAGGAGGAGGTTGAGAAGAAAGACATGCTGAGTTTTAGGGTCGATCCCCCAGCACCTGATAATTACATAAAGTGTGATGAGCTTGTAGAAGAAGTTACCATTGATGATGTTTCCAAATAAATTTTGTTAATTTGTCATCAAACTTCGAATAATAAGGTGAACACTTTTGTGCCTAAAATCTTATTAACGGTGCCACGCATAATTTTTCCTAAATCCATATTGGGAGAGATTGACCTAATTACTCTTGATTTTGTTGAGGCTGATTCTTTGAGTTCTAATGAGGTTTTTCATGATATGTCTTTATTACTTACCCATTCGAACTCTGCTTATTTTTTCATACCTTATAATTATTATATTCTTCCATTATTTTTTGGTTGTCCGCATAATTATTCTTACTCATTATTTTTGGCAACCAGGCAAGAACCATAGCCTCCCTTGTGGAATAAGAGGCTTATAGATTGCAAGAAGGGGGTATTTGGCAATCTCCCTAGAAAGAAGCTACGTTAATATTTTATTTGCCACGTCGTGCTCAAGATGTAAAATAGAGCGCTTGATGGGAGGCAACCCATCATTTTTACGTGCTTTCTAGTTAGTTGTTTTTATTTGATTTTTCGTTAATAATTTGTTTTTTCCTTTGTTTTGTTATTTCGTTTGGATTCGTATATTCTCGTTGGCCCTTATTTCTCTAATATTTTTTATATGTAACCCCATTGAGTTATTATCCTTCATATTGCAGTCTTTCTTGACTTAATGTCTATAGTTGTTTCTTGACTAGAGACTAAGTTTGGGGGTCCCTGGTGATGTTGAGCATTATTTGAAGTATGGATTGACAGACGATTCCACTCAGACTTGTGCTGGCGTTCAAGAAGACATTTAGAATAAGATTCACTTTTCCTTATCTCTTTTATTTTCGCATGAGTTTTATTGTTGATGATTTTATATGTAGTGGAATAAATTGAAGCATGCGATATTTTCTTAATTTTCTTGGTTATAAATTGCGATTTCATCATTGCTTTATTTTTCTTGCATGATGTTGATGGTTTTTGCCAAGTAACATGAATTGTGCGTGAATTTTACGTGCTTCCTTGTGTAAAACTGATGTTACGATACTGATTTCTCTCTGAAAAAACGGTTGAGTTTTAGTCGAGTTGTAGTCAGTGATATCTGTTTCTATTGAGTATTCATTTAGGTCCGAAATTTTTTCGTTTTTGTAGAAATCTTAGAAGATAAGAAAGGAGACATACGTGTTTTCAAATCGCCGTCTATACGTTTGGTTACACTTTTCGCTTAGCTAGTTGTCTAGTAACATGAGTCATGTTGGCACTTAATTTGAGTTTAGAGTCGGACAGTTTTTCCCAAAAAGTCGAGATATTATTTGTTCTATGATGGGAAGTCTAGTAACCGGGGGTATTCGCGTGACCCGTTGTTTACTCTCGCGTAAAACGACAACCCTGATTAGACTAGTGGTTTAGAGATTTCGCATGTGCCGATGATGGGGAGCCTAGTAACCGGGGGTATTCGCGTGACCCGTTGTTTACTCTCGCGTAAAACAGCGACCTTGAATCAGACATGCGGGAATAGCTATTCGAGTTATTTCTCCGCTGTAGAGGGGGACTTAGTAACTAGAAGCATCCATATGCCCCATGAGTGTCTTTTACGTAAAACTGTTCCCCAAATACATGAGAATGGAATTCCACCCTAGGATTATCCCGATGAAATATCCCAAGATCCGAAACCTAGTGGTTAACTCGAATCATATTATTGATCATATATGAGGGAATACTGTCCGAAGGTTATTTTTGATGAAGAAACACTTGAAATTTTTGCCACTAGACTGTGGGACTGGGCGAGTTGGCTCGTTTATTTTAACCGTTCATATTGGCGGTCGGTTAAATTCACGCTTGTTAATCTTTGAGCTTGATTTTCTTCATGAACGATCGATTAGCACTGAAAATGGTTGCTTTGTGGAATCAGTGTCCTTGATGTGACTCACTATTTCGATACTCGTATTATTCTTTGATATTTTGAGGGTAGTATTGATTAAGTTGAGCACTATGGACTTGCACGATTACTCACGATACATTTTGTTTAAAATTGATTTTTGCTTGAGGACAAGCAAAGGCTCAAGTTTGGGGTATTTTGTTAGGCGTATTTTTATGCGCTTATTTATCATTAGTTTATATCCATTTTGAGCCTAAATCTGCATAAATGAGCTTTTAATACACTATTCTTTTATGTTTGGCAGGAAACTAGAGTCCGAAAGCCTAAACGACAAAAAACGGGCGAAAACGACCATTTTTGGCCAAGGGCCGCGGCACGAACCAAGTGAGGCGCGGCACACGAAGGAGACTAGCAGGACGCCGCACCAACTGTACCGGGGGCCGCGGCACAAGGATGCTGAGCCGCGGCCCATGAATAAAAAAAACGCGCGCCCAGGTCTGCGCTAAAGGATAGGGGCCGCGGCACAGCTTAAGTGAGCTGCATCCCACAGGGCAGTTTTGATGTGTTGGCCGCGGTTCTGGGCCGTTTTTGGAGCCTGCTTTCAACCTAATTCCCGGACGCATTTTGGAGGCTAAGGATAGCTATAAATAAACAGTCAAGGTCAGACAAAGAGGGAGATCGGAGACATCGGAGGAAGGATCATCAAGGAATTATTGGAGGAGAATTGTGGGCGACGACAAGACCACGGATCCCTTACGGTTTTTCTTAATTTTTCCGCATCTTATTTTCTAGATCTGTTCGAGTGGGATTGTGATTGTAACCGATTACATGACGGTTTTATTTATTTATTTTTTATTTAAATTTACTCGTTATTCGTATTGAGTTGGATTTTTCTCATTGTTCTTAATGCTTTTTAATTGTCTGGCCAACAGTTGAATTGTTTTGAATGTCTTTATGGATTCGGGAGATGAAATTTAGGCATAGTTCTTGTGATAAAAATCATGATTGTCGTGAGATAGGGATATACTCATGGGAATTGTGAAGCCTGTTTATTGTGGGGATTCATGAACTGTTTAATCTATTAATTATCTAATTCGAATAGGAATATATCGAGTTAATAATTATTAGTATTTTCTATCGACCTCGGGAGAGGCTTTAGAATAATTTAGGAATTCCTGGCTTACAATCAATTGAATAAAGGTGAATTGAATTAAATAAAAATCACTCCTGATTGTTTGAGGTGAAAATCATAATCCTACGCCCTTATTATTATTATTTTTATTATTACTATTATTATTTTCTATTTATTTTTCTGCAATTAGTTTAGAAATAAATTCTATATAATTGTTCTTCAAATAAAATTACGAGTTGACTATATTTTGGTACTTAGTGAAATCAGTCCTCGAGGGAACGATATCTTACTTATCACTTTATTACTTGTTGACACCGTGCACTTGCGGCATAGTGTGAGGAATTTCCTCACAACACACCCCCAAAATCCCATTGGGTTATTACAGTGCCGTAGACCCCACAACAAGGAATCCACCAGGCGAACACGACTAAAATTCATCAAACTGACAATCAAGAAAAATCACAGTCCCTACTATGATATCTGACATAATATTCCGATGTGGAAAATCAATGACAACGATGGGCCTAAATGGCCAAAATAAAAATACAACATCCACGAGCCTCGCTCGGATAACACAAAATGACAACAACCGACAAACTGGAGTGTAACACCCCAAACTAGGCGGCTATCACAGTGTCATGGACCCCCAATTGGGACCCACCAGGAGAATGAAATACAATGATTTAAATAATATAACTGTAGTACCGAACCACATTATATTACCAATTTCTCCAATGAGGAGTTTCAAGTACAATACACCCAGGATTATAGAATACATATATATCTCATATGAAGATGAAATATACAACACCAAATTAAAACGAAAGTCTAAACGGAAATGCAGCGGAAAACACACATGAAGGAAACATGAATAGCTGAAAGGACTAGGGCCCCTACTAGAATCATTGGGACTCCTCTCCGTCATCATGCTCTTCCCGTGCCTTTGACTTGCCATGACCTAAAAACAACATCCCCAACGGGGTCAGTTACACAAAACAACAATCCTCAAGAGTTGAACAAATACAATAATCAGATGTCTTATGAAATCAAGTCTGAAAAAGGGGAATCATAGTACGCCCTAGATGGGATGTGCAAGTACACAAGTCGCCGAGTGTTTGGAAAACCCGCATAAATACACGCACTTGTGCCTAATTAGTCTCACAGAGGCACGTTACCGTGTGCACGGTCCAATGTATCGTATTACCCCCATAACACATGACCATCATGTGCCCGACTAAAAATTCCACACATATACTATCCGGCAACGCAATACGATCCCGAAAGGTCACAAGAACAAAAGCGACCATAATGAATAATACTGAATAGAAATCCGACAAGGGCCAAGAATGACTCACCGTGGTGAATTAATAACGCAATGAGTGATAGCTCAAATGAAATGATTGGAACCGTCGTTCCTCGTGAATTAGATTATTAGTTTGATAATTACAAGTCTCAATATGATTGATATAATATGAATGAATGATATGTATGAATGAACAACAATGAACGGAATGCTTATCCTTTTAACTGAGCAATAATTAACCTGCCTGGAATGAGAGGAAAGGGTACGAACGACGAGGTACCACGGTTGAAGGAATCGAAAACTCCGAACCTAGACAAGTTCGTAATCAACTATCTGTAACCCATCAGTAGGAAAATAAGTTGGAATCCACCCTAAAATACTACCCCACGACACATGTATTCCGGTAAGAAAACCTCTAGATGGTGAATCACACTCAACCAGCCCAAATACTCAACAATTCTAGAAAATACACTAATAAATCCATAGGAACACATGTATCAAAGATATATAATCCATACTCAACATATTCCAACACATTAGCAAGCAAACTCGAAGAGATCGGAAGAAAAACCCACAAATCCCAAAATTCTAGGGTTATACAAAGTTTACCTTGACTTGGAGTGGTGGAGAGGATTAAACGTGGAATCATCCGAACTAAGAGCTTGAAGATGTTTATAGATGTTAGTAGCTCGAATAGATCTTCACAAATAGCCCAAAATCGCCCAAGGGAGGAGGAGAAGTGGAAAAATGACGAAATGGGACTCAAAAGTCCTATTTATACTCAAGGCAGCTTAGCGCGCGCTAATATCTGAGGATAGCGTGCGCTAGCGGGTTCACCGGGTAGTCCAGTGAACTCTGTCTGCATCGTTAGCGTGCGCTATGTTTATGGTACCGTGCGCTAATGCCTTACTCTTAGTGTACATTAACGGAGTTTAACGCGCGCTACCTGATAGTTGGTGTCCAGAATATTCGAGTCCAGAACCTACTGTCCTCCGCCTGCTTGAGCCTTAGCGCGCTACTATGATGACTTAGCGTGTGCTACTAATACAGCTAGCGTGCGCTATCTCCTACACAAAGCGTGTGCTATGAATTCTCCAATTTAGTCCAGTACCTACTGGACTGTCTACCTCAAATACACTAGTAGCATGCGCTAATGTTGACAGATAGCATCCACTACCAGTATTCAAATAGCGTGTGCTATAAAGATTACGTAGCGTGTGCTACCCCTCACACACAGGCTACCAAAACAATGATAACGATAATAATCTCGTCTCTATTCACAACAGGGTTGAAAGACGAATGATAACTAATACACGATTCAGAATACGCCGAATGGTGAACACAATGAATGAATATGAATGATGAATGATTATTAAAGAGTGAAAATTACTGAGTGATAATTACTGTCTGATAATATATGAATTCACAACCGGGTATTACATAAGAGTTTCGTCCTCAAAACTAAGGGTCAAACAATTTGGGATAACTCTCCCGCATACTATCCTCGGTTTCCCAAGTAGCCACTTCGACTATGTGTCTAGACCACTGAATTTTTACCAAAGGAATCGCTTTGTTCTTCAACTGTTTGACTCGTCGCTCTAGG
Organism: Orobanche coerulescens; assembly: GCA_033398695.1. NCBI lineage: Eukaryota > Viridiplantae > Streptophyta > Magnoliopsida > Lamiales > Orobanchaceae > Orobanche > Orobanche coerulescens. The sequence goes on along the minus strand of CM065815.1, from coordinate 132,856,755 downwards.
ACTCATACAGGACGCTTCTCGTACGTATAATCATATGCGATCTCGATTTCATTGAACTGAAGAATGTGACTCGGGTCGGCAACATACTTCCGCAACTGAGAGACGTGAAACACATTATCAACTCAGCTCAAAGGCGGAGGTAAAGCCACACTGCCTACTAGATCCAAAATCTCAAATGGTCCAATGAATCTGGGACTCAACTTTACCCTCTTCCCGAAATGGAAAGTACCTCAACTCGGGGATACCTTGACCAAAGCGTGGTCACCTGCCTCGAACTCTAATGGTCGACGATGATTATCCGCATATGATTTTTGTCAACTCTGAGCGGTCAACAAATGACTCCTGATCAACGCTACCTTCTCTTGTGCGGCTATTAGCATATCAGGTTCAGTGCTGATTGATTCTAATAAGTCATCCCACCACAAGGTAGATCGACAACGACGACCGTATAAGGCCTCGTAAGGTGCAATCTTAATAGAAGCATGCCAACTGTTATTGTATGTGAACTCAATCAATAGTAGTTGGGCTTCCCAATCATCTTTCCAATCGAGAACACATGCTCTCAACATGTCCTCTAACGTCTGAATAGTTCTCTCTGATTGTCCGTCGGACTGAGGGTGAAAAGCTGTGCTGAAATTTAGCTGAGTTCCCATGGCACGATGAACGGATTTCCAAAAATGTGACATGAATCACCCATCACGATCAGAAACAATACTCTTAGGAGTTCCGTGCAATCTCACGATCTTTTTAATGCACAACTAGGCAAGTCTCTTTGGACCCCACATATCCTTGATCTCAAGGAAATGAGCTGACTTAGTTAAATGGTCCACAATTACCCAAATCATATTCATGCCATGACGTCTCGTTGGCAAACTCGTGATGAAGTCCATTGAAATATCCTCCCACTTCCATTCTGGGAAAGGAAGCGGTTTCAGCATACCCGCCGGTCGCTGATGTTCTATCTTGACTTGTTGACAGGTCAAACATCTCGAAACAAATTCTGCGACTTCTCGCTTCATATTACTCCACCAATAATTTTGTTTCAAGTCTTTCTACATTTTACTAGACCCCATGGATGGAATAAGGGGTAGTATGATCCTCTCCTAAAATAGAGCTTTTCAACTCATCATCCGCCGGAATGCATAACCGGTTCTTAAATCGCAAAAGTCCATCCTCATGGACCACAAATCCAGGGGCTTTCCCCGGAGCCACATCTATAACATCCCCAAATCCTATTGGGTTATTACAGTGCCGTGGACCCCACGCCAGGAGATCCACCAGGCGAACATGACTAAAATACATTAAATTAAATAACAAGGGAAAATCATAGTCCCTACCATGATATCCGACACAATATTCCGATAAGGAATTTCAACAACAACGATGGGCCTACATGGCCAAAAATAAAATACAACAACATCCACGAGCATCTGCTCGGGTAATACATAATGACAATGACTGACAGACTGAAGAACACTCCAACTGACTGACCAACATGAACAACTCGGACTAGTATCGCTCGAATGCCTCGTCGCCATCATCATGACCCTGTGTCTCAACTCTCTCCTCGCAAGCACCTAAAACATGAAAACATGTTCCGCCACGAGTCGATCATCCAGATAATGAATATCAAATACATGTATAACATGATATGCATCCAAAGGCAGAATGAAACGGTACAATGATAATAATAATACGAGATGCTCACAAACCAATGTAAGAAACGAGCATTCGTGAAATACTATGCCCATGGCATACTATTAATACCTGTTCAACAGGTTAGAACATAAGTGCCCAACGGCGAATCATAATCACAGAGTACCACAATGAATTACACGAGATGAACCAAACCAGAACTGAATTAATTATGAATCACAATGCCCGAAAGCTCCAATGAAATTACCAAGACAACCACAAAGGCCTGAAAGCCACTCAGACGAAGCTGTCAAATATCACAATCACATGAAGCCAAAGCCCAAGTCATATCGATTAGGGCGAAGCCACGCACGGCCGTATCACCATTAGGGCCGGGCCACGCACGGCCGTATCACAATTAGGGCGGCCACGGCACGGCCGTATCACAATTAGGGCCGGCCACCGCACGGCCGTATCACAATTAGGGCGGGCCACGCACGGCCGTATCACAATTAGGGCCGGGCCACGCACGGCCGTATCACAATTAGGGCCGAAGCCACGGCACGAAGCCGTATCACAATTAGGGCCGAAGCCACGGCACAAAGCCATATCACAATTAGGGCCGAAGCCACGGCACGAAGCCGTATCACAATTAGGGCCGAAGCCATGGCACGAAGCCGTATCACAATTAGGGCCGAAGCCACGGGAAGAAGCCGTATCACAATTAGGGCCGAAGCCACGGCACGAAGCTGTATCACAATTAGGCCGTCTAATGGCCGAGACTAGCCTCCAAACATAATTAATCACAAACGGCAATGATCCCAAGATTACCGAATTCACGAGAATGATAGTTTGCTGCCTTGAGTCGGCCAACACGACAACAATGACTCATGGATGGGTACCGTCCTCGGCGGTCCCAATTCAATACCTCGATTACCTTAGAATGGTCAATCGATAACAATGACACAACGGATGGGAACTATCCTCGATAGCCCCAATTCAATACCTCGATGACCTTAGAATGGCCAACAGATAACAATGATGCAGCGGATGATTCAATACCTCGATTGCCTTAAAACGGCCGATCGATAACAATGATACAACGAATGATTGAGCACCTCGATTGCCTTAGGACGGCTAATCGATAACAATGACACGATGAATGAGTGAATACCTCGATTGCCTTAGAACGGTCAATCGATAACAATGATACGATGAATGAGTGAATACCTCGATTGCCTTAGAATGGCCAATCGATAACAATGATACGAAGGATGCCTCGGCACCTTTAATCGATTACCGACAACGAAGAAGAGAAATGAATACGTCAACGCCTTTAATCGGCCAAAACAACTTCAAGGACAAAACTCCAACATTAATAGCAATGATTACAACGACGTCTTAAATCGACATTAGTATCAACAACAACGATCGATACATCGATACCGCGAACCGGTGATCGATAATAACATTAATAACGAGTATCACAATTCCTTGAACCGGCCATTAACGAACAATAAAAACATTTGGCATAATTGTCGAAAGGTATCGTATCGAACGATCTCTTAATATCAATGAATTCATGAAGAGACTAAGTCTCGGAATGATACAACACATTCATACACATATATGATAACATTAATCTCATTGACTAGTACAAGTATAAAACTTGCCTCAACCGAAGGCGATGAAACCCTTCCACGAACAACGAACGGCGTCCTCCGATAAACACAAGTACTCGAACAACCTTGAATGAAATACAATTCATTCAATAACACAATATCAATCGAAATCAACATAACGACCAAAAAGAAACTCTTTGAGGCATTTAATCGAACACTAAATGTTCAAAGTTTCTCAAGAGCCTAAAAATCATCAATCGGGTTGAACGAATCGAAAATATGGATATACAATCCATAGAACATGATTAATAATGTTTACTAACATCAACCGATTCATCAAAATCGGACTAGAATCGAAAATCAAGAACAAATCTCGAAAAATCCAATCCTAGGAGATTTCAAGAAATTACCTCGATCCGACGAAGAACAATGATTTTATGTTGATATAATCGATAAGGATCCTCAAAAACGCTTCGAAATCGAGTGGAATCGACCAAAAACTCCATTTCCCGATTTTCCCCGTCGCCAGCCGCACCAGGGTGAAGAAATGTGAAGAAAATGAAGGCTGGGCCGGTCACTGCCTATATATGGCCGACAGGTTACGGCCGTAACTGGCAGGGCCTTACGGACGTAACCATCATTCGTCAAAACCCGCCCAGTGCCAGCCGATCGCTTACGGCCGTATCCGACAGAGCCTTACGGCCGTAACTCGGCACTTACGGCCGTAACCGACATTCGTCAGGAAGCTGCCTGGCACCCGTACGGCCGTAACTCTCGGCCCTTACGGCCGTAACTGGCATTCGTCAGGCCATGCCTGCCGATCACTTACGGCCGTAACCGGCACCTTACGGCCGTAACTCGGCCAGGCCAGGCCAGTTCCAAACTGTGCGGCCGTGGCTCGGCCGTGGCCACTCCGACGGCCCGGACGACGCCGAAACCCGAACCTGAATTTGAATCGAAGATACGGTTACGAAGTACTCGCATAAACAAATCCAAGCGCTAAGAGAACACACGATTCCGACCACCCGAAGGCTCGAAATTCGAGAACGGAAAGTAATTATCCCAAACTTTGGGAAATTACAAAAATGGCCCAAAACGTCCGAAATGCACGATACACGATCGAAACACCAAGCCAAAGCTCACAACATGAATAATAACATTAAATGAACTTACGAGAAACTCGAAACGATAGTTTCGGACGAGATTCGCAAGAATTGAACTCAAGTGCGGAAAAGCCGCTTAAGAACACGGATCTCAACAAAACGATACCGAAATGAAATCGGATGACAAAAAGTGCAGAATTAATCATTCTCATAATGACGATACGGTCATGATCGAGTCGTCAAAATGGACTTCTGCCAAAAAAATAAAATTACCGAAAAATCGAAATTACGGGTATTACAACATCCTCTCTAATGCGCAACAAAAATGGGTCTGAACCCTGTTTCGTTCTGATTGCCTCTTCCAGTGGCGATGAAATATCTAGCATGCAAAGTTGCCCCTACACTTGCTGTAACCATACATCGATCTCAGGCCTTAGGAACTCTTATTGAAGTTCCTTCCGAGCAGTCAAATGAGCAAGCATTTGTTCCTGAACGGACTTACGACTCAAGGCGTCGGCGAAGACGTTCGCCTTACCCTAGTGGTATTGTATCTCAATATCATAATCTTTAATCAGTTCCAACCACCATCTCTGTCGCATGTTTAACTCCTTCTGAGTAAATATATACTTTAAACTCTTGTGATCGGTGAAAATCTGATAGATGACGCCATAAAGATAATGACGCCAAATCTTCAGCACGAATACCACGGCCGCTAGCTCTAGGTCGTGGGTCAGATAATTGACCTCATAAGGCCTCAGTTGCCGCGAAGTATAAGCAATCACCTTCTCGTTCTGCATTAATACATATCCAAGACCGTGTCGGGACACGTCACTATAAACCACGAATCCTTCCGTCCCTTGCGGTAAAGAAAGGACAGGCACTGAAATTAAATGGCTCTTGAGTTCCTCAAAACTCTGCTGACATGCGTCAGACCACATGTATTTCTTATCCTTCCGCAAAAGGTTCGTCATAGGTTGAGATATTTTAGAAAACCCTTCTATAAATCGCTGGTAAGAGCCTGCTAATCCGAGAAAGCTTCGGATTTCCGTAACATTCTTCGGAGGTTGCCAATCTCGGATAGCCTCCGTCTTCTGAGGGTCGACATGTACCCCATATGATGAAATCACATGTCCGAGAAACGTCACCTCGGACATCCAGAACTCGCATTTGGAAAATTTTCCGTATATTTGCTCTCGTCTCAACACGTCGAGAACCTGATGAAGGTGAAGTTCGTGCTCCTCTTGGTCACGAGAATAAATCAAAATGTCATCTATGAAAGCAACCACGAACTAATCTAAATAGTCGATGAAAACTCAGTTCATCATCTCCATGAATACTGCACGTGCATTAGTTAACCCAAACGGCATCACTACGAACTCGTAGTGCCCATAGCGTGTTCAAAATGCCGTTCTTGCGATATCCGACTCTCGAATTCGCAACTAATGATACCTAGATCTTAAATCGATCTTGGAAAATACTGAAAGCTCCCTGGAGCTGATCTAAGAGATCATCGATGCGGGGTAGGGGATATTTATTCTTGATTGTCACCCTGTTCAACTCCCGATAATCAATGCACAAGCGAAATGAACCATCTTTCATCTTGACAAATAATACTGGTGCTCGCCACGGGGATGCACTCGTCTGATATAACCTTTCTCGGTCAATTCCTCCAGTTGATTCTTCAGTTCCTGCATTTCGGTTGGGGCCATACAATATGGTGCTTTCGATATTGGGGATGTACCAAGCTCCAACTCTATCGTGAATTCCACATCTCTCTGTGGAGGTAAACCAGGTAACTCATCTGGAAACACATCGGCGTAGTCTCTCACTAGAGGGATATCTACCAATGTCACTGATGATTTCTCGGTCTTGGTCATATAACACCAATAACCGACACACCCCTGATTGAGTAACTTAACTGCTTTCATCATATTAATAACTCTTCCGGAACGGCTGAGGTTACCCCCTGAAATACACACTCGACTCCATCGTCTGAAATGATAATTACCATACGCTTACGGACACTAAGGATGGCATCATGATGATCCATCCAATCAATACCCAAGATTACATCGTCTTTAGGTAAGTCTACCATGATTAGGTCTGCCAGCCATTCACGGCCCTCAAGCTGAATCGGACAGTTCTTAACTTCACGATTTCCAATAATTCTCCTACCTTCTGGTAGACCAATGACATAACGTTCGCAACTAGTAGCACTATCCAGGTGTAGTCTACTCAAACATGACTCAGAAATGAATGAATGTGATGCGCCAGTATAAAAAAGGGTGCACATAGGTTGAGATAAAATTTTGAGTGTACCTGAGATCATTCGGGCCTCCGGATCGTCGGTCGTCTTCATCTCGTAAATTCGGGGCTTGCCAGTACCTGCATCGGATGCTCCTGTCTGATAACTATGGGCTCTGCCTTTATTTGCTCCCATCGTCTTAAACGATGCGGACTGAGTAGCCTGATTCTGAACAGTTAACTGCTTCGGGGTCTGAGATGCTGTTGGAGCAGTTCTGGAATCTCTTCGACAGAAATGGGCCTTATGCCCGGAAATCCCACAGATGTTACACGTGATAGTTTGTCTCGAACATTTAGTGCTGTAATATCCCTGTACTCCAGAGTTGAAACTGGTGACAGCCGAACTGGCCGCTCGGGACTGAGATTCCGTAGGTTTAGGTGCCATAGGAGGTCGCTCAGAAAAAGAAGAGCCCGCGCGAGGCTTCTTGAAGGTTGCCCGACTACTTTCTGACTGATTTTGATTCTTTGATTTCTTGCCAGCAGATGAAGGTTGTTTCTTAGAAATTTCCTTAGCGGTAAGCTCATAAGTAAGAGTTTTCTCGATGAATTCGGCCAAGGTGGCGCAATGATGATTAAGCAATTGCATCCGCATACGAGGTTTCAACCTCTTACTAAAGTACTTGATTTTATCCGCCTCGGAGTGGATAATGGATGAGGGAAAGGAAAGTAGCTCCTGAAACTTCTCGGTGATGGCGAGAACATCTTCTTCCGCTGAGGGATCGAGACTGAATAATTCTGATAACTTGGCCTCCCTGAGTGGGGCCGGATAATATCTTTCCAACATGAGGGTCTTAAACTGGTCCCAAGTGCAAGATCCGTCGGTAGGTTTCAATGATAGACACCAAGAGTGAGCGCTCTTACCCAGATAGTAAGCCGTGACTGAAACTTTGTGCCCTTCTGGACACTCCACAATAGCAAATAGCTTCTCGAAATGCTCAATCCAGTGAATAATATCTGCCGGCTCAGATGAGACCTCAAAAGTAGGTGGCCTCTGGCGATAGATGTCGCCGATTATACTGCTCACACTCCTCTCTTGCCTCTGAGGTGACGGCGTAGGAGCCTACTGAGTCTGAGTGGTTTAATTCTGCATCGTTTCCATCAGACGTGCCATCTGAGTCATTTGGGCCATCATGCCCTGGATAAATATGAATGGGTCAACCCGAACACCTTCCGATTGGGCTGCATCTCGGGTACGACTCCCTGACAGTGAATGATTATCGATTGGTGAATGAGTAGCATCGTCAGCTGAGTTGGCAGCATCGCTACTTGTTGAAATAATGATGTCCCTTGTGTTCGCACAGGTATTCACACGAGCTCCCGGGTTTCGGCCCGCACCGCGGCCTCTTCCCCTGCGTCCTATGACAGCTCTATCCATACTGAAGTAGGAAAGTCACATGATAATTATAGATCTCGCATGAATATCGCATTATGATTATGTTCTGGAATGAGAATAATGAGCATACACGCTCTAACACAATGAACGCATTAATAATGTAGTAAATTGATCATCGACATTACGCCGAAATATGATAAGTTCGCATGAAAGATCAACTGAGGTGACATGATTATCTGATGAAATTCCTGATATGAATATCCTGAACATGTTAATCGGATTGATAATATGATTCACAAGATCAACAATTGAGCAATGAGATTGACTGAGTGATTAACGAGTTAATATGATCGACAAGATCCAAAGGAAATAATGATTGAGGATTGTTGTCTGATGAATGATGAATGAGTTTATTCTTATTGCCAGAAATTATACCATGGTGTCAGAAATCATACCGTTCTTTTGGTCTGAGGGGCTTGGCGCTTGCATAGGTCACACGTGATGCGAAAGTCCAATGATACTAGTCTAGTGAATGATGATTCTCAATTAGACATGACTCCGATAAGTAGTATTCAAAAACACGCTCTGGTACCAATTATGTAACACCACAAACTAGGCGGCTATCACAGGGCCGTGGACCCCCAACTAGGACCCACCAGGCGAATGAAATACAATGATTTAAATAATATAACTGTAGTAGCGAACCACATTATATTAGCAATTTCTCCGATGAGGAGTTTCAAGTACAATACACACAGGATTACAGAATATATATATTTCATATGAAGATGAAATATACAACACCAAATTAAAATGAAAGTCCAAATGGAAATGCAGCGGAAAACACATATGAAGGAAACATGAATAGCTGAAAGCACTGGGCCCCCCTACTAGTATCACTGGGACTCCTTGCCGTCATCATGCTCTTCCCGTGCATTTGCCTTTCCATGACCTAAAAACAACATCCCCAACGGGGTCAGTTACAAAAAGCAACAATCCTCAAGAGTTGAACAAATACAATAATCACATGTCTTAGTTATGAAATCAAGTCTGAAAGAGGGGCATCATAGTGCGCCCGAGATGGGATGTGCAAGTACACAAGTCGACGAGTGTTCGGAAAACCCGCATAAACACACGCATTTGTGCCTAATTAGTCTCACGGAGGCACGTTACCATGTGCACGGTCCAATGTGTCGGATTACCTGCATAACACATGACCATCGTGTGCCCGACTAAAAATTCCACACATATACCATATGGCAACGTAATACGATCCTAGAAGGTCACAAGAACAAAAGCGACCATAATGAATAATAATGAATAGAAATCCGACAAGGGCCAAGAATGACTCACCGTGGTGAATTAATAACGCAATGAGTGATAGCTCAAATGAAATGATTGGAACCATTGTTCCTCGTGAATTAGATGATTAGTTTGATAATTACAAGTCTCAACATGATTGATATACTATGAATGAATTATATGTATGAATGAACAACAACGAAAGGAATGATTATCCTTTTAATTGAGCAAGAACTTACTTGCCTATAATGAGAGAAAAGGGTACGAATGACGAGGTACCACGGTTGAAGGAATCAACAACTCCGAACCTAGACAAGTTCGTAATCAACTATCAATAACCCATCGGAAGGAAAATAAGTTTGGAATCACCCGAAAATACTTCCCACGATACATGTATTCCAGTAAGAAAACCTGTAGATGGTGAATCACACTCAACCATCCCAAATACTCAACAATTCCAGAAAACACACCAATAAATCCGTAGGAACACATGTATCCAAGGTAGATAATACATACTCAACATATTCTAACACATTAGCAAGCTAACTCAAAGAGATCGGAAGGAAAACACCCAAATCCCGAAATTCTAGGGTTATACAAAGTTTATCTTGATTTGGAGTGGCGGATAGGATTAAACGTGGAATAATCTGAACTAGGAGCTTGTATATGTTGATAGATGTTAATAGCTCGAAGAGATCTTCACAAATCGCCCAAAATCGCCCAAGGGAGGAGAAGTGGAAAAATGCCGAAATGGGGCTGAAATGTCCTATTTATACTCAAGGCAGCTTAGCGCGCACTAATATATGAGGATAGCGTGCGCTAGCGGGTTCACCGGGTAGTCCAGTGAACTCTCCTGCATCGTTAGCGTGCGCTACGTATATGGAAGCATGCACTAACCCCTTACTCTTAGCGTACGTTAACCAAGTTTAACACGCGCTACCTGATAGTTGGTGTCCAGAATATTGGAGTCCAGAACCTACTGTCCTCAGCCTGCTTGAGCCTTAGTGAGCGCTACTATGATGACTTAGCATGCGCCACTAATATAGCTAGCGTGCGATATCTCCTACACAAAGTGTGTGCTACAAATTCTCCAATTCAGTCCACTACCTACTGGACTGTCTGCTTCAAATACACTAGTAGCATGCGCTAATGTTGACAGATAGCATGCACTACCAGTATTCAAATAGCATGCGCTATAAAGATTACGTAGCGTGCGCTACCCCTCACACACAGGCTACCAAAACGATGATAACGATAATAATCTCATCTCGATTCACAACAGGGTTGAAAGATGAATGATAACTAATACACGATTCAGAATACGCCGAATAGTGAAAACAATGAATGAATATGAATGATGAATGATTATTAAAGAGTGAAAATTACTGAGTGATAATTACTGTATGATAATAAATGAATTCACAACCGGGTATTACATACTCCCCCCTTAAAAAGAGTTTCGTCCTCAAAACTAAGTGTCAAACAATTCGGGATAACTCTCCCGCATACTATCCTTGATTTCCCAAGTAGCCACTTCAAATCCGTGTCTAGACCACTGAATTTTTACCAAAGGAATTGCCTTGTTCTTCAACTGTTTGACTCGTCGCTCTAGGACTCGTATAGGACGCTTCTCATACGTATGATCATCCGCGATCTCGATTTCATGGAACTGAAGTATGTAACTCGGGTCGGAAACATACTTCCGCAACTGAGAGACGTGAAACACATTATGAACTCAGATCAAAGGCGGAGGTAAAGCCAATCGATAAGCCATACTGCCTACTCGATCCAAAATCTCAAATGGTCCAATGAATCTCGGACTCAACTTTACCCTCTTCCCGAAATGGAAAGTACCTCGAATCGGGGATACCTTGACCAAAACGTGGTCACCTGCCTAGAACTCTAATGGTCGACGACGATTATCCGCATATGATTTTTGTCAACTCTGAGCGGTCAACAAATGACTCCTGATCAACGCTACCTTCTCGTGTGCGGCTATTAGCATATCGGGTTCAGTGTTGATTGATTCTGATAAGTCATCCCACCACAAGGGAGATCGACAACGACAACCGTATAAGGCCTCGTAAGGTGTCATCTTAATAGAAGCATGCCAACTATTATTGTACGCGAACTCAATCAACGGTAGTTGGGCTTCCCAATCATCTTTCCAATCGAGAACACATGCTCTCAACATGTCCTCTAACATCTGAATAGTTCTCTTTGATTGTCCATCGGACTGAGTGTGAAAAGCTATGCTGAAATTTAGCTAAGTTCCCATGGCACGATGAACAAATTTCCAAAAATGTGACATAAATCACCCATCACGATCAGAAACAATACTCTTAGGAGTTCCGTGCAATCTCACGATCTTTTTAATGCACAACTGGCAAGTCTCTTGGGACCCCACGTATCCTTGATCTCAAGGAAATGAGCTGACTTAGCTAAACGGTCCACAATTACCCAAATCATATTTATGCCATGACGTCTCATTGGCAAACTCGTGATGAAGTCCATTGAAATATCCTCCCACTTCCATTCTGGGAAAGGAAGCGGTTTCAGCATACCCGCCGGTCGCTGATGTTCTATCTTGACTTGTTGACAGGTCAAACATCTCGAAACAAATTCTGCGACTTCTCGCTTCATATTACTCCACCAATAATTTTGTTTCAAGTCTTTGTACATTTTGCTAGACCCCATGGATGGAATAAGGGGTAGCATGATCCTCTCTAAAAATAGAGCTTTTCAACTCATCATCCGCCGGAACGCATAACCGGTTCTTAAATCGCAAAAGTTCATCCTCATGGACTACAAATCCAGGGGCTTTCCCCGGAGCCACATCCTCTCGAATGCGCAACAAAAATGGGTCTGAACCCTGTTTCGTTCTGATTGCCTCTTCCAGTTGCGATGAAATCTCTAGCATGCAAAGTTGCCCCTGAACTTGCTGTAACCATACCTCGATCTCAGGCCTTAGGAACTCTTGTTGAAGTTCCTTCAGAGCAGTCAAACGAGCAAGCATTTGTTCCTGAATGGACTTAGACTCAAGGCATCGGCGAAGACGTTCGCCTTACCCTGGTGGTATTGTATATATGGTACCGTGCGCTAATGCCTTACTCTTAGTGTATATTAACCGAGTTTAACGCGCGCTACCTGATAGTTGGTGTCCAGAATATTGGAGTCCAGAACCTACTGTCCTCCGCCTGCTCGAGCCTTAGCGCGTGCTACTATGATGACTTAGCATGCGCTACTAATACAGCTAGAGTGCGCTATCTCCTACTCATAGCGTGCGCTACGAATTCTCCAATTCAGTCCAGTACCTACTGACTGTCTGACTCAAATACACTAGTAGCGTGCGCTAATGTTGACAGATAGCGTGCGCTACCAGTACTCAAATAGCATGCGCTATAAAGAGTACGTAGCGTGCGCTACCCCTCACACACATGATACCAAAATGAAGATAACGATAATAATCTCGTCTCGATTCACAACAGGGTTTAAGGATGAATGATAAGTGATACACGATACAGAAAACGCCGAACGGTGAACACAACGAATGAATATGAATGAGGAATGATTATTAAAGAGTGAAAATTATTGAGTGATAATTACTGTATGATAATAAATGAATTCACAACCGAGTATTACATGGAGAACACTCAAAACTGAGTGTCCATCATGAACACTGAAACAACTCAGGACTAGTATCGCTCGAATGCCTCGTTGCCATCGTCATGACCCTATGTATCAACTCTCTCCTCGCAAACACCTGAAACATGAGAACATGTTCCGCCCCCACGGGATCAGTCATCCAGATAATGAATTTCAAATATGTGTACAACATGATATGCATCCAAAGGCAAAACAAATGGTACAACAATGATAATTCGAGATGCTCACAAACCAAGGTAAGAACCAAGCATTTGTGAAATACTATGCCCACGGCATACGATCAATACCTTCTCAACAGGTTAGAACACAAGTGTCCAACGGCGAATCATCAATATAGAACGCAACAACGAATTACCCGAAGGTAAACCAAACCAAAGCTGAAATAGATACGAACCACAATGACCGAAGGCTCCAATGGAAACACCAATACATCACACATGGCCTAAAAGCCCTCAGCCGAAGCTGCAAAATACCACAATGGCCTGAAAGCCACTCAGCCGAAGCTGCAAATCTTCACAATGGCCCGAAGCCAAACAGCCCGAAGTTGTATCACATGAGGAGCCGAATCTACACAACCGTAGTTGTATCACAATGAAGGGCCGAAGCCACACAGCACGAAGCTGTATCACAATGAGGTGCCAAAGCCACACAACACGAAGTTGTATCACAATGAGGGGCCGAAGCCACAAAGCACGAAGTTGTATCACATTGAGGAGTCGAAGCCACACAGCACGAAGCTGTATCACAATGAGATCATCCAATGACCGTGACCTGATGAACTGAAGGTGCTGGGAAACCAACCGAGAAGGTTCAAGCCCCAGACTTACCCATAATAAGATCACCCAGTGTCCGTGACCTACTGAACTGTAGGTGTTAGGAAACCAACCGCGAAGATTTAAGCCCCAAACTTACCCATAATGAGATCACCCAGTGACCGTGACCTACTGAGCTGTAGGTGTTGGGAAACCAACCGCGAAGGTTCAAGCCCCAAACTTACCGAATGAGCACTAGCTGAGACTAGCCTCCAACATAATCAATCACAAATAGCAACGATCACAAGATCACCGAATTCACAAGAATGATAATGTGCTGCCTTGAGTTGGCCAACACGACAAAAATAACTCATGGATGGGCACCGTCCTCGGTGGCCCCAATTCAAATACCTCGATTGCCTTGAAATCGCCAATCGATAACAACGACTCAGCGACTAACCTCAATAGAAACACTCATATCAATGTCTAAATCGAACATCAATATCAACAATAACAATCGATACATCGTTACCGTGAACCGGCTAATGACAACAACAATAACAACAAGGTGATCAACAATAATATTTGGCATAATTGTCGAAGGGTATCGTATCAAACAATCCCCTGATATCAACGAAAATCATGGAGAGACTACGTCTCGAAATGATACAACACATTTATACACATACAAGATAACATTAATCTCATTGACCAGAACAAATATAAAACTTGCCTCAAACCGAAGGCGATGAAATCTTCCCACGAACGACGAACGACATCCTTCGACAATCACAAGCACCGAACAACCTTAAATGAAATACAATTCAATCAATAACACAATATCGATCGAAAACAACACAATAGATAACCTTGGCTCAACCACGAATCGATCAAACCACACAAATGAATATCATAGTCCTCAACTATGAATCTTAACTTCCTCCAATCACCTCAATGATTAATATGATCAAAATGTTCTTAATACTTGTGAAAAGAATTCAACAATAATCATTAAGAACAATATCATATTAATCATCTCAAAATGATAATATCACCAATATCATCATCAATACCTCAGGAACATCATCAACATAACAAAATGATGTCTACCCAACCATCAATCATCAATTCATCATGAACTTCTGATTAATCAACAAGACTAACTTAACCATTTTCAGATTATGAAAATTATCCATATAACTCTTCATAATCCTACACTAAAATGGTTATAATCTCACAAGAACACAACCAGCAACAATAATCATCTCGAAGCTATGTTAATCATCTAAAAAATCTTAACATAACTCTTCATAGACATGATTATAATCTCAAAGTATTCTTAAAGATCAAGAACACAATCAACCTCAAGCCATAATCATCATATTCTTCATCATTAGTTCATAAAACTATGAAGAATCATACTATCCTCCAACAATCAAAAACAACACGAGGTAATAGACCACAACATCATCATAATCTCAAGATAAATACAAGATTAATCAACATACCTCTTGAAAGTGAAGAACAACTTCAAACCTTCAAGAATCTACTTCAAGCACCTAAGCTCCAATCCAAGTTAGGAAGCTCCAAAACAAGTTGGAAGGGGCTAGAAATCACTAAGGGATGCAGGGGGATGATTTCTAGTGAGAGAAATCGAAAATAGGTCGTTAAGAAATGAAAGAAGAAACATGTATTTAGGGTCTGCACAGTTCATTACGGCCGCTATCCTCCCAACTTAATGTACGTTATGCATATAACGTACGTTATCACCTCTACGTAGCGTACGCTAGGTAGTCCAAAACTCATTGCCTCAAAATGGGGTATCCATTACCTACGTTGCCAGAAAAGACGTAAGTAAGATCACCTGCATTACGTAGGTTATAGCATAAGCATTAAGTACGTAATGCCCGTTGACTTGTCTACCTCGAAGGGCCAAAATATCCGGATCATGCATGGCCTTACATGCCAAAAATCAGATGCGATCTGATACCCATCGTTACGTACATAACCCTCTAGGTTTAACGTACGTAAGCCTCCACACGTAGTGTATGTAATGCTATACATATAGTGTTATGGCTAGTATACTTGGCCAAAAATCAAAAACTCACCAACCAACATCCAATCAGCAAACACAAACCGACGACCAGTATAAATATTTTGATTCCAAAATATCCCAATACAATATACAATATATCAGTCAAATACACCAGCTCTTGTACAATTCCAAATGAATACGCACAACACAACAGTAAGAACGAAAAAAATTTACCCCCGGATATTACATACTCCTCCCCTTAAAAAAGAGTTTCGTCCCCAAAACTAAGGTAAACAACTCGGGATATGAACTATCCATCAGGATCTGAAAACAACATCTCCATGAATACTCCTCAATGCGAACAACTCCGCCTGAGTAACTGGGCCAACCCCTCGGGTCCCCCGCGTCTCCTATGCCTGAACAGGGTGAAAATCAAGTGATAAAACACTCAATCAAGTGCGAGATCATCCGATGACTCCTCCGCTAGAGACCAGCCAGAAAGTCGCACCAACCGCATGACTTGTAACACTAGCATAAACACCCTTTAGGAGCCGCCCATTGTACATGTCTACAATCATCGGTGTACACTTCCCCATTCTCGTCGGCATAGGACGCTCATGCAATCATTGACTCACGCCACAAAAGGAAAACAACAACGCACATATAGTCCTCGGGACCATATCAATCGCACGCCCAACTCCTCACGACTTGACGTCTAAAATCCCAACCATGATTTACCCAGATTATCAAAAAATCTCAGGTACAACACCAAAGAAAATAAAATCACATCAAACAATATCAAATCTCAAGATTCTCAAATACTATCATTACAAGATAGATCAACAACAAATGGTTCACAACCACAATACCACAATACAGATTAAGTTAAACATTAATTCGAAAATCAAAGAAAGGAATACACAAATCAAGGCTACATCTCAAGTGTACCCAACATCGATATCCTCCAGATGATCGATCTCCTCCATCTCATTGATTTGAGGAAGACCCAAATCCGAGCTCGCTGCTCCTCCTCGGTTGTCCTTACCTATGGCTCCCGAAGCCTGATAAGACCTATTGGATGAAGTACGGACTAGAGTAACAAAATCCCTCGGCGCCCGTGAGCTCCCTTGAGATCTACTGGCTCTAGGACTCCTGTAGTATTTTTGAAGGTGTCCCTGCCTCCCACATGAACGACAAACAAAATCTGGCACCGTACACCGAGTGCTAATGTGCCTCGCTGAATCACAGTTAAAGCAAACAATAGTCGAACTCGTCGTCTGAGAAGAAAATGCTTTCCCATCACGAAGATGACTAGAAAACGACATTCTGGATGTCGTAATCCGATGTCCCTCTGAACGAACTGGCGTCCTAGTCCTCTCACCAGAAGAAACTGAAGGGTTCTTCCGAGTAGGCTCCTTGATCAAAAGCTCTGCTCCAAAAGCCTTATCGATGAATTCACCAGGTGAGTTACAATTATGGTTGAATAATTTCATCCTCAACTGCAGGTTTATCCGCTTACTAAAATACTTGATCTTATCCGCCTCAGTATGGATAACAGATGAAACAAACTGAAGAAGTCCATGAAATTTCTCAGGAATGACAACAACACCCTCGTCCTCGATGGATTCAGGGTTCAAAACCTCTAATAACTTGGGTTCAACAACACGGATAATACCTCTCTAACATGATAGTCCTGAACTCGCTCCAAACACAGTCATGATCGGTGGGTTTCTCATAAACCCACCAAGAATAAGCGCCCTTACAAAAATAGTAAGACGCTACTGCCACCTTACTCTCTTCCAGACACTGAACCATGTCGAAGAGTTTATGAAAATGTTCAAGCCAATGAACAATGTTATTTGGTTCCGACGAACCCTCAAAAGTAGGCGGCCCATGCCGAGAGATATTGCCAACAATCTGACTCACACCCCTAGTCTTCCCATGAAACGGCACCTGGGGTCCCTGCTGCGGTGGGTCACGAACCATCGAGGTCTGCATGGTCTCAACTATCCGTGTCATCTAAGTCATCTGGGCTATCATGCCATTCATAAGCAAGAAAGGGTCGATGTGACCACTCTCAGTCTGATTAGCTTCTCGATCATGACGTTCTAAAGGGGAATCGGTCGCGTAGGTAACACCATTGGCCGAACTCTGATCCATCTCGGCATCCGCACACACATAAACATGAGGTTCTGGGTTCCTGCCCGCTCTGCAGCCTTTACCCCCTCTGTCACGTCCTCGGATTCCTCTTTCCATACTGAAAGAATAATGTTCGATCATGATCAGAGTTCAAATATGCCTCAACGTTCACTCCAGAATTCTAAGTCAATATCCAAACACGATTATGCATACTCAACAGATAAACAGTCACATCAATCATGCTAATCATATCAAATACAGAGCCCACATGCTCCAAAACAAATAATCATGAATCAATCGTAACACAAATGTCACATACAGGTTTCAACAAAACATATATAATCAATGACATAATGAATGTATGAACATAAAAGAGAATCGAGTCCTTACACAGGTCATACGAAGCTTCGAGGTCTTGCGATACTAGTTCTCACTGACAACGACTCGATGAAAGAATGACTCATACAGACGTCCAACTATCACAACTCACATAACCCGACTGTCCAGATTTTCATAACCGGACAGCCCCACTACTACCGCGTTGGTAGAGCCACATAACTCACATATCAGAGTATCTCACAACCCATTGCTCTGATAGCATCTTCTCTAACACCCCCAAAATCCCATTGGGTTATTATAGTGTTGTCGGCCCCACAATAGGGAATCCACCAGGCGAACACGACTCAAATACATCAAAGTGACAATCAAGGAAATCACATTCCCTACTATGATATCCGACATAATATTCCGATGTGGAATTTCAATAACAACGATGGGCCAACATGGCCAAAATAAAATACAACATCCACGAGCCTCACTCGGATAACACAAAATGACAACAACCTCTCCAAACAGACTGTCCATTATGAACACCAAAACAACTCGGGACTAGTATCGCTCAAATGCCTCGTCGGCATTGTCATGCCCCTGTGTCTCAACTCTTTCCTCGCAAACACCTGAAACATGAGAACATGTTCCGCCCCCACGGGGTCAGTCATTTAGATAATGAATATCAAATATGTGTACAACATGATATGCATCCAAATGCAAAAAATAGTACAACAATGATAATACGAGATGCTCAACGGCGAATCATCAATATAGAACGTATACGATCAATACCTGCTCAATAGGTTAGAACACAAGTGACCAACGATCGATCATCAATATAGAATGCAACAATGAATTACCCGAAGGTAAACCAAACAAAAGCTGAAATAAGCACGAACCACAATGCCCGAAGGATCCAATGGGAACATCAATACATCACACATGGCCTAAAAGCCCTCAACTGAAGCTGCAAAATACCACAACAGCCTGAAAGCCACTCATCCGAAGCTGCAAATCATCACAATGGCTTGAAGCCAAACAGCCCGAAGTTGTATCACATGAGGGGCCGAAGCCACACAGATGAAGCTGTATTACAATGAGAGTCCGAAGCCATACAACACGAAGCTGTATCACAATGAGGGTCCGAAGCCACATAGCACGAATCTATATCACACTGAGGGGCCGAAGCCACACAACACGAAGATGTATCACAATGAGATCATCCAATGACCGTGACCTGCTAAATTGCAGGTGCTGGGAAACCAACCGCGAAGGTTCAAGCCCCAGACTTAGCCATAAAGAGATCACCCAGTGACCGTGACCTATTGAACTGTCGGCGTTGGGAAACCAACCGCAAAGGTTCAAGCCCCAAACATACCCAACAAGCACTAGTCGAGACTAGTCTAGAAAACATAATCAATCACAAACAGCAATGATCCCAAGATTACGGAATTCACAAAAATGATAGTGTGCTGCCTTGAGTCGGCCAACATGACAACAATAACTCACGGATGGGCACCATGTTGGTCCCAAGAAATGATGAAGACTATCCTCACTGTACCAACACGAGTCTTTTCTAGCGCGCTTTGTCCTCACTCACGCGCACCTCGGAAACTTCCCAGGGGGTCACCCATCCCATAACTACTCCAGGCCAAGCACGCTTAACTTTGGAGTTTCTATGAGATGGCTACCAGAATAGAAGATGCATCTTGTTGGTATGAGTAGTCCAAATCAATTCATTTAACTACTTTCTAGTGCAGATCTCACAGGTCGAATTGCAAGCCGTGCCTCGCGTATTTTCAAGCTCATGCAGGCAGGATGCTGGACCGAAGCCCAACAATCCCCCTCCCAGTACCTGCCAGCATCTCGCTCCAGAGTCTAGAAACCTCCGCAAACTAGATTTGATCACACAGCCCTCTAGCGGCTGGATTCATTCACACAGTCCTCCAACACTTGACATCAGCATCTGTTCGAGCTCCGTTTACTTCTGCTGCGCCAGTATCTCAGTTCCAGCATACTAAATTTGATCACATAGCCCTCCAGCACCTGACAACCTCCACCGCGCCAACACCTTAGTTCCGTCCAACTCGCAACATTTGCTGCATGCCCGCCTCTCAGTTCCAACACTCTGGCAGCCTCCACTGTAGCATACTCCAAGGGAATTCGTACCTGTGACTTGCTCCGATACCAATTGTTGGTCCCAAGAAATGATGAAGACTATCCTCACTATACCAACACGAGTCTTTTCTAGCGCGCTTTGTCCTCACTCACGCGCACCTCGGAAACTTCCCAGGGGGTCACCCATCCCATAACTACTCCAGGCCAAGCACGCTTAACTTTGGAGTTTCTATGAGATGGCTACCAAAATAGAAGATGCATCTTGTTGGTATCAGTAGTCCAAATCAATTCATTTAACCACTTTCTAGTGCAGATCTCACAGGTCGAATTGCAAGCCGTGCCTCGCGCATTTTCAAGCTCATGCAGGCAGGATGCTGGACCGAAGCCCAACACACCATTCCCGGCGGTCCCAATTCAAATACCTCGATTGCCTTAGAATGGCCAATCGATAACAACGACTCAATAAATGGGAACTATCTTCGACAATCCCAATTCAATACCTCGATTGCCTTAGAACGACCAATCGATAACAACGACTTGGCGTATGGGAACTATCCTCGATAGTCCCAATTCAATACCTCGATTGTCTTAGAACGACAAATCGATAACAACGAATCAATGGATCCCTCAGTACCTTTAATTGGTTACCCACAACGGAAATGATAATCAACTATGTCAATGCCTTTAATCAGCCAATACAACATCGATAGCAAAACACCAACATCAATAGCAACACTCATATCGATGTCTAAATCGAACATCAATATCAACAATAACAATCGATACATAGATACCGCGAACCGGCTAACGACAACAACAATAACAACAAGGCGATCAATAATAACATTTGGCATAACTGCCGAAGGATATTGTATCAAACAATCCCTTGATATTAAAGAAAATCATGGAGAGACTACGTCTCGAAACAATACAACACATTCATACACATACAAGATAACATTAATCTCATTGACCAGTACAAGTATAAAACTTGCCTCAAATCAAAGGCGATGAAATCTTCCCACGAACGACGAACGGCGTCCTCTAACAATCACAAGCACTCGAACAACCTTGAATGAAATACAATTCATTCAATAACACAATATCGATCGAAAACAACACAATATATAACCTTGGTTCAACCGCGAATCGATCAAACCACACAAACGAATATCATAGTACTGAACTATGAATCCTAACATCCTCCAATCACCTTAATAAATAATATGATCAAAATGTTCTTAATACTTGTGAGAATTCAACAAGAATCATTAAGATCAACATCATATTAATCATCTAAAAATGATAATATCACCAATATCATCATCAATACCTCAAGAACATCATCAACACAACAACATGATGTCTACCCAACCATCAATCATCAATTCTTTATGAACTTCTGATTAATCAACAAGACTAACTTAAACATTTTAAGATTATGATAATTATCCACATAACTTATCATAATCTTACACTAAAATGGTTATAATCTCTCAAGAACACAACCAACAACAACAATCATCTCAAAGCTATGTTAATCATCTAAAAAATCTTAACATAACTCTTCCTAGACATGAATATAATCTCCAAGTATTGTTAAACATAAAGAAGATAATCAACCTCAAGCCATAATCATCATGTTCTTCATCATAAGTTCATAAAACTATGAAGAATCATACTATCCTCCAACAATCAACAACAACATGAGGTAATCGACCACAACATAATCATAATCTCGACATAAACACAAGATTAATCAATATACCTCTTCAAAGTGAAGAACAACCTCGAACCTTCAAGAATCCACTCCAATCTTCAAGCTCCTAAGCTCCAATCCAAGTTAGGAAGCTCCAAAACAAGTTGGAAGGGGCTGGGAATCACTACGGGATGCAGGGGGGTGATTTTTAGGGAGAGAAATTGAAAATGGGTCGTGAAGAAATGAAATACGAAACATCTCTTTATAATCTGCACAGTTCATTATGGCCGCTATCCTCCCAACTTAACGTGCGTTATGCACATAACGTACGTTATCACCTCTACTAGCGTATGCTACGTAGTCCAAAACTCACTGCCTCAAAACGGGGTATCCATTACATACGTTTCCAGAAAAGGCGTACATAAGATCACCTGCATTACATACATTATAGCATAAGCATTACGTACGTAATGCCCGTTGACTTGGCTCCCTCGAAAGGCCAAAATATCCAGATCATGCATAGCCCTACACGCCAAAAATCAGATGTGATCTGATACCCATCGTTACGTACGTAACCCTCTTGGTTTAACGTATGTATGCCTCCATACGTAGCATGTGTAATGATATACATATGTCGTACGCTATGTCCAGTATACTTAGCCAAAAATCAAAACTCACCAACCAACATCCAATCATCAAACACAATACCGACGACCAGTATAAATATTTCAATTCCGAAATATCCCAATACAATATACATTATATCAGTCAAATACACCAGCTCTTGACACAATTCTAAATGAATACGTACAACACAACAGTGAGAATGAAATAAAATTACCCCCGGATATTAAACCAATATTTTCAAAGGACGAGATAATGATTTTCGGAAATGCAATATCTAAAACATGTCACAATAGTAACAAACACTCAAAATTAACCATGGACCCAACCATGCGTGGATCCCTCTGAGACCCCGTCGGACCCTCCCTGAGTGGTTAACCCCAATGTTCACGGACCCAATCAAACGCGGATCCCTCCAAGACCCCACCGGACCCTCTCGGAGTAAAGATATACACCCTCACACACATATGCATCACTTTTCACATTTAAGAATGTAAGTTCACAGTAATTACTTGTCTTTGAGACATAATGAAAAGCTACAAGAAGGAAAAATACCAGCGGTTGAAACGAACTGAAAACTCCGTACCTAAATGATCCATAAGACAATCATCACCATCGATATAAGATGGAATTAATATATAGAAACACTCAAAACCTGACCTACAATACATAAGATTCACCACATAACACATAGAGGGTGGATTTCAACCAAAACCCTCCCGATTTCTCAAATCATAAGGATTAAACCGCGAATTCATAAGGAAAGTCATTTGCTTGGTATAGGTAAATCATTTACACAATGATTCCAAGAGTATCACGAATCGAATCTGCCACCCGCACTTAAATACTATGCTCAGGGATCGAAAATCACGATTCAAGATCGAACAACAACACCAAAGCTTACAACATGTCTAAATATATTAAATGAACATATAAGAACACCTAAACAACTGTTTTGAAAAGGTTTTATAAGAATCAAACCAAAACACGGTATAGTCCCAGTATTAACGAATTCGGTAAAAACGACTGATATGTTAAAGTAATAATACTCAATGTGTGCCTAAATCTGTGATTTATGGGCTTTCCTAGTTAGGGTAGGAATAGGTCTGCTTGTATGTAATCTCTCCCTATATAAAGAGATGTTATTAATGAGAATATACACTTTTGCCCTATTTTTTGTCTCAGTTATTTTTCCTTCAACATGTTATCAGCACGTAGTCTCCCAACTGAGCAAGAAAACTTTTCCCCTCTCAATTTTTATGAAAAGTCCGAAATAAAAAGACAAATCGTCTTCGTTTGAGCCAAATTGTCGGAAACCGTAACCCCGTTGCATCCATGTCCACTATCATCTCCAGCCGCACATAGATCCAAGATAATCGTCTACGCTAGACCCGCGAAGTTCAGTCCGACCGCCATCACCCCTACCGCTGGACAACTACACCGGATTGGACCATCGATCTCCTCCCTCGCCGCGCATCGCGAGCTCTACCTCCCTCACAACCATCAAACTAGCGCGAGATACACCACGATAGAAATCAGAAATAGAGAACTGCACCATAACTTTCTTCACAGCTATTAATAAATTTACAAAGCAAGAGTTATCTGCTCTTTTTACATAAGTCACAAAATTTCCTGTACAAATTGTACTTCTAAACAAGAAGAAGATTCAGAATCCATCACCGAATTGAAGTTTCCGCCCGAAATTCATCTGGCGTCTCAAGAAGTTTCGCTCATCCCAGCCATTTACAACCCTATCCGACCCACTATACAGCCCCTAATAGTTTAATGAAGATGAAAAACAAAGGGTTGAGAGACAACAAAGAAAAGGGGATGGAACCCTTTCTTCATGAAAACTGCAATTAAATTAATTATTATATTTCTCTTTTTCGGAATATTACATATTAATCCTTTACTCTTTATGTCTTGCAAGAGAATTCTTTATCTTTGGATAGGAATCAAGAATTTTTATTGAGGAATCAAGCGGACAGTTGGAACTACGAATGCAATATCATCAAAGAAAATCGAAGGTATGCCATAGGAAATAAACATGTCTTTCCTGCAGGGTAATCCAAAAAACCCTACTATTTGCAACATTCGCTATTTTATATGCTTTAATTCATTTTGTTGCATATTTATCTATAATTTTTTTATATTTATGCATATTTAACCAATTAAAGCATGATGCATTAATAAATTTAATTAAATCAAAGTAAATTACTTAAAGCAAATTGAATTAAAAGTAATTCACGTGAACTAATTTATATTGTGGCATAAGAAACCCACTTGACTGCATACTATATGTATAGATATATTCTTAGAATTATATGTCTATACCTATAAATATACATATATTTGCATGCATATGTAGATATCACATGCAAATAGACTTCATATTAGTAGATTTTTAGAAGACTTATTTCTAGTGCCGATATCAAATAGAACTGTCATAAAGTAATTTCATTGGTAATCCTCAAAAGCATCGAACGTAATTTGACCATATTTGGGTTCCGAAAAATAATGACGCTCCCATTATTGAAATTTTATCATGAAAGTACTCATGGTAAACTGCGAATACTCATTTCTCCTATTCTTATATCAAGAGAGCTGATCCAACATGTTCCGAATTTAACATATTGGACTCAGAAGGGCTTGAGTACCATAGATGGGTCTCCGACGTCGAGAACACATTTGTTGCTAATGACTATAGCGCCACAATCTTTGATACTACAGGCGATGCACCGTCTGATAAAATCAAAGCTAGTGCACTAATGTTTCTTAGGGGACACATCGACCTTATCTTGAGATGGAAACATCTACAGTTGGAATTCCCAAAGAACTATAGGATTCCCTTAAGGGCCGATTTGGGAACATCCACAACACTTTGCTCCCAGAGTTGACCGTGCGGTGAAATGAAATCCACTTGCTTGATTATAAACGGATCATTGATTTCAACAAAGATATGCTCTCTCTCTCTCTCTCAAGTCAACGCCTGAATTTCTAGGGAGAGGACATCATAGAAGATGGCATGATCCAGAAAAATCTTTCCATCTTTTCTACTTCTGCTTTTATCCTAGCGAAAGTATAGGCTGGAGTATGATAACAAACACATTACTACCTTCAGCAATAATGCCAGGCCCGTTGGGACAAATAAATTCCCTAGGCCAATTATGGCAAAGTGAAGGATGGAAACTATCCTAATGAATAGGGGACTAGACGTGGCGGGCGTCGTGGTCAAGGATGTGGGGGTCCTTTCAATGTATTGCGAAGACTTGGTGCTTCTGGCTCTGCTTGCCAAGGGAACCAAAAAGCACCTATCTATCCTATCACCTCTAAAGATCATGTTGGCAATGAACTGTGCTATCATTGTGAAGATGTTGGACATGGTAGAAGAACTGCCATGCAAGCGAGCAAGTCGCATCTCACTACAAGAAATATAGAGAGTCCAAAGAAAGGGAAATTCACTGTATGGGGGAGTATGATCTAGACAAGTCCCCCTATGTCAATTTCACACTCACCAATCACTGAAATGAGTCATACAACCACAGTTTATAGAGGCACCCCCTTTATGACTGAATCCTAGTATTGTTTTTACTTTCTCATTTCCATTTGGTATAGTTGCTTCAAGGCGACTGTGTTGGTGTTTTCTTTTCAATAATGGCATGATGCAATGTTATTTCGTGAACAAGATATTAATATTTCTTACGTTAGATTCTTAGTTTTATTTCAAAGTACTGCATAATGCTTGAATGCTTATGGTTCGAAATTTCACTCTGTTATAAGGAATGAATTGAAGAGACCTTGTTGTTCTTATAATTAGGCTTCTATTCATTAAATAATTCGCTTTCAAAACCTCGGTAACTATGATGATTAGGTTCTCCCAACTCATCAAAGGGCGAGGTAATGCCCAATTCTTGATGCCTAAACATCAGTCTTCCAAGTTATCGATACTCTGTATGCACCTAGAGCCCTTCGAACCTTACTTAGCTTAAATAATATATGTAGTAATGGTTTCCATGTTGAAATCCACTGTGAGAATGGAATAGAGTCTCTTTATTTAATTCTAATGAATGAGGACATATACGCATTTTAGAAAAACTGATGAGTCGATCTAGTGGATATACCTCACTATTATTAGGTTTTCAAATCCTATGTTGTCACCAACAATGTACTTTGGGACATAGACTCATATAGGCTTTGGCACAAAAGACTAGGTCATATTGGTCAAAGTATGATGATTCGTATACTAGTGAACTTATACGAACATCATTTCTTTTGGAGTGAAAAGGTGGCAACAACTCGACATAGAGAACAATGTTGATGTTAATCGTGTTATGTCATCCAAAAGAACTGGATGCATATCAAATGCGCATCATTTAGTTTTGTAAAGCCTGCTCTTTAGCCAAAGTAGGAGCGAGGCATTCCTACGCTAAAGAAATAAAAGCAAGCATTCCATTCTTACGCCAAATATAAGGATATATTTGTGGATCCATCCACCTAATATGCGGACTATTTATGTATTTAATAGTTTTGGTGGATGCTCCAACATGCTGGTCACATGTCACTCTCTTGTACACTCAAATTGCTGCAGAACTTCCAAGATAACTTATAAGGGCTCAACTTCCTTATCATATCTAAAGGACTTGATGTTGGAGAACTCACATCAAAAAGTACTTGATGTTTATTGCATGTAGTCAATGTATAGCATCTCGTCCTATGTGCATATGCAAACGGCCTCATATAAACCAGCTCTATGTATGGTGATACTTCATTGGTTATGCGCACTAAGTTGCATATCTTTGTCTGGAATTATGCAATATTGCACGCAACTTTACTTAAATAGTTCATTCTTAGACTCTCCGTTAACCAATTAGTTTATGAGTACCAATTGGTAACTGGATAGCCTGACTTTTGTATTTTGGACCCATACAGACATGAGTGCCAACTGCACATATTTGGTTACGCATTATATGTGCCTTTTGTGCCCCACAGCGCCTTGGTCTTTAGAAGTGATTAAGTATTCACCTTGGATAAGAATCTCCATACGTTTATCCGCTATTTGGAACCTGCACATGTGATCTCTTCACCGCACAGTTTGCATATTGTCACTTTAATGAGACAACCTTCCCGTCGTTAGGGGGAGGAGAGAAAATGTAATTTCTCGGGGAACGGTAGGAATTGTCATGGTTGTTAGGGTTGCATACTTCAAAGCATACTTTATGCTTGTATTATCTTATTTCCCTGTAACTACTCATGAGAATATTAATTACATTTAATCATATGGTTTACATATTTATTCACGTCATGGTTATGCAAAGGAAATGTCTAATTATTTTATATTGTAGATAATGTGGTGTGTTGGTGTCACACATAAGATCACATTATTGGTGCCTTATAAAATAATACAATAGTTCACAACCTATATAATTATTAGACAAATTATATGAAAGGTTTTAATGCATGCTTGAGATTAGTTGTGTTAGGAATACTTGTTAGATTTTGATGATGTCATTAATTTAAAATCAAATGTTTATTAATTGGCGAAATGTAAGGAAGAACCAAATGAGTATCTTCCATAGGCCAAAATGTGTTAAGTATAAAATTGGCAAAGTGTAAAGAAGAACCAAATGAGTGTCTTACGTAGGCCAAAGTTAGTTAAGTGAAAATCGGCTAAGTACTAAAGTACATCTAGTCTATCGAGAGAAATGCAGTGACTCAATCGAGTAGCCCAGTCAACTAAAATTTATCGGAGAAGTTTGACCGCTGCGGCCAGGTACCTCGGGAAGTCACACGATCGGACAAAATCTCAAACGGTGAGCAGTAGGACGACCTACTGCAGAGAAGTAAGTGCACATCGATCTACTCAACTACAAACTAGTACTCCAAGTCCACGTCAGCATGCTTTGAAAAGTCAAATATTACGGAAAGCTCACATGCAACGTGAAGAGACAAATTGGAGTGATTCCCGCAAGAGATATGATTTATTTAAATCATCCTGACCCACCGTGAAGACTTTAATCCTTTTATATTCAAAAGATTCGGCGCTCACATGCAGAAGTCCTCACAACGGTCGGAAGATAAAATTAAATAATGGGAATCCAGCCTTGCAAACGTTCAGAAAAGATTAAACAATGAAGTCTCTCTCCAACGGACGGATTTGTTCAAAGATTTGCAACGGCTACAAGGAAGAAGCTCAGAGATCGTGATCTATATATACCCGAAGATTTGAAACTGAGCAAACTACCAGTGCGAACATATATTCTAGCGATCAAAGCAAACAAAGCAATCTCAAGCAATCAAATAGCATCGTGAAAAAGAGCAGATCCAAAAAGTTCATATTCAAGGAAGCTCTTTAGTTGGAGAAGACAAACACTCTTGTCTTTAAATCTTGAGTACGGGTACTTCTTTGGTTGAAGTAGCGGTGTAAAGGCATCCGAGGATCGAGGATCAAGAGGTGCAAGGCGATCAAGTGTGTACAACGGCACGGAATTCCACGGTTGGAAGGCTGTTGTAGTGTGTTGTGAATCACCGTAATCTTTATCACGGTTGACAATTATAGTGAATTCATCTCCAACTGGTTTGGAGAAAAGTGGATTAGTAGAGGATTACCCCACCTCTCGAGACCACTATAACCGCTGTGTTATTTACTATTTTACCGCATCATACTCTAACCGCCGCATCCATTGTTAAGTGTTTCATTAAGTTAATTTATATTCGTCATCACCGACTTCCGCACATATCCAAGAACAAACGACTCCTAGTCATTTGTTTGATCATCAGTGAAGAAACTCACTCTTCGAGAAAAAGAGTTCAAGAGTTTCTACAAGTCTATTCACCCCCTAGACTTGTTTACGGACGACTTGTGACCTACAAGTGGTATCGAGAGAGGTTGGTTCATTTTTTCACGAACGCATCTATATTAAGATATATATCTTATCTCTCACGTTATAATGGAACACATGCACTCTAGACTACCTGTCTTTTCAGTTGACGAGTATGATCTCTGGAAGATAAGAATGCAGGCACATTTATCTTCAATCCATGACGACATGTGGTGCATCATTGAAGACGGTCCTTTCATTTTCGAGAAGGACAACACGCCCGAGGAAATCGCAGCTGGGAGGCCCGAAAAGATTCCTAAGAAGAGAACGGAGCTGACCCCCGAAGAGAGAAAGCTGGCCAACCTTGACAACAGGGCCAGAGATGTGCTATACCAAACTCTTGACAAATCCACAATGGTCAAGATCAAAAATTGTAAGAATGCCAAAGAGATATGGGACACATTAGCTCTAATGTGTGAAGGAACGGAGCTGATCAAGGAGAACAAGTTGTCAATAGCTATCCAAAAGTTTGACAACTTTAAAATGAAGAATGGTGAATCAATAGACCAAGTGGACACAAGGTTCACTGAAATTATCAACGAGATCAACTCCCTGGGCAAAACTTATGGCAACAGGGAAATGGCACTCAAGGTCCTCAGATCACTCAATCCCGAATGGAGCATGAAGGCTGTAGCTATGAGAGAGTCCAAAGACCTGAATAAGATAAAGATTCAGGAGCTGTTCTCTGATCTAAAGGCTTATGAGTTCGAGCTTCCAAGCTCATCCTCAACTGAGCCTGCAGAGAAGGGAATCGCATTTGCAGCCGAGTCCCCTGCTAAGAGCTTATCTGATGTGAAACCTCCAAACCCACTAGATTTTGAGGAGGAAATGGCTTTCATTATGCAAAGGTTCAAGAACTTGAAAGAACTACTCAAGTATAAGAAAAACTACAAGGAGAACCCAAGAAGGAACCGGAAAATTTGGAAGGCTGGAAAGTTGAATGCTACAATGTTGTCATAAAATAGGACACATCCAAATGGATTGTCCCGAGCTCAAAAAGGATGAAACCAAGAAGGAGGTGGCGAGAAAGGAAGACAAGAAAAGCTCTCATCGGAGAAGACCAGAGCATGTCGAATCAAGCGGCGGTTTCTTTTACGATGACGACGAGGAGTATGATTGCACGATGGCAAACTTGGCGATGAAGAGGTAACCTCTAAACCTACCGGTTCAAATAATAGCTCGGCCATGTCACAAGATATGGATTTACATGAATCGGTAAATCAATTATTCAAAGATTTTGAAACACTTAAATCGCACACCAAGTCAGACGTGAGAGAAGACTAAGCCGCAAGATGAGAATAGGCGGTGAAAAATGATTTCAAAAACTCGGCTAGATTTAAATAAGGTTGAGACAACTACACTGATTTTGAAAACCGAGGCAAGTGCCAATCTGGTGAGATAGACCGGCTAAATATTTTACTTAAAGAAAAGTCACCGCACTTGCTCATGCCAAAGCCGAGTTTACTAAGCCGGCACGATTAAATAAAACTCGAGCACAGAAATAACCTCCCTGAAGGCGTCTTCAACTCTGGGCGAATTGTGTACTTATAAAAGGTCATTATATACCAAATCAGGCCTTGGATATGATTCTCACACTCCCTCTAGTTCTGAAACCAAGTTTATCAAGGGAGAAACAATGGTCTCGACTGCTGAGCCTGTGTATAAACCGACTTTCAAAAACATGCAACAAAGTCAAACGTCTAGGCTGCAGTCGGGTTACACTGCACAACCACCTAGACAAGCGACTAGGCAGTGGCCCAGGCAAAAGCAGCAGCCCAGACAACATGCCCACTATTACCAACAACTCCCCAAAAATAGATTTCATAATGGGAGGGGCAGATGGAAACCTCAAGGTTATCCAAATTACCAAAATGAACAAGTGTGGAGACCACAAAGGTTTAATAAATGGTCTCAGCCTAGATTTAGAAATGGCCCACACTATTTTGAGGAATATCCGTATACAATCCAACCAGAGATTTAGACCTCGACCACGAGCCTTTGTATAAGGGTTATAATAATAATAGCAATTCCTATAATCCAAGGAGAAATCAATTCTCCAGAAACCAACTAACCCCAAAGGACCCACACAAATTTGGGTACCTAAATCTCTGCTTGTTTAATTGCGTAAGAGATGGAAGGACTACAACCACATCTCCTCAAGCTCAAATTTTGGAGGTGAAGAGTGGTTTGTAGACTCTGGATGCTCAAGGCACATGACCGGGAACAAGAGGATGCGACCAAATATATCAAGGAAAGAGGTCCCGATGTAACCTTTGGAGATAGCTCTAGAGGGCAGACAAAAGGCTTTGGAGAGTTGCACCGAGGAAACATTGTGATATCCAAAGTTCATTATGTCAAAGGTCTCAAATACAACCTCCCGAGCATAAGCCGCTTCTGCGACGAGAAGAATCTAGTAGTCTTCACCATCTTGAAGTGTATGGTGATAGACATCTTATCTGGAGAAATAAAGCTACAAGGTTTCCGAAGAAGAGATGTATACATGATTGATTGGAACACGGGAACACCTAACTCCTGTTTTCTATCCAAGACTGTAGCGAGAATGGATGGCCGTGGCACAAAAGACTATGTCACCCGAACTTCAAAGCCATCAACAAGATTAGCTCTCGGAAGCTGGTCGGAGGACTTCCAAATGAAGCATTCAAGAAGGAAGCACTCTGTGATGCATGTCGAAGGGAAAGCAGACCAAGGCATCGTTCAAGCCGGTCACCTACAACGCTCACAACAAGAATCTTAGATCTACTTCACATGGATCTATTTGGTCCTATCAAGCCAAGGACTTTGAGCGGCGAAAGCATGCTCTTGTGATTGTAGATGATTATTCAAGGTACACTTGGATCATTTTTCTATACAAGAAAAGTGAAACCTTGACCAAGTTACGAGCCGAGAAGGATCCGAATGAGAAATCCCTCTCCATAATCAAGATCAGATCGGATAGAGGAGGAGAGTTTCTCAACAAGGCGATAATCGATTTCAGCGATCGAATGGGATCCAAAGATGAGCTCTGCGGCAGGGACGCCCCAGAATGGTGTTCTTTGAAAGGAGGAACAGAACCACGAAGGAAGCGGCAAGGTCCATGATTGCGAGCGGACCTACCCAAAGGTTACAGGCTGAAGGCCAACACACCTGCCACACCGTAACAGGAGTATGATAGTAGGGAGACATGGCAAAACTCCTATGAGGTTTGGAATAATAGAACTCCTCCGTTGCTTACTTTCATGTTTTTGGTTGTAAGTGTTTCATCCACAACAACGGTAAAACACAGCTAAATGCCTTTGATGCTAAAACTGATGATGGTCTATTTATGGGATATTCCCAAAGAAGCAAGGCATATAGAGTTTTCAACAAAAGAACCTTAGTTGTGGAGGAAACACCCCATGTTGTTTTTGATGAATCTACTGTTGAGTACAGAAACAACTTGAGCAAATTGAGAACAAGCTCAAATCGGCAACCCTTGAAGAAGTCATTGTACATGACACTGGAATGGTGGACTCACTGCAGATCAGCTGATGACCCAACTGCGGTGATGAAGACCCAATGCAGATCGACAGATCACCAAACCTATCCGATCCGATTCTTTCTTTGAAGAAGACCAATGGAGGCGATAAAGACTCATCTGCGATTCGAACCAAGCTGCAGATGACAAGGCGGTAGCGATCCGATTCTGGCACTGTAATCCAGCAGATGCGACAACCACCAGAGCAATCCAACAGGGGAACAAACCCGTAAGAGGACGAGATCCCCAAATGGCTCAAGGATCATCCAATTCAGCAAATTATCGGAAAGTTGGTGATGGAGTCAAGACAAGACAGTCAACTCTACCAGCAGGAATGGCGATGTTCTCTTGTTTCATGTCACAAATTGAACCCAAGACGACAGAACAAGCCTTGGAAGATTATTCATGGATTAATGCCATGCAAGAGGAATTGGAGCAGATGGAGAGAAACAAAGTTTGGGAACTAACAGACAGACCTAATCACAAGAAAGTTATTGGCACCAAATGGGTGTATAAAAACAAGAGTGATGAAGACGGAGCTGTTGTTAGGAATAAAGCCAGACTCGTAGCAAAAGGTTATGCACAGTGTGAGGGAATAGATTTTGATGAAACTTATGCACCTGTTGCAAGATTAGAAGCCATCAGACTATTCCTCGCATATGCCGCATTCAAGGATTTTGAAGTCTACCAAATGGATGTAAAAGTGCGTTTCAATGGAATCCTAGAAGAAGAAGTCTATGTAGAGCAACCCCGTGTTTTGTCAAAGGAGACAAAGTCTATAAGTGTTGAAGGCTCTGTATGGACTCAAGCAAGCACCGAGCATGGTATGAAACACATGCGTGTTTCTTGAGAAAAATGGATTTTGCAAAGGAAAAGTGGACAAGACCCTATTTAGAGTGGAGCACGAAGGCCACATTCTAATAGTTCAGATTTATGTGGATGACATCATATTCGGGTCAACCAATCCAGAACTATGCGAGAAATTCTCCAACCTCATGCAAGGAGAATTTGAGATGAGTATGATGGGAAAGCTTAACTTCTTTCTTGGATTACAAGTTAAGCAGATGGAAAAAGGAATTTTCATCAACCAGGCAAAATATACCCGAGATCTCATCAAGAGATATGGAATGGAATCAGCCAAACCCGCAAGAATTCCAATGAGCACAAGCACTCACCTAGATGCAGACGAGGCAGGAATATCAGTGGACTCAACCCACTACAGAGGACTCATCTGATCTCTTCTGTACCTAACTGCAAGTAGGCCAGACATATCATATGTAGTTGGAGTTTGTGCAAGATTCCAGTCCAAGCCGAAGCAATCACACCTAGATGCAGCCAAGAGAATAATCAAGTACCTAAAGTCTACCATTAATGTTGGACTATGGTACCCCAAAGATGACAACTTCGAGCTATCAGGATACTCAGATGCGAATTTCGCCGGATGCAAAATCAATAGGAAGAGCACTAGTGGAACGTGTCAATTCCTAGGAACCAGACTGATATCCTGGTTTAGCAAGAAGCAGGTTTCTAACTCTATCTCCACTACTGAGTCGAATACCTAGTCATGCGGTAGCTGTTGTGCACAGATCCTATGGATCAGACAACAATTAAGGGACTACAATATTATTGCCAACGAAGTTCCTATATGGTGTGACAACAATAGTGCTATTGCAATAACCAACAATCCGGTTTTGCACTCTAGGACGAAGCACATTGACGTTAAGCACCATTTCATTCGAGACCATGTGCTTAACAAAAGGGTTAGAGTTGAAAGAGTCGGCCACAGACTACCAAATAGTGACATCTTCACCAAACCCCGCGAAGAAAGATTCCTAGAGCTGAGCAGAGACCTTGGATTACTAGATTGGGAATCTAGTTCTGAAGCAAGTTGAAGGAAGGATGAACCCACCCAGAATCAGCCTAAGCTGATGCAGGCGAGAAGACGAAGGCCAGTCGAAGCAACTTAGGCATGCAGAGTACCGGTAGAAGTCAAACTCACCTGTAGCAGAGCGGTCAACAGTCAACGAATCAGACCAGCTAAGTTCTCTAAACTAATCTCTAAATTTTTAATTATTATCTGTCATATTATTTTGGCTTAAGAAATAGCATTTAAAAATACATTTTATAAGTCTAGTGGCTCCATTGCTGAAGGATCAGGAGAACACTCCCCATCATCTCAGTTATCCCCTACCATGACTGAGCTGATCAAGCAAATTGTCAGAGACACCATTGGGGAGCTGCTATCAACTCAGGTCACCCCTGATCTTCAGACCATTAATGCCAAGATTGACACCCTGCTTCAGAGAGATCCCTCAGCCTCCTCCTCCTACAAACAACAGAATGCCTTTTGGCATGTCTGATTGGATGAGCCGCATGGAGCAACAGTTGACAACACTCATTGATGCTGGCAAAAAGGGGGAAGAGAGGATTCAGGGGGAAGAGAGAGAAATCAGAAGTAAGAAAAAGCAGGATGTTCCCCAGATTGAAGGACCCTCTAGCCTAAAAAGGAAGGATGCTGTAGATCAAGAAGACAAGGCTGACCAGCCTGAAGGGAAGCGCAGAAGGACCAGAGGCAGCTTTGAACCTACTCTTGAATGGGAAGGTCTGGAGCTATGGTATGTTGAAGATTTCTGCCCACTTGAAGCTCTTGAAATGTGGGGAGCTGCTAGGAAGAAGTTCATCAGAGACTTTTATGTCTGGGAACTACTTCAAGATGACAAACTCTCCCCACAGGAGATTTTCATAAACTGGATGGAAGAGGTTCATCCTAAGCTTTGGGTTGTTCTAAAGACGCATGCAAAAGATCAAAAGCTTTTCCCATGATCCCTAAATTCGTAGTGAAGAAGCACCAATCCGCATGGATGGTGAACTTGATGAACTACAACTCCAGGAGGAAATCAAGCGAGTCTGCCTTGAAAACAAATTCAGATCTCAGCAGGAGCAGGACTTCGCAGCACTGGTTGTGAAGAGAAAGTATGGCCTTGCTCCAGTCAAGGTAAGACCTATCGGAGCCAAACCATTCAGACCTGCCAAGCAGCCTATTCGAAGAGGCAGAGGAAGAGGCAGATGACCTTTTAATTATTTTCTTACTTGTAATTTCATTTTTCTGTACTTAAAACAATCTTGTATAATTTCAATGATAAGTCGAAAATTTTATGAACAATCTGTTGAATGACAATTTTCCAGCTTGTCTCAATATTAGATCGATTTCGCTTTGTCTTGCACTTAAGTGCAGACTTGGCCATTTGATTTCTTACTTAGTTTTGCCATCATCAAAATAGGGGGAATTTGTTAGGAATACTTGTTAGATTTTGATGATGTCATTAATTTAAAATCAAATGTTTATTAATTGGCGAAATGTAAGGAAGAACCAAATGAGTATCTTCCATAAAGCAAAATGTGTTAAGTATAAAATTGGCAAAGTGTAAAGAAGAACCAAATGAGTGTCTTACGTAGGCCAAAGTTAGTTAGTGAAAATCGGCTAAGTACTAAAGTACAGTCTAGTCTATCGAGAAGTACAATGACTCAATCGAGTAGCCCGGTCAACTAAAATTTATCGAGAAGTTTGACCAGATCATACCAAGGTACCTCGGGAAGTCACTGATCGGACAAAATCTCAAACGGTGAGCAGTAGGACGACCTACCTGCAGAGAAGTAAGCGCACATCAAGATACTCAACTACAAACTAGTACTCCAAGTCCACGTCGAGATGCTTTGAAAAGTCAAATATTACGGAAAGCTCACATGCAACGTGAAGAGACAAATTGGAGTGATTCCCGCAAGAGATATGATTTATTTAAATCATCCTGACCCACCGTGAAGACTTTAATCCTTTTATATTCAAAAGATTCGGCGCTCACATGCAGAAGTCCTCACAACGGTCGGAAGATAAAATTAAATAATGGGAATCCAAATTTTGCAAACGTTCAGAAAAGATTAAACAATGAAGTCTCTCTCCAACGGACGGATTTGTTCAAAGATTTGCAACGACTACAAGGAAGAAGCTCAGAGATCGTGATCTATATATACCCGAAGATTTGAAACTGAGCAAACTACCGGTGCGAACATATATTCTAGCGATCAAAGCAAACAAAGCAATCTCAAGCAATCAAATAGCATCGTGAAAAAGAGCAGATCCAAAAAGTTCATATTCAAGGAAGCTCTTTAGTTGGAGAAGACAAACACTCTTGTCTTTAAATCTTGAGTACGGTACTTCATGGTTGAAGTAGCATCAGTAAAGGCATCCGAGGATCGAGGATCAAGAGGTGCAAGGCGATCAAGTGTGTACAACGGCACGGAATTCCACTGGTTGGAAGCTGTTGTAGTGTGTTGTGAATCACTGTAATCTTTATCACTGGATGACAATTATAGTGGATTCATATCAAACTGGTTTGGAGAAAAGTGGATTAGTAGAGGATTACCCCACCACTGAGACCACTATAACCGCCTGTGTTATTTACTGTTTAACTGCATCATACTCTAACTACCGCATCCATTGTTAAGTGTTTCATTAAGTTAATTTATATTCGTCATCAGCTGACTTCCGCACATATCCAAGAACAAACGACTCCTAGTCATTTGTTTGATCATCAGCTGAAGAAACTCACTCTTCGAGAAAAAGAGTTCAAGAGTTTCTACAAGTCTATTCACCCCCCCCCCCCTCTAGACTTGTTTCTGGACGACTTGTGACCTACAAGTTGATCTTGACTATTAGCATGCATTAGCGTATTTGGATACGTTGAATTAGATCGAAGTGAGCTAGTGTCTTCTGTACTGACTGTAAGAAGAACGTAAATCTCGAATAATTCTTATTTCATAATTCTATGTATATAATATTTAATTGTGTATTTATAATATTTAACATGGGTGAGAGTCGTAATGATTGACTCAATAAGCTTTGTATCTTGGGCAATAATATTATTTATATGGCGATTAATATAATATATAAAAATCATGTCCCGATCTGTCCGGCTGATCATGTCCCTTAAGGCACTCGAAAGGATTATTATATTAAACTCTGCAGGTGGAATTAATTTTCCGATATAATAATAAAAGTCGAGTGGTTATACTCCTGCAAAAAAAACTAATTAATTAAAGTTGTCAGTAGATTAAATTAATTAATGGACATGTGATATCTTAAACATGAGGAATAATTAATTTAAAGAAGAGCCAAATTTCGTAATTTGGGATTTGGGTAGGAAGTGTAATATTAACTCTTTAGTGGACTGAGTTGATATTTAATTGAATCAATATATTAGGAAAGACCTAAGATGAAAATTTGAGGTCTATTAGGAGTCCTTTCTCTAATCCTCCTTAAGGGTCCCTAGAGTAGCCCATAACACCTATAATAGGACATAAGAAGATGGCCGAAATCACAAGTAACCATCCAAGAAATTTAGATTTTTCTACTTTGTGTTTGATTATGTGACTTGTGTCTTCGATTCCATAATTGGATAACAAAATATTTTTCTAAAATACCAATGTATTCAAGAAAAATACAGAGAAAATCGCAAGGTAATTTTTTGGAGGAGTTCGGCCGATCCCAGTTGTTCAAGGAAGTCTCGAAGATTGTTGCCCACACGACATTCGGATTTAGGCGGGATATACTCTAGAAGATCTAAAGGTAGAAATACAAGAAGATCAAGAAGAAATTCAAGCACTTTGCTTCAAAGGTAACGTATTCTAAGATCTTTTAGATCTATGTAGAATACTACAAATTATCATGTTTAGACGCGTAAATATATATTGCTCGTTTAAATTGCTTATTAATCTGCGTAATTAATTAATTGATGAGCCTAAATAGATCCGATTCTTGAGGGCCAATTTTACTAAATCCAAACCCGCCGCTTCCGCTGCGTTTTATTTCCATCAATTGGTATCGGAGCCGGTCTTTAGGTTCCGTTCAATTTAATTAATTTTGTGATTAATTGCTAGCAATTTAAAAATATATATTATGATCTTTGGAATATTTTGCTAGATTTTGTCTTGCAAGTGAATATGTTCTAATTATGGCTATATGATTTTTTATTTAATTTTTTTACATTTTGGTAATTTGGCCCGGTTTTGAGGCATGTATAAGTTTTCCCGTGAGAAATCCACGCGTAGAATAGGATTTTATTTTTTTTTGTAATTTTATTGTAAATTCGATGTATTTTATTTTGTGTAAAATTATAATCGAATTGGAGTACACAAAGCACAAAGGAGAAAAGGAGTCCCACACGAAAAAGTAGTCCCAATCGGACGAACCGACCGGGACCGAGAAGCTGCCGATCGGGTCCGACCGAGGGCATGCGATCCATGCCACAGATCAGGCCACTGGTCGGGTCGGGTTATGCAGCGGGTCGGGTTTTTTCGGGTCGGGTCATCCAGTGCGTGGTGTTGTTCGTTTTTCCGCTACTCGTTGCGTCCGTTGGTGCACAATATTTAAATTTGAAATTTTCTTGTGCAATTAATTTTGCATGAAAAGAAAGTTTTTAAATTTGGAAATTTTGTGGTCCAACCAGGAAGAGGTGACGAGATGCTTGAAGCAGTGGGAGATATCGAGCGGAAGATTTTCTCGTTATTCAAAATGAGGAATAAAAGTCATGATAGTTGGATTTAATTATCCAATTTTTATTGTTACTGGTTTTTGTGTTTTGGATGTATGACATGTATGAATATATGCATGATATGTTTCTTGCATGTTGAGAATTAAAAACCTTAAGGCTAAAATAACTAAGTGATTAAGTTGGTTTATTTTTTAAAAAATAAAATCAAATTGGCCTCCATAATTAATTTAAATTATGAAAATAATTAGCATGCGCGTTGACATTGGGGTCTTCTTCCAGATCGGATGTGCAAATTATAGGTTCACTAGTTTTAAATTTCAAAGGATAACAAAAGATAAATATTATTTTTATGATAGGGTCTCTCCATCTGTAGGACTATTATTTAAAAGATAATATTTTAAGGTTGTTAAATTATGGTGTTCACTTAGGTGTATTAATTAATAAGCTCCCCATCAGAGTCTATGTTAATTAATACATGGCCGAGAGAAACCAACTATTAATTTTACTTGTCATAACGTAAATTGACTAGATATTAAATCAAAGACATAAAACTCTACTTGAAAAATGTGTGTGTAAACGTCCACATGATTGTGGATTGCATAAGCGGGTTTTTCGAGGTGTTGGTTGCTAGCATATATATATATATATATATATATATATATTGTATTTTGAGATTTTTCAATATATTTTGCTATGCATAATGTGATGAATTTTTTTAATTTTATCTCAGATGTCTTTCAATCCACTTATTGTAATTCTCAAAGAAAATAAACTAGATGGCACTAACTTTGTTGATTGGAAACATAATTTAAACATTGTCCTGATTGCTAAAGAACACAAGTTTGTTCTAACTAAGGAATGCCATTGGAACCAGATGCATATTCGACACCTGATGAGGTTAAATAATACCGAAAATGGAAGAAATCTGATGAGATAGTCCGCTGTTACATCTTGGCTTCTTTAGCAAATATACTGCAGCATCAGCATCAGAGTATGGGTATGACCGCGGAAATGATAAAAAATCTCGACGAGATGTTTGGTCATAGAACTGGGCGGCTAGACAAAATGCTATGAGGGTCTTTATGACGACCCAAATGCCAGAAGGAATCCCGGTAAGGGATCATGTTCTGAAGATGATTTCTCATGTAAACGAACTTGATATCTTAGGGGCTACTATCGATGCGGAAGTGCAGGTTGATATCATCCTAGGCAGCTTACCTAGGAAGCAGTTCTGCCTAAACTACGATATGAATCATAAGGAGTATACCTTGGCGGAATTGCTGACAGAGCTTCAAGCTGCGGAAAATCTCTTCAGGCAACGGTATTAAGTTCTTGCGGCTACTGGTGTTTCGACTTCTAAACCTAAATGGGGAAAGAAGAAGAAACAAGTGGGACAGAAGCAAGTGTCAACTCTCAAAGTAAAAGGTAAGGCTCCTCAGCCTGAGGCGAAAAAAATCCAAAGGGAAAATTCTACAAGTATGGTCAGAAAGGACATTTCAAAGCGGACTGCTGTTGGGATAAACATTCCTGTTTTGATAATTGCCAACATACAGCAAGTAGTCTCAAAGAAGTCAGAAAACTGTCAAGTATGGAAGCTCTTAGAACTCGTCATATAGCCCCAACATACAGCAACAAGTTCTTCGATAGATCATCCTAAAGAACCTTCCTCATACAACAAAGAGAGGTAATTTGTTGGATACAACATACAGGCTGAAGGTGTTTTACTTAGAAAAAGTAAAACACATCCAACAGGACTGAATATAAAAAGGCTTTAAACAGTTGTGAGATAAACATTGTTTATTCATAAAGTATTCACGGTTAAAGCAGTATTTATTGCTGATAGGACAATATTTAATGTATCTGGAGAGAGACAAGTCTGAACGCTCTGAAGAGCATTTAATGCAAAGACAGAAATGATGTCTGAAGCATTAAATGCGATCTGCTTTAATTCAAACATTCAGCAGCCGCCAATCAAGTGATAGACGTCAACATCTCACTGACCATCAACAACTTCATTTATAACGGATACATTTCCAAGGTTATAAATACCCCCAAGCCAGAGGACTCAAACAACCAAGTTATTTATAATCGTGAAAGCTCTGACAAGATCACTGGCATTGATCTACCGATTACGAAGAAGTATATTTCGTGAGCATACAGTAGTATCCAAGCGAAGAAATATACAAGTCCTCAACACAAACAGCATAGCATACATCAATTGTTCATTTATGATAAAGCTGCTATTTGAGAAGTGTTCTACCCCATTTGTTGAGATTTATCATTAGCCCTGTGTGGACTAAGGATCCTTGCATATTCTGACCTGTGTGGGAAGAATAGCATTGAAGACGAAGCTTCGATCTATGTGAGAAGAAGTGAGTCGAGAAAGAGCTCAAGCCAATCTGTGTGAACGGCCCAAAGCTACATTCCTTGTATCAATCTGTGTGAACGATAAAGAGACAGGTTTAGTTAAAGTGACGTAGTTGTGTACATAGTGATTTTAATAAACTCTTTAATCCTGTGTGGGGGACCACTGGACGTAGAGGGGTTTACCTCAAACCATTTTAAAACTGTGTTATTTACTTTCAATGTTTACTGTTTTCATTCTACTATGATATGATAGTATACACTGGAAAACCCTGTACGCATCAAGTAGACAGGAGAACGCCTAGTTGCTATATTTACAGCAACTCACACAACAAATTTCCACTACGCAAACTAACTTAAAAAATCGTACAGCTTACTGTGTTTCTATATTCAAACTGTTTATTGTATACTTAGTAGCTAACAAGCCTGATTCTAAAAAGAATCAGTCGATTTTTAACTGAGTCAAGTCCACAAATCACTAGTTTTTGAAAACCATATCACATTTCCATCATCTTGCCTATTTCTCAAATAGATACCTCTATGATAAATAAGGTTCCTATGTTCTCTATAAACAAGTTTGATGACTGGAGAATTATGATGGAGGTTCATCTTGCAGCCATGTACGAGGAGATGATATTCGTCATCCAGGAAAGTCCAATAAAGATAATGAAAGTGAATTCTGCCGCAAGGATAGAAGGACAACCTTATGTTGAAATGCTCTAGAAGGATCACGAGCAATGGACAGCTTACGATCGCAAGCGTGCAATCTCAATAATGTAGCTAAGAATGCGCTGTTTGTCACTCTCGACAAAGGCACATTCTCAAAGGTAAAAAGCTGTAAGACAGCTAAGGAAATCTGGGAGAAACTCAAGCTGATTTGTGAGGGTACTGATCTCTCGAAAGAAAAAAAAAATTCCAAACTTACCCTGCAATTTGAATCTTTTGAAATGAAATCTTCTGAAACACTTGAGGAGATTGACCTCTGATTTGTTGGGAATAGTGCCCTAGGACATTCGATGTGCCTATATTTGTAATTGTCATATTTAAATAAAGTTATTTGATATCATTTATTTCTCGTTGATTATTATAATGTGTGCATGTTTTAATATTATAATAATAAAATAATAGTTATTCACGAATAATAAGATTATTCAAATGTCCCGGATACAATCACGTTGAGTAGAAACTCAAGTGATTAATATACTAATATAAGTTTGATAGATAATCATCGTATGATTATGCGTATGGTACGGATCAATCTTATGGGTATTGGTTGGAGAACTAATACTGGACAGACCCGCATTGAGATCACTACATGGAAATGTCATAAGTGAATCTCAATATAACAGTATGTCAATAAATCCTTGAACCAGAGATTATCATAGAGTCCAACATGATAACTTTTATGCCTTGATGTAATCCAACGTCATCTGAAACATGGTGATCACAAAGGTTAGCGATCAGGATTAGTGGAAGTCGTGTAGAGGGCAATGAATAATCGAGATGGGGGTTTGTACCACTCCTTAGTGAGAGAGATATCTGCTGGGGCCCTCGATAAGTAGGACTGAAGGAAAT
Source organism: Orobanche coerulescens (assembly GCA_033398695.1). Taxonomy (NCBI): domain Eukaryota; kingdom Viridiplantae; phylum Streptophyta; class Magnoliopsida; order Lamiales; family Orobanchaceae; genus Orobanche; species Orobanche coerulescens. The sequence goes on along the minus strand of CM065815.1, from coordinate 132,813,214 downwards.
GCATGACCATACTCAAATGAAGAGTCATTTGATTCAAGCAATCTACCTAAGATCGAGAAAGCATTTGAACATAAATAAGTATGACACACTCTATGACTTAGTTCAAATATGATATCGCGTGACAAAGGGATTTGACACGTTAAAAGGTTTAATGGACTATTAACTTATATTATTTGGGTAATCATAATGTCTTGCTAGAGGACTCTTATGATTTATTATTTAATAAAGTATTAAATAATTGCCAGCATAATATAAGCCTTTTGGGTCGCACATACGACAATTATAGACAAGTAGGAATAAATATCAACTGGGAATAATAAATATAATATTGGATATTATATTTATAAGGAGATTAATTAATAAGTAATATATAATATTGAATATTATATATATTGTATTATTTAATAAGTTGAGGGGCAACTAAGCAAATACTAGAGTTTTGACTCTAGATTACTTAGTATAAATATAAGGTCTTGGACAAGGAGTTAAAATAAGAAAACAAGACACAAAAATCCCCCCCCCCCCCAAGAAGAAAGAAAAAATCGGCCCCTTCTCTTACAGTAGGAGAACAACGTCGGTCATCTCATCTTGTCTTTCCTTAGTTGATCTTGATCAATAGTTCAATCCTTCTAGTAAGGAATTTGTGTTGTACTATTTATCAATATTATTCGTAAGGATCTAGCAATCCGGCTTGTAGAATTATTCGTGTGTGGATCACCCAAAGAGGAAGGAGATATTTGTCTGCTTCTAGTCCGGTTCAGATCCGTTCTTCGAATTAAGGTAATTCGACGAACTCTTAATAAATCAATTAAATTACTGCATGTAGATCCTCGTCTGGGTTTTTCGTTAATTTATTCCGCTGCATTTTACTTAATTTTATTGTATTAGATACACGTAAAACACAACAGTGGTATCAGAGCCAACTTGCATGTACTTTAATTGTTTGTGTAGAACATATTTATGTGTAAATTATGTTCTTGATTATGTTTATAAAATATAGATTTTATAAAATAATTTTTCTGGTTTAAATAAATCGGATCGTCAAAAATTAATTTTCTAGATCAAGCTACAATTCTGCTCCAGAATCGCGGAACAAATGCTTCGAGTCGGGTCGGGTCGAGAGGCAGTCGGCCTGGACCCGCGGGTTGTATTAATTAGCAAAATGATTTTTGCTCGGAAGGGGATTCGATCCCTTGAAAATTTGGAAAGGCTGGAGCCTTTCTTAACAAGTGGTCTACCTTTTTAATTTGGAAAATATCACACGGATCTTTTAAAAAAGGCAAGAAATTATTTTTCAAAATATGGCAAATTATTTCCGCAAAACACGGGATTCGAACCCGAGTCCTTTGCCTTGAAATCCGGCACTTTACCATCTCGGATGGGAACTGTTTTGGTAGTTTTCAAAGTAGTCCATTTCTTATAAGCCTGTTTTAAAATAAAAGAAAATTTGGAAATAATAGTTGCAAAATGTTGCAACTGCTACCCTCGGGTTTCGAACCCTGACGGACCCGTGCCCAGAGCACACAGACAGCCATCTCGGCCATAGTCCATATTTGTTCATGTGATGACTCAAATTTTATTTATAGTCTGACTGTCAGACAGATTTTAATTTCTATAATTACATGCTTATATTAATTATTTGATAATTATTTATGGTATGTGTATGGTGTATGGCGTGACCATAAATTGACCAATGTGATTGGATAATTTATTTCCTTATGGGTTGGTTTTACGGCTTGCGTGTCGTTTAATTATAATTGGTTTTATGGCCTGCGAGTCGTCTATTTAAATTGTTTATTATTTTACGGTCTGCGTGTCATTTGCACTTCTTGTAATTTAATTTACTAGTGTAGTGTTAAATTTTATTAATGTAATGAAGACAAGAAGGACGAGAAGGACGAACTCGAGGAGCAAATTGATCGTGTATGACGTTTCAAAGAGTTGGGAAGATCAATGCAGACCAACTTCACCCTTTAGATTGACCTTTATGTGTAACACCCCCAAAACCGTATGGGAATATTACACGCCGTAAACCCTTTCCGCAAGGATCTACCAGGCTAAACGTCCATAAACAACCAAATGCTTGCCCGGCCAGGGTCAAACAATATAATAATACAGACCGTTAAGGTCACTTACACAAAAACACACAGACCGATGAGGTCACACAACTCTATCAACAGGACTGACTAACAACATTACCCACACAGGGTTCGAAATACAATACAATAGACGACTGAATCAACTCTAACAATACAAATAAACTCTACCAACTCTCAACTCTTGATTAGTATCGCAGCTCGTCATCCCCTTGTGCCAATCCTGTGATCGCCTCCCGAACTCCGCATGTACCTGGACGCAAAACAGACATCCACCCCCCGAATACTCGGGGGTTAGTAAAACTCCATTGTTTTACTAGTGCAAGTATCAAACCATACGAAATGTAACAAGCAAATAGCAACTACGAATTTAATACGGAAATCAATTATCAAAATGTTCCCGAGAAGTTTTAGAATTTCGAACTCAAGTAAGAGATATTTGAAAAGGAACACATCATCTCGGGGATTTTTAAAACAGAAATTCTTTTGGATCTCGAGTCCCAATTTACAAAACCCTTTTCGTAAACATTAGGGCCTTAGCCCGATTCTCGTTTCAAAGCATACTAAATAATATATCATTATGAGTCCGAGATCCATATTTAAAATGTTACCCGAACAATCACTGCTACACGATCATTGTTCGTACACATCATGTACCGAACTCCGAGGCCTCGACGGACCTTACCCGGACCACACACCGTTCGTACACATCATGTACCGAACTCCGAGGCCTCAAAGGACCCTACCCGGCCACAACACACTGTTCGTACACATCATGTACCGAACTCCGAGGCCTCAACGGACCACTACCCGGCCACAACATCGTTCGTACACATCATGTACCGAACTCCGCAGGCCTCGTCGGACCCTACCGGATCACACACCTTGTCCGTACACATCATGTACCGGCTCCGCAGGCCTCGTCGGACCCTACCCGGATCACACACTTTGTTCGTACACATCATGTACCGAACTCCGCAGGCCTCGTCAGACCCTACCTGGAACACACACACATCGACACGACACAATTCATAATCATTAAATGTCAAGCCAATCCACATTACACTGAAATGTACAATCAAGTATGTAAACCAAAACGACACAAATATCATGATCATCACAATGACTCTTAACCAACATAACACACATTCGGTACACAATACATTGAATAACCACGTGTACAACCATCTCATATGTACATCGCAATCCTGCACAAATGGCACGACGCCTAACACGGATACCAATATATCACTATTATCACAAAGCCTTCAAATTTCGGAAAACATAACCAACTCAAACGGAACATATTTACGGAGGCAAGAAAAATCGTCATACATATCATACGTAGTTACTAGTCACAAGATACAAGTCGTATAATAAGATACTTGCCTCGGTTAATAGGCGATGATACGAACGGAAAGGAAGAGTTGAACACGACCGCAAGGAACCGGCGGAAATGAACCTAACGATTCGAATAACACAATCACAACCAACTCTAGACGATTACGGAAATGGAATACACCCGGAAACCCGCCTACGATTCATGTATATTCGTACCAAAAATAACAACGAGGGCGGACCACAACCCAACCCTCCCGATTCCGTAAAAATCCACAAAATACCCATGAATCCGTAGGAAAACCAAAGATACTAACAATATTAATTGTATACATCATGAATCCACCAACAAAACGGAACGAATCGGAAGAAAAACCCAAAACCCCCACATTAATCGAAAATAGGGTTTTAGAGTATTACCTTAGGAGATTCAAGTACCAAGATCCGTAGAACACGCGTTAGATTGATTGCCCGGGCTTCACTACCGAAGAAAAATGGTGAAAATCAACCCCCCAATGGATAAAGATGAAGAACTCTTCCCCTCTCTCTCACTCTCTCGCGATGCAGGTGAAATGAAGGAGAAGACGACCGATCTCGTCTATAAGGACGAGATCGCACAATTACCGCTTTGTGTGCCGCGGCACAGGCTAAAAAATTACTCCCAGGTTTCGGCAGTGTGCCGCGGCACAACCTGCATGTGCTGCGGCACCCGGTACAGTTTGGTTTTGGTCGCGGAAGACACACGAGTGTGCCGCGGCACCGGACAGGTGTGCCGCGGCACTGGCTTGGCATTGTGCCGCGGCACCGGATGGGTGTGCCGCGGCACACGGTACAGTTCGGTTGGCCAACAACTGAAGGAATTTGTGTGCCGCGGCGCACACACCTTGTGCCGCGGCCCACATCCCCTTTTGTGTCCCAAAATGATAACAATGATCCGGAAAGTGAATAAAATGATAGAAATCAATATTGGGGACTAATAACACGAAATGGATCCACGGCAACCCCGAAACGGCGGTTCCGCACAACAATAACGAGAATACAGTTCAACAGTTTGACAGGAAGGACACGCTGAAAAGTACACGAGGGTCACTACGATCGAGAAATACACCAAAAACGAAAATACAAGGGAAAGAAAAATACGGATATTACACCGAACGACCCCGAAACCCGAACCTGAATACGAATCGATGATACGGTTACGACGTACTCGCAAAGACGAATCTAAGAGCCAAGAGAACACACAATTCCGACCACCCGAAGGCTCGGATCGACAACGGAAGTAATTACCCAAAACTTTGGGAAATTACGAAAATGGCCCAAAACGTCCGAAAATCACGATACGCGATCGAAACACCAAACCAAAGCTTGCAACAAGAATAATAACATTAAACGAACTTACGAGAAACTCGAAACAACAGTTTCGGACGAGATTCGCAAGAATCAAACTCAAGTGCGGAAAAGCGTCTAAAAAGCACGGAACTCAACAAAACGACACCGAAACGAGCTCGGATGACAAAAAGTGCAGAACTAATCATTCTCGAAATGACGAAACGGTCATGAGCGAGTCGTCAAAATGGACTTCGGCCGAAAAAAGAAATTTACCGAAAATCAAAAATTGCGGATATTACATTCTACCCTTCTTAAAAGAAGTTTCGTCCCGAAACTTAAAACAAGTAGGGAGAAGAAATATCCACTTGAGAAAACTCAACGAGATACACAAGAAGTGCGTAACTCATGCCCAACGGCGAAACGTTACAAGCAACGCAACGGAATATACGGCGTGAAAACACGCTCCACGACGACCAACACGACGCCACCGGTATAGACATAATAAAATCAACAAGTGACAAGCGTCATCAAACAGATAATGCAATCGAGTCGATTATCTGAACAATCATAAAACACAACGAACAAAAATCAATACGATTGACCAACCCAACGGTTCATCAATCAAAACGCGAGTCAAACGCTGAACATATACGGAATTCCACCGCCCAAGGGTTGGAAGATCGAAACGAGACTAATTTCTCGAACTTAAGAAAATTACGAAGGAGTCTGAACGTTCAACAATCACGAAATGAGATCAACAAAAAAAAACGAACAATCAATGATCAACCATAACGATCGAGTCAACAAAAATCGAATAATCATGTTCGGATCACGAAGAACAATAAGGTTCAACCGACAAACTCCGAAGTTCACATCTCGACTCGAGACAAAACATGATCCGGTGAAAACAACAAGATGTGCACTCACATAAGATCCACGGGAAAGGGAATAGCAATTGAAAAATCACAACGACAAATGAGTTATTCCGAAAAAATACCACACTCGTTCGATCAACAAAAGCAAGGGGCAGGACAAGCTCAGAAAGTATCAACGAACACGAGCGAGCCGATAGAATTGAGAAAGAGAAAATGCAGGGGCCAAAAATAATACAGGTATTATATTCGACCTCTTCTAAAAAGAAGTGTCGTTCCCGAAACTCACAACACGAAATCAAGGTGACAACACAACAAGCAATCGACAGAAACATTTCCCATGGGCCTCTTAGAGCCGATTCTGATAACTGTGCTGAAGCGCGAACTCCGAAAGTCTTGAATAGTCAAATCGCAAAACTGAATTCGGTGTCCCTCGAGTCCACACTTGAAATGTGTTACTGACGAGAAGGACAAATTTACACGTGCATGCCCCGGCACATCACGGTTGAAACGCCTCGGCTCGGCATACCGAAAATACAAATGGTAGATACAATGGGGCATAACGTCGCAAAACAACATAGCGGAGATGCCAACTCAGCACAACAAGGAATCATAATACATATCATATACAACGATTATTATCGTAAAATAATACACACAAACACTACAAAGAACGACGGTATCGTTCGGCGACCTCAACGGCCCGAACAATAACCAGACATAATTACAAACATTATGAAACAATCACATATGTACACGAACGTACAAACCCAAGCTTTAATACACACAAAGCGATAACACGCAAGCCACCACGAAATGACAACATTAAGGATCGTCATCACACCTCCCACAAGGGCTAACAAAATATATGCGTGCGAACGACTCGACGCTCACGCCACCAATCCAATCACAATTCGGGGTTAACACCGTAACGAAAGTTCAAAAACCATACCCGCATTTCCGGGCCGCAAACAGGAATGATAGGTTTTAAAAACGAAAACCACCTTTTGAAAACAGTTTGGAAACGACAGTTGATCTTGAGTATCATTTTACAAAAAGTAGTACAAACACCATCATCGAGACTTTGAAAATCATCTTGCGTTTGAACAAAAATGAGGACGCCTTTCTTTTAGTGAAAAACTTTCGAAAATATTCGACCCTTGGGTCTAAGCAACTGCATTTGAAAATATCTCAAAATATTTTTTTTTTTTTTTTTTTTTGGTCCTCAACCGGAAAATTTTTGAAATGTATTGCGGCATTAGAAAATCCCTTGAAAACACCGCAAGAAAATAATTCATTTTAAAAGTACGTCTCGAATTTTAATTTTCTAAGATACTCAAGGTTTTCAAAAATAATTCAATGGGATAGCATGCCCAAAAATTTCAGGTAATTACACGGAACAATATAGCGTCGTGGGTCCCGCTACGAACCCACTGTGCTAAAAACCTTTATAAACTACCAAAAAGGCCGATGACGGTAATATTTCAAAAACTCACAAAATCCATTTACAAAATACTAAATTCCGTCATAAGAATTTCGCCAAAATGATCAAGGCCATAATGCCAAAAACTCGGTTAAGGGAATTGGTTTTCGAAATAAAACTCAGTCGGTAAAATACCGAAAGCCATTACAAAAGAACTTACGCAGCAGATAAAAGAAATAAAATCAAACATGCACAAGACAGCAACACCACTCCTCATATGAACGAAAAATGGGAGTCAAATGATCACATATCACGAAATCAAAATCCATAAGAGGATTCCGTCAATTAACTCATAATCATAAAAATAGCTCGTGTCACACGAGGCACAACACAAAGAAGGGAGACTTACATCTACAGGCCGCACGGAGATGACGGTCGCCCACGATACTAATCTCATCCGACAACATATCCGACACGTTGTGACTACGCACAACTCAACTTGTCACCTGACGACTCGAACGACAAGACAACACCTTACTCGACAAACCACGACTCGACTCGACCCGACACCTAGGTTTCGCAACCTAAGCTCCGATACCATAAATGTAACACCCCCAAAACCGTATGGGAATATTACACGCCGTAAACCCTTTCCGCAAGGATCTACCAGCAACGTCCATAAACAACCAAATGCTTGCCCGGCCAGGGTCAAACAATATAATAATACGCACTGCTAAGGTCACTTACACAAAACACACAGCACCGATGAGGTCACACAACTCTATCAACAGATCGACTAACAACATTACCCACACAGGTTCGAAATACAATACAATGTGCATTTGATCGAATCAACTCTAACAATACAAATAAACTCTACCAACTCTCAACTCTTGATTAGTATCGCACTCGTCATCCCCTTGTGCCAATCCTGTGATGCTCCCCTGAACTCGCATGTACCGACGCAAAACAGACATCCACCCCGAATACTGGGTTAGTAAAACTCCATTGTTTTACTAGTGCAAGTATCAAACCATACGAAATGTAACAATCAAATAGCAACTACGAATTTAATACGGAAATCAATTATCAAAATGTTCCCGAGAAGTTTTAGAATTTCGAACTCAAGTAAGAGATATTTGAAAAGGAACACATCATCTCGGGGATTTTTAAAACATAAATTCTTTTGGATCTCGAGTCCCAATTTACAAAACCCTTTTCGTAAACATTAGGGCCTTAGCCCGATTCTCGTTTCAAAGCATACTAAATAATATATCATTATGAGTCCGAGATCCATATTTAAAATGTTACCCGAACAATCATCAAGTACACAATCATTGTTCGTACACATCATGTACCGAACTCCGGAGGCCTCGACGGACCTTACCCGGACCACACACACTGTTCGTACACATCATGTACCGAACTCCGGAGGCCTCAAAGGACCCTACCCGGCCACAACACACTGTTCGTACACATCATGTACCGAACTCCGGAGGCCTCAACGGACCCTACCCGGCCACAACATCGTTCGTACACATCATGTACCGAACTCCAGAGGCCTCGTCAGACCCTACCTGGATCACACACCTTGTCCGTACACATCATGTACCGGGCTCCAGAGGCCTCGTCAGACCCTACCTGGATCACACACTTTGTTCGTACACATCATGTACCGAACTCCAGAGGCCTCGTCAGACCCTACCTGGAACACACACACATCGACACGACACAATTCATAATCATTAAATGTCAAGCCAATCCACATTACACTGAAATGTACAATCAAGTATGTAAACCAAAACGACACAAATATCATGATCATCACAACGACTCTTAACCAACATAACACACATTCGGTACACAATACATTGAATAACCACGTGTACAACCATCTCATATGTACATCGCAATCCTGCACAAATGGCACGACGCCTAACACGGATACCAATATATCACTATTATCACAAAGCCTTCAAATTTCGGAAAACATAACCAACTCAAACGGAACATATTTACGGAGGCAAGAAAAATCGTCATACATATCATACGTAGTTACTAGTCACAAGATACAAGTCGTATAATAAGATACTTGCCTCGGTTAATAGACGATGATACGAACGGAAAGGAAGAGTTGAACACGACCGCAAGGAACCGGCGGAAATGAACCTAACGATTCGAATAACACAATCACAACCAACTCTAGACGATTACGGAAATGGAATACACCCGGAAACCCGCCTACGATCCATGTATATTCGTACCAAAAATAACAACGAGGGCGGACCACAACCCAACCCTCCCGATTCCGTAAAAATCCACAAAATACCCATGAATCCGTAGGAAAACCAAAGATACTAACAATATTAATTGTATACATCATGAATCCACCAACAAAACGGAACGAATCGGAAGAAAAACCCAAAACCCCCAAATTAATCGAAAATAGGGTTTTAGAGTATTACCTTAGGAGATTCAAGTACCAAGATCCGTAGAACACGCGTTAGATTGATTGCCCGGGCTTCACTACCGAAGAAAAATGGTGAAAATCAACCCCCCAAAGGATAAGGATGAAGAACTCTTCCCCTCTCTCTCACTCTCTCTCGCGATGCAGGTGAAATGAAGGAGAAGACGACCGATCTCGTCTAATAAGGACAAGATCGCACAATTACCGCTTTGTGTGCCGCGCACACGGCAAGTGTGCGCGGCACGTGCCAAAAATTACTCCTGTGTTTCGGCATTGTGCCGCGGCACGGCTGCGTGTCTTTGCGGCACCCGTCTGATTGGGTTTTGGTCACGGAAGACACACGAGTGTGCCGCGGCACCGGACAGGTATGCCGCGGCACTGGCTTGGCATTGTGCCGCGGCACCGGATAGGTGTGTCGCGGCACACAGTACAGTTCGGTCGGCCAACAACTGAAGGAATTTGTGTGCCGCGGCGCACACACCTTGTGCCGCGGCCCACACCCCCTTTTGTGTCCCAAAATGATAACAATGATCCGGAAAGAGAATAAAACGATAGAAATCAATATTGGGGACTAATAACACGAAATGTATCCACGGCAACCCCGAAACGGCGGTTCCGCACAACAATAACGAGAATACAGTTCAACAGTTTGACAGGAAGGACACGCTGAAAAGTACACGAGGGTCATTACGATCGAGAAATACACCAAAAACGAAAATACAAGGGAAAGAAAAATACGGATATTACACCGAACGACCCCGAAACCCGAACCTGAATACGAATCGATGATACGGTTACGAAGTACTCGCAAAGACGAATCTAAGAGCTAAGAGAACACACAATTCCGACCACCCGAAGGCTCGGAATTCGACAACGGAAGTAATTACCCAAAACTTTGGGAAATTACGAAAATGGCCCAAAACGTCCGAAAATCACGATACGCGATCGAAACACCAAACCAAAGATTGAAACAAGAATAATAACATTAAATGAACTTACGAGAAACTCGAAACAACAGTTTCGGACGAGATTCGCAAGAATCGAACTCAAGTGCGGAAAAGCGTCTAAAAAGCACGGAACTCAACAAAACGACACCGAAACGAGCTCGGATGACAAAAAGTGCAGAACTAATCATTCTCGAAATGACGAAACGGTCATGAGCGAGTCGTCAAAATGGACTTCGGCCGAAAAAAGAAATTTACCGAAAATCAAAAATTGCGGATATTACATTATGGTTTTCATGTTGGCTCATGAAAATCACGTTAGGATTATGGTCATGATATACAAGGTCATATGCTTTAAATGTCATGTGATGCGATGTATGTTTAAATTTATGCATGTATGTGATGCTATGTATGTTTAGATTTATGTTAGCAAACATAGACATTACCATAGGATAAAAATCCCTCGTTAAAATTTTAAAATGCCGTTCATTTGAAAAACACCTATCAAGACTTTGATCATCTTGAGTGGGTCATGGCAAAGTTGGGTGCTCGGATTATCTTAGTAGGGTAGGATAGGTAATGGCGATACCTATGTGTTTTAATGAACTAAGAATTCAAAAGAGTTTTGAACCTTAAGGCATAAGATGAGATTATTACATGCTTGGGCATACGATGCCAAATCCCATGAATATAATCCAAGAGGTACATATGATGTAATCGATAAATATCCACCTAAAGTAGCTCAATTCTAGGCGTCATGCCAAAGTTGAGTTTAGGATTGAGCAAAATGGGATCTTAGCCCACTAAAATTACAAATGTTGTAAAATTGAGGGTACATTGTTTTAGTGGGAGTATTTTTCGAGAAATAAAATACTGTGACTAAATACTTTGCATATTGAATTTTGTAGATAATATAGAATTACATCAAACAACATGTCCACCATTTCACTGCGATCTGTCACGGCCCCTTATCCCTAAGGACGGCATAGCCGGAGCGTGACTCAGGGTAGGAATTAAGAAGCGGGGAAGAAAGTGGGAAGCATACATTTCATAAGGAATATGGGTGGATTTCTATGAATGACCTATCAAGGTATTATGAAGGGTAGTCAATCCCGTGGGAATGACTTAGAATCCAAAGTAGGATACATAGTTATAATATTAGCCTTGAAGTGTAGAAAAAGGCTTCATAGCATATTACAATCAACATAACTTAGAAAGTAAAATCATAAAGAGTGTTTGCAGTGGGAAAACATGTTTGGTTACATATATGAAGATATGTAACCGGGGCTTAACATTGATCGTAAACAAAAGACTTCCACTCAACACCCTCTGTCACATCCCTTGCTCAACCTGCACATTTTTAAAACATATACAGCGCTGAGTACAACGTACTCCATCAACATATTTCCAAAACATAAAACATGCTTTCATATTTGTCATCATGCATATAAGCAGTAACACACTGGGGTTTTAGGAAAAAAGCCCATGTTTACTAAATCATTTCATTTCATAGCATATATCATCAGATTCACCATATCCATAATTTACGCCGGGGAAGGTGGACACCTCCCGTGAACGTTTCCCCGAGATCGGCCACTCCGAAGAGAGCTCACAATCCCGAGTACTGTGTACACTAACCCTAGCCAACGACCTTTGTCTAGCTCAGGATCCGATCATTTCATAGGTTGGCAAGCCAACAGTGATAGGTTCATAAGAATACACATAAAAGTTTTTATGCATCATAAACATTTGAAATCATAATTTGCTTGTAAAACATTTCATCAGAATAGAGCAAAGCTCAAATAATTTTCGTATAGAAATCCCACATAATCATTTTCGTATAGAAAGCCCACCTAGACAAGAAATAAATGCAATCAAAAATGATTCTCGACTCTTCCTTACGCTTCAATCTGCTGCTCCACCTTTCATCAGAAACAACTAAGTTTAGTGGTCGATCGAACTTAACGAAGTCTAACGGACAACGGACTCGATCTACATGTTTGGACTTTAGATTTTTGCATTCAACTTAAGTTTAATAATAAAAGTTATGATTCTATTAGAGAACCTAACTGACCATATAGTATATAAAGATACTAACAACGGTAACCGATACTCGATTCCGTTACACATTCTTTGGTTCGAAAACCATCATCAAACACTTAACATAATCATAACATAATGTGCATCAAGGCTGGAAATAATTAGCATTCTGTTAATGCATAGTAAGAACTAGATAGTGTATCTTATACCACTGGAAAGCCACTGAAGTCTAGTTTCATGTTCATTTTACAGATCTCAAAAATATTAAACTTGGAGAAAGTTATGGACATTTCTATGAAGTGTAATGAAACTGCCAATATCCGACGAACATGGAAAAAACATCATATTAACCTAGAGCTTGTTTCTAGCAACGAAAATCCTAAACATGTAAACTCTAATCATACATATCATACTTATAACACATATAGGAGTCGACATACAAGCATGCTTCTCGACATTACGAACTCCATTTCATAATCTTTTCTTTTGAAATCATGACTACTTACTCATTTTTATTTTCCAACTTTAAACCTTCAAACATCATTAACATCAAGTATCATCATCAAGCATCCGTTGTTTCCAACATCAAACAACACACTTAACATACACTCATGTTGATAATCAAAGTCTTGGTCCTAACATACAAATGACCTAAACATGACTTTGAAATTCTCAATACATAACATGCTCTTTAACTACATCAAATATTACCAACACATCTTCCAACTTTATAAATCTAACTTCATGCTCTTGTTTTAAAATAAATTTCCAAAACATTTTATAAAAATCTAACAAAAACATATCATGTACTCATTTCATATATCATCATAATCATCATGTCACTTTTGAACATACAACAACATATCAAGAACTAAATATGTTTCTTCCTTACTTTCAAAATACCAAGCATTTTATAAAAATCCCATAAATTCATCATAACATCATATCATCATATAGCAACATATTGTGTAAGAAAATCATAAGAAAAACAACACATGATTTGGTTATAAATCGCTAAAATATTCGGCCAACATGAAAAAAATCAAGACATGATTACAACTTATTCTAAACACTTTCAAGAACGTTAAAATCAACTTAGAGACAACATACAAAATATTATAACATTAAACCTAAACTCTTGATATATTTTCCAAATTTTAAAGTGGCCCAAAACCTATTTTTACTTGGGTAGAAATGAAGAGAATGTGGTAACTTACTTGAATATGAACTTGGATTCAAGTTTGGCACACAAAATAAGCTTGTAACTTGAGTTCTTAATGAAGAACAATGGTTTTCTTCAATGGTGAAGGGGGAGGGGCGTCTGAAGTGATAAATGAAGAGAGGAAGAAGATGAAGTGAGGAGGAAAAATGAAAGAGAGGTGATGTCCCTTTATATAGTAGGTTAACCCTAGACGTCATCGATAAAGCGGTCGAATAATATTCCACGTTTTGCTCCTCCATAGATAAAATTACTCGAGTATTGAATATATGTCATATACTTAAATTATAGTATCGCACTTACAGCTTAAAGTCGGAGAAAAGTTTCGCATTTTACGGAGCGCGAATTATCCGAGAAAATGACTCGACATAAAATATGCCCGAAAATTCAAAAAGTAAACTTTTGAAAATCGTACTCATAATGTAAAAGTGGTGTATATAGAAGTTGACGGAATCACGATTCTGTCTATCGAAACATAAAAATCAAATTCGGAAGGTAAACCCAACCAAATAATCGAACATCCGATTTCTGAATTAAAAACGTGTAAATAGTTCTAAACTTACTCCATTAGTCAGAATTTTATTATTTGTGAATGCAAAACCCTAATGTCGCGCTTGAGGTCATAATAAATCGGGGCATTACATCCTACCCCTCTAACAAGAAATTTCGTCCCGAAATTTACATACCTTATCAAAAAGTTCTGGGTATTTCTCACTCATCTGGCTTTCGAGTTCCCACGTAGCTTCTTCCTGACCGTGGTGACTCCATAATACTTTCACCAAAGGAATCGACTTATTCCTCAGTTCTTGAACTTTATGGTCTAAAATAGCTTCAGGCCTCTCTACATAACTCGTATCGTGACTAAGAACTATATCACTCTGATGAATCACATGCTTGGGATCAAATACATACTTCCTCAGCTGAGAAACATGGAAAACATTGTGAACATTCCTAAGACTAGGTGGCAGAGCCAACCTATAAGCAACTGGGCCGATCCTCTCAAGAATCTCATATGGCCCTATAAAACGTGGCCTAAGCTTGCCTTTAATGCCAACCCTGATTATTCCCTTAGAAGGGGAAATCTTGAGGAAAACCTTATCCCCACTCTCGAAATGCAATTCAGTTCGGCATGTATCGGCGTATGACTTCTGTCGAGTCTGGGCCTCTTGTATTCTCTATCGTATCTTGCGGATAATGTCGATCATCTCGTTGACTGTGTCTGGCCCTAAAATATTTCTCTCACCCACTTCATCCCAATAAAGTGGTGACCTGCATTTTCTACCGTATAAGGCTTCATACGGCGCCATACCTATCGTTGTCTGATGATTGTTGTTGTAAGAAAGTTCGATTGACGGCAAAACATGCTCCCAATTCGCACCTTGATCCAACACTACAGTTCTTAACATGTCTTCTAGTGTTTGAATCGTCCTTTCCGATTCTCCACCGGTCTGCGGGTGGAAAGCGGTACTAAAGTTCAGATGTGTACCCAATTCCTTCTGTAGACTCATCCAAAATCTAGAGGTAAATTTTGGATCTCGATCTGACGTGATTGATATCGGCACTCCGTGCAAACGTACAATTTCACGGACATATAACTGTTCCAACTTCTCAGATCCGTAAGTGATTGGGATAGGCAAAAAGTGAGCTGATTTTGTGAGTCTGTCTACTATAACCCATAAAGCAGTGTTTCCTCGTTTGGTCCTCAGCAAACTAGTTACAAAATCCATAGCTATTCCTTCCCACTTCCATTCTGGAATGGTCAATGGCTGTAACTTTCCATATGGTCGTTGGTGTAGTGCTTTCACTTGCTGACAAGCCAAACACCGCTCGACAAATGAAGCTACATCCCGTTTCATACCATCCCACCAGAAATTTTCTCTTAAGGTCTTCGTAAATCTTGGTACTTCTGGGATGAGCGGTATAGGGAGTATCATGAGCCTCACTCATAATCTCATTCCTTAATTCCTCATCATGTGGGACACATATTCTCTCTTCGAACATAATTGCGTTATCAGCCACTTCGCGGCAACTTCCTAGGTTATCGGATCTAATTCTCATACGTAGTTTCTCGAATGCTTCATCTCTCCTCTGCGCATTCACTATCCGTCCTCTCAGATCTGGTGTCGTCACTAACGTCGCGACACGACCCATTATCGTTTCCGGTGGATGAACCACCTATAAACTCATTCCTTCAAAATCTTGGATTAGATCCCCTTCCGTGGTAAGTAGGTATTTTAATTGCGATTGAGTCTTACGACTCAAGGCATCTGCTACCACATTAGCCTTGATGGGGTGATAGTTAATACCACAATCATAATCCTTTACCAATTCGAGTCATCTTCTCTATCTCATGTTCAAGTCCTTCTGCTCGAAAAAGTACTTTAAACTCTTGTGATCAGTGAAAATTTCACATCTTACCCCATAAAGGTGATACCTCCATATCTTCAATGAGTGCACAACTGCAGCTAGTTCCAAATCATGCGTGGGATAGTTCACTTCATGCGACCTAAGTTGTCTTGATGCGTAAGCTATCACTTTCCCATCTTGCATCAATACACAACCTAGCCCCTTCTTAGAAGCATCCGTGTAAACCACATACTCCTTGTTCGCTTCCGGTACTACTAAAACTGGCGCAGTAGTCAACCTTCTCTTGAGTTCCTGAAAACTCTCATCACATTCATCCATCCATAAATTCTTAATTCCTTTCCGCAATAGCTGTGTCATTGGTCTAGCAATCTTGGAAAATCCTTCGATGAACCTTCGGTAGTACCCAGCTAGACCGAAGAAACTCCTAATCTCATTAAGGTTGGTTGGTGACTTCCAATCACGTACTGCTTCCACTTTAGCTGGGTCCACCTTAATACCATCTGCTGACATAATGTACCCAAGAAACATTACTACTGATGTTGGTCGCTGGGCCCTTGTGGCAATCGCCGTTAAGGCGTATTAATCGCCGCACAACAATTGCCCCCCAGCTCAATCCGATGTTGAAGGCATGGGGTGAGGTGGTTTCACTGGCGATCGTTTGAATTAAAGACGAGCGACTCAACTCTTTATGTAACAAACAATCGTCTTCTCGAGCGGACCGATTTTGAATTTAGACAATCTACTCGGTCGCTGAAAAGAGCGGGAAGTGGAAGCTGACTTGAACCGTCATTGGGGCACGTGTCGCGTTCGTGTTGGGGTAGTCCGATGTTTTGTCAGACTCTGTCCTTTGGCGTGCCCTCAAAACAACGCGCACGCGGGATTCAAGGGGGGCATTAAATGCGGACTTATCCGACCCTTGCGCTTCGGCCCTTGAGAATCTGTTTATTTGCCCAGAAGCCCCTGCTCTCGCCTATAAAAGGGGCTAGGGTTTCTGGGTTATAACCTTATTTGCATTTTGCCTGAGAAGAAACTTCGCTGGATTCCTCTGAAGCTTTGAGTTGCCGAGCATCGATCGACTAGACTTTTGTAGGTAAGAAAAAAAAGCCTTTTCTCTTTTTCCTTTCTTTTTCTGAAGATGTCCGAAGAAGTATCAAAGGTGTATGAGGCGGGTAGCACTTCCGCCGCCGGGACTTCAACTGCCCGGGATGGAACATCCGCGGATTTCCACATGGAGACAGCCGTTGAGGCTATCCACGCTAGGATTGAACCCGCGGAGGTTGAAGAACTTTTCAACGAAGCTGATGCGGCCAGGTCGGCGGAGGTGGAGCGAAAGCGCTTGCTGGCCGAATAATATATGGCAATGAAAGCGTACTGGGAGCAAAACAGCATGTTCGGCAAAGCCTTTTCAGACTTTGCCGAACTTATGGAGAAGTTGGCCGGCCCGAACCCCAAGTTTGACTTCCGTGAGTACTCAGTCGCCCATCCCCATGAACCCAAAAGGCGGACGCTATTCCGAGCCACGTGCCGCTCCCCGTGGTCCCTCGGCCAGATCAGAAGCTCGGCGACCAGGAAAGATTTGGAACGTTGGAGGGCGACGTTCCATGTCCCCTCTGATGTTTCACTCTATGTGCCCGCCGAGAATGAACGTGCCGACCAACCTCCAGAGGGCATGGTCACTGTTAATGAGGCGATCATGGGGGCCGGACTGAGGTTCCCACTGCCGTTCGCCATGTCCTACTTGCTGGTGTCCTGGAATGTGGCGCCGCTCCAACTAATGCTGAACGCCTGGCTGCAGATCGTGAGCACATTTACTCTATTCGGCGGTACTGGCTGTTCCATCTTCATTTGCCGCTGGAGATGAACTATCTCTTCAAGCTGACGGCTCAAAAAGATTCTGTTGGCGGCTATCATATTCAAGGTCGCTCGGGCCGGGTGATTCTTGGGGTGCCGAATAAGGTTCGGGGCGACCCAACGAAGTGGTTCTGGGTCGGCGGAGCGTGGAAGTCGGCCGCGAGTGATAATCCCACCGATGAGTTGGACGTCCCCACCGGCTTCTGGGAGAGGAGTCCAAGTAAGGGTTTTGACTCTCCTTTCGTTTGGATATATTCTGAACTGATCTAATTTGGCTTTCTCTTTGTAGATGTCCTTGTTCCGGCGGAGAGCGAGCTAGGCTTTGGTTTTGCGATCGTTTGGGAGTGAATCCGTAGTTTTCCAGATTCTCATATCGATGCTCGCCAGATCAACAATGAAGCTTGTTGGTTGGCTGCTCGGCTATTTCGTTTCCCTCACCACTTAAGGGTTCCAGGTACAAATTTTCCCAATCTTCCTTTGCTTGACGATCGTCCTATGGTTGAGAAAAGTAATTAACTTTTTCCGATTGTTTTGTTTGCAGAAATACACTTCCCCCGCTACTCCGAGCCACCGAGAGAAGTTGCTATGTCGAACCTCGGGATCATTAGTCGCTTGCGCCAAGGGAAGAAGACAAACCGAGTCTGCCATGTTAGATGATGGACCTTTGAGGCCGAGCGAGCGTGTCCACAGATCTGGTTTGGAGGGTCCTTCGGCTACGCCTGCCTCGTATTTAAACGAAAGGGCGAGCAGTGTTGGCCCAAAGGAACCTTGCATAGACGGGCTGTCGGTTCCATCGACCTCCATGTAACACCCCAAGATATTCGGAATAATTACAGCGCCGTAAACCCTTTAAGTAAGGATTTACAAGGCTAATTTTTTTAAAAAAAGTGTAAATATAGAACATCAATATCACGGAAATTCAAGTTTACAAAACCGTACAACTGGTTCAACGAGTAATTAATACAACCATATCGAAATGATATTAATAAGACACGCGTACTCGAGTACTGAAATCAAACCAAGAAAACAAATCACCAACAACATCAAACATCACTGAACCCCTTCGTCATCACGTCGGTGCTGTGGCTGTTTTCCTGCTCCTCGGCTACCTGAACATCAAAACAAATGTCCACCCCCAAAGGGGTTAGCAAAACGATGCTAGTACAAGTATCATTTAAACGAATCAAATATGCATCAACAATACATAACAAGATACATCACACGGACTTCCGCTACCGGAATCCGATAATGCAAATCCACAAGATTCCATTAACACAGCATGGGTATTCCAATGATCCAGCGCCCTCAGCATAGATCCCAAGATGATCCCGTCGGACCAACACGAGGTGGAAATAACTCCTCTAATGATCCAGCGCCCTCAGCCTAGATCCCAAGATGATCCCGTCGGACCAACACGAGGTGGACATCCGATCCAGCGCCCTCAGCATAGATCGCACAACAAACACAACATAACTCATGCATACATATATGCCAAATCTCCGTGTCCATCAATATGAACATACAACACTATATAATGAATATCATGACAATTCAACGAAATAAATCTCATGTTCAACAACATGAATAATCACACGCATGCTCAAAATACCAATATTAACATATTATGATACTTGCCTCGAAGATGGCAAGAACGACACACTTCAATGATCTCAACACACTCGAAGGCTGTCTCCTTCGATCAACGTAGCAAGCTAGAACCTTAACAAAAGGAATGATATACAAATCATCTCAAGTAGAACGATTGCCTAGCAATTCGGTCTACGGCCAAAAGCTCAAAATAAACAATCTGCCTGAACCACTTAGCGTACGCTACGTACTCTACGTAACGTGCGCTAAGCCTGCCTGTTAGCGTACGCTATCGTCTAAGCCTAGCATACGCTAGCCATGGACTGACAGTTCTCTCTGATCAGCCGACTGACTCGGCTGATATCATAACGTACGGTACGTACCAAACGTAGCGTGCGTTAACTTATCCCCGATAGCGCACGTTAACTTACGTATGTTAGCGTGCGCTAACCGTGCATGGCAGACTACTACTGACAGAAAACTTGTTCTAATGGTGATGAACTCAAAAATTCTATGGTGATAATACATGTCATCCCCGTGCATATCATGCTCATAAGGTTTGTGAAAGTTCTATACGGATTAAACGACTACGAGATACAAGGATACATATCATCATTACTACACCATCATTCATCTTGATCTTCAAGAAAATATTCTAAGTTCCGTTCGTCCTACGTTCCAAAACGCATGATTCCAATGTGTAAAACGTAACAACTAGGTAATATCCATCTACTGATCGCAAATTGGTTTGAAGCTTCAAAATATGCTAGGAGTTCAAACACCAAGAGGTTCAATGGTTTATACGGTGAATAAGTATCGAAACATCGAAAATATCCTTCTAACAGATGATGTTCGACTACTTAAGAATCTAACGGACAAGATAAACATGATTAAACGTCCTTCAGAATACTACTATTATTGGTGAAGAATCACCTACCTCAAAGTAGTGAAGAACAGGGAGGAAATTCGAAGCAATCCAACACCGAAGGCTTGAACACCAATCTCCAATGATATACGATCTTCAACACGAGCTAGGATGCTGATATGAAGTGTTTAGGATGTAGAGAATAATACTCTAAGTATAAGGATTCGGATGTGGGAGAAGAAAGGACTGAAATTACGAAAAGGATGTTGTCCTATTTATAGGAAATGGTTATTAGCGCGCGTGCGCTAACGACTTACTGACCTCACTGTACTCAGCACTTAGCGTGCGCTATCCTCATGTCAGTAGCGTGCGCTAAGGCGTTGACTTGGCTTTTACTGAAAGCCGTCCAGGTTCATCCCGACACAATCCGACCAAGATCCCCGGCCTAATCTTACCTACCACACGTCTCAATCATGCTGACTACGTATAGCGTGCGCTAAGGTCATGCACAGCGTGCGCTATGGATCCAACTTAGTGTACGCTACACATAGTCGATAGCGTGCGCTACATGCGCAGAATCACAATTTCATCACATACATGAAATTATACGCTCAACAACATCGGATTATGAAATACGGAGAATAATACTCAGATAAAAGTGCAACAATAACAATGTCACAAGTTCTAAATACATAACAGAAATCTCGGGTATTACATCCTTCCTTCCTAAAAAGAAGTTTCGTCCCGAAACTTAAGATGAAAACAACTCCGGATATCTAGTCTTCATACTGTCCTCTGTTTCCCAAGTGGCCTCTTCGACTCCGTGTCGTGACCATTGTACTTTAACCAAGTGTATTGGTTTATTCCTCAACTATTTGATCCGACTCTCAAGTATCTTGATTGGTCTCTCTTCGAAGGTGCCATCATTAGCTATCTCGATCTCGTCGAAATCAATGACGTGACTGGGGTCCGGTACATACTTCCGCAATTGGGATACGTGAAACACATTGTGAACGTGACTCAGCGATGGCGGTAAGGCCAACCTGTATGCTAAATCTCCAACCCTCTCGAGGATCTCGAATGGTCCGATATATCTCAGACTTAGCTTACCTCTCCTCCCAAAACGGAAAATCCCTCGTGTAGGAGACACCTGCAATAGTACATGGTTCCCAATGTTGAACTCAAAAGGGCGATGACGCACATATGCATAAGATTTCTGTCGACTCTGGGCAGTCAATAGTCTTTCTCGAATCAAACCTATCTTCTCTTGAGTCTGAATTATCAATTCCGGTTCCGTCCCGATCAAATCCGAAGAATCATCCCAGCACAGGGGCGATCGACATCTTCTCCCGTACAAAGCTTCAAACGGTGCCATCTTAATAGAAGCATGCCAACTATTATTGTAGGTGAATTCAATCAACGGCAAATGAACTTCCCAATCAATCGACCAATCTAGGGCACAAGCTCTAAGCATGTCTTCTACTGTTTGAATAGTCCTTTCAGACTGACCGTCCGTTTGGGGATGATAAGCCGTACTAAAGTTGAGCTCAGTCCCCAAAGCCCTGTGAACTGCTTTCCAGAAGTGCGACACGAAGCGACCATCTCGATCCGAAATAATGGTCTTCGGCGTCCCATGCAATCTGACTATCTTCGCAATAAATACTCGCGCCAATCTCTCGGGTCCCCATGTATCTTTAATTCCTAGGAAATGAGCCGACTTGGTTAGTCGATCAACTATAACCCAAATCATGTTCATTCCCATTCTAGTCCTTGGCATACTGGTGATGAAATCCATCGAGATGTCCTCCCACTTCCATTCAGGGATCGAAAGCCGCCTTAACATTCCGGCAGGTCGCTGATGTTCAATCTTAACTTGCTGACAAGTCAAGCACTTCGAAACGTACTCTGCTACGTCCTTCTTCATATTCCCCCACCAGAAATTTTGTTTTAAATCCTTATACATCTTACTGCTGCCCGGGTTAATAGAATAGGGCGCGCTGTGAGCTTCCTTCAGAATAGTCTGTCTCAAATCATCATCATCGGGAACGCAAAGTCGACTCTGAAATCTCAGAACTCCATCATCTTGTATCACGAATCCCGGGGCTTTTCCCTTCTTTACTTCATCACATAATCGAATGGTCAGAGAATCGTCCAACTGCTTAGATTTGATCTCCTCGACTAGTGATGAAGTCGGGCCCATCACATATAGTTGCCCTCGATTCCTGGTGCCCATACTTCAATCCTCCGCGGATCGGGCCTCGTTGAATGCTGGTTTGGGATGTAAGTGCTTCCAACACTCGAAGAGAAACAGGTTTACGGCTCAAAGCATCGGCTACTACGTTTGCTTTTCCCGGATGATAGAGAATCTCCAAGTCGTAATCCTTGATTAATTCCAGCCACCTTCTCTGCCTCATGTTTAATTCTTTCTGACTGAAAATGTACTTGAGGCTCTTATGATCGGTAAAGATCTGACAATGAGTGTCGTACAAATAATGTCTCCAAATTTTCAATGCAAAGACTACAGCTGCTAACTCCAGATCATGAGTCGGGTAATTGACCTCGTATGGTTTCAGCTGCCGAGAAGCATAGGCAATCACCTTATCTTTTTGCATCAACACACATCCCAGACCCTGATTTGAAGCGTCTATGTACACCATGAATCCACCAGTTCCATCTGGTAATGCTAATATAGGTGCTGTTGTCAGTCTCTTCTTAAGTTCATCAAAACCATCGTGGCATTTCTCATCCCACTTAAACTTTTGAGTTTTCTGTAACAGCTGAGTGAGCGGACGAGCAATTTTGGAAAATCCCTCTACAAAGCGGCGATAATATCCAACAAGTCCTAAGAAACTCCGGACTTCTTTCACGCTATTAGGAGCTTCCCATTCCAAGATTGCTTCGACTTTCTTCGGGTCTACCTGAACTCCGTCAGCTGATATCACATGCCCAAGGAAAGTTACCTCCCTGAGCCAGAACTCGCATTTTGAAAGCTTTGCATACAGCTGTTCCTTCCTCAAGGTGCTCAAAACCACTCGCAAATGTTCGGCATGCTCCTCTGCGTCCTTCGAATATATCAAGATGTCATCAATGAAGACGACCACAAATTTATCCAAGTATTCCAAGAATACCCGATTCATCAATTGCATGAATACCGCAGGAGCATTGGTAAGTCCAAATGGCATTACTACAAATTCATAATGCCCGTACCGGGATCTGAAAATAGATTTCAGTATATCCGATTCCTTAATTCTCAACTGGTGGTATCCTGATCGCAAGTCAATCTTCGAGAATACCCTTGCCCCTTGCAGTTGATCAAACAAGTCGTCGATCCGAGGTATAGGATACTTATTCTTGATCGTCATCTTGTTGAGCTCCCTGTAATCAATACACATTCGGAGGGATCTGTCTTTCTTCCGGACAAAGAGAACGGGCGCTCCCCAAGGAGAAACGCTAGGTTGAATATAACCCTTATATAACAATTCCTCCAGTTGCTTCTTGAGTTCATACATCTCGGTTGGCGCCATGCGGTATGGTGCTCTGGAAATAGGAGCTGCTCCAGGCTCTAATTCGATAGTGAATTCCACTTCTCTCTGCGGAGGTAACCCAGGTAGTTCGTCAGGAAATACATCTGAGAACTCATTCACAACTGAAATAGACGAGAGCTCTACTCCTTCCTCTTTCCTCATGGCATAGCACCAAAGTCCGTGACATCCCTGCTTCAGTAATTTCACGGCTTTCAGTGCTTTGATCAATTTTCCCGAGCTTCCTGGTCTCCATCCTCGGAATAAGTGTTCAGATCCATCATCAGAAATGATAGAAATGACTCTCTCTCTCGGTAATTCAAAATAGCTCCATAACGGTTGATCCAATCGTCTCCGAGAATTAAATCGTCACCGTTGATGTCAACTACAATAAGATTCGATGGCCAATCTCTCCCTCCTATAGACACTGGAAAATCTCTAGCCTCTAGGGTTCCGACAATTCTCTCTCCACTCGGCAAACCCACAACATATGGTTCACAATCAAATAAGCACGAGATTTTTAAACGATTTACACAGTTCAATGATACGAGAGAATATGTAGCTCCGGAATCGAATAAAACACTAACTGGTTGCAAAAGGATCTGAATCGTACCTGATGCAACAGTAGTGTTCTGATCGTCAGATTTCTTCATCTCGTACAGGCGCGGAGGAACGGACCCAGCACTGGATGTCTCTCTCTTCCCAACGCTCTTTGAAATCCACTGCGTCGGTTCACACTTGTCTCCTTCGAATCGGCGCTGGAGTGCGAGTACCAAAGATCTAGTAGCAGCTCCACGTAAGGCCGCACGGTGCCCTTCTTGTCCACAATCGTAACAAGTCACGTAAGATGCGGCGCCACGCCGAATATGCCTCGCTCGACCACAATTGTAGCATTTCTTTGATGCGTCCGAAATCACGATGTAGTTCGAACTTCTTTCCGCCTTTAGAAGGATGTGGAGGTTTCTAGTCAATAAAAGGAAGACTGCCTTATGCGGGCCCACCACTCTTGTTTTCTCGAAAAGTTGCTGGTCACCTTCTCGCTTCTTTGCTTCCATCGATTTCTCCACCGCCGCCTCTTTCATGTCATAAAGCCGCTTTATCTTGATACTGTCGCAACGTAGTACACTCGAACCCGGACATGTACTGCTGAATCTCCGGCTTCATCCGCATATCGAAATGAAAAATCTTTTCTGCCTCCGTTCTGACCAAGTGTCGCACACAAGTCAGCTGATGATTAAAAGTTTTGATTATATCTGACACAGATGCTTCCGAACTCTGTGGTGAGAAAAACTCTCGGATCTTTGCCTCTCTAACTGGACGAGGACAATACTGTGCTTCCATCATTAGTTTGAATTCCGTCTAGTCCGCATTATGATCCTCGGGTCGAATAGCTTCCCACCAATCAAAGGCCTCCCCAGTCAGAAAATACTGGGCAATGGGAAGCTTCCGGTCCTCGGGACAGTTAAGACCCGCGAATATCTTCTCTAACTCCTTAAGCCAGTGATCCCAAGTAAGTGCCTCAGCAGATCCGTCAAATTTTGGCGGGTGCAATTTGACCACCTCAGCAAGCCATCTGTCTCCCCGGTTATCCTCGTGGTGCTGCTGTCCCATCGCCGTCTGCATGCGGTCGACTACCTGGGCGAGCTGGTTTATCTGCGCCACCACCTTTTGAAGCACTCCCGGCATGTTAGGATTTGCGTCGTCATTCGCTGATCCTTGCTGCCCTCCAGAATGGGAATCGGTTCGACTAGCTGATAATTCTGGGGTAGTTGCGGAATCCTCCTGTCTCATGTTACCCCGTCCGCGTCCACGACCGCGTCCGCGTCCACGTCCTCCTCTCAACATACTGTAAACACAATTCCTCAATATCCAGGACAAAGTTTTCGAAATAAAGCCCGTAAATGCTCACAAAACAGTAATTAAGTAAAACGGTAGTATAAGAGATTAGGAGACTTACAACCACGGTCCACATGACGACTTTTGGCTGAACAGTGATGTTACGAACGACTCGTAAATCAATAACGTAAACAGACCCAACTAAAAACCCGACTGCCAATATATCCATGAATCTTAGCTCTGATACCATATTCTGTAACACCCCGAGATATTCGGAATAATTACAGCGCCGTAAACCCTTTAAGTAAGGATTTACAAGGCTAATTTTTTTAAAAGAAGTGTAAATATAGAACATCAATATCACGGAAATTCAAGTTTACAAAACCGTACAACTGGTTCAACAAGTAATTAATACAACCATATCGAAATGATATTAATAAGACACGCGTACTCGAGTACTGAAATCAAACCAAGAAAACAAATCACCAACAACATCAAACATCACTGAACCCCTTCGTCGTCACGTCGGTACTGCGGCTGTTTTCCTGCTCCTCGGCTACCTGAATATCAAAACAAATGTCCACCCCCGAAGGGGTTAGCAAAACTATGTTAGTACAAGTATCATTTAAACGAATCAAATATGCATCAACAATACATAACAAGATACATCACACGGACTTCCGCTACCGGAATCCGATAATGCGAATCCACAAGATTCCATTAACACAGCATGGGTATTCCAATGATCCAGCGCCCTCAGCATAGATCCCAAGATGATCCCGTCAGACCAACACGAGGTGGAAATAACCCGTCCAATGATCCAGCGCCCTCAGTCTAGATCCCAAGATGATCCCGTCGGACCAACACGAGGTGGACATCCGATCCAGCGCCCTCAGCATAGATCGCACAACAAACACAACATAACTCATGCATACATATATGCCAAATCGCCATGTCCATCAATATGAACATACAACACTAGATAACGAATATCATGACAATTCAACGAAATAAATCTCATGTTCAACAACATGAATAATCACACGCATGCTCAAAATACCAATATTAACATATTATGATACTTGCCTCGAAGATGGCAAGAACGAAACACTTCAATGATCTCAACACACTCGAAGGCCGCCTCCTTCGATCAACGTAGAAAGCTAGAACCTTAACAAAAGGAATGATATACAAATCATCTCAAGTCGAATGATTGCCTAGCAATTCGGTCTATGGCCAAAAGCTCAAAATAAACAATTTGCCTGAACCACTTAGCGTACGCTACGTACTCTACGTAACGTGCGCTAAGCCTGCCTATTAGCGTATGCTATCGTTTAAGCCTAGCGTACGCTAGCCATGGACTGACAGTTCTCTCTGATCAGCCGACTGACTCGGCTGATATCATAACGTACGGTACATACCAAACGTAGCGTGCGTTAACTTATCCCCGATAGCGCACGTTAACTTACGTATGTTAGCGTGCGCTAACCGTGCTTGGCAGACTACTACTGACAGAAAACTTGTTCTAATGGTGATGAACTCAAAAATTCTATTGTGATAATACATGTCATCCCCGTGCATATCATGCTCATAAGGTTTGTGAAAGTTCTATACGGATTAAACGACTACGAGATACAAGGATACGTATCATCATTACTACACCATCATTCATCTTGATCTTCAAGAAAATATTCTAAGTTCCGTTCGTCCTACGTTCCAAAACGCATGATTCCAATGTGTAAAACGTAACAACTAGGTAATATCCATCTACTGATCGCAAATTGGTTTGAAGCTTCAGAATATGCTAGGAGTTCAAACACCAAGAGGTTCAATGGTTTATACGGTGAATAAGTATCGAAACATCAAAAATATCCTTCTAACACATGATGTTCGACTACTTAAGAATCTAACTGACAAGATAAACATAATCAAACGTCCTTCAGAATACTACTATTATTGGTGAAGAATCACCTACCTCGAAGTAGTGAAGAACAAGGAGGAAATTCGAAGCAATCCAACACCGAAGGCGTGAACACCAATCTCCAATGATATACGATCTTCAACACGAGCTAGGATGCTGATATGAAGTGTTTAGGATGTAGAGAATAATACTCTAAGTATAAGGATTCGGATGTGGGAGAAGAAAGGACTGAAATTACGAAAAGGATGCTGTCCTATTTATAGGAAATGGTTATTAGCGCGCGCTAGTCCATGCTCGTAGCGTGCGCTAACGACTTACTGACCTCACTGTACTCAGCACTTAGCGTGCGCTATCCTCATGTCAGTAGCGTGCGCTAAGGCGTTGACTTGGCTTTTCCCGAAAGCCGTCCAGGTTCATCCCGACACAATCCGACCAAGATCCCCGGCCTGATCTCACCTACCACACGTTTCAATCATGATGACTACATATAGCACGCGCTAAGGTCATGCACAGCGTGCGCTATGGATCCAACTTAGCGTACACTACACATAGTCGATAGCGTGCGCTACATGCGCAGAATTACAATTTCATCACATACATGATATCATACGCTCAACAACATCGGATTATGAAATACGGAGAATAATACTCAGATAAAAGTGCAACAATAACAATGTCACAAGTTCTAAATACATAACAGAAATCTCGGGTATTACACTCCACAACCATGGATGCACTTTTCTACCTTGGATCGTCATGTTAGATGGTGATCCTCGACGGTATACGTTGTTCCGGGGGAGGCGATCGCTTGCCTAGTTCCATCATGTTAGATGACGAACTTTGGAGGGCGAGCGAGTCATCCTCTTTTGGAAGGCATTGCTCAAGCAGTAGCCTTTGTTTTGTTTTGCCGAAGCGAATCATTTGGGGAGAACTGGGAAATCTCATTAAGCACTTAGCACATCAAATGATTACAGAGTGTTTCTACTATTAATATTTCATCAAATGGATGGCGTTCCAGGGGTATTGGTCCGGAGTGCTGTCTAGGTGCTGGAGCTCGTAGGATCTTTTGGATAACCACTTGGATATTCTGAACGGGCCCTCCCAGTTTGGACCAAATATTCCCATGCGGGTCTGGATCTTTTTGAGGACAAGGTCGCCCACTTGGAACCGTCTCTCCTTGACCTTTGAGTTGAAAAACTTTTCGGACTTCCTTTTGTGGATCGTGTTCTTCATTTCTGAGGTCAGTCGCCATTCTTCGAGCATATCTAAGTCGATTCGCCGAGCTATATCATTGTCCATCGTCAGTTGTTGGGCAATTCGGTGGCTGAGGACAACGATCTCTGACGGGATTACTGCTTATGTTCCGAAAGCGAGGGCAAATGGGGTTTCGCCCGTTGACTTTATTGTCGTCGTTTGGTAGGACCACAAAACATCCAGGAGCTCGCTCGCCCAGCGCCCTTGCTTGGATTCGAGTCTGGCTTTGATTCTGTGCTTGAGGATCTTGTTTACAGCCTCTACCTGCCCGTTTGTTTGAGGGTGGTAAGGGGCCGAAAACAACTTTTTTATTCCCCACTTTTCACAGAATTGCATAACTTCCAAACCGTCGAACTGCTTTTTGTTGTCGGAGATGATAGCCTGAGGTAGACCGAATCGGAAAATGATGTTCTACCAAATGAACTTGATCACTTGATCTTGGCCGATCTTGTTTAGAGGTTTAGCCTCTGCCCATTTCGTGAAATAATCGACCCCCACGATGGCAAATTTACATCCCCCTGGTGCCGTTGGCAAAGAACCGATGAGGTCGATGCCCCATTGCGCGAACGGCCACGGACTATACTTAGAGGTGAGCTGCTCGGGGGAGAGCTTGATGTTCGGGCCCATGATTTGACATTTGTGACAAGATCGGGCGTAGGCGATTGCTTCCTTTTGCAGGGTAGGCTATAAAAAGCCTTGCCTGGTCGTCTTGTGGATAAGGGCTCGCCCTTCCGCGTGATTTCCACAGGTCCCATCATGGATTTCGGCTAAAACAGGTCGACCTTCCTCCGGCGTAATGCATTTGAGGAGAGGGTGGTTGAAAGCTCGCTTGTAAAGCCGGTCGTCCAAGAGTGTGTATCTGGTTGCTCGGAGTTGAAGCTGGCGAGCCTTGACTCGATCTGTGGGGACCGTCTGTTCTTCAAGTATTCAATGAACGGAGTCATCCAGTTTTCTTCGGTGATGGTAACTATGGCGACCAAGCTTTTGTCGATCGCCGACCACGCCAATCTAGTGATTTGGATGTTAGAGAAATCCGCTGCCCTATCCGACGATGTGAGTTTGGATAGGGCATCGGTCTCGGAGTTGTGCTCTCTCGGGATTTACTCGATCAACACTTCTTCGAAATTTGTGTACAATTCAGCGACCAACTCTTTATATTTGATCATCTGTTCACCGCGCACCTCATATTCTCCCTTGACTTGATTGACGACCAAGAGGGAGTCCATGAAGATGTGAAGGCGATGAACGCCCACGGCGATCGCTAGATCGAGCCCGCCTAGTAAGGCTTCGTACTCGGCTTCATTGTTGGTCGCTCGAATTCGAAGTGCACAACATTTGTAAAACTCTGGCCATCGGGGCTGACGAGAACAATCCCTGCCCCTACTCGCAAGCTGGTCGACAAGCCATATACGAACAGTTTCCAGGCGGGACGGCCGACTTTGGATGGGTTAGGTGGGAAAGTTAATTCCACCACAAAGTCCACCAGCGCTTGACCCTTGATCGCCGTGCGTGGAGCATATGTGACACCGTATTGCGCGATCTCCAGTGACCACTTGAGGATTCGCCTATTGGTGTCTGGTCGGTGCAGAACTTGCCTTAGAGGGAGGGTCGTCAGAACCTCCATTTGGTGTTCGAATAAATAGGCTCTCAGCTTGCGAACACTCATGAGAAGTGCGTAGACGAGCTTCTCCAGAGGCGTGTAACGCGTCTCCGCATCATGTAGCGCTTGACTGACGAAGTAGATCGGCAGGTGGGTTTTCCCCTCTGCTCGCACTAATACCGCGCTCAGCGCGACCTCCGACACTGCTAAGTAAAGAAAGAACTTCTCACCGGGGATCGATTTTGCTAAAATTTGGGGGTTAGACAAATACTCCTTGATATTGGCGAACGCCATTTGACTTTCATTCATCCACGCAAATTTTTTATTCTTTATGGTGGCGAAGAAAGGTTTGCTTTTGTCCCCGAGTCGCGAAATGAAATGATTAAGGGCTGCCAAACACCCCGTGAGGCGTTGCACCTGCTTGACGTTCCGTGGTTCTTGCATGTCTAGGATCGCCTTAATCTTGGTGGGGTTCGCCTCGATACCCCTTTGCTCACGATGTGCCCCAGGAATTTTCTGGAGTTTACTCCAAAGTTGCATTTCTTGGGGTTTAGTTTCATGTTGAAATTCTTGAGAATGGCGAACGTCTCGGCGAGATCTTTGAGGTGATCTTCTTTTTTGAGGCTCTTGATCACGATGTCGTCAATGTAAACCTCTATGGTTTTGCCGATTTGATCAGCGAACATCCCGTTGACTAGGCGTTGGTAGGTCGCCCCCGCATTTTTCAGACCTAACGGCATTCGGATCCAAAAGAATACGTCTTTTTCCATGTGGAATGATGTGTGTTTTACGTCTTTCTCCGCCATTGGGATCTGATGGTATCCGGCGAAGGCGTCCATAAACGACATCATTTCTCAACCTGCCATGCTATCGACCAAGTGGTCAATGTGAGGCATCAAAAAGTGATCTTTCGGACAAGCCGTGTTGAGGTCGGTGAAATCGATGCATAACCTCCAGGAGTTGCTCGAATTTTTGATGAGCACCGCGTTGGCCACCCATTGTGGCTCGTCGGTGGCTACCCCGATAAGTTTGTTGTCGAGCAGCTTTTTGACCTCTGCGTCTAGCGCAGCATATTTTTCTGGACCGAATTTTCTACGTTTCTGGTGAACAGGCTTCCTTGCTGGGTCGATCTTCACATAGTGGCAAGCATGTCCAGGACTGATGCTGACCATATCTTGATACGACCAGGCAAAGTCTCCGATGTTCTTTTGTAGTAAACTGATCAGATCGTCTTTCAGCTTGGGATCGACGCTCGAGCCGATCTGCACTTCCTGCTCCGGGCGAGCCGGATCGATTGTTATGCTTTCCAACTCTTCGGTGGGGACGGTCACTTCTCGTTTGGAGCGATTGCCGGACTCGATCCTTAGATCAACATCGAGGCTTGGCTCGAAGACGATCCTTGGTTTGAAGTCATCCGACGATCGATGTGAGATTCCGTCTCCTGAGTCGGGCTGATATGAGGTGCTTGGCTCTTCGATCTCCATTGGTTGGTTTTCGATTGTCCTAGTGTTACAAACAGGGGAAGAAATGTTTAAAGGAAATGCTACAACACAGGAGTAGTTCAAACATTTCTTTGCCATTAGCTGGTCTCCTTTTACAGTACTGATTGTCCCTTCGGTAGTGGAAAACTTGATACAATAAAAGAAAGAGGAGGCGACCGCCTCAAAGGTTTCTAGAAAGGGGCGACCTAGGACCCATTATAGATGCTGGGCATGTCTATGATTACAAAATTAAGGTTCCTAGTGATCTTAACCTTAGGATCGTAACAGCAGACTAGCTCGACGGAGAGCCTGATCCTTCCACAGGCTTTGACTGTGTTGTCGCCGAACCCTTGAAGCACGTTTTCGAATGGCTTGATGAATTTGGTCAGGTTGCCGAGCTAGTCCTGATCTGACTTGAATATGATGTTGCAAAAGCTCCCATTATCAATCAGCACGCGGTCGACCATTTTCCCAAGAATACAAGCAGAGATCACTAAGGCATCCACCTTAGGGCACTGCACTCCCTCCCTATCCTTGTTGGAGAAGGTGATGAGCGCCTCTTTGGAGATGGTTGGTTTTGGGGGCACTATGATGTGGACTCCGGCGAATGCCCTCACCTCGGGCTTCCGTTTTCTGTTTGACATGGTGGAAACCGGGGAGAGACATCCGAGATTTTCGCCGACTGATTGAAGCATATTGACCCAGCCGCCGGGGTTGACCGGAGGGATCGACTCATCTGACTCCTCCGGCTCGTTTCGTTCGAGTCTGGCAACCGGATTGGGAGGGTGACGATCATCGTTATGTCGCCGATCGCGTCCCCCAGTCCTTTATGTC
Source organism: Orobanche coerulescens (assembly GCA_033398695.1). NCBI lineage: Eukaryota > Viridiplantae > Streptophyta > Magnoliopsida > Lamiales > Orobanchaceae > Orobanche > Orobanche coerulescens. The sequence continues at coordinate 132,780,369 of CM065815.1, read as the reverse complement.
TGGGGCTCCGGCTTGGTTATCAAACTGTCCAGCTTGCCTTCTTCGAACAATCTCCAGAGTTGTCTGAGGAGGTCGTGGCATTGGCTGGTGTTGTGGCTAGGGCTTTTGTGGTAGGCACAAAATTTATTGCGGTCTAGATGACCGTTGTCCCTCATCGGCTTTGGCTTGCTTAGCCACTCGCGCCCCTTGATGGCGTTGAAGATATGGGCCGGAGATAGATTGAGGTTGCGGAGGAGGTGGACTTCCACATCCTCGAAGGCCTTGAACTCGTCGGGTGGGTTTGCGACCGCCTTTCTGGGCTTGGCGATCGCCTTTCTCGATACGGGAGATGGCACCTTCTTTTCTCTGGTTGCCCCCTCACCTAGTCGAAGGGTGAGCAACCTCTGCCTGGCCATAAAGTCGGCGGCCTTGGCGCGGAAGATCGCGTAGGTCGGAGGGATGTCCTTTGTGAGGTGCCTCAACATGGGCGAAAGACCATCTAATCCCCCAGGACCAAGTAGAGGGCGAGCTCGTCGCTTATGGGCTCACCGGTGAGGACTATTTCGTCCACCCGGTCGATGTAATCTTCATCGGAATCGTCTTTACCCTGCCTGATCTTCATCATACGGTGGGGACCCTCTGGTCGAGCAACCTTGGCAGCGAAGTACGACGTAAAGTCGCTCGCCAACTTCTCAAAACAGTTAATTGAGTGCGGTGGCAATGAGATGTACCACCTATAGGCGAGATTGCCCAATGTTAAAGGGAACATTCGGCACTTCATCACGTCTGACGCTCCGCATCCGGTCATGTAGATCCGAAACTTTCTTAAATGGGTCTCGGGGTCCGACCTCCCCTCATACAAAGGTCTTTGAGGAGGAGCGATCTTTGGTTGCATGGGGGCAAGCTCGATCTGGACTGCGAGTGGCTCACTTGGTCCGGCGACCTTTCTCTTGGCGTGTGCCCCAGTTTCTAGGAGCGATTTCATAATGTCGAGCTGGCGCTGCATTGCAGCCATCTTCGTAGCCAAGATAAAATGTCCTCACCTTTTCGTATACCCTGCGAGCAACTGGACACAAAACAGACATCCACCCCCGACTACTCGGGGGTTAGTAAAATTCCACTATTTTGCTAGTGCAAGTATAATACGATACGAAATGCAACAGGAAAATCGCAACCACGAATTTGCTACAAAAATCACCTATCAAAATGTTCCCGAGAAGTTTTAGAATTTCGAACTCAAGCAAGAAATATTTGAAAATGAACTCATAGCTCGGGGGTTTTTAAAGTAGAAATTATTTTGGACCTCAAGTCCCAATTTACAAAACCTTTTCGAAAACGTTAGGGCCTCAGTCCGATTCTCATTACAAAACACACTAGTTCAGATATCGTTATGAGTCCGTGACCTATTTTTAAAACGTTATCCAAACAATTACTGTTATACGATCACTGTTCGTACACATCATGTACCGAACTCCGGAGGCATCGTCGGACCCTACCCGGACCACACGTATCGTTCGTACATATCATGTACAGAACTCCAAAGGCCTCGATGGACACTACCCGGACCACACACATCATTCGTACACATCATGTACCGAACTCAAGAGGCCTCGTCAGACCCTACCTGGATCATACACCTTGTTCGTACACCTCATGTACCGAACTCCAGAGGCCTCGTCAAACCTTACCTGGAACACACACATCATCACGACACAACTCATATTGATAAACTCAACACATCACCACGAGTCACACACATTATTACCAAATGTTAAGCCATTCGACAATACACTGTAATGCATATTCAAGTATGTAAATGAAAACGACACAATTATCATAACCATCACGACGACTCAACCATGACCAACCACGCCCGGCACAAACCATATGATTAACACAATCAACACAATTCCATAGCATTAGCCAAGTGAGGGTATTATCACTACCATCAATCATTCCAATAATCAATTCATACAAAGCATATTCACAAAAGTAAACTAATTCATCATAACACGAAGTCCCTATTCACAAGACACAAATCGTATAGCAAGATACTTGCCTCGATAACCGATATCGAACACTCCGACGAACACGGCTCAACCGGGAAACCTCGAACACCTACAATCCTCCGGCAAAAACGACGAAGATATGATTACAATGAGAATCAAGACCAAAAACAATGGAAATCCCACCAAACTATCGAAGGGAAAATTCAATGGGACATTTAATCAAACATTCGATGTTCGATAATTCCCAGGAACACTCGAATCATAAATCGAGTTGAGCAAACTAGAAATATGGATATACAACTTATAGAACACGATTATTAATGCTCAATAACATTAACCGATTCATCAAGATCAGACGTGCAACGAAATCAAGAAGGAATCCCGAAAGTCAACTCTAGGAGATTTCAAGAATTTACCTTGATCCGACGATGAACAAGGATTAGATGTTGTTACAATCGACACAAGCCTTCCAAATCTCCTTGGAAATGAGCATAATCGACCAAGAATCAACGTTTCCACCCTAACCGTCCGACAGCCGCGAAAAGAAGAAAAAAAAATGAAGAAAATGGCCAAGGACCCGTCGCCCAGGCCATATATATGTGTGTACGTTACGAATGTTCCAAAAAGGAGGACTAGAAGTAGTGCTAAACCACTCAATGATTAGTACACTTTTTTGGAATAATAGAGGTATTGGGAACAAACCTGCCCAAAATAAAATCAGAATGTTAAAAAGAAAATACCATTTTAACATCTTGGCTCTCATTGAACCTAAAGTGCATTTGGACACCAATTTTTTTCTTAAACGATTTGGTTTTCCTAATGTTTGTGCCAATGTTAGTAACCATATCTGGCTTTTTTCTGAACCTGGTTTTCAAATCAATATTTTAGAAAATAAGGAGTAGTTGCTCCATGTGGAAGTTATATGTGACTCCCTTCCCAACCCTTTTTTATTAACCGTGGTTTATGGTAGAAATACCAAACTTGAGAGAAGGGACCTTTGGGATGATCTTCTCTCCTTCAGTCAAAGCCAGATCCCTTGGATGGTTGGAGGAGATTTCAACATTATCCTCCAACCGGATGAGAAAAAAGGAGGGGCTGTCCCAATCCACTCAGAAATGGAGGAGTTTAATGATGCTTTATTAAACTGCAACTTGACTGACGGTGGATTTGTGGGCACCCCCTTCACCTGGTATAGTAATGGTGTTTGGCAAAGACTGGATAGGATCCTTCTCTCCCCAGAGTGGTATTCGGCTTTTCCTTGCATGTCCATTAGACATCTCCCTAAATTCAAATCGGATCATAATTCCATGTTGTGTCAATTTAGTAATAATATATCTAAACCCAAGTCGTCCTTCAGATTTCAGAATATGTGGATTAAACACCGATTTTTCTTATCTACTGTGAAGGAATCTTGGGAACTTTATACCAATTCTAGAGGGATGTTTAAACTTGTTGAAAAACTCTCCAGGTTAAAATACACCCTTAAGGAATGGAATAAGGTTGTTTTGGGAACATTTTTACTAAAATTGATCAAGCCCATTATGCGGTTGAAGTTGCCGAAAATGACTTTGATCGCGACCCATCCATCAATAATCTCATCCAGCTTAAAAAAATGAACGCCAACCTTACCCTAGTACTGTCCATGGAAGAGGATTTTTGGAAACAAAAATCCAATGTGAAATGGATGATCGAAGGGGAAAGGAATAGCAAATTTTTTCACTCCATTGTGAAAAAGAAAAGACACAAAAACTTTATTCATTCGATTCGAGACAATGGTCGCACGATCACGAATCCCGAGGAGATAAGTGAGTCTGCGGTTTCATATTTCTCCAATTGTTTTATGGAGCAAAACTCTGTATTAGACAGCATCGACCCCCGGGTTGTGCCTAATATAATTTCCAATGATCTTAATAATAGTCTTTGTAGTAATCCTACAATTGATGAAGTTAGAAGTTGTGTTTTTGATATGGATGGTGATAGTATTGCCGGACCGGACGGGTTTAATGCTAAATTTTATCAAATATGTTGGGATATTGTTTGTTGGGATGTTTTGGATGCCGTTGTGGATTTTTTTAGTGGTTCCCCGTTGCCTCGGGCCTTCACCTCCACCACCATTACACTCATCCCAAAAAATAATAATCCTCAATCATGGAAAGATTTTCGTCCGATTAGCTTATGTAATACTTCTTATAAAATCATTGCGAAAATCCTTAGTAAAAGACTTGGCAATATTCTCCCTTCCATTATCAATCCGGCCCAATCGGGCTTCATCAAAGGTAGAAATATTACGGACAATATTTTGATGGCTCACGAAGTTACCCATGATATATCTCAATCGGTAACTAATACTATTATTAAACTCGACTTGGAAAAAGCATATGATAGGATCAATTGGAATTTTATTTTTCAAGTGATGTCTAGCTTTGGTTTTTCTAATGTTTGGATTGGTTTTATCAAATCGTGCATTTTCAATTGTTGGTTTTCGGTCCTTGTGAATGGGCGTAGGGGTTTTTTCAAAAGTGGGAGAGGTATTCGACAAGGGGACCCTCTTTCCCCTCTCATTTTTGTGATTGCCGCGGATTACTTTTCTAGGAGTATTGATCGAATGTTTTCCAATAATCCTTCGATGTATTATAAGATTAAGAAAAAAGTGAAAATCACGCATCTTGCGTATGCCGATGATATTCTCATTTTTCTTAATTCTTCCAAAAGGAGTCTTCACATTCTCAATAATTGCATTTTCCACTATGAGAATGTTTCTGGTCAAAAGATCAACAACCATAAAAGTAATTTTGTGATGAACAATCCGACTCCCCAAATTGCTAGTTGGGTGCAAAGAATTTCGGGGTTTAATAAAGCTGATTTACCGTTTACGTATCTTGGCGTCCCCCTTTGGAAAGGGTTTCAATCCTTTGATATGTACGGTCCCCTACTTTCGAAAATTAAAAATAAAATCACTACTTGGAACCACCACTTGCTTTCGACGGGGGGGCGTCTTGAATTAATTAATTCGGTCTTGAACTCGATTGCCTTTTATAACTTACAAGTCCTTAAACCCCCAGGGAATGTCATTCTTTTCATAGAAAGGCTTTTCAACAAATTTCTTTGGGGAACTAATGACAACAAACGTAAGTTGCATTGGGCGGCTTGGAATCGACTTTGTTTCCCCAAGGATGAGGGGGGTCTGGGCTGTCGGGATTTCAATGACATTATTCAGGCTGCCCATGTTAAAATGTGGTGGAGATTCAGAACATCTAATAACATTTGGTCCAATTTCTTACTTCAAAAATATTGTTCTCGGATCCACCCCATGATTATTAAATTTAATCCCAAAAGTTCTCCTACTTGGAAAAACCTTTGTGGCATTAGATCGATCGCGAATGACAAAATTTTTTGGCATAGTGGTAATGCTGATGTGTCCTTTTGGCATGACAATTGGTGTGAATTCAGCCCTCTCACCATTACCATAATAAGTCCAAAGATAAAATTGGTTTTTATTGGAAAAACGGGGATTGGGATAGAGATAAAATTAGTCGCAAACTCCCGCTTGGCATTTGTGACCATATTTGCTCTCTACCTACTTTTGCCTCCGACAACAAGCCTTTATGGACTCTTTCCCCTAATGGGATTTTTACTTTCAAAACTGCTTGGGAGATGGTTCGTAAAAAAAACCCTCCGCATAATATTCTTCGGTATTGTTGGAATCCACTTATCACACCTACCATTTCTCTTTTTATGGTGAAGGTGCTTAATAAATGGATCTCAACGCCGGATAATCTTTTGCGGAGGGGCATTGTTGCCACCAATAATTGTTATTGTTGTAATGGTGTTGAAAATCTTCATCATCTCTTTCTTACTGGCCCGATTGCTAAAGTTGTTTGGAATTGTTTTCATAATATTGCGGGGATAAAAGTCCTTGTGTCATCTAATTTCAATCTTATCATTGCCAATTGGTTTGGTAAAGCCAAGGGCAATATCCACATTTTTCACATCATCCCGATCCTTATTTTATGGTTTCTTTGGTGCTGTAGGAACGATAAGAGATTTAATAACGTTCCTTTTACGCCTAAAGTTGTGTGTAAGCGTATTTGGAACTACATCTACAATCTCAAACTTCAGGGCAAAATTAAAAGGCAATTTTGGAAGGGAGCGGATAGAATTGCCAATTTTGTGGGCATCAAACCGGCCCCGGGGCCGAGGTACAAAATCAAGGCTGTCCGTTGGATTAAGCCGGACATGGGATGGTGGAAACTCAATACGGACGGGGCTGCGTTGGGCAACCCGGGCAATGCGGCCGCGGGGGGGATCGTTCGGGATCATCTCGGCAACCCGCTCTTCATGTTCTCCGAATTTCTTGGGGCCCAAACCAACAACTTTGCTGAAGTATTCGCCATTTGGAGGGGGCTCGATATTTGCATCGATCACAATTTTACTAAAATTTGGGTGGAGGTCGATTCGAAGGTTGCTCTCCACTTGATTGAGCATTCATCTTCGTGTCATTGGCAACTCCGAAGTCTCATTATTAAAATTCGGGCCCTTGTGGAAAAATACAAAATTTATTTTTCACATATTTTTCGTGAGGGCAATGCCGTTGCCGATCTTTTGGCTAACAAAGGTTGTGATCATCATGATTTTCATTTCCACGACATCTCCAATCTTGATAGGAAAATCCGAGGCCTTATTAAACTCGATAAAATGTCCTACCCCTATATTAGGAGTAGGAAAGTTTACATGTAATGACTTTTAATTTAGGAGATACTTGGCAAACTTTAGCCTTGCTTTGGGGTCGGCTACCCAAAATTTTCATGTGTTTTATTTTAGGACGTGTTGAGGAAATCGTCCTCCCTCATTTGCTTGGGCGTGTAGAGGGACTCGTCCACCCTCAATTTTTCGGGATAATATAAGACCAGCGTTTTTAAAAAAAAAAAAAAAAAAATGTTACGGCCATAACCGGCAGTGCCTTACGGCCATAACTCGGCCCTTATGACCATACTCGGCAGGTTCTTACAGCCATAACTGGGTCCCCAGGCCTCATGTCCGAAAAACGAAAGTGTGTTATGGCCGTAACTGGTAAGGCATTACGGCCGTAACTCGGCAGCCTTGCGGCCGTAACCAACTATGCCTTACGGCCGTAACTCGCAGTGTCTTAGGGACGTAGCCGGCAGTGCTTGCCAGGCCTCTCGACCGAAACTCGATCGTTCCGACAACCCGGTTAGGCGCTCGATGACGTCTCGGTCACATTAATGTGCCTGCTATGATTCAAAACAATAACGAGCCAACCACGAAACGTAACATATCACACCACACGCACACATTAGTCAAAGAAACGTACGCAACGACAAGTCTCGCTCGTCAAACACTACAACAGAGTATATCAAACCGTTCATGATAGAAAAATGAATCCCACATAATCATAACAAAATAAAATAACCGGCACCAGACGACAAATAATTCAGGGCAACTGGAATAAAAGTCCCGGGTATTACATCTAATACATTTGAAAAAATTATGAATGAGTTTAAAACCATTCAACAAGACCATGAGAATTTAAAACAAGAAAACCTACAACTCTCACTTTCTAACTTAGAGCTTATTACGTATTTATGTGAACGTAAGTGCATGTTGCCGTAATCAAGTAATAAAGTGATGAGAAAAATATCGTTCCCTCGAGGACTTATGTACTAATTACCAATTTATTGTATTCCTAATTTTCTTTGAACGACCGAAATTTGTGGTTGAAGAATTATAAAAAAAACTAAATATTGCGATAATCTAAAAACAAATAATAGAATCAATAGTCCGATAAAAAGAGATCAAATAGGTGAAGAATCTAGGATCGAGAATCCACCTCGATTAATCAGAATTAATCTTGAGTAATATAATTTAATTAATTTCCCAATTTATTGAAAGCGAAGATTATAAGCTAATCTAATGCCTCTTTCGAGATCAGTAGAATTTTCCAATGTGAATAATTCACTCTATTCCTAGGTGAGTTAATTCAACAATAGCCAAAAAGTATTAAAACCTTCAAATGATGCTTCGTAATTCTTATGAGTATATTCCTATCTCACAAGACAAAATGGTTTTCTCCCAATTATTCACGAAGAAGTCTATGTCAAGCAATCACCAGGCTTTGAATATTATGATAATTCGAAATTTGTATACAAGCTCCATAAAGCTCTCTATAGATTAAAATAGGCGCCGAGAGCATGATATAAAAATGGATATAAAAGAGTACATGTAGATAATACTTTATTTGTCAAGACTTTTGAAAATTATATGCTTATTTGTCAAATATATATGGACAATATTGTATTTGGTGCTACTAACGATTCCCTGTCCAAAGAATTTGCAAATCTTATGAGAGGAGAATTTGAAATGAGCATGATGGGTGAAATGAGATTTTTTCTCGGACTTCAAATAAAGAAACTCAAAGATGAAATATTTATTCATCAAACAAAGTACGTCAACGAGCTGTTAAAGAAATTTAAGATGGAAGGATGCAAGAAAATATCTACACCTATGTCATTCATCCTGAAACTTCATAAAGATGAGAAAGGTAAACTCATCGATCAAAAGCAATATCGAGGTATGATCGGATCTTTACTTTATCTAACTGCCTCTAGACCCGACATTATATTTGCAACCTATCTATGGGCTAGATCTCCGAAAGAATCTTATTTAACTGCTTGTAAAAGAATTTTTCGATATTTGAAAGGTACTACTGGTTTAGGATTATGGTATCCATCAAGCATTGATTTTGAACTATTTGCATATATTGACGCCGATTTTGGTGGATGTAAAATTGACAGAAAAAGTACCAGTGGGACGTGTCATTTTATGTTTTCATGTTTGATATCTTGGGGTAGTAAGAAACATACTAGTGTGTCTATTTCCACAATTGAAGCCGAATATGTGGCTGCTGGAAGTGCATGTGCACAAGTATTGTGGATTAAAACTCAATTACTAGATTAAGGTATCACTATTAAAAATACACCTATTTTTTGTGATAATACTAGTGCCATAAATCTGAGTAAGAATCCCATTTTGCATAGTAGGACAAAGCAGATCAAAATTCGTTATTATTTTATTCGTGATCATGTCCAAAACGGGACTGTTCGTCTCTAAATTGTAGGTACGAATGGACAATTGACAGACATTTTACAAAACCGTTGCCCAAAGAATCATTTAATTTTAAAAGGATAAATTAAGTAATGGACATGGTGATCATCTAAATATGCATATATAGCAAAATGATCATGAAAAATAGAGATACAAAACAGAATACCCGCGTCCGATCACTACCAAAAATAACACTTTAGCCGACAACTCGCCGGAGAACGGACGACGGCCGACGGAAGTTGTCGGCTAAAGTCAACAAGTTTAGCCGACGGCTAACTTGTTGTCGGCTAAAGTAGTTTAGCCGACGACATTACTATTGGTCGTCGGCTAAAGTATAGTTAGTCGTCGGCTAAAGTTTTGTAGTTTAGCCGATGACTTGTATACTTTAGCCGACGGCATGTCGTCGGCTAAAGTCAAGTTTAGCCGACGGCTAGTATACTTTAGCCGACGGCATGTCGTCGGCTAAAGTCAAATTTAGCCGACGGGTAGTATATTTTAGCTGACGACATGCCGTCGGCTAAAGTCTTACATGTTTTTTTGTGCAGAATATATCACCATCTAACACTTGAAGAGACCATTTACAACACATTCGGAAATTACATAACAATAAAACGAAAAACAGTAATTTTCTCTGGTTTGATCATTCAAGAAATCAATATTGAAGGTATGTACTTTATTGAATTTTAATATCAGTTATAATTATATTACGCATATAATATATCTATTTGGATGATTATGAAAATATTTTAGAATTATTAGTTCGTTTTCTCGAATATTTCTTGGTGTGTGTGTATATATGTATATGGATTTGACATCTTGAATTCGAGCTATATATATGATGATTTTAGTCGTAATTTTTGTATATTCTTGATAAATACGATGTATAATATTGTTGTTATTTTTGTTATAGGATGGATAAAAGTTGGATTGGTCTGCAAAAATGGGATCCAAGGGTCATAGATGGAATGCGAGGGTTTATTCGATTTGTGAAGGAGCATGATAGTGATAGTATGATTCATTACTGTCCTTGCAATAAATGTAAATGCCGCAGCGATATGTACCATTTTACACTTGATGTCGTATGGGAGCACTTGAAAAAAAATGGATTTTGGGATAAATATACATGTTGGATTTACCACGGTGAAAGATCGAATTCAATTATTCCCCATGATCACGGACAGTACAGTGGTAGCACATCCAATGACCCCACAAGATGGTTGATTGACGACGTGTTTGGTTATTACGACAGGGACGTATCGGCTGAAGGTCAAGAATACCATATAGTTGATCAAGCAGTCATCCGAACGCCTACATTGATACCCATTAACACAATTTCTCTTGATAGATACAACAAGCTAATCCGGCTCCAACAGACTCTTCTTTATCCTGGGTGTCACATGACGGTTCTTGATAGTGTCATAGAGACTATGAGAGTCAAGGTGGAGAACAAAACCTCGACTAAAGCTGTGGATGATTATTTGGAACTTACAGAGAAAATGCTCCCAGAAGGTCATCATCTTCCTAGTAATCACAGTAAAATGAGACGTATCCTAAAAGGTCTTGGGCTATCGTACATCAAGATCCACGTATGTATATATGATTGTGCTTTATTTTGGGAAAAGCCTAATGAAGACCTAAAGAGATGTCCGGTATGTGACACAGAGAGGTATAAGTTCACTCCTTCTGGTAAAGAGAAAGCTATGAAGGTTCTTTGGTATTTCCCTCTGAAGGATAGATTGGAGAGGCTTTTCATGTCTCCTCACACAGCCAAGGCGATGAGATGGCACGCTGAGCCTCGGGTGACTGACGAGGATGTTATGATACACCCTTATGATGGAGAGGCTTGGAAGCATATAGATAGGTAGTTTCCAGGATTTGTATCAGATGTCCGAAATGTAAGACTCGGACTTGCATCTGATGGATTCAACCCTTTTGGCAACATGAGCCTTTCGTATAGTATATGGCCGGTGGTAATGGTTCCTTACAACCTTCCTCCATGAATGTGCATGAAGAAGGAGTTTAATATGTTGACTCTCTTAGTACCTAGCCCCGGGTATCCAGGAAAGTGTATTGATGTTTATTTGAGACCTTTGATAGAGAAGCTGAAGTTGTTGTGGGAGCAAGGTCATCCGACGTACGACAGTTACTCACATGAGATGTTCTACTTACATGCTATGTGTACAAGTACCATCAGTGATTTTCCTGCATACGGGATGCTGTCAGGATCTATTATTAGTAGATATAGAGGATGTCTAGTGTGCTTGAATGTTGATTGCGCAAGGTATCATTGTCGGAAGGTTATCAGAATGCATCACCGTATATGTCTTGAGAGGACGCATCTCTGGCGCACGGATGCTGAAGCATTTGATGGGACTAAAGAGGTTGGTGATCCACCACGGGAGTGGACTGGTGAGGAAATTTTGGCCGTGCTGAATGAGTATGATTTTGGGCAGTTGAGCAACCATCCTGATATAGTAGCGGCAACTCCTGAAAGACCTGACAGGTATAAGTATTGGTCCCACAAAAGTATTTTCTGGGATCTACCTTATTGGAGTAAGTTGTCGATTAGGAGCTACCTAGATGTGATGCACATAGAAAAAAATGTTTGTGAAAGTGTTTTCGGTACAATGTTATGTTGGGAAGGGAAAACTAAAGACGGCCCTAAGGCACGCATTGGCTTAAAAGAAATGAACATTAGAAAACATTTGTGGTTGAAGGAAGGGAAGGGGAAACACAAAATGCCGAAAGCTGCTTACACCGTCACCCCTGAGCAAAAGGCTGAGATTTTTTCGTGGATGAAGGCTGCAAGGTATCCCACAGGATATGCTGGAAATATAGGGAGGTGTGTTAACTTCAAGGAGAACAAGTTAACTGGACTGAAGAGCCATGATTGTCATATCATCTTACAACATTTGTTTCCTGTGTTTATTCGACCATACTTGTCCAAACAGGTGGTCGAGCCTTGTGTATCGTTATCCAGGTTTTTTCAAAAGTTATGCACTAGAGAAGTAAGGAAGTCAGATCTCCAGCTCATGCAAAAGGAGATCATTTATATCTTATGCAAATTTGAGAGGATCTTCCCACCGAATTTTTTTGATGGTATGCCCCACCTCATGATCCATCTCCCTCGCCAATTTTTACTAACAGCCCCGGTCCACTACACGTGGATGTTTCCAATAGAAAGGCAACTTGGTGAGTACAAGGACTCTGTGACTAATAAGTCTGCACAAGAAGGATGTATAGCCGAAGCATATCTTGCATGGGAGTGTGTAACATATACCAAGTTCTATTTAGGCGCAGTGGATCCCACACCCGAGCCTATGTCAACAATTCCAGTGCAATTTAATCTCTCCATCATCACCAGTGAGGTTGAAGCTCAAGGAAGATTACCTGGCAGTCACTTACAACCTTACGAGCTATGAATTGCACATTGGTGGATATTACTTAACTGTCCAGAAGTTCAATATTGGAAAGACATTCACATTTCATGTGATGCTGTGAATGGAGACATTAGATTCCACAATGAAACATTTGCTGATTATTTTGGACAATGGGTAAGTGTTTAATTACTGTTTACTTAATTTGCTTACAAAATTTACTTAATTACGACATTCACCTTAATATCCAGATGACGCACATACAAAGTGATGGCCACCCGATGTGGTCACGTGAGTTGATGCTTCTTTCGATGAAGCCTATTACATCTAGAGTTTATTCAATGGTGAAGGTAAATAGTGTGACATTTGTATGTATCGACAGAGATCAAAGAAGGAGGTGTCAAAATTCTGGGGTTATGATTGACGGTGGATATTATGGTGTTCTTCTCGAAGTAGTGGAAATAATTTATGAAGAAGGCTTGACAGTTTACTTGTTCAAGTGTAGGTGGTTTGATACAAATCCTCAAATCGAAAGGGAGGATAATTATGGACTAATATCTGTTGATACTTCTACAAGTTGGTATGAAGGTGATCCTTTTGTTTTTGCAACATCTGCTAAACCAGTTTACTACCTCGATGACTTGGTAAAAAAAGGAGCATGGATGATCGTAAATCATGTGGCTACGAGAAATATATATAGTGCGGCTACACTTGGACAAGCAGTCGATAAGGATGATAATGAGGCATACCAAGAGGCGGATACAACTAATATTCCACCATCCTCCACAATACTACTGAATAATGTTGTAGAAGGTCGAGTGGTTCGGCTACATGGTGAAGAACGTGGGTTCATAGGTGTAGGTACAAATGAATTACGTGCAGACTCTGATGAAGATGATGAGTACGAGTTCAGACATATGCTACCAGTTATCTACTCCGACACAGAGACAGACTCAAGTAGTGATTCTGACTACGAACCTTAGTAGGACATATCATTTGTAAAAGTTCCTTAAATATTCATTGTTGTGTGCCGCTCGAACGAATCGAAAAAGTGATATTATTACCTGATTTTTTTTTATTTTGTTATATATTCATTGTTCCATTTATAATAATAAAACAAGTATAAATATATAAACTATTATATTATATAAAAAACAAGTATAAATTTATAAAATATTATTATATAAAACTGTATAAATTAATATACAGATATATAATTATGTCTAAATTTTTATAAGATATATTTATAATTAGATTCAAATATATATATATATATATATATAAAATATTATTATATAAAAACATGTCTAAATATATAAAATATGATGACATAAAAATATATAAATATATAGTAATATTATATATATACACACACATATATTTATAATTACATTCAAATATGTAAAATATTATATTATATAAAAGACATATATAAATATAAAAACTGGGTTAAAATGTTTGAATGATAAACATGACCTAGTGGCAAAATGCCATATCAATTACATAAATGGCTCGGGTTCGAACCCCGGTAGCCACTGGGTCATGTTTTTTTTAAAGGGATTAAGAATAGCCGACGACCAAGTCGTCGGCTAAAGTATTGATATTTTTAATTTTTATTAAATATATTTATAATTAAATTTAAATATATAGATATATTATGTATTAAATATATCTATCTTATTATATAAAAACTGTATAAATATATAAATATCATTTTATAAAAACTGTATAAATATATTATTTATAATTAATTTCAAAGAATATATTATTTAATATTTTTTTTTTGGGATTTTGTTTAATGACAAGCAATGTTTACTAAAGTATTGATATTTTTAATTTTTATTAAATATATAGATATATTAAATTTAAATATATATATTTTAATTCTGTATTAAATATATCTATATTATTATATAAAAAATGTATAAATATATAAATATCATTTTATAAAAACTGTATAAATATATTATTTATAATTAAATTCAAAGAATATATTATTTAATATTTTTTTGGGGGGATTTAGTTTAGCCGACGGCAGTCGTCGGCTAAAGTATTGTTATTTTTAATTTTTATTAAATATATAGATATATTAAATTTAAATATATAGATATTTCTTTTTCGGGATTTACTTTAGCCGACGGCGGTCGTTGGCTAAAGTGACACGGCCCGTGTCAGTTGACACGGCCCATGTCGTTGTGTTCTACATTCCAAAAAGTTTCTGGAAAGCTAACCCTACCGTGTCGATCGACACGGTCGAGTCGGGTTGGCTACTTTTCCATTTTGGCCGACAGCGGCATCGGCTAAAGTACACAAGAGTTTAGCCGACGACGGCCTTTGTCGTCGGCTAAAGTGACCTTATATATAAAAGCGACTCTACGTCCATTTTTCCCTTTCTTCCCCAGCACATCCGCCGCCCCCATTTTTTTTTCATTTCTTCCCCAGCTGGAACTCGTCCGTCCGCCTCCCTCCTCCGACCACCTCCCTCGTCCGACCGTCCCTCATCCGACCGTCCCGTACGTCCACCTCCCTCGTCCGACCGTCCCGTCTGTCCGCCTCCCTCGTCCCACCGTCCCGTCCGTCCGCCTCCCTCGTCCGACCGTCCGCCGCCAGCGCGTCCTTCGCCGCCTTCCGTTGTCCGTCGTAGGCATTTTGATTTCTGTTTTTTGTTTTCATTTTCCAGAAAAGTTTTCTTTGTAATTAGCGACTCAATGATTGTTTGCTCGGTTTATCTTTTTTTGCTGAATGAAACTTATATCTTGTCTAAGGATGGCTGTACTGAAGCTTTCATATTTTGTTGTTTTTCCATGTAATGAGAATGTCCATAACATGCTTCCAAGTGAATGTCAACCAACTGCTATGTTTGTTTCTTTGAGGAAGTTGTTCAACAATCTATTATTTTTTCAAGAACGGACAAAATTTTATGCTTCTTTCGTAATCATTTCCTTGATTTGCAAGTCTTTTATTCCACAAAAATATGAAGAGTATCACAAAAATTTTTTCAAGAACTGACAAAAATGTATGCTAAGAGTATCACAATTTTTTTTTCATTTTTCCAGATATTTTATTCCCCGGCGTTTTTGGCATAGGAAGCTAATTAAGTTTCAATGAAGAACAATATGGCACTGCAACATTTAGCTATTAGTAATATTCACAAAAAGGAAGATAGCTGTAAGACATATAGACATATATAAGACAACAGTAAAATCAAGCAACAAACTACTAAGACCACAATTATATTTATTTCCTCATTTAGATCTATTCTATTATAACATGCATGTGAGGACTGTATTCCTCTTCCCCTATCCACTTTGAAACTGCATTTTTTTATAGGTTAAATAGATAAAATTAAGAGACTAGCGTGTGGTAAGAAAAAATTGAAGACTCCGGAGTCGGGAGATAGTTCCGCAGCTTCCAACCGTGCGGATCCTGTCCGTAAATATTTGGATCAGAGTAACGCTCACATACGTGGACTAGTAGAGAATAGTGGACTGAAGTTTAAGGATGGGAACTTGTATCCGGCGGATGACACACATACTATTGCGAGGCGCTTATCGTATCAGACTCCCAGATCGCGGACGACCCCCACTACTGTCGAGACGACTCAGCCTCTTATGCCTCCTATACACCATATTCCCACCCCTCCTACTACATCTGGGAGCAGACGATCTACACCAAGCATGTCATTCGAGGTGCCTTCCGGTCCACCGTCGACTTTATCTATGCCCCTTTTGGTACCATCGATTCCAGGGGTCGATGAGGAAGGAGTCCTCCGGCCATATAACTTGGTTAACCCGACAGAGGCGTATGTGTTCCAGGCGTGGCCTGAGAAAATGATTTGGCGGACATGTCGGATATCTAAGACGAAGTTATACGTGTCGCTTGCGCAACTTGAGAATGAGGAGGGTTGTACCGAAGACGAACCAAAAAAGAAGAAGAAGACTCGTGGCCCATCGAAGGGTCTAGCACTTGAGACATATGTTTCAAAAAATGGCCGTCACAAGATAACAGTTGATGAAAAGTATCGATGACCCATTTTGGATTCGGATGCTTGTATGGCATATTGTCGTAATGTTGGGTTTGTCATACGCGATAGAGTTCCGGTATTGTGGGCTGGGTGGAAGAATGTGCCACAAAGTGTGAAGGATGCATTGAACAATGCTATGTCGGTAAGTTTATCTCAATTCCGAAAGCTACTTTGTGTATTTAAATTCAGAAAAAATTAGTTAATATATATTATATGCTAATTGTAGGTTTGGTTTGAGGTTCCTTCTTTCCTACTACATACTTGGTGTGATGAGGTGCAAACAACCAAGTAAGTAATTTTCACAATACGTAGTTGAGTTATTACTCGAGAAATTTTTACATTGTTTTTGTTATTGTTAAAAATATGTATTTGTCAAATGTTTTAATAATTTATTTATTAATACAAAACAATTTGTAATTTAAAATTCACAACTTGTATAACTGGAAGATAATTTGATTGATAAATTTAAACATGGTAAACATTCTAATTTACTTGTAATTATGAGTATTATAACATATACTTTTAGAATATACATAAAACATTATAATATTAATTATACATAAAAATAATAAAACTAACACATTAACATTATATAATCATACACAAACAACAAATATAAAATGACATGTAATATAATCACTAAACTTAAATCTTAATATTCAACTGCATAATAACAACTGTATACACACAACAGATTATTTATGAATAACATAATAAACAAATAACATTATGAATTAGAATAAAACAATAACACAAATCACAGTAAATAAATACATAAAATTTACAAAATACATTAAAAATATATTTGACTAATGTTTGATTATTATATATAAATGTTTGTTATAGGTACAAATCTTGGAAAAATGAGCTACACATGTTTTGGTCAGCTTGAAGTAATTCCCGCGAGGCTACTCCCAAGGAGTTCAAGTATCGGGAGTACGAGTGGAGGTGGCTATGCGCACATTTTAGCGACCCGAACTATATTGTATGTAATCGAGCTCTAAATATTGTCGTAATGCTATTGTTGTTTAAAGATATGTAACATATATGAAACCTACTTGTGGTAATTTTTCGCCTTGTTAATTGAAAATTACATGTTTCTATGTGTAGGCGAGCAGTTCAACCAACACTGTTAACTGTAAGGGTTTGACGGAGCACCACAGTTTAGGTTCGCAGTCGTTAGCGAGAGTTTCGCATGAGGCCACTTCTGATGAAAATGTGGTGAATGCCATTGTCTACGTGACTCAGAAGGCATATCCTAACTATCCGGATAGACTTGTAAGTTGTAAATATATCTTAACCATTTTAATACTGCTATCAGTCTTTACCTGTGAACTTTATTAATATTCGGTTACTTTTTTTGTTCCCACTTAATTAGGAGAGAGTGACTGAGGAGTCTGAGAGGATGTTGATAGAGATGGCGAGGGAGGAGCATCTGGATTTAGACGAGACTGGTCTCGAGTTAGCACGTCGAGAGATCGATCAGGCCGATCCCTACATTAGGGCAAGGGTGTGGGCTATGATTTACCCTCCTAAAGGGAGTCATCACCGGACGCCGATGATGGGAGTTGAAGGCACCGGATTATTGAAGAATACTACAGGGTTTCAGCGCAATCAAATGGGCGACACTCAAAAGGCCTATTTGGAGGAGCAATTGAGGATCGAGAGGGAGCTTCGAGCTGAGGAGCAAAGGAAGTCTCAAGACCAGTTCCTGAAATTCCAAGAGGAACAAAGGAAGGTTTAACAGGAGATGTTAGCTCAGCAGCAGGCCATGATGCAGTATATGATGTCATTGAGTCAGATCGTGTGTTAATCGAGAATTTCGGTACCACCACCACCTCAATTCTTCAATTCACAAACACCCCCCTCTTCTTCATAGCCTCGGGACGACGACATGCAAGACGGTAGTAATCCTACTTCTATCTTTAAGAATTTGATGGATCTTTGAGGATTTTAGTTGTCATTGTAGTAGTTCTTTTGCTAAATATTTTTTGTTTAGACTCGTGTTCGTTAATGTTGCTGTTTATTGATTTTGTTGATGTTGCTAGATGACATGTTGATATGGTTTGTATTTAAATTATGCTTTTTGTAATTGATTT
This sequence comes from Orobanche coerulescens, assembly GCA_033398695.1. Taxonomy (NCBI): domain Eukaryota; kingdom Viridiplantae; phylum Streptophyta; class Magnoliopsida; order Lamiales; family Orobanchaceae; genus Orobanche; species Orobanche coerulescens. The sequence continues at coordinate 132,761,759 of CM065815.1, read as the reverse complement.
ATGTTGATTGTGATGTATGGTGGTGTATTGTACATTTGGAATAACAGGTTATCTCAACAGGTTTGGTGATTTCGAAATCTGAATTTTTTTTTTCACTGGACTTTAGCCGACGGCATTTGCACAGACCGTCGGCTAAAGTATTTAAATAAAAAATAAAATAAAACTTTAACCGACGACGTAGTCGTCGGCTAAAGTGTAGAGTTTTAGCCGACGGTAAACGTTGTTGTCGGCTAAAGTGAATAGGTTTTAGCCGACGACAGCATTTACCGTCGGCTAAAGCTCTACACTTTAGCCGATGCTTATGTATCTGTCGGCTAAAACGGGTATTATTTTAGCCGACGACCGTGTAACCGTCGGCTAAACTCGAACTTTAGCCGAAGACCTTCCCTATTAGCCATCGGATAAACTTTAGCCGACCGACCTCGGCCGATCGACTTTTAGCCGACAGCTGACCACTTTAGCCGACGACTTTCGACTTTAGCCGACGACTTTTTGCTGTCGGCTAAAGTATAAACATTGGTAGTGCGATACGACAATCTTCAATTTTTATCTACAAATTGTGCCAAGGAGAAAAATCATCCAATGGTATCGTGGATTTGTGGTGCTACTATCATTTCTTGGACATCAATCCCTCTCATCTGTTCAAAAAGGTTGTCGTCTGCTTCTACAAGGAAGCGCAAGTGACTGAGAGGGGGAGAACCAGTCCTCATAAACAAACCATAGCTGATGCATTTAAACTAGAGAACCGGGGTAATAGAGTTGAGGCCCTGAAGCAGAACCCATGGATTTATGGCACTGGATTAAGCTACCTGAACAGCCGTTGAAGATGAAATTCACAGCTAGGAAGTCTGATCTCTAGAAGGAATACAAATATATGATGGACATCACCAACAAAATCGTGATGGGCATGTCAGGGAGCTACGACCAGATGTCTTTCTAAAAATACATAATCATGGGCGCCATGATTCAAAGGCAAAGGATTAATTGGCCTGATTACATCTACGGGTAATTAGTTAGAGAGGTCAACAAGGTCAGCTGGGATACTGAAAAAATCCCAACTATAGCTGAGAAACTATAGCTGAGTAAATCGCAGCTGAGATTCTACCTACTCGGACCTCACCTGAAGAAACTGCAGCTAACATTTTTGTCAGAAAAGTTAGTTGCAGTTGAAGAAACATCAACTGCACCTGAATAGTGCAAAATGTGACAATCTCCCCATCTCCAAACTCCTAAAGAAGATAAAGTCACCTGAGAGATAAGAAATCATTCAAATCAAATCATCTCTAGAATCATCCCCCAAAAGACTAAAGGGACTGGTGGACTACTCATCTGTGCCCTTAGAAGAAAAAGCAGATGAGATACCTGAAGTCATCACCACCCTAGCTGCACCTTTACTTATCACATCTGCAGCCCAACCAGCTCAATCTACCGAGCTGATTCCAGAAGAAGATCATGCACCTCCACTCCTGACACTCCCAAGTGTCCACGAAGAAGAAGAGGATGAGGAAGTCCTTGAGGAATCTAAATTTCACTACAGCTTCAACCTCCGGGAAAACAATACTTTCAACCTTGGCCAAGCTCAGCATAGATCAGTTAAGCAGCACATCAGCAAGACCTCATTTTTTACTGCTTATAAGGACTGGAGGAGACTGAAGGCCCTTAGCTTCAGTGATCTTAAGGATATTGTAGAAAGGAATGGATGGGACTACTGTAATATCCGCAATTTTCGATTTTTGGTAAATTTCTTTTTTCGGTCGGAGTCCGTTTTGACGACTCGCTCATGACCGTTTCGTCATTCCGAGAATGATTAATTCTACGCTTTTTGACATCCGAGTTCGTTTCGGTGTCGTTTTGTCGAGTTCCGTGCTTTTTAGCGACTTTTCCGCGCTTGAGTTCGATTCTTGCGAATCTCGTTCGAAACTGCTGTTTCGAGTTTCCTGTAAGTCCGTTTAACTTTGTTCGACGTGTTGTGAACTCCGGTTTGGTTATTCGATCACGTATCGTGATTTCCGGGCGTTTTGGGCTATTTTGTAATTTCTTGAAAGTTACGGGTATCCGTATCTGGAATTGTTGTCTCGACCCATTTCTTGGTCGCGTATGATTAATTATGGTATTATGTTTTCATTTCGGGTCGTTGATGTTGTCCGCTGTTGTTGCCCAAAATATCTATCCGAAGATTAAATACTGCTGGAGACGGACAACAAACAACAATTGTGGGAGCACTTCCGAGAGAAGATAAATAATACAAGATTTGCCGGGTTTGTTAGGCCCGGGCTTGAATGCTCTCGCGAGATGATATTAATACGAATATTCGTGGATACAAGTATTAATGAGAGAAATCTAAATACAATGAGTGTAAAAAGACTCTGTTAATCCGGCTCTTGAGCGAAGCTCGGTGTTCTTCGTCCCTTCCGATCGTCTTCCTGATGAGAGAGGCCGGGAGAAGTAAGACCGAATGATAGCTGTTGCCAAGAGTTGGAAGTAGCCAAGTGCTGGGTGTTTTCCTTCTGTATAGTGTGAAATCCGAAGGAAGTTGAAGAAGTATCCAAGTGCAGGGAGCCTTGTTTATATAGGGACAGCCGAGTCTTGTCCTCTGGCGGGCGATCGCCTTCCGGCCATTATAATAATGGGGCGATCGTCTGCCGGCTAATATTATAATGGGGCGATCACCCCGGCTGTCGGGCTAAAGTCCAAGGAAGAGGCTGGCGCCAGCTGGGCGGTCCAATAAGGAGCCAGCACGCATCCGGAGTCAGCCATATGCGGCCCTACTGATAGCTTTCAGCGGAATCAAAGTCACGTGCGGCCCTACTGACAGCTTTCGGCGGCTTGTCGGCTGGTGGAGAGATTCTGCCAGGCTGTGGTCAATGACCCGTGATTCGCGGATCTTGTCTCGGCCCTTGCACGTGGTACCAGTCTTGAGGCTCGGCCTTTGCCGACTGGATGGCCATCGGCACTGATCGACATGAGGCGGTCGTCTCTAGCTGGTCATCAGAGGTCGCCATCGGCCAGTTGCTGAGGGTCGGCATTGGTCGGTCACCAAGGGTCGGTCGGCAAGTGCCGAGAGATGATCGTCTCCAGTCGGTCGCCAGAAGTCGGTCGTCGAGTACCGAGAGGCGATCGTATTGATGTCGATCGCTCGGCACCGGGATTCGTCCTGGGACCTTCGGTTGGCCATTCTAGCTTGTCCGCTGGGTAAAGGCTCGGTCGCTGGTCGGCAGTTCTGCCTTGGCCGCTCGGCAGTGACTCGGTCGCCCGACCTCCGAGGCGATCGCCGGTCGGAAAGTGTTAATTCTTGACACAACAATTGCCCCCCAGCTTGCTCCTATGGTGAAGACATGGGGCGAGGTGGTTCTTGCTGGCGATCGTGTAAGGATGAGGACGGGCGATCTTGCTGAGCTGACTTAGGATTCGGACTTGGGCTATCATGGTCGATTGGCTAACTATCTTTCGGTCTTGTACCTGCAAAAACAACATTGGCCGATCCCCCTCGGAAACTTGGTGGTTTCGCTTTGTTTGAGGAATCGTGCACAGTTGCGGAGATCGATGGACCGACTCCATGACCGTGTCTTGGTGCGCGAAGACATTGAGTGTCTCGTGACTCACTTTATTATGAGGGTCCTCTGTTAGGCTGCGCCTTGCCTCGTATTTAAACAAAGGGCGTGCGGTCTCGGTCTAGAGGAGTCCTTGCGCGGGGCAGCGTCGGATGAATCAACTCCACGCCCGCGGCTTGTTAGCTCTGCTTCCACCTCGGCCAGCCATGGAGATGGCCGACCTCGACGGTGTACGTTGAGACGGGGGTTGTGGCATGGGTCTACTGATTAATGTTGGAGAGCCCTTAGACTACGCCGGCCTCGTATTTAAATGAAGGGCGGGCGATCTTGTCCGAAAGGGACCTTGCATGGCCGAAGCTGCCGGTTCCATCGACTGCCAGGGCCATGGCTTTATGATGTGCGGTGGAGGCGATCGCGAGCCTTAGTTCCTCATGTTAAATGCTGGACTGTAGATGGCGATCGTGTCCTCCGGATTGCTGATGATGTAGCGTGATGATCGGCGATCGGGCCGGAAGACTGGCGATCGTCGCTCGGCTGCCGATCGCTTTATTCGTAGATCGATATTGGCGATCGGGCGGGAGATCGTCGTCCGGGCGCCGATGGCGCTGCTTACAGGCTAAGAAGGAACCTCTGCCTGGCCAGAAAATCTGCGGCTCTAGCCCGGAAGGCTGCGTAGGTTGTAGGTTGGTTCTTCGTAAGATGCCTGAACATAGGCGAAAAACCCTGAAATCCTCCTAGGACCGCGTAGAGGGTGGTTTCATCGCTTACGGGCTCGCCGTTGAGGATGATCCCGTCTACCCGGTCGATGTAGTCCGAGTCGGACTCTTCTTCTCCCTGCCTGATTTGCATCATGCGAAGGCGACCTTCAGGACGGACGACTCTGGTGGCGAAGTACTCCGTGAAGACGTGCGCCAGCTCGTTAAAGGAGCCAATGGACCGAGGTGGCAATGAGGTGTACCACCGGTGGGCGAGGTCGTCCAGCGTCATAGGGAACATTCGGCACCGGGTCGCGTCTGATGCCCCACACCCAGTCATGTAGATGTTGAACTTCCTCAGGTGCACCTGGGGGTCCGATCGCCCCTCGTACACGGGTGTCTGAGGAGGAACGATCTTGTGCTGCACCGGGGCGAGCTCGATGTTGATCGCGAGCGGCTCTCTTGGCTCGGCGATCGTCTTCATGGCGCCTGCCCTGGATTGCAGGAGCGCCTTCATGTCGTCGATCTGACGTTGCATCGTAGCTATCGCCGTGGCTCGGTCGCTTGCCGATCGGCTTTGGGAGCGGGAGCCGAGGCGATCGTGTACCGATCTCCGGACTCCGCTGCTGCCGACCTCGGTAATTTGGCGAGGGGGAGCCAGACGGCTGGGCTGCCTTCTGGGAGCTGGGTAGGCCGAGCTCCTGGTGACGGACTCAAACTCCGTCGTCTCATAGCTGGGGCCGGACTGCCCCGGTCGCCAGGTCGGGTCGCTGCCCAGGCGATCGAAGACAGAGGTGCCCCGGCTGCCGAGCGCCTATTCTTGCGGACGAGAGCCTCCTGGCGATCGCTCGGCCAGTAACGCCTTGAGCTTCCGCTTGGACTTCCGGCGGGAGACCGAGGGGGTGATAGCAGGAGGCGCGTCGAGAGCACTCCGTCGCTCCTGCAGGACGGCCATGACCTCGTCAATCTGTTCCATGGTTCGGAGCTGATCGAGCGAGAAGCTCGGGCCGCCGCCCAGGGATGGGATCGAGCGTCTCTGACCGTGGCGGCTGCCTTCCACCATCGGCTGCGGCTCGGGACGGGGGCCAGGCAGAGGTCAGCGGCTTTCTTCGACGCGGAGGCGGAAGACATGATTTCTGAAGGATTTCTTTGAAGTGCAGTGAGTGTCACTTCAAGTACCTGCCCCGAGAATAGTGAGTGTTCTTCGGGACGGTAGGTATAAAAATTCGAGGGTTGGATGCCCTCCTTCTAGCGCCAATTGTTGTTGCCCAAAATATCTATCCAAAGATTAAATACTGCTGGACACGGACAACAAACAACAATTGCGGGAGCACTTCCGAGAGAAGATAAATAATACAAGATTTGCCGGGTTTGTTAGGCCCGGGCTTGAATGCTCTCGCGAGATGATATTAATACGAATATTCGTGGATACAAGTATTAATGAGAGAAATCTAAATACAATGAGTGTAAAAAGACTCTGTTAATCCGGCTCTTGAGCGAAGCTCGGTGTTCTTCGTCCCTTCCGATCGTCTTCCTGATGAGAGAGGCCGGGAGAAGTAAGACCGAATGATAGCTGTTGCCAAGAGTTGGAAGTAGCCAAGTGCTGGGTGTTTTGCTTCTGTATAGTGTGAAATCCGAAGGAAGTTGAAGAAGTATCCAAGTGCAGGGAGCCTTGTTTATATAGGGACAGCCGAGTCTTGTCCTCTGGCGGGCGATCGCCTTCCGGCCATTATAATAATGGGGCGATCGTCTGCCGGCCAATATTATAGTGGGGCGATCACCCCGGCTATCGGGCTAAAGTCCAAGGAAGAGGCTGGCGCCAGCTGGGCGGTCCAATAAGGAGCCAGCACGCATCCGGAGTCATCCACATGCGGCCCTACTGACAGCTTTCGGCGGAATCAAAGTCACGTGCGGCCCTACTGACAGCTTTCGGCGGCTTGTCGGCTGGTGGAGAGATTCTTCCAGGCTGTGGTCAATGACCCGTGATTCGCGGATCTTGTCTCGGCCCTTGCACGTGGTGCCAGTCTTGAGGCTCGGCCTTTGCCGACTGGATGGCCATCGACGCTGATCGACATGAGGCGGTCGTCTCTAGCTGGTCATCAGAGGTCGTCATCGGCCAGTTGCTGAGGGTCGGCATTGGTCGGTCACCAAGGGTCGGTCGACAAGTGCCGAGAGATGATCGTCTCCAGTCGGTCGCCAGGAGTCGGTCGCCGAGTACCGAGAGGCGATCGTATTGATGTCGATCGCTCGGCACCGGGATTCGTCCTGGGACCTTCGATTGCTGGATCTAGCTTGTCCATTGGGTAAAGGCTCGATCGCTCAGTCGGCGGTGATTCTGCCTTGGCCGCTCGGCAGTGACTCGGTCGCCCGACCTCCGAGGCGATCGCCGGTCGGAAAGTGTTAATTCTTGACACAACATCCGCGAACTTTTCGTCGTGTTCGTTCCGTACGTTTTCGGAAATCGGGTTGTCGAGCCCTGGTGGTCGGGTACTGGCCGGACGGGTGCGGGACTGGCCGGATGGTTGCGGGACTGGCCGGACGATTGCGGGCGGCCCGGACAGTGCGGCGAGAACCGCGTAAGCGCACGCTTCGCCGGAAGGTTCTGCGCTAACCGGCAGGTGTAGCGCACGCTATCGGGTGTCCTAACGCACGCTATCGTGTCTGGGCAGTGGGGTTCTGAGGTTCTGGACTCGGTCAGGATCGACATGTAGCGCACGCTACTGTCGGTTGTAGCGCACGCTAACCGGAAGGGGTAGCGCACGCTGTCGGCCGACTAGCGTACGTTACCTGGGTGAGTTTGTTAGTCCATAGGCTACTGGACAGGTCGGCTAGCGCGCGCAGGCTTCCGGCCGTAGCACACGCTAGCGGGAGTCGGGCGGACAGTCATGGTCGGCAGAATTGGTAGGTGGTGCCGGGTGCGGGCCATGGCCGAGAGTGCTCGGCCAGTACTGGCCGATAGCGCACGCTAGTCCGGGAAGGCTAGCGCACGCTAGTTCCGGCCCAGTATATATATGACAGACTAGCCACTTTTCCCTTCGTTTTTCATTTCCTTCCTTCTCCGTCCGCGGCTGGCGATTCATGGGTAATGAAGCCATGTTGTTTAACAACAAATCCATGAAGTCCTTGAGTTCATGACATCAATCAATCATCCGTTATCATCCTTTGATCCAGCGAATCAAGGTAATCTTCCTTAGAACCCTAATTTCTTGAATTTGGGGTTTTTTGCATTTTTGTCCGATTCGTTCCGTGTTGTTGATTAATTCATGATGGGTATGATTAATCTTGGTAGTATTCTCGTGTTTAACATCATTTAATCCATTGTTCTTCGTCGAATCGAAGTATATTTCTTGATTTCCTTCGAATTGACTTTTTGGGGGATTTGTCCCCGATCTCGTTTCTCATCCATTTTCGATGGATCGATTATGGTTAAATGATGTTGTTAAACATAATCTATGGATTGTATATCCGTATTTCAACTTGGAATTCCGTTTTCGTGATTTGACGGAACGAATCGTGTTCTTGGCCGTTTTGGGGGAAATCCTTGAACCTTCGTCATTTGTTCTTTGAATTCAGCGGCTTTGGGTCATACTTTGAAATTCATTTTCGTTGTTATTTTTTTCATTCGTAGTTCATTGTTGTGGATTGTCGTTCGGTGGAGTCGGCGAGTTCGTAGTCGGTTCGTGCCAACCTACTTCGGCCGATTCTCCACATTGTGGTTATTCGAGGCAAGTACCTTGCCCATACTTTTCTTATTTTATGGATATGATAATTAGTGATCGTCTCTATGTATTTATTTGATCGTTTGAATTGAACTTTCAAGAATTCGGTTAGCCTTGTTAAAGGCCCTCTCTCAAAACGCATGAGTTTTGTGAATGTTGTGTTCTGTGGATGGTTACGTGAACCCTGTAAATTCGCTTGTTGTTGTTGTTGTGCTTTGATAATATATATACATATATTCTCTTTTCAGTGCGTTGTGATTTGACAATCGTGCCGTGCCTTTCGTTGTTGCCTTTGGGTGGATTTCTTGGATATGTTTGGTGTGATATGCTAATTTGTATGCATGTATTTTCACTCACCTCGGGAGGGTCCGACGGGGCCACGGAGGGAATTCCAATGGTATAGCCCTGGATTCACGAGTGCGGTTGTTTGTTTTGTGAATGTATTTGCTCACCTCGGGAGGGTTCGACGGGGCCACGGAGGGAATTCCAATGGTATAGCCCTGGATTCACGAGTAAAACTTCACGAGTGCGTGTGTATGTTTGGTGAATGTATTTGCTCACCTCGGGAGGGTTCGACGGGGCCACGGAGGGAATTCCAATGGTATAGCCCTGGATTCACGAGTAAAACTTCACGAGTTGGTGTATATGATTTCGAAAACGCATTTTGCTCACCTTGGGAGGGTCCGACGGGGCCACGAAGGGAATCCAATGGTATAGCCCTGGATTCACGAGTTGGTGTTGTATTTTTGGTGACCAAGGTTTACGTATCTTGGGCGATTATATTGTATTGATTTTATGTCCGCCGAGGACACGTGACCTGGGTTTTAACCCTGTAAATTGTTGTTGATTTTCTATTTGCGAAAACAAAACCTTTGGGCTGTGACCCCTGTTGATTTTGGAAATATAAGGATTCGGTAATCCTAAATTGTTTTCTATTAAAACTCTCGAGGGCATTTTAAACTGTTTTATAAATTGTTTCCCCTTTAATTATTGTCTTTCGGTTTTGGAAATATCTACCCAAACTCTTGCCTCGGGAAGTACTTTTTGTTACGTTTGGATCTTTGCGGATTCCTGGTTATTGTTATTCGTGGAATGTGAATTGTATGGCTCGTATTTTTGCACTTGTACTTGCACTAGCGAAACAGTGGAGTTTTGCTAACCCCCGAGTATTCGGGGGGTGGATGTCTATTTTTGCATTCAGGTTTTGGAGCATAGCATAGGGTCGGCACGAAGGATGATGAAAGATGAACGATACTAATCACACGAGGATCCGTTGATGTCGTATTGGTCCAGTTGTATTTTCTTTTCCGCTGCAGTATCCTTTCCCCGTTGTACGGGCGTGGTTGTATTTTGACCCCTGCGTGGGCATAAGTTGTATTTGGGTTGTATGTATTTATTGAAAGACCAAATCAGTCTACCGAGTCATTTTAGCCTTAAAGGCGATGTTTGATTTTAGTTATCAGCCTGGTAGATCCTCGAGGAGAGGGTCTACGGCGTGTAATATCCCTAAGCGGATTGGGGGTGTTACATAAATGGTATCGAAGCTTAGGTTGTGGAAACCTAGGCTGTCGGGTCAGTGGTGTCTGTTGAGTTTTGTCTCGTCGGATTTTATCTGACTGAGTCGTGTCGCGACGCGTCGTCTGAGTTTGTTGGTCGTGATTAGTATCGAGGGGCGATCATCATCTTCGTGCGACATGTGGAAGTAAGTCTCCCTTCTTTGTGTTGTGCCTCGTGTGACACGAGCTAATTGTTTGATTTTGTGTTAAGTGATGGAACCTTCATGTAGATTCTTGGTTTCGTGATGCGTTCGCGTGATTCTCTTATTTTGTTTGTATGAGGAGTGTTGTCATTATTTATGTCTTTTTGACTGTGATAATTGACTGTTTGTCTTCCCGGTAAAAGACATGTATTGTCTTGACTTTGGGCGATTTGATGCATATATTATAATATGTTTAAACGCATATTGTTACATGAGCATTTTTGGGCATTCTAGCCCATTGAATTATTTTTGAAAACCTTGAGTACCTTAGAAAATAAATTTCGAGACGCACTTTTAAAACGAATCGTTTTCTCGTGGTACTTCCAAGGTGCCACAATATGTTTCCAAATTCCTCTACCTCGAGGACCAAAATGTTTTGAGATATTTTCAATGTTTTAGAAACACTTATACTTAGACCCGAGGGTCGGATATTTCTGAAAGTTTTCACAAAAAGGAAAATGTCCTCATTTTATCAAACGCAAGATGGTTTTCAAAGTCTCGACAATGATTTTTGTTCAACTTTTTCTAAAATGATACTCAAGATCAACTGGTGTTTCCAAACTGTTTTCATAAGGTGGTTTTCGTTTTTAAAACCCATCATTTCCTGCTTGTGGTCGGGGAAGGTGTGATGACGATCTTTAATGTTGCCATTTCGTGGTGATTAGCGTGTTATCGCACCTGTGAGAGCTGTTAAAGCTTGGGCTTGTACGTTTATGTACATGTGTGATTGTTTCGTGATGGTTGTAATTATGTGCTGGTTATCGTTCGGGCCGTTGAGGTCGCCGAACGATACCGTCGTTGTTGTAGTGTTTGTGTGTGTATTACTTTACGATGGTAATCGTTGTGTATGATATGTGTTATGATTCTTTGTTGCGCTGAGTTGGCATCTCCGGTTTGTTGTTTTGTGATGTTATGTTCCATTGTACCTAGCATTTGTATTTTCGGTATGCCGAGCCGAGGCATTTCAACCGTGATGTGTCGGGGGAATGTACGTGCAATTTGTCCTTCTCGTCAGTAACACATTTCGAGCGTGGACTCGAGGGACACCGAATTCAGTTTTGCGAATTGGCTACCGAGACTTTCAGAGTTCGCGCTTCTGCACAGTTATCAGAATCGTCTTTGAGAGGCCTTCGAAGGATGTTTCTGTCGGTTGCTTGTTGTGTCGCCACCTTGATTTCATTGTTGTGAGTTTCAGGGACGACACTTCTTTTAGAAGAGGTCGAATATAATACCCGTATTATTTTTGGCTTCTGCATTTTTCTCTTTCTCAATTCTACCGACTCGCTCGTTTTCGTTGATACTTTATGAACTTGTTCTGTATTTCGGTTTCATCGTCCGAACGAGCTGTGATCTTGTTGTGGGTCGATCTAGTTATCGCTGTGACTTTTCAATCGCTATTCCCTTTCCTGTGGATCTTATGGGAATGCATGTCTTGTAGTTCTCACCAGACCATCCTGGGAGTTGTTGTTTGAATTTTATTATCCTTCGTGTTTCGGACATGATTGTTCGATTTTTGTTGTCTCGATCGTTTGTTTGTTCGGTTTTTGTTCTCGTTTCGTGATTGTTGAGCGTTCAGGCTCCTTCCTAATTCCCTCAAGTTCGGGAAATTAGTCTCATTTTCGATCTTCCAACCCTTGAGCGGTGGGATTCCGTATTTGTTCAGCGATCGGCTCGCGTTTTGATTGATGTACCGTTAGGTTGGTCAATCGTACTGATTTTGTTTGTTGTGTTTTGCGATTGTTCGGATAATTGACTTGATTGTATTATCCATTTGATGACGCTTGTCATTTGTTGGTTTTATTATATCCCTAACGGCGACGTTGTGTTGGTCGCCGTGGAGCGTGTTTTCACGCCGTATATTCCTTTGCGTTGTTTGTAACATTTCACCGTTGGGCGTTAGTTACGCATTTCTTGCGTATCTCGTTGAGTTTTCCTGGCGGGATATTGCTTCTCCCTACTTGTTTTAAGTTTCGGGACGAAACTTCTTTTAAGGAGGGTAGAATGTAATATCCGCAATTTTCGATTTTCGATAAATTTCTTTTTTCGGTCGGAGTCCGTTTTGACGACTCGATCATGACCGTTTCGTCATTCCGAGAATGATTAATTCTACGCTTTTTGACATCCGAGTTCGTTTCGGTGTCGTTTTGTCGAGTTCCGTGCTTTTTAGCGACTTTTCCGCGCTTGAGTTCGATTCTTGCGAATCTCGTTCGAAACTGCTGTTTCGAGTTTCCTGTAAGTCCTTTTAACTTTGTTTGACGTGTTGTGAACTACGTTTTGGTTATTCGATCACGTATCGTGATTTCCGGGCGTTTTGGGCCATTTTGTAATTTCTTGAAAGTTACGGGTATCCGTATCTGGAATTGTTGTCTCGACCCATTTATTGGTCGCGTATGATTAATTATGGTATTATGTTTTCATTTCGGGTCGTTGATGTTGTCCGCGAACTTTTCGTCGTGTTCGTTAAAATGCGTTTTGAAATCGGGTTGTCGAGCCACAGTGGTCGGCATCGCCGGACGGGTGCGGGCGGCCGGACGATTATGGAGGCGCCGGACGATTGAGGGCACCGCCGGACAGTGCGCGAGAACCGCGTAGCGCACGCCATCGCCGGAAGGCTGCGCGCTAACCGGCAGTGTAGCGCCGCCATCGGGTGTCCTAATGCACGCTATCGGAGTGCAGGCGGTGGGGTTACGAGGTTGGACTCGGTCGGGATCGGCGGTAGCGCACGCTCATCGGTTGTAGCGCACGCTAACCGGCGAGGTAGCGCACGCTGTTGTCGGCGGACTAGCGTACGTTACAGGTGAGTTTGTTAGTCCGCAGGCTACCGGACAGGCTAAGCGCGCGCAGCTTCGGTCGTAGCGCACGCTAGCGGGAGTCGGGCGGGCAGTCATGGTCGGCGGGGTGGTAGGTGGTGCCGGGTCATGCGGGCCATGGCCGAGTGCTCGGCCAAGATCGGCCGATAGCGCACGCTAGTCCGGGAAGGCTAGCGCACGCTAGTTCCGGCCCAGTATATATATGACAGACCAGCCACTTTTCCCTTCGTTTTTCATTTCCTTCCTTCTCCGTCCGCGGCTGGCGATTCATGGGTAACGAAGCCATGTTGTTTAACAACAAATCCATGAAGTCCTTGAGTTCATGACATCAATCAATCATCCGTTATCATCCTTTGATCCAGCGAATCAAGGTAATCTTCCTTAGAACCCTAATTTCGTGAATTTGGGGTTTTTTGCATTTTTGTCCGATTCGTTCCGTGTTGTTGATTAATTCATGATGGGTATGATTAATCTTGGTAGTATTCTCGTGTTTAACATCATTTAATCCATTGTTCTTCGTCGAATCGAAGTATATTTGTTGATTTCCTTCGAATTGACTTTTTGGGGGTTTTGTCCCCGATCTCGTTTCTCATCCATTTTCGATGGATCTATTATGGTTAAATGATGTTGTTAAACATATTCTATGGATTGTATATCCGTATTTCAACTTGGAATTCCATTTTCGTGATTTGACGGAACGAATCGTGTTCTTGGCCGTTTTGGGGGAAATCCTTGAACCTTCGTCATTTGTTCTTTGAATTCAGCGGCTTTAGGTCGTACTTTGGAATTCATTTTCGTTGTTATTGTTTTCGTTCGTGGTTCATTGTTGTGGATTGTCGTTCGGTGGAGTCGGCGAGTTCGTAGTCGGTTCGTGCCAACCTACTTCGGCCGATTCTCCACGTTGTGGTTATTCGAGGCAAGTACCTTGCCCATACTTTTCTTATTTTATGGATATGATAATTAGTGATCGTCTCTATGTATTTATTTGATCGTTTGAATTGAACTTTCAAGAATTCGGTTAGCCTTGTTAAAGGCCCTCTCTCAAAACGCATGAGTTTTGTGAATGTTGTGTTCTGTGGATGGTTACGTGAACCCTGTAAATTCGCTTGTTGTTGTTGTTGTGCTTTGATAATATATATACATATATTCTCTTTTCAGTGCGTTGTGATTTGACAATCGTGTCGTGCCTTGCGTTGTTGCCTTTGGGTGGATTTCTTGGATATGTTTGGTGTGATATGCTAATTTGTATGCATGTATTTTCGCTCACCTCGGGAGGGTCCGACGGGGCCACGGAGGGAATTCCAATGGTATAGCCCTGGATTCACGAGTGCGGTTGTTTTTTATGTGAATGTATTTGCTCACCTCGGGATGGTTCGACGGGGCCACGGAGGGTATTCCAATGGTATAGCCCTGGATTCACGAGTAAAACTTCACGAGTGCGTGTGTATGTTTGGTGAATGTATTTGCTCACCTCGGGAGGGTTCGACGGGGCCACGGAGGGAATTCCAATGGTATAGCCCAGGATTCACGAGTAAAACTTCACGAGTTGGTGTATATGATTTCGAAAACGCATTCTGCTCACCTTGGGAGGGTCCGACGGGGCCACGAAGGGAATCCAATGGTATAGCCCTGGATTCACGAGTTGGTGTTGTATTTTTGGTGACCAAGGTTTACGTATCTTGGGCGATTATATTGTATTGATTTTATGTCCGCCGAGGACACGTGACGTGGGTTTTAACCCTGTAAATTGTTGTTGGTTTTCTATTTGCGAAAACAAAACCTTTGGGCTGTGACCCCTGTTGATTTTGGAAATATAAGGATTCGGTAATCTTAAATTGTTTTCTATTAAAACTCTCGAGGGCATTTTAAACTGTTTTATAAATTGTTTCCCCTTTAATTACTGTCTTTCGGTTTTGGAAATATCTACCCAAACTCTTGCCTCGGGAAGTACTTTTTGTTACGTTTGGATCTTTGCGGATTCCTGGTTATTGTTATTCGTGGAATGTGAATTGTATGGCTCGTATTTTTGCACTTGTACTTGTACTAGCGAAACAGTGGAGTTTTGCTAACCCCCGAGTATTCGGGGGGTGGATGTCTATTTTTACATTCAGGTTTTGGAGCATAGCACAGGGTCGGCACGAAGGATGATGAAAGATGAACGATACTAATCACACGAGGATCCGTTGATGTCGTATTGGTCCAGTTGTATTTTCTTTTCCGCTGCAGTATCCTTTCCCCGTTGTACGGGCGTGGTTGTATTTTGACCCCTGCGTGGGCATAAGTTGTATTTGGGTTGTATGTATTTATGGAAAGACCAAATCGGTCTACCGAGTCATTTTAGCCTTAAAGGCGATGTTTGATTTTAGTTATCAGCCTGGTAGATCCTCGAGGAGAGGGTCTACGGCGTGTAATATCCCTAAGCGGATTGGGGGTGTCACAACTACCCCCTCACTGTAGAACAACTCATTCAAGTACTCTGTAAAGAGACTGATATGGGTTTGTTACTTGATGAGAATTGGTTCCTGCAAAATTTTAAATCAAACATGGACCAATTCATCCTGCTTATAATGGAAAGAGTAGCCCAAGTGAAGAAACTTGATGATGAATGATAGATTGTTGGAGTAGAAGAAGAAAATAATAATGAAGTAATAGAGGGAGGAAAAGAAAAATCAAATGAAGGAGGAGAAGAGAAAGAACATAAAGGAGGGGAAGAAAAAGAAAATGAAGATGTAGAAGAAAAAAAAAGAAAGATGAAGAGGATGAAGATAAAGGATCAGAAGAAGGAAAAGATGAGAAGAAGGATGATGAGGATCATGCTCAGGATGCACCTGGTCAAGGTTCAAGTTCAGCTCAACCCTCACGAGCTAAGAAATCAGGGAAGTAGGGGGAACAACCTGCAAAATCCTCGCCTGCTCAAAAGTCAGCTGGCAAAAGGATATCTACTGAGAAATCTAATGCTCAAAAGTTAGCTGCACAAGAAAACACAGCTGAAAACATCCCTCAAGCAGAGGCACCTAAATTTCATCTCCCCTCAAACGTCTGAGCTGATTCGCACCATAGTAGAGGATACTATTCCAAAGCTTCTGGCAATAAAGGTAGAACCTCACCTGCTGTCCCTTAACAGTAAAATGGGCTATTTGCTAAACAGAAAAGAACCCTCTCTGCCACCAACATCTTCTAGGATGCCACTTGGCATGCAATATTTCATGCACAAGATGGAGGAGGAGATGGCACAAATTATTAATGCTGGCAAGAAGAGGAAAGAAATGAGATCCAAGTGGAGGCAGGAGGCATTATCAGTGGTACCCAGAAGCTCACCCGCACCTCGAATCATCCATTTACCTGAAGCCTCGAGTTCCCAGAAGAGGAAAAGCACAGATGCACTGAAGGCCCTGCATCTAAGAAGAGGAGAACTAGGCAGGATTCTGATGTGCCACTGTGCTGGGAAGACAAAGAGCTATACTATGATGAGGAGTTTATTCCAGAAGAAGCTGGAAAGAAATGGGGGGTTGCTAAGAAAGAATTCATTAAAAAATATTATTTTTGGGAAATCCTCCAAGACTATGACTGCACTCCTCAGCAAATCTTTATTGACTACATGAAGAGGAACGGGCCAAATCTGTAGGAAATTCTGAAGAGGGTTGCTGAAGAAGTGTTCAATGCTTATCCAAGAATCCCTGACTTTAGACCACATGGCCCTCCAACTAACATGAAAGGAAAGTTGCATGATGAAGCACTTCAGGAGGAAATAAAGGATCTATGCATAAAGAACAAATATACCTCCCCTGAAGATCAGAGATTGGCATCCACTATAGTCAACAAGAAGTATGGGCTAATCCTAGTGGTACATAAGCCAATTGGAGTGAAGCCACTGAAGTCTCTCCCTCCAGCAAGGATCAGAGGAAGAGGAAGAGGGAGAACTTAATTTCTTTTTATCAATTACTTGTAATTTTTACTTGTACTTTTTGTTACTTGTAATTTCATTTAAGGACTGTATTGTAATCTCAAATATTAAAGTGTTTACGGTCGACCTGAATGACAACCTCTAGTTATCTCAAACAGACTAAGTTTTTATATTCCAGTTACTTTACTTGTCTGTGTGATGATTTTATTATATCTGAACATTAAGTTTTGCCATCATCAAAATAGGGGGATTTGTTAGGAATATATATTTAAGATTTTGATGATGTTGTCCCTGCACTCAAAGATTATTGCAAATGTATGTACTTGTCATTGTAAAGAAGAACCAAATGAATATCTTCTATAGGCCTTTAAAAATTAGGCCAAGTGTTGATCAGGTAGAAATTTGGCTAAGTACAGAACAGACTTATATCAGCCAGGTTTTGGTCAACACAAAATATCAGCTGAGTGTTGGTCAAAATATCAGCTAAGGTTGACTGATAAAACATCAGTCGGCTTTCAGTCAAAGGAAAATATCAGCCGGGTGTGACCAAGTCAGAAGTACAGCTGGAGAGCACAAAAGACGATTTTGGCCAAGTACAAAACAACCAAAATATCATTCGGGTTTAGTCAAAGGAGAATATCAGTTGAGGTTGACCAAACAGACATCAACGGAGTTTGGTCAAAGTATTAGTTGAGATTGACCAAGGCAAAATCAGCCAACTTTCAAAGAATAAATATCAGTCAGCATTTGTCCAGGCAGAGCATCAGTCGGGTTTGACCAACATATCAACCAAGGTTTGACCAAAGCAGATATCGGCTAAGCTTTATCAAAGATGGAACATCAGCCAAGTTTGGACATCAACTAAGTCTACATCATCAAACGTTGAAAAGTCAACAATTACGGCAAGTCACGTGCAGACTTAATTAAAGCAAGGGGTTAAGGTATGGTTTATTCCTAACGTTCGCGCCCAGAAGTCTTACTAATTATAGTATTCAAAGAAAAGCGGCGCAACGGCAACATACATCTTAAAACGGTCAGAATTAGAGAAAGAGACAAAGTCATGCAAAGAGATGAAAAGCTAAACAATAAAGTCCACTCTCCAATGGACGGATTTTTTACAAGATGTAATGGTTGTGAAGAGCTCAAAGATCGTACTATAAATATCGAAAAAACACTTGAGCAAAAGTACGATGCGAATAATACTTACAAAGCAATCAAAGCAAACATAAGCGATATACAACTATAGCATCGTGAAGAGCAATATCCTAAGAGAATATACAGAAAAGCTCTTAAAGTTGGAGAAGACAAACACTCTTGTCTTTAAGTTTGAGTAAGGGATACTTTGTTGAACGAGGTTCTTGAAAGTGAGAGGTTGTAACATATCCACGGGTTCTTGATTGGAAGGTGATAGGCAGCTTGCGAGTTGTTGAGGCATCCATGGGTTTTCGATTAAGAGGTGTTAGGCAACCAAGGGAAGAAGTTGCAACGGCCACGGGTTTCCACTGGTTAGCAGTTGTTGTAACTGAGTTCCGTGTAACATATATTTCACTAGTTGAAAGTTATAGTGAATTTATCTCCAACTGATTTGGAGAGAAGTGGACAAGAAGAGGGTTGCCCAGTCTCTGAAAACACTATAAAGTGTTGTGTGATTTACTGTCTTTTACATCATACTTAACGGTTGCATTCATACTAACTGTTGCATTCAAAGTCATCTGTCATTCTATAAAATTATTTTACAGCTGACAAAGGTTATCTGCACTATTATCAGCCGAGTAACCTTAGCTGCATTTACTACAGCCATGTTTTTCAAAATAGTTAGTTGAAAAAGATTTTATATGTCTATTCATCCCCTATAGACTTATACCTGACATCTTGTGACCTACATAATCTTCATCTTCATGGCGGTTTTTCCTCAGCTCTTCCTCATAGCTAATTTATTAAATTAGTAAAATTTGCTTGCATCTTATACAAATTTACTAAAAAATAAATTGGCTCAAAATATCCATTACAACCCCATCGAATAAAGACTCAATAAACTAAGTCCATGAACTACATCACCATTCAAATAATAATGCAACAATTTATTATAATTAATGGCAGATACAATTAATCTAAATGTTGGTCCAATCAATATAAAATTAATTCATCCGTTATAATTAATCCAATTAATTAACACAACCATTAATATTGACTTGTTCCAACAAAAATAAATATTTCATTAAATTACTTTCCCGAAGAACAAAATTACCATAATTATATTTTAGCCAAACTAAATCCAATTTAATTTGCGAGAATTTGATTTACCAAATGAAATATAAAAAAAGAGTCAGACACAAGGCCTGGTCCAAGCCCGCGGCAGGCCGCCAACCAGTCGAGTAGCCCAGATGTTGCTCATTTGGTGCCTGCTGCTCTCGTGACGACTTCTTCTTGGCCCGTAGCGTGACCTCCGGTAGTCCCGATTTGTCGGTCCGTCCGCCACTTTTGGCTCGTCTTTTCATCCCGAATCCAAAAATAATATTTTTCTAATTTTTATATTACACATATAAATCTGTTTTTCAGAAGAAAAAAATAGATTTATATTATAAGATAAAGTCATGAAAAAAATTTAGATGAACAATTAAACATTAAAAATTAAAACTATTATGATTCTAAATAATAAAAACATACAATCGAGCATTCCAAATGCAAATATCGAATATACGATCGCATAGACCTAGCTCCAATACCACTGTTGGGATTCGGTGATTAAAATCAAGTTGCGCAGCGGAAATATAAATCGGTCTAGCCAAAAAAATGAATTCTTAAGATGATTGATCAAGCATCATATATCGAAGATAAAATTAAAGACGTCATACCCTCGTAGTCCTTAATTTATTCTTAACGGAAAAACCCGAGCCAAGCTTCAATAGTTTCCGGCCACCAAAAAATCTCCGTTCTTTTTTGTACCACCAACACTACCACTAATCTAATTCGTCCAAGCTTGATGAATGATCAAACACCGAAAATATCAGATGTCTCTATGTTATCGCGCGTCGGATATTGATCGGAAAAAATTATATATCAATCCGTTCTCTAAGAACACGACTAGAAGTTGAGATAATATTTTTCTTTCTCTCTAATATACCGTGAATATCTTGGGGGTGTTACAAATATAAATTAATATGCAAAACATGTGATGAAAATATAATTAATAGTTTTATATATAATATAGGAAAATAAGGTAAAACAAGCACAAAGTATTTTCACAATATACAACCCCAACCGTAGGATAGTGTTGTAAGCTGCAAAGTGTTAGTTTGTTCTTAAGTTCATTTGGTTTTAAGTTAGTTTGATTACAAATCGACAAGTTGTTCTACAAGTACTCTAGCGAGTATTTATAACCTTGGAAATATAGTTGTTATATATGTTTGTTGCCCGGTATGTGAGATATGGACAGCTCTGATAGGCGGCTCCTGGAATTTGAATTAGAGTAATCTATCTTGTGTAGCATTCAATGCTTCAAACATTCGTGGCTGTCATTAAATGCTCATGGACATCTCAATCTGTGACACATTAAATGTAATATCCGCAATTTCGAATTTCGGTAATTTTCTTTTTTCGGAGGAAGTTCGTTTTGACAACTCTATCATGACCGTTTCGTCATTCCGAGAATGATTAATTCTGCACTTTTTGTCATCCGAGTTCGTTTCGGTGTCGTTTTGTTGAGTTCCGTGTCCTTAATCGACTTTTTCACGTGGGAGTTCGACTTTGTAAAGTCACCATTAATTCTTGGAAACTCTAAAAAATTCTGAATCTTTGCAACATTATAAAGCATCAAGTTATCTTTCCAATGGTTCAAATGGTGAGTCAATCGGAGTCCGGACGAGAGAGTTATGGTCGTTTTAGCTCACCCGCTCATTTTTCAGTTATTGGCCGATCACTGCCGACCGAACTCGGCCGTGTCGTCCGACACGGCCCGTGCCGTACTCGTCCGGAAATGCCGAAGTCTCTGCCCCGCGAGGACTCGGCCAGTGTCGTTTGGCACGGCCGAGTCGAACTCTTCCGGATAAGCCGAGCCGATCGCTGACACGCCCGACCGTGTTCCAGGACACGGTCGAGTCATGCCGAGTCGCTGTCGGACGGGTCACTATCGGAAGGCCCTACGCGCCGCGACCGTGTCAAGCAGGACACGGTCGAGTCCCTGTCGGCCATCTGTGCGACACGACCGTGCCGATCGGCACGGGCCGTGTCCGGCAGGGCAGTCAACCCCTATAAATTCATTTTTTGAGCATTTCAGCTCATTTCTCTCCCTTTTCTTCACCTACAACCGAGAGAGAGAGCTTGAGGGAGGGTTTTTCCTTCACAAATCATTTGAGTGTTTGATTTTCTTCATCTCCTTTCGATCGTGAAGCCCGGACAATCAATCCAACGCGTGTTCTATGGATCTTAGTACTTGAATCTCCGAAGGTAACATCTCTAGAACCCTACTTTCGAATAATTGGGGATTTTGGGGTTTTTGTCCGATTCTTTCCGTTTTGTTGATAGATTCTTGATGAATATGATTAATCTTGTTGCTATCATAAATTTTCCTACGGATTCAGAGTATATTTTCATAGTTTTGCGGAATCGAGAGGGTTTGATTGTGGTCCGCCCTCGTTATTATTTTGTGCGAATATACACGAATCGTAGGCGGGTTTTCGGGTGTATTCCATTTCCATATTCGACTAGAGTTGGTTGTAATTATGTTCTTCGAATCGTTAGGTTTGGTTCCGTTGATTCCTAGTGTTCGTCGATGATTATCCTTTCCGTTCGTTGCGTCATCAAAATATTCAAGGCAAGTAATTCTTGGAAACCTTTATGCTTAATGTGAAATGGTAATGTATATTGTGTGTGCTTTACTCACCTCGGGAGGGTCCGACGGGGCCTCGAGGGAATCTATGGCTTCATCCTGGATTCATGAGTTTGATTCGCTAGCCAGCTCGGGAGGGTCCTTAGAGGCCTCGAGTGGGATTCGTGGCTTCGTCCCGGTCCTAGGTGACGTGTGGTGCTTGACTTGTTTTATGAATGTGGCCAGCTCGGGAGGGTCCTTAGAGGCCTCGAGTGGGATTTGTGGCTTCGTCCCGGTCCTAGGCAAATTAATTGTGACTGTTTGTTTCCGGAAAAGACATGTCTTATTTTGGGTCTTCGAAATGATATTGGTGCATGTACTATGAAATGTGTAAGCGATTGGTTTGCCTTGAATACTTGTACTAGCGTAATTGCTAACCCCTTTGGGGACCCGTTGTCGGGGAAATTCTTGTTATGGATTTCAGGTTATGTTCGGCCAGACGAGCTGGCTGGATGGTACGAGGATGTCGGCCAAGGTTGTTGACATGTGTAATTGAGTCTTGTTATTTCCTACTGTCTCTTTTGATGTGGATGTTTTCCAAATTGTAAACTTATAGATTGTACTCGCGAGTACTTAGGTTTTTCCTTTCGGATTGTGATTGGTATTCGTTGGAGTTACTGTATTTGTCGGTTGATGTTTATTTTGCCGGTTGTACCGGACGTGTTGTTTTATGTTCTTATTGTTAACAAGTGTTTCCTTGCTAACCGAGGCGGTTAGTCGAGTGGTGTTTTCTTGTGTTAGCCTGGTGGGTCCCATGTAGGGGTCCACGGCGCTGTAATACACTTCGAATATCTTGGGGGTGTTACAGAAAATGGTATCAGAGATCTAGGTTTATGGATACCTAGGCTTGTCGGTTAATTTGGATCTATTTGCGTTTTGTTTTGCACATTGTCACACCGCTGCCGACATCTCAGTACATCCAGCGCTTGTAAGTTTTCCTTACTCGATCCTCTTGTTTTCTCGTATTGTATTTCCACTTCTTGAACTGTGATTGTCTCTCTCGTACTTATCGTCAAGTTGTTTTTCGATCCATCCGGTTCGTGTACTTTTGATTCTAGTATTGCGCAGTCCTTTATCTCTCTGGAGTGTGTGCGCCGTTCTGGGCTTGACCGTTTGTCGTTTTGCAAGCCTTCCGTCACCAAACTTCCTAATGTTGGTGGGATCATTGGTAATCGAAAGATCCGAGATTTGCTCCGTGGTATATTGTGAGAGGGCTTGACTCTCTAGTCTTTTGTTGTATGATGGAATCTGTGTTTGATAATTGTGATATACTAAATGTATGTTGAGCCGAACGTACTGATGGTTTGGACACCGAGGGGTGCAGTATGATGTGAATGTTTTGAACATTGATATGTTCCGGAAAGGTGTCGATGGCGAGTTTGTTGAGAAACTCACATAGATGGTTTCAACATGTGTTCGAATCGGTGTTCATCGGTTATCCGTTAATCTAGAAGAGATAAGTTTGACATATGCTTAGAATTAGTGTTTCCGAGTTGCGCTTGTTGAACTGGTGATTTTTGAATGCCGTATATGCGTGTGTTCGGGAATTGTTAGTACTTGGCTAATTATTATTATTTACAACCAATGTGTTTCTATTAATAATAATACATGCGGCGTGCATGCTTGAAAATTTCTTAGACTTGATCGTATTGTGGGTTTTGAAAAGTGACATGAATTTGGGCGAGCCGACCTTGTATTTCCAAATAAAACCTTGTGTCGGTATTTAAAGGTCGTGTAAAAGTGTTTAGGACATTTTATAAAATACTACATTTGTAAAGCCCTTGTCGTGTTTGAAAGGGTCTTGAAAACGATTTTTAACTTATCGGTTTATTTTCGAATAACTAGAGTATACGATTTTAAAATCAGTTAGCACTGGGAAACCTAGGTCATCGAGTCAAATTGTGTTTGTTGAGTTTTGTCTCGTCGGATTTTGTCGACTTAGTCGCATCGCGACGCAGCGTCGTTTGAAATCATTGGTCGTGATTAGTATCGAGGGCGGTCGTCACTTACGTGCGACTGTGGTGTAAGTCTCCCTTCTTTGTGTTGTGCCTCGTGTGACACGAGCTATTTGTATGATTATTTGTTAATTGATGGAATCCTCTTATGGATTTTTATTTCTTGATATGTGGTTATTTGACCCTCATATTTCGTTCATATGAGGAGTAGCGTTCTTTGGATTGTGCATGTTTGACTTTATTTCTTTTATCCATTGCGTGAGTTCTTTTGTAATGGCTTTCGGTATTTTACCGATCGAGTTTTATTTCGAAAACCGATTCCTTTAACCGAGTTTTGGCATTATGGCCTTGAACATTTTGGCGAAATTCTTATGACGGTATTTAGTATTTTGTAAATGGCTTTTGTGAGTTTTGAAATATTACCGTCATCGTCTTTTTGGGCGTTTTTGTAAATGGTTTTTAGCACGGTGGGTTCCGTAGCGAGACCCACGACGCTATAAAGTTTTGTGTAATTACACAAGTTTTGGGCATTCTAGCCCATTGAATTATCTTTGAAAACCTTGAGTATCCTAGAAAATAAATTTCGAGACGTACTTTTAAAATGAATTATTTTCTCGTGATACATCCAAGGTGCCACAACACGTTTCAAAATTTTCTACCTCGAGATATTTTCAATGTTTTAGAAACACTTTTATTTAGACCCGAGGGTCAAATATTCTGAAAGTTTACACTAAGAGAAAGTGTCCTCATTTTTATCAAATGCGAAATGGTTCTCCAAAGTCTCGAAAACGATGTTTCACGTTCGTACTTTTTGAAAGGTGATACTCAAGATCAACCGGTGTTCTTCTAAATTATTTTCCAAAATGAGGTTTTCGTTTTTAAAACCTATCCATTCCCGTTTGAGGGCTGGGTATATATGTATGATGTTCGCGTTGTCGTTATGATGTTTGCTCCCGAGTATGATCAGATTGGTGGCATGAACGTCGAGGCGTTGCCACGCATTTGTTGTGAGAGGTGGGATGTTAGTGTCGAATGTTGCCGCCTCGTAGTGATTTCTACGTTGTCGCGCATGTGCGAACTGTTAGAGCTTGGTTTGGTATGACCGTGTGCATCGGTGATGGTTCCGTTATGTGTCGGTTGTTTAATCTCTTGTTACCTTGCTCCCGTTTTTGTGAATTTCGTGGACGAGGTCGGAGGTAATACCCATACTATTTTGACTTCGGTATTTTCTCTTTCTCCAGTCTATCGATTCGCTCATGTTCGTTGATACTTTATGAACGTGTTCTGTATTTTGATTTCATCGTCTGAACGAACTGTGATCTTGTTGTGGGTCGATCTGGTTATCGCTGTGACTTTTTCGAGTTCGGTTCGATTCTTGTGAACCTTGTTCGGAAGTGACATCATTTGGGTCTATTAGTTCTTTTATTCGAAGTGGATCGGATTTGCAACTCCTGTGTTTTCGACTCTGTCGACTCGTTTATGTTCGTTGACATTTTTGAGCTTGTCCTGCCCCTTGCTTTTGTTGATCGAACGAGTGTGGTATTGTTTCGGAATAACTCGTTTGTCGTTGTGACTTTTTAATTGCTATTCCCTTTCCTGTGGATCTTATGTGAATGCACATCCTATTGTTTTCACCGGATCATATATTGTCTCGAGTCGAGATGTGAACCTTGGAGTTGTTGTTTGAGTTTTATTATCCTTCGTGTTTCGGACATGATTGTTCGATTTTTGTTGTCTCGATCGCTTGTTTGTTCGGTTTTTGTTCTCGTTTTGTGATTGTTGAGCGTTCAGGATCCTTCCTAATTCCCTTAAGTTCGGGAAATTAGTCTCGTTTTCGATCTTCCAACCCTTGGGCGGTGGAATTCCGTATTTGTTCAGCGATTGGCTCGCGTTTTGATTGATGTACCGTTGGGTTGGTCAATCGTACTGACTTTCGTTCGTTGTGTTTTGTGATTGTCGGATAATTGACTTGGCTATATCATCTGTTTGATGACGCTTGTCATTTGTTGGTTTTATTGTATCCCTAACGGCGACGTTGTGTTGGTCGTCGTGGAGCGTGTTTTCACGCCGTATGTCTCTTTGCGTTTCTTGCAGCGTTTCGCCGTTGGGCGCGAGTTTTCTATTTTTGTGTATCTCGTCGAGTTTTCCTGGCGGGTATATTGCTCCCCCCTACTTGTTTTAAGTTGCGGGACGAAACTTCTTTTAAGGAGGGTAGAATGTAATATCCGCAATTTCGAATTTCGGTAATTTTCTTTTTTCGGAGGAAGTTCGTTTTGACAACTCTATCATGACCGTTTCGTCATTCCGAGAATGATTAATTCTGCACTTTTTGTCATCCGAGTTCGTTTCGGTGTCATTTTGTTGAGTTCCGTGTCCTTAATCGACTTTTTCACGTGGGAGTTCGACTTTGTAAAGTCACCATTGGAAACTCCAAAAAATTCTGAATCTTTGCAACATTATAGAGCATCAAGTTAGCTTTCCAATGGTTCAAACGGTGAGTCAATCGGAGTCCGGACGAGAGAGTTATGGTCATTTTAGCTCACCCGCTCATTTTTCAGTTATTGGCCGATCACTGCCGACCGAACTCGGCCGTGTCGTCCGACACGGCCCGTGCCGTACTCGTCTGGAAATGCCGAAGTCTCTGCCCACAGGACTCGACCGTGTCGTTTGGCACGGCCGAGTCGAACTCTTCCGGATAAGCCAGAACCGACTGCCGACATGCCCGACCGTGTTCCAGGACACGGTCGAGTCATGCCGAGTCGCTGTCGGACGGGTCACTATCGGAAGGCCCTCCACGCCACGACCGTGTCAAGCAGGACACGGTCGAGTCCCTGTCGGCCAGCTGTGCGACACGACCGTGCCGATCGGCACGGGCCGTGTCCGGCAGGGCAGTCAACCCCTATAAATTCATTTTTTGAGCATTTCAGCTCATTTCTTTCCCTTTTCTTCACCTACAACCGAGAGAGGGAGCTTGAGGGAGGGTTTTTCCTTCACAAATCATTTAAGTGTTTGATTTTCTTCATCTCCTTTCGATCGTGAAGCCCGGACAATCAATCCAACGCGTGTTCTACGGATCTTAGTACTTGAATCTCCGAAGGTAACATCTCTAGAACCCTACTTTCGAATAATTGGGGATTTTGGGGTTTTTGTCCGATTCTTTCCGTTTTGTTGATAGATTCTTGATGAATATGATTAATCTTGTTGCTATCATAAATTTTCCTACGGATTCAGAGTATATTTTCATAGTTTTACGGAATCGAGAGGGTTTGGTTGTGGTCCGCCCTCGTTATTATTTTGTGCGAATATACACGAATCGTAGGCGGGTTTTCGGGTGTATTCCATTTCCGTATTCGACTAGAGTTGGTTGTAATTATGTTCTTTGAATCGTTAGGTTTGGTTCCGTTGATTCCTAGTGTTCGTCGGTGATTATCCTTTCCGTTCGTTGCGTCATCAAAATATTCAAGGCAAGTAATTCTTGGAAACCTTTATGCTTAATGTGAAATGGTAATGTATATTGTGTGTGCTTTACTCACCTCGGGAGGGTCCGACAGGGCCTCGAGGGAATCTATGGCTTCGTCCTGGATTCATGAATTTGATTCGCTAGCCAGCTCGGGAGGGTCCTTAGAGGCCTCGAGTGGGATTCGTGGCTTCGTCCCGGTCCTAGGTGACGTGTGGTGCTTGACTTGTTTTATGAATGTGGCCAGCTCGGGAGGGTCCTTAGAGGCCTCGAGTGGGATTCGTGGCTTCGTCCCGGTCTAGGCAAATTAATTGTATTTGTTTGTTTAGGAAAAGACATGTCTTATTTTGGGTCTTCGAAATGATATTGGTGCATGTACTATGAAATGTGTAAGCGATTGGTTTGCCTTGAATACTTGTACTAGCGTAATTGCTAACCCCTTTGGGGACCCGTTGTCGGGGAAATTCTTGTTATGGATTTCAGGTTATGTTCAGCCAGATTTAGCGGGCGCTGGGATGGTACGAGGATGTCGGCCAAGGTTGTTGACATGTGTAATTGAGTCTTGTTATTTCCTACTGTCTCTTTTGATGTGGATGTTTTCCAAATTGTAAACTTATAGATTGTACTCGCGAGTACTTAGGTTTTTCCTTTCAGATTGTGATTGGTATTCGTTGGAGTTACTGTATTTGTCGGTTGATGTTTATTATGCCGGTTGTACCGGACGTGTTGTTTTATGTTCTTATTGTTAACAAGTGTTTCCTTGCTAAACGAGGCGGTTAGTCGAGTGGTGTTTTCTTGTGTTAGCCTGGTGGGTCCCATGTAGGGGTCCACGGCGTTGTAATACACTTCGAATATCTTGGAGGTGTTACATTAAATACGGTCCATCCATATTAAACGCGTTCAAAACTATGAATATTTTACGAGTATTATATTCAATCGGTCACAATGGTTGTGTTTATATTGTCGGAAGTATCAGTTTCTTTCCCAATTGAAGTGCTTGCAACAAATGTTGTAGCCTGAAAAGGTCTTATGCTGGAGAAAAGGCATCTTCAGATATTATGGCTTCACTTGCGGGCGGATGCTATTATAGGATGTCATTATAGAATAGTTGTTGTGGTTTTCCAACACCTATCAAAATTCTACGGGATTTCTCCCAAAAAAATCATTATAAATCTCACAAAGAACATAATTTGGTGTTTCTGACAAAGAAATGGATCATTCAGTCTTTGCTCACACTCAACAAATACTGATAACACCATATTAGATGTTAGTTATGGAGTAGATGGAGATTAACTAGCGGTGAATTTGGAAGAGAAAGACCATGAGAATCACAATGGAACGGACGAATGACAAGAGAGGAGAAAACTCAGTTAAAGAGAGGGGCAACGAAGTGAGAAGAAATCTTAGGTTATTTGTAATATCCGCAATTTTGATTTCCGGTAATTTTCTTTTTTGGCAAAAGTCCATCTTAGCGACTCTAATGTGACCGTTTCGTCATTCCGAGAATGATTAATTCTACACTTTTTGTCAGCCGAGTTCGTTTCGGTGTCGTTTTGTTGAGTTCCGTATTCTTAAGCGACTTTTCCACGTATGAGTTCGACTTTGTAAAATCACCATCAATTCTTGGAAAATTCAAAATTTTGAATCTTTTCAGTATTATATAGCATCAAGTTAGCTTTCCAATGGTTCAAACGGTGAGTCAATCGGAGTCCGGACGAAGGAGTTATGGTCAAAATAGCTAAGACTGCACAGTGAGCGTGGCGCGGCTGTACCGCGGGCCGCGGCCCTCTGCTGGTCGGGCCGCGGCATTAAACTGGCTGCTGCTCAAATTTTGGTCGCGGGCCCTGGCACACTCAGTCCGGGCCGCGGCACGCGAGTCAGATTAGCCCTATTTCAGCGGGATTTTGGGAGAGAGTTTCATTTCCTCTCCTCTCTTCTTCTTCCTCTCGTTTTGGGCGATTTAGGAGCGATTTTTGGGCGATTTATCTCAGTGATATCATTCTCCTCAAGTTCTTGGTGTGTATTAACAATATCAATTCGTGTTCTTTGTCATTAATCTGAGGTATTTTCTTGATTCTCTGGAGTTGACCTTTTTGGGAGTTTTGTTCTTGATTTCATTTTCCATCCGATTTGATGAATCGATTGGTGTTAGATGTTGTTGCTAAATATATCCTATGGATTGTATATCCATATTCCGGGTTGGAATTTTGTTTTCATGTTTTGGTCGAACGATTCGTGTTCTTGGCCATTTTGGGGGAAACCCTAGAATTTTTATCGTTGTTCCTTCAATTTAGCGGCTTTAGGTCGTACTATGGAATTCATTTTTATTGTTATTGTTGTCGTTTGTAGTTTATTATCGCGGGTTGTCATTCGGCAGAGTCGGCAGGTTCGTAGACAGTTCGGGTCTCCTCACTTCGGTCAATTCTACGCGTTTGTGATTATTTGAGGCAAATACCTTGTTCATACATTTCTTGTTTTGTGGATATGATGATTGGTGATCGTCCAAGTGTGTTTGTTTGGTTGTTTGAAATGAATGTTCAAAAGATTTGGTTTAGACTCGTTAAAGGCGCTCTTTCAAAACCCGTGTGTATTTTTGTGATTGGTGTGTTTCGTAAATAATTACGTGAACTCTATGGATATGTTGGTGTTGATGGTGCGCTTGATGACGCGTGTGTACATATATTGCCTCATTTCGGTGCGTTATGTTTGACATTTGTGTCGTGCTAAGGGTTTGTTGCCTCCGGGTGAATTATTTGGATATCCTTGTTGTGCTATGTTATGTGTGTGTATTGGCTTTTAACCACTACGGGTTAGATCCGACGGGGTCTCGGTAGGGGTCCACAGAGGCATGGATCGACGGTTAATTGCGGTGTGTATGTGTTTGGCTTTTACCCACTACGGGTTAGATCCGATGGGGTCTCGGTATGGGTCCACAGAGGCGTGGATCGACGGTTAATTATGGTGCATTTTTATAAATGTGTGATGCCTTTCAACCGCTACGGGTTAGATCCGATGGGGTCTCGATAGGGGTCCACAGAGGCGTGGATCGACGGTTAATGGTGGTGCACTTTTATAAATGTGTTTTGGGTTATGTTGTGTTGATTTTATGTCCATCGAGGACACGTGATGTGGGTTTTGACCCTGTCAATTGTTGTTGGTTTTCTATTTGTGAAATCAAAACCTTTGGGTTGTGACTCCTGTTGATTTTGGAAAGAGAAGGATTCGATAATCCTAAATTATTTTCTATTAAAACTCCCGATGGCATATTAAACCATTTTGTAAACTGTTTCTCTTGAATTGTGATCTTTCAGTTTTGGAAGTTTTACTCAAACTCTTGCCTCGGGAAGTACTTTTTGTTATGTTTGAATCTTGGAGGATTCCTAATTATTATTTTTCTTGGAACTTGAATTGTATGACTCGTATTTTGCACTTTGTACTTGCACTAGCAAAATAGTGGAATTTTGCTAACCCCCGAGTAATCGGGGGGTAGATGTCTGTATTGCATTCAGGTTTTGGGGAGCATAGCACAGGGTCGGTATGAAGGATGATGAAAGATGATCGATACTAATCACATGAGGACTCGTACGTTGTTGTATTGGTTCAGTTGTACCTTAATTTCTGCAGCAGTATTTTCCCCGTTGTACGGGAGTATGTTGTATTTGACCCCTGCATGGGAATGTATTGAGATTGAGTTGTATGTATTTATTGAAAGGCCAAATCGGTCTACTGAGTCATTTTAGCCTTAAAGGCATTGTTGAGACGTTCGATGTTGTTACCAGCCTAATATATCCTTGAGGAAAGGATCTACGACGTGTAATATCCCTGAGTGGATTGGGGGTGTTACATAAATGGTATCGGAGCTTAGGTTGTGGAAACCTAGGCTGTCGGGTTTAGTGGTGTTTGTTGAGTTCTTGTCTCGCGTGATTAGTATCGTGGGGCGATCATCATCTTCGTGCGACCTGTGGATAGGTCTCCCTTCTTTGTGTTGTGCCTCGTGTGACATGAGTTACTGGTATGATTATGTGTTAAGTGATGGAATCCTTATGTAGATTTTTGGTTTTGTGATATGTGTTTTTTTTTCGACTCTCATATTTTGTTTGTATGAGGAGTGTTGTCGCTTTTTATGTCTTTTCGACTGTTGTTTTTGTCCTGCTAATAATTTTCAAAATGATTTGCTCGTTTTGCAAGTATCTTTGGAAACCTTTGTACTTAATATGGAATGGTGATGTATTTGTGTGTGCTTTGCTCACCTCGGGAGGGTCCGATGAGGCCTCGAGGGAATCTATGACTTCACCTTGAATTCACGAGCTTGATTCGCTAGCTAGCTCGGGAGGGTCCTTAGAGGCCTCGAGTGGGACCAGTGGCTTCACCCCGGCCCAAGGCAAATTGATTATTGACTGTTTGTTTTCCGGAAAAGACATGTCTTGTGTTGATTTCGAAACGACTTGACACGTGTGCTATGAGATATGTAAACGAATGTTGTTACATGTGAGTTTTTGGGCATTCTGGCCTATTAGATTTTTGAAAACCTTGAGTATCGTAGAGAATAAATTTGGAGACATACTTTTAAATGGATTATATTTTCGAGGCGCCTACTAGCGCAACTATATGTTTCAAAATTATTCTACTTTGAGGACCAAAATATTTTTAGATATTTCAGTAAGTTAGAAACGCATTTGCTTAGACCCGAAGGTCGAATATTTCTGAAAGTTTTTTTCACTTAAAAAGAAGGCAAAATAGCTCTACTAGGGACTCAAGTTTGTCATTTTTATCACTTAAGGGACTAAAGTTTGAAGTGTTTCAAATAAGGGACTAAAGTTACAACTGTTTAGCCCATTGGGGACCCGTTAATTTCGTCCTGTTAAGTTTTAACGGACTGTTATTTGACACATGGCAGTTTATAATTCATTTATTTAAAGATGATTAGGACAGAATTCTGCCCTTCTCCTTCATCTCCTTCGTCTCTTTCGCCATTAATAGGCTTCAAGAAGCCCTAGTGGGCTGCGTTTTTCCAACAGACCCGAGAAGACCTAATGGCATCAGGTACTTATATGTCCATTAACTTGAAGTTATCTTGCTATTGCAACAATGAATCTCTCGTTCGAGTTGCTAAAACATAGGCTAATCGTGGGCATCGCTTTTACGGTTGCGGAAACTATGGTATGAAGGGTGAAACATCGTGCACCTTCTTTAAATGGGTTGATAATGAAGAAGATTCTTCTACAAGGTCAAAAACAGAAATGGGTTACAGGTGTGATTTTTATGAAAGTAGAATTACTGAACTAAATGAAGAAATTGTTGTTTTGAAGAACTCCATTGAGTTTGAGAAGAACCAGAAAACAGAGGATAAGATAAAATATGATTTCATGATTTTAAAGTTGAAATTTATTGGTATCATTGTTAGTGCAGTTTTTATTTATATCATTGTTCACAATGGTGGTTTGGATTTGTAATATTTGTTGGAGATGATAATGTTGTATCATTGTTCTTGGATTTGTAATATTTCATGTTATGTAATGAACAAATTTCTTGGAGATGATAATGTTGTATCATTGTTCTTGGATTTGTAATATTTCTTGTTATGTAATGAACAAATTTCTTGGATTTGTAATATTTCTTGTTATTTTCAGTATTTGCCAAACAGTAAGTAAATATTCACATCACGATGGAGTCAATACTGTATAATTTCAAACCGCATAATTTCATTACAAAATAAATGAATATCCACATTACCATGCACATTCCCAAAAACATAAACCATAGCCTAAATTCATTCACTTCAAAAACAACCAGTGTGATACCAAAAAGGATTGCAAAAAAAAATTAACAAGTTCATTGACTTAAAACTACACAGACAAAACAGATTTCGTTGACATAAATCACTTCTTCATGGTTCTCCTGATTCCCAGTGTCTTCATTGTATTTTTAGTAGGTGTAGTCAGACTCCTTGTATTTTGTGTTGGGCAGGTCCCTTGTACAAGTGATTCCTGTGTTGATTGTGTGGGTTGTGTAGGTTGATGAGCATGTGAAAGTACTATTGATTCAGCCTGCTGAATTCCTTGATCCACTTGAACAGATGCCTCCATACCTCCAATGTACACACCAAAGCCATCAGGAATATCATCTCCAAAAACATGTCTTGTACCTTTCATTTTCCTTGTATATGTTGATGGTGCTTTCTTCTCTTTTAGTGCTTTCTTATGTCTTGGTGCTCTCATAGAAGTTCCACCACCACTCTTATCAACCTTACATGTATGCACAATAAAAAGATAATGAGTAACTGATATTTGAAAGAAAACAGAGTTAACAATAAGAAAATTCATACCTGCTATCCTTGAACTGGAGCATTTTTGCAGCTTCTTTTGTTATGCCCCAATTGCTTGCAATTGGTGCAATGCATTTCTCTTCCTTTCTCAATTAACTTCACAGTAGAACCCACCTTCCTAGTCTCCTCATTCAAACCCTTCCTTCTGGCTTTTTGAGGCCTACCAGGCATCCTTCTTTTTGGTGGTGGCCGTATAGGATCAGTTTCATCCCTTGGCCACAAATTCCTCCCATTCATACTGCTCATACACTCTGCATAAGCATGTTTGCACTTATCCACCATCAAGCTTGAATCAATATATTTCCTAGGGTCATCATTGAGGTAATATATTGCACTAACAGCATGGCTGCAGGGAATTCCACTTAACTCCCACATCCTATAGCTACATGACCTAGCCTGAGTGTCCACTACATAACCATCTAACCCCATTCTGACCTCAAACTTGTAGTTCCCATTATATCTTGTACAAAAACACCTATGCTCATCAATATTTTTTTCCAGTCTAGTAAGTATCCTAGGACAATACTCACCTTGCCATTTCTCCACAACCTTTCTTCTCCTCTCAAGTCTTTCCTTAACCCCATTCCTAATATCCTCTAACGTGTCAATTATGGGTTTATACCTAGCATCTACAATAGTCCCATTGAAACACTCACATAAATTGTTGTCAACAGACTCACATTTAGAAAAGATAGAGAAAAAACCTCTACACCACAATTTCGGATTATGTCTTCTTAGCCACTCATGAGCACCAGCATTGAGCACCCTTATATCCTTCATGATAGACTCAAATTCTTCAGGAGTTGAGCTCTTTGCTGCTGTCCAGAAAAGGTTTCTTAGCTCAGATCCTGCAAAAAGCATCAAAACAAGTGATTGATTACAGTAACAATAAATAAATAATATTTAGTAAATATCAAAGCAATTACCAGTGTATAACTTTCTCAGGTTTGAATAAATATGCCTAGCACAGCATCTATGCTCAGCATTAGGCAATAGATTAGCAACTGCAACCTCAAAGCCCTTTTGCTGATCTACAGTAATATAAAAAACCAGTTTAATACAAAATTGGCAGTAAAAAAATACAAATTTAAGTTAATTACAAAGCAATTAAAAGAATTAATGATTACCAGTAATTAATGTTAGACCACTTCCTTCATGCTTCAAGTCTAAGTCATCTTTGAGAATTTCCAGAAACTAACTCCATGAATCTGTACATTCCACCTCAACTACTGCCCAGGCCACAGGAAACATCTGATTGTTGGCATCTCTACCAACAACTGATAGTATCTCTCCACAGCAATACGATTTAAGAAATGATCCATCCAAGCCTAATATTGGTCTACATGCATCTTTCCAGCCCTTCTCCAGTGCATAAAAACTTATGTACATCCTTTTAAATATGGCTGCTCCATCTATCCCCTGCCTGAACACACTGATCTTCACAGTATTCCTCCCATCTTATTTTAAAATCTCCCTACCATAGCTCCTCAAGTAGCTGTAATATTCAACTAGTCCTTTTTGAACCTCACACAATGCTTTTTTCTTGGATCTATAACACTGTAGTCTAGTTACAGTGACCTTGTACTTGTCATTCACATCCTTCTTGAAATCTTTAGACTTCCATGTAGGGTTAGCCCTAATCTTATCCCCATACATCTCAGCTAACCATTTTGAAGTAGCCATTCTAACCTTAGCCTCTCTACAACATCTATGATCATTATTAAGGGTTTTAATCTGAAAAGATTTTTCATTTTTCATCTAACTAGCATATAAGTACCATGGGCACCCTTCCTTGCAAATAGCTTGGAGCTTCTTTGGCTTGTTTGTTACATATTTAATTGCCAAACCCTTGGCTACTGCATAACTCCTTATAGCTTCCTTGAGTTGTTTATGATTACTAAACCTCATACCAATTTCAAACTTGATCTTATGCATCTCACATTTAGGGTTAAATGTTGGGTAAGTCACTTTAGGCTTCTTAGTTACTGCCTCATCCTCACTGCTAGTTTGAGTATCATAGTCACTTGAACCAAAGGGTTCAGACTCATACCCAGCAGCTTCAACATCCTCACCTATTTCACTATGAACCTGATAATCACCTATTTCACCACCTTCTGGTTCCTCAATTGGGTTTTCAACATCATTAGGAACAATGTAGTCTTCATTTAAAGTATTTAAGTTTTCAGATTCCAACCCTTTTTTCAAAGCTAACAGTCTCTTGCTTATTTCATTTAACTCATCATTATCATCATCATCAGAGCAATGCTCCATGCTGTTTACATCACTCATATTATCAAAGTCCAATTCCAAATCATCTTCAGTGCCTTCTTGTTCTTCATTATTATCAACCCATACTTCTTCATTAACATGACCCTGAACCTCCACTGTTTCATCCATGTGTTCAACATATATATTTATTTTGTTTCCATCTTTAGCCTCTCCTAATAATGTGGGGATCTGGTCATCACTATGAAGTAACATCAACCCTGATTCCATTGGCTTCGAAGGGGATTTGAAGTGCAACTTGCATAGACCAGTATAACCCAAATCTTTAACATACCCTAGCACCTCAAAGTAACTAACTAAGTCCACATCTACATTGCTGATTATTTTAATTTCCCCATCAATATAAGTCTTTTGCAATTTGTTAGACAGACCATATATCAGCAAAAGTGCCACCATGGTGTATTTATAGTGTAATAACACTATCCATTATAGCCTACAAACATTAAATACAATTCAATAAATACTAATCAACAAATGTATGAAGAAAACCCTACTCTTTTTTTTTGGAAAACAAGGAAACAAAAGTGAATAACATACCTGGAATCGCAAAAACCCTAAATGTTCTTGAAATTTCTCCTCCAAGACAAGCACGAAACAAGCTACTCTGATTTCCTGAACAGCAACACTTCGTACGGTGGTTAAAGCCGAGAAATTCAGATCGTCGTGAACTTCAAATCGCAAGGTCGAACACTTCTGTTTCCCAAGGAGAAGAGTCGCAAGGTATAACTCGCAAGAAGAAGAATCGAAATGAAGGAGAATGGCCATGTGTCAAAAAACATCCCTCAAATAACAGTCCGTTAAAACGTCCATTAAAAATTAACGGGACGAAATTAATGGGTCCCTAACGGGCTAAACAGTTGTAACTTTAGTCCTTTATTTGAAACACTTCAAACTTTAGCCCCTTAAGTGATAAAAATGACAAACTTGAGTCCCTAGTAGAGCTATTTTGCCTAAAAAGAAAAGTGTCCTCATTTTTATCAAATGTAAGATGGTTTCTCAAGGTCTCTATAACGATGTTTGTACTACTTTTTGAAAGGTGATACTCAAGAACAACCGGTGTTTCCAAATTGTTTTCAAAAAGGTGGTTTTCATTTTTAGAACCTATCATTCCTGTTTGCAGTCTGGGAATGTATGTATAATGTTCACATTGTCGTTAGAATGTTAGCTCCCGAGTATGATTGAATTGGTGGCGTGAACGTTGAGTCGTTTGCCACGTATTTGTTGTGTTAGCCCTCTGTGAGAGGTGAGATGTTGGTATTGAATGTTGTCACTTTGTGGTGATTTACGTGTTATCGCACCCGTGTGAGCTGTTAGAACTTGAGTTTGTATGATTGTGTACATACGTGGTTGTTTCGTGATGTTTAGTAATTGTATGCTGGTTATCGTTTGGGCCGTTGTAATCGTCGAACGATGCCATTGTTGTTATGATTTTTGTATGTAATGATATGTTATGCTGAGTTGGCATCTTCGGTATGTTGTTTTGCGATATTATGTTCCATTGTATCTAGCATTTGTATATTCGGTATGCCGGGCCGAAGTGTTTCAACCGTGATGTGTCGGGGGAATGCACGTACAAATTGTCCTTCCTCGCCAGTAACGCGTTTCAAGTGCGGACTCGAGGGACACAAAATCCAATTTTGCGAATTGGTTACCGAGACTTCCGGAGTTCGCGCTTCAGCACATATATCAGGATCGGCTCTAAGAGGCCCATGATAGATGTTTCTGTCAGTTGCTTTTTGTGTTGTTGCCTTGTTTCCATTGTTGTGAGTTGCGGGGACGACATTTCTTTTATAAGAAGTCGAATGTAATACCCGTATTGTTTTTGGACTTCTGCATTTTCTCTTTCTTAATTCTATCGACTCGCTCGTGTTCGTTGATACTTTTTGAACTTGTTTGGTATCTCGGTTGCCATCGTTCGAATGGGTTGTGTCCTTGTTTTGGATCAATCTGATTATCGTTGTGACTTTTCCGAGTTCGGTTCGATTTTTGTGAACCTTATCCGAAATTAACGTCCTTTAGTTTCTACAAGTTTTGTTTATATCTTTAGTTGAAATGTGAACTTCGGAGTTGTTGTTCGACCGTTGTGATTCGATCATTGTTGCTCGATCGTTGTTGTTCGATTGTTATTGTTCTATCATTGTTGTTCGATCGTAGGTGTCCGAGCGTTGTTGTCCGATCGATGTTGTCCGATAGTTGTTGTTCGATCATTGTTGTTCAATCATGGTTGTCATATTATTGCTGTCTGGTCTCGTACTACGAAGAATTGTCGTTCACCATTAGTCAGCTGCTTCGAGTGCGGCCAGGTGGGTCACCGAGCCGTGCATTGCAAGATGGTAGATGAGAGATTTGGGGATCGAGTTTGCGTCTCTGCTCCGAAAGGACACGGAGATGCCTAGTGTGGTCCTTGAGGATTTCGGCGTAGTCCGAATTGCTTGTGGTTGTCTTTGTGGATCATTTTGTGTTTATTTTCTGTTTTCTTGACTGTGCATGTTTTCTGATATTAAGTACCTCCGGTTTTGTGATGGTTTGGATAATTGACTTGATTGCACTATCTGTATGATGACGTTCGTCACTTGTTGGTTTTATTATGTCTCTGCTTGTGGCATTGTGATGATTGTCGTTGATCATGCTTTCATGCCGTTTGTCTCTTTGCGTTTCTGGTAATGTTTCACCGATGGGCGTAAGTTACGCGGTTCTTGTGTATCTCGTTGATATTTTCCTGGCGGGATATTGCTTCTCCCTACTTGTTTTAAGTTTCGGGACGAAACTTCTTTTAAGGAGGGTAGTATGTAATATCCGCAATTTCAATTTCCAGTAATTTTCTTTTTTTTTGGTGGAAGTCCATCTTAGAGACTCAATTGTGACCGTTTCGTCATTCCAAGAATGATTAATTTTACACTTTTTGTCATTCGAGTTTGTTTCGGTGTCGTTTTGTTGAGTTCTGTGTTCTTAAGCGACTTTTCCACGTATGAGTTCGACTTTGTAAAATCACCATAAATTCTTGGAAACTCAAAAAGTTCTGAATCTTTTTAGTATTATAGAGTATCAAGTTAGCTTTTCAATGGTTTAAACTGTGAGCCAATCAGAGTCTGGGCGAAGGAGTTATGGTCGAAATAGCTAAGACTGCACATTGAGCCTGGCGCGGCTGTACCGCGGGCCGCGGCCCTGTGCTGGCCGGGCCGCGGCACTAAACTGGCTGCTGCTCGAATTTTGGCCGCGGGCCGCGGCACACTCAATCCGGGCCGCGGCACGCGAGTCAGATTAGCCCTATTTCAGCGGAATTTTGGGGAGAGTTTCATTTTCTCTCCTCTCTTCTTCTTCTTCTTCTCGTTTTGGGTGATTTAGGGGCGATTTATCTCAGTGATATCATTCTCCTCACGTTCTTGGTATGGATTAACAACATCAATTCATGTTCTTCGTCATTAATCTAAGGTACTTTCTTGATTCTCTGGAGTTGACCTTTTTGGGAGTTTTGTTCTTGATTTCGTTTTCCATCTGATTTGATGATTCGATTGGTGTTAGATGTTGTTGTTCAACATATTCTATGGATTGTATATCCATATTCTGGGTTGGAATTTTGTTTTCATGTTTTGGTCGGTCGATTCGTGTTCTTGGCCATTTTTAGGGAAACCCTTGAACTTTTGTCGTTGTTCCTTCAATTTAGTGGCTTTGGGTCGTGCTATGGAATTCATTTTCATTGTTATTGTTGTCGTTCGTAGTTTATTATCGCGGGTTGTCATTCGGCGGAGTCAGCGGGTTCGTAGACAGTTCGGGTCTCCTCACTTCGGTCAATTCTCCACGTTTGTGATTATTTGAGGCAAGTACCTTGTTCATGTAATATCCGCAATTTCGGATTTCCGGTAATTTTCATTTTCGGCGGAGGTCCGTTTCGAAAAC
Organism: Orobanche coerulescens; assembly: GCA_033398695.1. Classification (NCBI taxonomy): domain Eukaryota; kingdom Viridiplantae; phylum Streptophyta; class Magnoliopsida; order Lamiales; family Orobanchaceae; genus Orobanche; species Orobanche coerulescens. Next base: position 132,722,534 of record CM065815.1, on the reverse strand, counting down.
TCGCTTTTGACCGTTTCGTCATTCGGAGAATATTTAATTCTGCACTTTTTGTCACCCGAGTTCGTTTCGGTGCTGCTTTGTTGAGTTCCGTGCTTTTTAGCGACTTTTCCGCGCTTGAGTTCGGTTCTTGCGAATCTCGTTCGAAACTGTCGTTTGGGGTGTTTCGTAAGTTCATTTAACGTTGTTATACGTGTTGTGAGCTTCGGTTTGATTATTCGTTGTCGTATGGTGATTTTCGGGCATTTGGGCCATTTTCGTAATTTCCCAAAGTTTGGGGTAATTACCTTCCGTTGTCGAATTTCGAGCCTTCGGGTGGTCGGAATCGTGTGTTCTCTTAGTGTTCGGATTCGTCTTTGTGAGTACTTCGTAACCGTATCTTCGGTTCGTATTCAGGTTCGGGTTTCGGTGTCGTTTTGTTAAGTTCGGGATTACTAAACGACTTTTCTAAGTATGAGTTCGGCTTTGTTAGATCACCATTAATTCTTGGAAACTCCAAAAATTCTGAATCTTTACAATATTATAGAGCATCGAGTTAGCTTTCCAATGGTTCGAACGGTGAGTCAATCGGAGTCCGGACGAGAGAGTTATGGTCGTTTTAGCTCACCCGCTCGTTATTGGCCGATCACTGCCGGCCGAACTCGGCCGTGTCGTCCGACACGGCCCGCACTGCACTCGTCCGAAATGCCGGGTTTCGTCTCAGACCCGACCGTGTCGTCAGACACGGCCCGTGCATTACTCGTCAGGAAATGCCGAGCCGATCGCCGACACGCCCGGCCGTGTTCCGGGACACGGTCGAGTCGTCGAAGTCATTGTCGGACGGGTCACTATCGGGCGATGCGGCCGTGTCTAGCGGGACACGGTCGAGTCCTCGCCGCCGTGGTCGGCTATTTAAGGCCTGGACCGAGTCATATCCGCATTTTCCACTTTTCTTCGTTCCTTAGCGATTTTCACCATAGATCGATGGTTTTGAGTAGAATCAACTTATATAAACATGTTTTGGAAGTTGGAATCATGGATTAACATCATCTTCCACCCGGATCGAAGGTAAGAACACCTAAACTTTTGGTTTTTGGATGTTCTTGGGGTTTCTTAGTGTTTTGGCCGATTTTCTTTGTTTTGATTCAGATTGCTGATGAAACTTGATTGTAAACTCGTAATCATTCAATACCCTTGAAGTTTTGTGGAACGGATTTGAGTATTTCTTTGAATAATCGATTAAATTGGACTACGCCTTCAAAGTGTCCGATAAAATGCTTCAATGGGTAGAACTTGGGAAGTTCCATACGTTTTCGTAGAATTGTGATTGAATTGATATCGTTGTGACTTAGGAACGAATTCTTGTGAAGAACTCGAGTCGGAACCCTTCCGTTCGTTGCCTTCTTTGGGGTCCGAGCTTCCCGGTCGAACCGTGTTCTTCGGAGCGTTCGGTAGTGGTTATTAAGGCAAGTATCTTACTATACGACTTGTATCTTGCGACTAGTAATCACGTATGAGATTTATGATGATTTTGCGTGCCTTCGTAAATATGTTCCGTTTGAGTTGGTTGTGTTTTCCGAAATTTGAAGGCTTTGTGATAATAGTGTTATATTGGTATACGTGTTAGGCGTTGTGCCATTTGTGCAGGATTGCGATGTACATATGAGATGGTTGTACACGTGGTTGTGCAATGTATTGTGTACCGAATGTGTGTTATGTTGGTTAAATGTCGTTGATTGATGATAGTTGTTGCGAGTGTTGAGGTTGTGTTATATGCGTGCAATGTATGATTTTGTGGTGATCAAGATGATTGATTAATTGTGCTCATTTTTGTATGTAATGCGAATGTGATGTGCTGGAACGCTAGGTTCACTCGTGCGGGTTCGACGGGGCCTACGAGGATTCATGGCACAGGTCCATGGGATCGGAACTTAGTGTGTGGTGCTGAGGTCCAATCGTGCGGGTCTGACGAGGCCTACGATGATTCATGGCACAGGTCCATTGAATCAGGACACAGTACGTCCAACCGTGCGGGTTCGACGGAACCTACGGTGACACGTGACACAGGTTCACGGGGTCGGGATTGTTTGTTGTGATTGTTGTGTTTGCTCAATCCGTGTGGGTTGTTGAACCTACGGAGACTTGTGGCAAGCGATCACGGAGTCATGAGCATAATTGATTGTTGTGATTGTTGTGTTTGCTCGATCCGTGTGGGTTGTTGAACCTACGGAGACTCGTGGCAAGCGATCACGGAGTCATGAGCATGATTGATTGTTGTGATTGTTGTGATTGGTTAAGTCCGTGCGGGTTGTTGAACCTACGGAGACACGTGACAGGGGATCACGGTGTCACGAACTATGTTTTGTAAATCAAACTTTTTGTAAGAAAGTTTTAAGAAAAGAATGTTGGGCCGAGCCCCATGAGATTTATGGAAATGTTTTCGTACTGTAAATTGTTGTAATACAATTTTGAGATTTGTGTTAAGACACTAAGATTTTCGAAAGGTTTTGAAATTCTAAAATTTCCGAGGTGATAATCTTATTTTCGAATGCTTCATAGCTTATCTTTCCTTGTGAAAACCTCCCGGGGATATTTTGATACTTGATTGTCATATTTGATTCACGATTATTACTTGCTTGTTATATTTCGTATGATTTGATACTTGCACTAGTAAAACAGTGGAGTTTTACTAACCCCCGAGTAATCGGGGGGTGGATGTCTGTTCTGCGTCCAGGTACATGCAGGTTCAGGGGAGCAGTCACAGGATTGGCACAAGGGGATGACGAGCTGCGATACTAATCAAGAGTTGAGAGTTGGTAGAGTTTAGTTGTATTGTTAGAGTTGATTCAGTCTCCCGCTGTATTGTATTTTGACCCCTGTGTGGGTAATGTTATTTAAGTCAGTTTTATTGATTGGGTTGTGTGACCTCATCGGTATGTGTATTCACGTGTAAGTGACCATATCGGTCCGTATCATTTTGTTGTTTGACCCTGGTCGGGCAAGCATTTGGTCGTTTATGGATGTTTAGCCTGGTAGATCCTTGTGGCAAGGGTCTACGGCGTGTAATTTTCCCATATGGTTTTGGGGATGTTACATTTATGGTATCGGAGCTTAGGTTGCGGAAACCTAGGCTGTCGGGTCGAGTCAAGTCGTGATTTGTCGAGTAATGTGTTGTCATGTCGTTTGAGTCATCAGGTGACAAGTTGAGTTGTGCGTAGTCACAACGTGTCGGTTATGTTGTCGGACGAGATTGGTATCGTAGGCGACCGTCACCTCCGTGCAACCTGTGGATGTAAGTCTCCTCTTTTATGCGAAGTACCTGTGTATCTCGATTTTATCTTAGTGAGTTAATTGCGGTGCATGATTTTCTTTACACAGTATTGCGTAATATAATTGTGTTTAGTACTTGTGGCATATAGTATGTGTATAGAACTGGGCACATTATTGTTTTATCTTTGAACCACCGGGTGGTGTGGTATGGTGTGGAAGTTGTAAACCTTGATGGATTTCGAAAAGGTATCGGCGACTGAGTTTTATTTTGAAAATCGATTCCCTTAACCGAGTTTTGACATTATGGCCTTGATCGTTTTGGCGAAATTCTTATGATGGTATTTAGTATTTTGTAAGTGGCTTTTGTGAGTTTTTGAAATATTACCGTCATCGGCCCTTTTGGCGTTTTTGTAAATAGTTTTTATCCTGGTGGGTTCCGGCGCGGGACCCACAACGCTATAATGTTCCGTGTAATTACCTGAGATTTTTGGGCATTCTAGCCCATTGAAATATCTTTGAAAATCTTGAGTATCCTAGAAATAAATTTCGAGACGCACGTTTAAAATGAATTGTTTTCTCATGGTACTTCCAAGGTGCCACGATATGTTTCCGAATTCTTCTACCTCGAGGACCAAAATGTTTTGAGATATTTTTCAATGTTTTATAAACACTTTTACTTAGACCCGAGGGTCGAATATTTCCGAAAGTTTTTCACGAAAAGAAAGTGTCCTCATTTTTATCGAATGCGAAATAGTTTTCCAAAGTCTCGATAACGATGTCTCACGATTGTACTTTTTTTTTGAAGGGTGATACTCAAGATCAATCGGTGTTTCCAAAATTATTTTCAAAAGGAGGTTTTCGTTTTTAAAAACCTATCCATTCCCGTTTGAGGGCTGGGTATGTATGTATGATGTTCACGTTGTCATTATGATGTTTGCTCCCGAGTATGATCGAATTGGTGCCATGAACGTCGAGGCGTTGCCACGCATTTGCTGTACTAGCCCTCTGTGAGAGGTGTGAACCGGTGTTTACTGTTTATCGCCTCGTGGCGATTTGCGTGTTGTCGCACGAGTGTGAGATGTTGAAGCTTGGGTTTGTACGTTTGTGTACATGTGTGATTGTTTCATAATGTTTGTAATTATGTGCTGATTATCGTTCGGGCCGTTGATGTCGCCGAACGATACTGTCGTTGTTGTAAGTGTTTGTGTGTGTATTACTTTACGATGGTAATCGTTGTATATGATATGTTTTATGATTCTTTATTATGCTGAGTCGGCATCTCCGGTATGTTGTTTTGCGGTGTTATGTTCTATTGTATCTAGCATCTGTATTTTCGATATGCCGAGCCGAGGCATTTCGAACGTATTGTGCCGGGGGCATGTACGTGCCAATTGTCCTTCTCGTCGCAACGCTTTTCAAGTGTGGACCCGAGAGACACAGGATCCAGTTTTGCGAGTTGGGTTCCGAGTCTTTCGGGGCGCGAACTTCAGTATAGATATGAGGATCGGATCTGAGAGGCCCATGGGAGATATTTCTGTCGTTTGCTTTTATGTTGTCACCTTACTCCAGTTGTTGTGAGTTGCGGGAACGACATTTCTTTTATAAGAGGTCGAATGTAATGCCTGTATCGTTTTGACTTCTGCATTTCCTCTTTCTCAGGTCTATCGACTCGTCGTGTTCGTTGATACTTTATGAACCTGCTCGTATTTCGATTTCATCGTCAACGAACTGTGATCTTGTTGTGGGTCGATCTGGTTATCGATGTGACTTTTTGGGTTCAGTTCGATTCTTGTGAACCTTGTTCGGGAGTGACCTCATCTGGTTCTATTAGTTCTTTTATTCGAAGTGGATCGGATTTGGAACTCTTGTGTTTTCGACTCTGTCGACTCATTATGTTCGTTGACATTTCTGAGCTTGTCCTGCCCCTTGCTTTTGTTGATCGAACGAGTGTGGTATTGTTTTGGAATAACTCATTTGTCGTTGTGACTTTTCAATCGCTATTCCCTTTCCTGTGGATCTTATGGGAATGCACGTCTTGTTGTTCTCACCAGATCATCCTGGGAGTTGTTGTTTGAATTTTCTTATCCTTCGTGTTTCGAACATGATTGTTCGATTTTTGTTGTCTCGATCGTTGTGGTTCGATCGTTTGTTTGTTCGGTTTTGTTCTCATTTCGTGATTGTTAAGCATTCAGGCTCCTTCCTAATTCCCTTAAGTTCGGGAAATTAGTCTCGTTTTCGATCTTCCAACCCTTGGGTGGTGGGATTCTGTATTTGTTCAGCGATTGGCTCGCGTTTTGATTGATGTACCGTTGGGTTGGTCAATCATATTGATTTTCGTTCGTTGTGTTTTGTGATTGTTGGATAATTGACTTGGCTATATTATCCGTTTGATGACGCTTGTCATTTGTTGGTTTTATTATATCCCTAACGGCGACGTTGTGTTGGTCGCCGTGGAGCGTGTTTTCACGCCGTATATTCCTTTGCGTTGTTTGTAACATTTCGCCGTTGGGCGTTAGTTACGCATTCTTGTGTATCTTGTTGAGTTTTTCCTGGCGGAATATTTCTTCCCCCTACTTGTTTTAAGTTTCGGGACGAAACTTCTTTTAAGGAGGGTAGAATGTAATATCCGCAATTTCGGATTTCCGGTAATTTTCATTTTCGGCGGAGGTCCGTTTCGAAAACTCGCTTTTGACCGTTTCGTCATTCGGAGAATATTTAATTCTGCACTTTTTGTCATCCGAGTTCGCTTTTGCAGCTTTGTTGAGTTCCGTGCTTTTTAGCGACTTTTCCGCGCTTGAGTTCGGTTCTTGCGAATCTCGTTCGAAACTGTCGTTTGGGGTTTTTCGTAAGTTCATTTAACGTTGTTATACGTGTTGTGAGCTTCGGTTTGATTATTCGTTGTCGTATGGTGATTTTCGGGCATTTGGGCCATTTTTGTAATTTCCCAAAGTTTGGGGTAATTACCTTCCGTTGTCGAATTTCGAGTCTTCGGGTGGTCGGAATCGTGTGTTCTCTTAGTGTTCGGATTCGTCTTTGTGAGTACTTCGTAACCGTATCTTCGGTTCGTATTCAGGTTCGGGTTTCGGTGTCGTTTTGTTAAGTTCAGGATTACTAAACGACTTTTCTAAGTATGAGTTCGGCTTTGTTAGATCACCAATAATTCTTGGAAACTCCAAAAATTATGAATCTTTACAATATTATAGAGCATCGAGTTAGCTTTCCAATGGTTCGAACGGTGAGTCAATCGGAGTCCGGACGAGAGAGTTATGGTCGTTTTAGCTCACCCGCTCGTTATTGGCCGATCACTGCCGGCCGAACTCGGCCGTGTCGTCCGACACGGCCCGTGCCGTACTCGTCCGGAAATGCCGAAGTTTCTGTCTCAGGACCCGACCGTGTCGTCCGACACGACCCGTGCCGTACTCGTCCGGAAATGCCGGAACCGACTGCCGACATGCCCGACCGTGTTCTAGGACACGGTCGAGTCGTGCTGAGTCGCTGTCGGACGGGTCACTATCGGGCGACGCGACCGTGTCTAGCAGGACACGGTCGAGTCCCTGCCGGCCAGGTTCGGCTATTTAAGGCCTGGACCGAGTCATATCCGGCATTTTCCACTTTTCTTCGTTCCTTCCGCGATTTTTCACCATAGATCGATGGTTTTGAGTAGAATCAACTTATATAAACATGTTTTGGAAGTTGGAATCATGGATTAACATCATCTTCCACCCGGATCGAAGGTAAGAACACCTAAACTTTTGGTTTTTGGATGTTCTTGGGGTTTCTTAGTGTTTTGGCCGATTTTCTTTGTTTTGATTCAGATTGCTGATGAAACTTGATTGTAAACTCGTAATCATTCAATACCCTTGAAGTTTTGTGGAACGGATTTGAGTATTTCTTTGAATAATCGATTAAATTGGACTACGCCTTCAAAGTGTCCGATAAAATGCTTCAATGGGTAGAACTTGGGAAGTTCCATACGTTTTCGTAGAATTGTGATTGAATTGATATCGTTGTGACTTAGGAATGAATTCTTGTGAAGAACTCGAGTCGGAACCCTTCCGTTCGTTGCCTTCTTTGGGGTCCGAGCTTCCCGGTCGAACCGTGTTCTTCGGAGCGTTCGGTAGCGGTTATTAAGGCAAGTATCTTACTATACGACTTGTATCTTGCGACTAGTAATCACGTATGAGATTTATGATGATTTTGCGTGCCTTCGTAAATATGTTCCGTTTGAGTTGGTTGTGTTTTCCTAAATTTGAAGGCTTTGTGATAATCGTGTTATATTGGTATATGTGTTAGGCGTTGTGCCATTTGTGCGGATTGCGATGTACATATGAGATGGTTGTACACGTGGTTGTGCAATGTATTGTGTACCGAATGTGTGTTATGTTGGTTAAATGTCGTTGATTGATGATAGTTGTTGCGAGTGTTGAGGTTGTGTTATGTGCGTGCAATGTATGATTTTGTGGTGATCAAGATGATTGATTAATTGTGCTCATTGTTGTATGTAATGCGAATGTGATGTCTTTGGGAACGCTAGGTTCACTCATGCGGGTTCGACGGGCCTACGAGGATTCATGGCACAGTCCATGGGATCGGAACTTAGTGTGTGGTGCCGAGGTCCAATCGTGCGGGTCTCGACGAGGCCTACGATGATTCATGGCACAGTCCATTGAATCGGGACACAAGACATCCAACCGTGCGGGTTCGACGGAACCTACGGTGACACGTGACACAGGTTCACGGGGTCGGGACTGTTTGTTGTGATTGTTGTGTTTGCTCAATCCGTGTGGGTTGTTGAACCTACAGAGACTCGTGGCAAGCGATCACGGAGTCATGAGCATAATTGATTGTTGTGACTGTTGTGTTTGCTCGATCCGTGTGGGTTGTTGAACCTACGGAGACTCGTGGCAAGCGATCACGGAGTCATGAGCATGATTGATTGTTGTGATTGTTGTGATTGGTTAAGTCCGTGCGGGTTGTTGAACCTACGGAGACACGTGACAGGGGATCACGGTGTCACGAACTATGTTTTGTAAATCAAACTTTTTTGTAAGAAAGTTTTAAGAAAAGAATGTTGGGCCGAGCCCCATGAGATTTATGGAAATGTTTCCGTACTGTAAATTGTTGTAATACAATTTTGAGATTTGGGTTAAGACCCTAATATTTTCGAAAGGTTTTGAAATTCTAAAATTTCCGAGGTGATAATCTTATTTTCGAATGCTTCATAGCTTATCTTTCCTTGTGAAAACCTCCCGGGGATATTTTGATACTTGATTGTCATATTTGATTCACGATTATTACTTGCTTGTTATATTTCGTATGATTTGATACTTGCACTAGTAAAACAGTGGAGTTTTACTAACCCCCGAGTAATCAGGGGGTGGATGTCTGTTCTGCGTCCAGGTACATGCAGGTTCAGGGGAGCAGTCACAGGATTGGCACAAGGGGATGACGAGCTGCGATACTAATCAAGAGTTGAGAGTTGGTAGAGTTTAGTTGTATTGTTAGAGTTGATTCAGTCTCCCGCTGTATTGTATTTTGACCCCTGTGTGGGTAATGTTATTTAAGTCAGTTTTATTGATTGGGTTGTGTGACCTCATCGGTCTGTGTATTCACGTGTAAGTGACCATATCGGTCCGTATCATTTTGTTGTTTGACCCTAGTCGGGCAAGCATTTGGTCGTTTATGGATGTTTAGCCTGGTAGATCCTTGTGGCAAGGGTCTACGGCGTGTAATTTTCCCATATGGTTTTGGGGATGTTACAGTTCATACATTTCTTGTTTTGTGGATATGATGATTGGTGATCGTCCAAGTGTGTTTGTTTGGTTGTTTGAAATGAACGTTCAAAAGATTCAGTTTAGCCTCGTTAAAGGCTATCTTTCAAAACCCATGTGTATTTTTGTGATTGGTGTGTTTCGTAAATGATTACGTGAAGTCTGTGGATATGTTGGTGTTGATGTTGCGCTTGATGACGCGTGTGTACATATATTGCCTCATTTCGGTGCATTGTGGTTTGACGTTTGTGTCGTGCTAAGGGTTTGTTGCCTCCGGGTGAATTGTTTGGATATCCTTGTTGTGCTATGTTATGTGTGTGTGTTTTGTCTTTTAACCACTATGGGTTAGATCCGACGGGGTCTCGGTAGGGGTACATGGAGGCGTGGATCGACAGTTAATTGCGGTGTGTATGTGTTTGGATTTTAAACACTACGGATTATATCCGACGGGTCTCGGTAGGGGTCCACAGAGGCGTGGATCGACGGTTAATTGTGGTGTGTATGTGTTTGGATTTTAACCACTACGAGTTAGATCCGACGGGATCTTGGTAGGGGTCCACAGAGGCGTGGATCGACGGTTAATTATGGTGCATTTTTATAAATGTGTGTTGCCTTTCAACCACTACGGGTTAGATCCGACGGGGTCTCGGTAGGGGTCCAAAGAGGCGTGGATCGACGGTTAATGGTGGTGCACTTTTATAAATGTATTTTGGGTTATGTTGTGTTGATTTTATGTCCGTCTAGGACACGTGACGTGGGTTTTGACCCTGTGAATTGTTGTTGGTTTTCTATTTGTGAAATCAAAACCTTTGGACTGTGACTCCTGTTGATTTTGGAAAGAGAAGAATTCGATAATCCTAAATTGTTTTCTATTAAACTCTCGATGACATATTAAACCATTTTGTAAATTGTTTCTCTTGAATTGTGATCTTTCGATTTTGAAAGTTTTACTCAAACTCTTGCCTCGGGAAGTACTTTTTGTTATGTTTGAATCTTGGAGGATTCCTGATTATTATTATTCTTGGAACTTGAATTGTATGACTCGTATTTTGCACTTTGTACTTGCACTAGCAACATAGTGGAATTTTGCTAACCCCCGAGTAATCGGGTGGCGGTTGTCTGTATTGCATTCAGGTTTTGGGGAGCATAACACAGGGTCGGCATGAAGGATGATGAAACATGATCGATACTAATCACATGAGGACTCGTACGTTGTTATATTGGTTCAGTTGTACCTTAATTTTCGCTGCAGTATTTTCCCGTTGTACGAGAGTATGTTGTATTTGACCCCTGCGTGAGCATGTATTGAGATTGAGTTGTATGTATTTATTGAAAGGCCAAATTGGTCTACTGAGTCATTTTAGCCTTAAAGGCATTGTTGAGACATTCGATGTTCTTACCAGCCTGGTATATCCTTGAGGAAAGGTTCTACGGCGTGTAATATCCCTGAGCGGATTGGGGGTGTTACATTATTAGGGTACTAAAGAAACATAGTGGGCGACTCAGATGTAAGGAGTATATTGGACGGGTATGAGGTTGTCATAAAATAGTAGGGCTGGCTGTAACACCCCCGATATATTCAGGAATATTACAGCGCCGTAAATCCTTTACATAAGGATTCACAAGGCTGAAGAATTGAACGGGCATTAAAAAGTACTAACGAATGGAAATAACGGAATTACGGTACAACAGTTCTGTCCCAATACAGAAATAGTACAATTGTTCAACAGAACTCAATAATACATCAACAAATTCAAATCATCACAAATGACTTCGTACTCGAGTACTTATTGAAATAACGAGGAAACAACAGATAAATAAACTCGGTCGGGACATCACTCTGCACCCTCGTCGTCATACAGTTCCAGTGGTTGTTTCCCCGCTCTCCTGGATCCTGAACACAAACAAAATGTTCACCCCCGAAGGGGTTATCACAACGATGCTAGTACAAGTACCACAACATATTATTCATATCTCACGAAGAATAATAACATAAACGACAAAGTACCAACGAGTCTTCTCCTACGAGAAACTCAAACATAACATACACAACTGATAATCACAACATGATATCATAACATACACATGGTAATTCCATCGATCCAGCGTTCACTGCCTAGAACCCACGATGATCCCGTCAGACCAACCCATGGTGGAAAAACCCATCCGATGATCCAGCGCACGCTAGCATAGATCCCCCGATGATCCCGTCGGACCAACACGAGGTGGACATACAACAACGACATACATGCACGACAATATGTATAACAACAATACATAAAACAACTAAAGTACTTGCCTCGATTTGAAGACAATAACAACACTTCCACGAAAATGAACACTCGAAGATCGTCCTCCTCAATCAATCACGTAACGAGACCAAACCTTAACAAAAGAAATGATATAGGATTTATTTCACGTCGTAAGAATGTTTAACAATTCGATTCACGGCCAAAAGTTCATAAAATGCAATCTGCCCGAACTGCTTAGCGCACGCTAAGTACTCTGTGTAGCGTGCGTTAAGTCTGCCCGATAGCGCACGCAAACAACAAAGACTAGCGTACGCTAACTATGCATGGTCAGTACTTCACTGGCCAACCTAATGACTCGTCTGATGGTCTAGCGTACGTTACGTACCAAACGTAGCGCACGCTAACTCGTGCTCGATAGCGCACGTTAAACTCCATATCATAGCGTGCACTATCTATGCATGGCAGTTTACTGCTGAGCAGTAAACTGTTCTTGCCATGATTGAAACAATGAAATCTTGCGTGATAATTCATGTTACTTCCATGAATACCATGTTCATACCCTTATGAATGATTTTACGGATAAAGACAACTTCGGATTCAAGGATATGCATACCAATATTCCATTCCAACTTCAAATCTTCATACGACAATTCGAAAAGCTTAACGGTTGATATCAACACCTTATATCAATCAATATCATCATGCTGAAGTTGTTTAAACGTTCCATCTATACTAGATAAATCTTTCCATGATCAATTCTTTAGATTTATCCAACAATAATGATTGTTAAAGTCAAGTCCATGATTATTATGAAGTCATCTACTAGATTCGAATTACCAATGATAGAAGCTTCTCTTCACATATTCAGTGTAATAAGATTCGAATCATGATGATTACAATCAAGATATTTAAGGCTTATTCATCTCACTATTCCAAACATGATATACTTGTAATATTCATCTATGAAAATCCATATCTTGTTAACATGATCATCCAAATCGTTAGGATCCAACTCTAAGTCTTGATATAGATTGAACATACCTTAATATGATGAAAATCACTGAACCGTAAGGTAGAATCCAACTCCGGTTGGTTGTATGCCACTCCAAGGTGCTATTCCACTTCAATGAATAATCCCAAGTGATAACCAATATACAAACACCAACAAGATGTGTTCTAAGTGTATAGGAGTATTATTACAGCCCTCTGAACTCTCAAGGATGAAGAATGGGCGAAAGAAATGAAAGCCAAAACGGTTGTTGTCCCATTTATAATATTCTGCATTATTAGCAAGTTAGCGCACGCTACTAAGCATTCCTTAGCGTGCGCTAATAATGGTTGACTTCAGAATTGTCAAGGCCCGGAATCTTATCCGGACCCATGTCCCGGCTGGCGCATGTGCTAGCCGTCCCGCTCAATAATTGAGTTCTTAGCGCACGCAACTCCTATCTTCATAGCGTGCGCTAATAATGGCCCGATAGCGCGCGTTAAGATACATTCTTAGCGTGCGCTATCACGAGGTTGCATGAGCAATTTTGCATGTTTCTATACTTATGTACATTGATATCAATGCATGAAATATCATACTCCAATAATACAGGGTTTGAATACAGATGAAATACACCGTAATAAATTCGGATATTACACTGGCAATTTTCGGCACAACACGAAAACACGACACGGACCGACACGAAATTAATGGGTTAGTGTCAAGCCTTATTGGGTTCGGGTTCTTATCAGGTTGACCCAATAAGGACACGATAATTTCGGGTCAGGTTCGGGTCGGGTTCAGGTAACCCGTTATAATTTATTTTTTAATAAATATTTATTAAAAAATAAATATTTAATAAATAATTTATTAATAATTTATTTCTTTTGGACTTTTAATTGAGGATTATAATTCTTATTGTTTTTTATCATTTTTTTGTTAGTATTTATTGGTTATCAGGTTGTTATCGTGTTCAAACAGGTTTTTAACGTGTCGTGTCGTTATCGTGTTGCTATCGTGTTGGGTCGACACGAATCCAATCGTGTTTTTATCGTGTTCGTGTCGTGTCCGGGTCGTGTTCAGGTTTGACCTTATCAGGTCGGGTTCGTGTTTGGGTTTAGAGAATCCTTATCAGGTCGTGTTCGGGTTTGATCTTAACATGTCGGGTTGTTATCAGGTCAACCCGATAATGACCCGATCCGCACGATTTGCCACCCCTATAAAATAGTAAAGATATTCGATGTCAATGCTTAACCGGGCCAAACTAAGTTGAAGTATGAAAAAATGGGCCAAATATCAACATTTTTCATTACGGGAAACGACAGGTCAGTCAATTTTTTTGGGGTCACTTCCAATTTGATTAAGCAACAATCCAGAATTCAGTTTGCTATATACAATTCTGGTGGAATTTTATTTTAGTCACGATGTTGTTGGTGAAATTTCAATTTGGTCATTCTTTCAGTTCATGTAGATTAGTTTAGACTTCTTGATAAATATATTAGACTGATGACATATAAGTTAGACATACTTGAAATAATTGCAAAACCCCGAAACTCTAACTCATTGTATCCAGATTCCTGAAACCCCTGTAACCAAAACTCTAACACTTTTATCAAATTCATATTGTTTTTGAATATTGAATAGGTATCTATCAAGTTTGTTCAAAATAATATTTAAAACTTTCAAAAGCAAAAAAAATAATAATCAAAACTTATATATATATATAGGTTTATATCTTCTTTTAAAGACTTATTTTTGTTTTATGAGTTTTTTTTTTTATTTTTGGGCTTGTTTTTCCTACTAATTACTATTTTATAATTTATTTTAAAGAATATACACCCTTCTTTTAGGACTTAATCTGTATTTATTTCATACTTGTGCTTCTTTCATGTTTTATGACTGATTTTGGAGATTTTATGATTTATTCTAGTTTTCATTTTATGATTATGGAGTTTTTTAATTTTCTTATATTTTATTTTTACATTGACTAAAATTTCCTTTAAGGTTTTATTTTTATTTATTTCTAATTTATAGTTATTTTATTTGTTCTAATTTTTAGGTTTATAATTTATTTTGCCATATGTTTTATGATTATGTAATTTATCTAATGACCTTATATTTTACTTTTATGTGTTTATCTCAAATATTGACTGGGTTTGTTTATCTCAAACATATTTTAGGTAAATCTAACATATGTGTCTGAAAGGCTAACTTATATCGTTGTAAGGAGTTGCAGTGAGTATTTTGAAATTAGATCAACTGGTGATCCTGAACCATCTTGATTAAAAATTATCTTGAATAATGTGAAATTCATGTTCTTTTAGTGGATCGTGCAAGAACTCTTTTTATTGAGTTTAATTTTATTCCCCCTAATATTATTTTCCTAATATTTTATTATAAAATCTACATGGGATCTAACAATGCACTTTGCGGTGGGTCAAACTTTTAGTTTTTTTTTTAAGTTTTTTTAGTTACATCCATTGATTTTAATTCTTCTTTTTATAATAAAGAAATATTTCAGTAACAAATATATTAATTATTGTAATACTTATAATTATAAAATACTTTTAATAATTTTGTTGTTTTATATAATATTACTGTCTCTAGTTTTCAATAGATGTCTTTTTCGATCTTCGAAACGAAAGACTAACCATTAATAATTTTCTCTTTGATGAACAATTATCAAAAAATTAGTAGTAACTATTTTTTCTGAAAAATAATATTATGATATATTTTATATTTATTTATAAAAAATAAATAAAATTTTAAATACTGAATATTGAAAAATTCAAAATGATATACATTTTAAAAACAAATATAGTACTTTAAAAATATTTTGTTTTTATAAGTATTAAAAAAAAACTAAAGAAAAAACTAAAAATTGAACCTACCACAAAAATGCACTGTTAGGTCCTATCTAAATTTTTATAATAAAATATTAAGAGGAACATTATAGAGCATAGGGAGTATGGTAACATATCGTCTTTCTCATCATCATTACGAAAGAGAGCTCTTACTCATTGTTTAACCATTCTTCTCGTTGCTTCCTCTTATTTTGCACCCATTCTTGCTAATTTTGGATTCTGCTTGTGAGGTCCGTCTTTTATTGTTTGGATTATTACTTTTTCTTTTGAAACTTATATGGTGCTATTTTACTTTTTTTTTCGACGATTATTGATTTGCCCTGAACTGAATTATGCAGATATCGTTGTTTATATATAAGAATTGTCAATGGAGTGCCTTTAATTATTTCCTTTTGGCGTCAATTGTGACTTACTATTTTTTGGGGAATTCTAGGATAGCTTGTCTGGATTAAGATTGTTCTGGTTGTCGGGCTGTGTTGATTATATTTGGTATTTGCTGTATCATTTGATATATATCGTTTCTTTTCATTCTTTTAGTTAATTCTAGTTGCAACGTTTCATGGTCATACTTGGAAAATTCTTGTGAAATCTATCATATAAGAAGAAAGCACTGATGTCAACTGTCGTTTCTTATTAACATCGGGCTGCAGTATTGGGTCCTATTACTGGCATTGGATTTGTGTAATGGGAGATGGATTGCGTGAATTTTATTAAAATTTTGAATTTTTGAGATCATGGAAGGCAAATTTTTCGAATTCATGTATCATTGATAATGAACGGGAGCCCTGGCGCACCAGTTGAGGTGTTTCCGTGTGACCTTGAGATTGCGGGCTCGATTCCTGGAAGCAGCCTCTTGGGTAAGGTTTGCCTACATTTCACCATTGTGGTGGGGACCCTTCCCCGGACCCTCACCGTGCAGGGATGCTTTGTGCACTAGGCTGTCCTTTTTTTCATGTATCATTGCTAAAGTTTAGGGAGATTTAAGAGGTTGCATTTTTTTCCAATCAATTCCACAGAGATTGCTGGATATAGCCTTTACTTCTTTTTGGTTAAATCTCAATATACTGTCCCAACATTGAGTTGCATTTATTTATTTCTTTGACAAAGGATGAAGTCCTTTTTATTTTTTTCCTTTTTTTTTTACTTCTCTTTACTGGTAATTTATTGTGTTCTGATCGAAAACATTTTGGTACTCTGTGTTGTCTTGTTAACTCCGGCAACTTAGGGCCATCTGTTGCTTCATGCTTTCAAGCTGAATGAATCATTTTAATTCGCAGAGAACTGAGGTGATGTTTGTTAAGAGATTCTCAGAGGACAGCATGTTTTAATTTCTGAAAAGAGAAGCTTTATGACAGCTTGCCTTCTTTATGTTTAAAAGCTATTTCAAAGAGAATCATTAGTTGATATCCAATTTGGCTATCACAATCTGATTTATGATATCTTCAAATCCCGAGGGTGAAAAAGTATGAGGCTAGCAGCACATATTTTTATGGTATTCCTGTCTCTTGGGTTTTTCTTCTTGACATATAACTTCGTTACCCTGATTATACATTCCCGAGAACCGAGTCCTAGAAAACGGGCTTTTCATGAGCAAAAGAGTCAGCTTCTCATTGATCCGGTGATTCGAATTCCAGGGTATGCTAAGACAAAGAATCAGAATATTCTTTTTCATGTTGCCCTGACAGCAACTGATACTCCATACAGCAAATGGCAGTGTCGTATTATGTACTACTGGTATAAGAAGAAGAAGGACTTGCCAGGATCAGAAATGGGAAAATTAACTAGAATTCTTCATTCAGGAAATTCCGACAACCTGATGGATGAGATCCCTACATTTGTGGTTGATCCTCTTCCTCCTGGTTTTGATCGGGTGAGAACTCATTCTTTGTTAATGACCCCCCCCCCCCCCCCCATTTGCAGTTTGCACTCTATCTTACCGTTTATTTTTATTTCCAAGGATGTCGCTTTCCTCTAGGCTGGAATGGATGTAAGCTACTAATTGCGAGCCTATGGGGTTCTTCATCCATAGCTGTCGATCTTTCACTATCTTTCCCATTATATTTTAATTTTTAAGGAAGTCGTTGTCCTCTAGGCTGGAATGGATATAAGCTACTAATTGCGAACCTATGGGGTGTCTCATGGATAGCTGTCAATCTTTCACTATCTTTACCATTATATATGTGTAATGAATGATGGATTTGCTTCTCTACTCATTTGTTTCAAGCTGCTTCGCCTAGCAGCATGACGCTTGTGTTGGCCCAGCAGAGTGCTTTCGCCATTGGGATGTTTGCTTATACTAACTATCGTCAAATTCACCCATTCGATTACTTCTCTTCACTATTCCAAAATTCCTTGTCTAGTCCCGCCTAGTGTCCCCCTAGGTGATAAGCTTTCTTAGCTGTGTAATACCCGTACTTTTTATTAACTGTTTGACCTTGTCGTTATTCCTATTTTGTCGCTCTGTAAACTCTTTGTGAAGTTGTCGATGTTGTTATAGATTTTTGTACCTTGCTTGGACCATGATCGTGTTGTTTAGACCTTTCGAAAGTGTTCTGGGTCAGGGAGATAACGCACGCTAGGCCTAGGCAAACACACACTAATTCTTCTTGAGTAGCGCACGCTAGCTTTGAGCCTTAGCGCGTGCTAAGGGACCAGACAGGGCAGAGGCAGTAGCTAATCTCTCTGGACTAGCAGTTAGCGCACGCTATGAGTTAGCTAGCGCATGCGCGTGGTCAGTAGCGCGCGCTAACACGTCCGTAGTGCATGCTAACGAGCTGGGTTGGCAGAGGCAGTGAGGTTGTCAGGCTGTCTGGACTACCAGGTAACGTACGTTAGGCTTCGGCTAACACACGCTATAAGTGTTGCGTAGCGCACGCTAAGCTATCACAGCAGGGCACGCTAAGACTCGAACAGGGCAGAGGACAGTAGGTTCTGGACTCCAATTTCTGGACACCAACTCCCAGTTAGCGCACGCTAACTATCGGCTAGCGCACGCTAAGAGTAGGCGATTAGCGCACGCAACGGTATACCTAACGCACGCTAACGAGGCTGGCAGGAGCTATTGGACTACCCGGTGACCCCGTTAGCGCACGCTAATTTTGAGGTGTAGCGTGCGCTAGACTGGGCACGGTATATATAGGACAGTTGACCCTGCACTTGTCATTTCTTCTACCTTTTTCACTTGTCCGATCGGGAGAGCTCAAGGAGGGCGATTCGGGGCGATTTGAGGCGGTCTTTCTTCATCAATCATCATCTTGAGTTGGATAACAAAGATCTCACAACACTTAATCCTTTTCCATCTTCTAAATCAAGGTAAGAATGCTTAGAACCTTAATTTTGGGAATTTTGGGGATTTTCTTAGATTCGTCCGATTTATCCGTTTTGGAGCTTGAGAACCTTGAGATTATGAAGTATCTACCCCGTATACATGTTTCCCCTACGATTTTATGGATTTTTTTGTGTCTTGTTCGGATGTAAGAGGGTTTGGGTGATTTTCCAACCCCTAGATGTTTACCCTCGTAGTTTCGTGAATCGTAGGCGGGTTTCGGGAGTTTCTTCGTGTGATTTGTGTATGGATTATTGATTATCGTACTTCTTGCGAATCGTTTAGATGCCGGAAGTGCGTTTTTGGACCTACCGAACTTATACTCTTTTCCTTCCGATTTCTCGATGTCTCAAAGACAAGTATATGTTTGATTGTACGTTCTCGACTTTGAAAGTAAGATATATGATTGGCATGATTGTTTATATCAACTCTGGGACGGACCGACGGGTCCTCTGAGGGTTTCGTAGCCTCTGGTGCGATTCCACGGATAGTTGGGTTGACCACTCTGGGATGGACCGACGGGTCCTTTGAGGGTTCCGTAGCCTCTGGTGCGGTTCCACGGTTGATCATATATGTATTGATATGATGCTATGAGATTTAGTTATTCCAGAATACTAGTCTTGAAATGATGAATTGACGGTTACCTTTACTTTATTGTCGAGGAGTATTGTGTTTCATATTCGATATACTTGCACTAGCTATTCGACATCTAACCCCTTTATGGTGGAAATACTTTTTATGTATTTCAGGTTCCAGGAGAGCGGACAGGCAGGTATCGTGTCGGCATGAAGATGATGGGCAAGCGTGATACTGTGTCTTATCTTCGGTTATATTTAGTGTTCATCCATTCAGTGTTGTTGTACTGGAATGGTTATTGAATATTCGAGTATTGTTTGTCAGTTCCTTGATGTTCCGGCCTGTGTTGCCGAGGTATTGATTTGTGTTGTGATGTATTTGGATACATTGGATATGGTTTGAATACCATTTGTATTGTCCTTCATTTCATTGTATTTGGACCTTCTCGGTCAAGTTTTATAGTTCCGCGTATGATTAGCCTTGTGGGTCCCACGGCGTGCTCACGGCGCTGTAATATACCCTGAATAACTTGGGGTGTTACAGAACATGGTATCGGAGCTTAAGTCTATGGATACCTAGGCTGTCGGTCATTTGGGTCGATTGAGTGATCGTTTGACTATAGTATCACTACTTTGCCATCATCACAGTGCGACCGGTACTTGTAAGACCTCTTACTCATGTGGTGTTTCCTTAATCGCTTTGCCTCTGAATTGATATTTTTGAGAATCGGTCACTTTGATGACGTGCAAATGAATTGTACTTACGTACCTTGTGTGTTCTTCAGTATGTCAGCTGGTAGGGGACGAGGCTGTGGTCGTGGACGCGGACGAGGATGTGGCGCTGCCGTTTCCCTCAGTTCCGTTGCGGGATCGACCAACCCCAACCTATCAAACTCGGTGTATCCTGACGCCGAAAGTCAGCACGACCAGTCGACTGGCCAAGGGAACAGCAGATGTTGGAGTTGCGAATGTCCTTCAACAGTTGGCTAACCAGATGACCATTTTGGCCCAAGCCGTTCAATTGAACAATCCGAACCCAACAACGGATGCCTTGCTTCAAAATGTGATCCGTATGCACCCTCCACGGGCCATGTGCCTGCACTGCTAGGTTGGGAGGATCAAGAAGCGGAGTTAGAGAAAGTATTCAAAGCGGTTGATTGTCCGGAAGCGAGGAAGGTACCGATTGCTCAGTACTTCCTTACCAAGGATGCCGCTACGTGGTGGAAAGTTATCAAGCCACATGATCATGTTGCTACGTGGGAAGAGTTTAAAGAGCTTTTGGAGGCCGGGTTTTGTTCTTGGCCAGTGCAAGAAGGCCGAATCCGAGCCTTTTTCGAGGCTAAGCCGCAGAACATTCCCGTTTCGCAGGCAATCGTGGAGTACAACCAACAATTGATCCACATGAAGAATCAAGTGCGAGACGAGCGTGATAAGATCTGTTACTTTGATATGCGGATGAATATGGATTTACGGCGGTACATGGCCGGATTTGCTTGCACCACTCTGAAGGAATATCAGGACAGGGCTTTGGCCCATGACATGTTAAGCCCCGACAACGATACCAACGAAGAACCGAAGAAGTTGAAGATCGCGGGAAATTTTTCTGGCTCTAGGAATGGCAACTTCCAGAGGCCTCAGACGACTAACCGTTCCGCCGGATAGTCGTCACGATCTGCTAGAGGAAAGAGGAGTTTTCGTTCTGCTCCGGGCACCTCCGCTCGCCCGGTGACTTGCTATAATTGTGGTCGTCCAGGCCACGTTAATTTGGAATGCAATTTCCCACCTTTGAAGTGTCACACTTGCGGACAGATGGGACATAGAGCGGCTTATTGCTCCGTACCAAATCAGACTCTGGACACTCGGGCTTCTGCCCCAACGCCACTAGATCAAGGTGTGAATCAGCGTCAATCTTTTGATCAGTCTTAGCAGAGTTACGGTAGGGGCCGGAGACGGGGTCAGAACGCTGGAGGGGAAAACTCTAGCGTCGGTTCGGTACAACCACGAATCTATGAGAGGCGTCGAACAAACGAAACCGACGCGGCAGTGGCCTCAGGTACTATTCATATTTTATCTCATCCAGTCCGTGTACTTTTTGATTCAGGTGCTACTCATTCTTTCATCTCTTTGGAGTGTGTACGCCGTTTGAATATAACTTGTATGACTGCTTGTGCCACTTTCATTGTGAAACTACCTAGCGGGGATAGAATTATGGGAAACCGGGAGATTAGAGATTTTCCGGTGAATATAGCCGGTATAGATTGGTTATCGAATTTGATTGTAGTTGATATGGAAGGCGAAGATGTGATCCTCGGCTAGGATCGACTTGATAGTCACCAAGCAATTATAAATTACCGTACTAAGGTTATCACCATGATGATTGAAGACGGATCCGAGTACTCATTTTTGGGACGTAAGACGGGCCAATCTAAGTTGCTTATCAGCGCAATGAAGGCCGTAAAACTTTTGAATAAAGGTTGCATGGGCTATTGGTGTTATGCTTTGAAGACGGAAGGGAATGAAGTCGATTTCTCTTCGATTCCGGTTGTTAATGAGTATCCCGACGTTTTCCCGGACGACCTCCCGGAATTACCGCCATATCGAGAGAGAATTTTTTGTGGATTTAGAGCCTGATGCGGCTCCGATTTCTAAGGCACCTTATCGGATGGCACCTTCCGAGATGCAAGAATTAAAGAATCAGTTGGGAGAACTTGTGGAGAAAGGGATCAGACCGAGCGCTTCGCCTTGGGGCGCGCCTGTTCTTTTTGTGAGAAAGAAGGACGGTTCACTACGTTTATGCATCGACTACCGTGAGCTAAACAAAGTGACCATTAACAACAAGTATCCTTTGCCTCGTATAGACGATTTATTTGATCAGTTACAAGGGGCCGCAGTCTTCTCGAAAATTTTTTAAGATCAGGGTACTATCAGCTCTGGGTGAGAGTCCGACGCTCCGAAGATTGCATTTCGGACGAGATGCGGGCATTATGAATTTGTAGTCATGCCTTTTGGAATTACTAATGCACCGGCAGTATTCATGCAGTTAATGAACAAGATATTCATCGAGTACCTCGACAGGTGTGTGGTCGTCTTTATTGACGACATTTTGATCTATTCTCGAGATAAGGAGGAACATGCCCGACACTTGCATTTGGTACTAGATATTTTGAGAACCGAGCACCTCTATGCAAAATTCTCGAAATGTGAGTTCTAGTTTGAAGAAGTTATGTTTTTCGGCCATGTGATTTCGGCCGAAGGAGTTCGTGTAGACCCGTAGAAGATTGAGGCAGTGCTAGATTGGGCACCGCCTAAAAATGTTAAGGAAGTTCGTAGCTTTTTGGGCCTTGCTGGGTATTACCGTCGGTTTGTCGAGGGGTTCTCGAAACTCGCTCGGCCGCTTACGAAATTACTCCAGAAGACAGAAAAGTTTGTTTGGACGGCTGAGAGACAACAGAGCTTCGATGAGCTGAAGAGACGTTTGACATCAGCGCCGATTCTAGCTTTACCGCATGGTAGTGATGGATTTGCAGTTTATAGTGACGCTTCGGGACAAGGCCTTGGATGTGTGCTTATGCAACATGATAAGACGATAGCTTTTGTGTCACGACAACTGAAACCGTACGAGATGAACTATCCTACTCACGATTTGGAGTTGGCCGCAATTATCTTCGCACTTAAGATTTGGCGGCATTATTTGTATGTCTCTCCGTGTCGGATTTATACCGATCACAAGAGCCTGAAGTATATTTTCAGTCAAAAAGAGCTGAATATGAGCCAGAGACGTTGGTTGGAATTGATAAAGGATTACGATTTGGAAATTCTTTACCACCCAGGAAAAGGCAATGTCGCCACGGATGCTTTGAGGCGCAAATCGGCATCGCTCCAGATGCTCGAGGTTCTTACATCTCAGACGAAGATTCGTGAGGATTTAATCGAGCAGGGAATAGAAGTTTGGCTTCAAGGAGTACAGGGACAACTGTGCACTCTCGAAATTACTTCGTCCTTGGTTGATGACATCAAAGGGAAACAGTGGAGTGACCCGATAATTTCTCAACTGAAGAAAGATGTAATTAAAGGAAAAGCCCCTTGTTTTATGGTCTATGAGGACAGTATTCTGAGATTTGAGTGCAGGCTTTGTGTTCCGAATGATCTAGAGTTGAGGCAAAGAATTCTCCGAGAAGCTCATGCTACGCCTTACTCAATCCACCCCGGAACGATTTAGATGTACAAGGACCTGAAGCGAAATTTTTGGTGGAATAATATGAAGAAAGATGTCTCGGAATTTGTACTACGGTGTTTGACGTGTCAACAAGTCAAGATCGAACATCAACGACCGGCGGGGTTGTTGAAGCCGCTTCCCATTCCCGAGTGGAAGTGAGAAGATATCTCTATGGATTTTATCACTGGCATGCCGAGAACTAGAGCCGGAATGAATATGATTTGGTAATCGTCGATCGATTGACCAAGTCTGCACACTTCCTTGGTATTAAGGATACGTGGGGACCGGAGAGATTGGCCCGCACTTTTGTAGCCGAGATTGTGAGATTACATGGTGCCCCTAAGACCATTGTTTCCGATTGAGATGGTCGTTTCGTATCGCACTTTTGGCAGGCCGTTCATCAGGCTTTGGGTACTGAGTTGAGATTGAGCACGTCCTTTCATCCTCAGTCAGACGGAGAGAACGATTCAGACGTTGGAGGATATGTTGCGGACTTATGCCCTAGACTGGAGTAATGATTGGGAGCTTAATTTGCCGTTGATCGAGTTTGCCTACAATAATAGTTGGTATGCGTCGATCAAAATGGCACCGTTCGAGGCACTTTATGGTAGGCGATGTAGGTCACTATTATGTTGGGACGAGGCTTCGGAGCTAATCGGAACGGAGACGGATATGTTGATGGAGACTAAGGAAAAGATTTTTATTATCCGGGACTGGTTGTTGACTGCCCAGAGCCGTTAGAAATTTTATACTGATACTCGTCGTCGACCTTTGGAGTTCGAAGTTGGGGATCATGTTCTACTCAAGGTGTCGCCGACCAGAGGGGTTTTCCGCTTCAGGAAAAAGGGGAAACTTAGTCCGAGGTATATCGGACCTTTCGAGATTTTGGACAGGGTTGGAGATTTAGCTTATCGCTTGGCGTTGCCTCCAGTTTTGAGTCACGTCCATAGTGTTTTTCATGTGTCTCAGTTGAGAAAGTACGTGCTGGATCCAAGTCATGTTATCGACTATAGTGAGATTGACGTAGCCGAGGATATTACCTTTCCGGAGAGACCAGTGAAGATCTTTGAACGTTGTGAGAAACAACTTCGGCATAAAACCATTCCGTTGGTTAAAGTGCAATGGTCGAGACATGGAGTCGAGGAGGCGACTTGGGAGACGGAAGAGAAGATGCGGTCGGAGTACCCCGAACTTTTTATTTCTTAAGTTTCGGGACGAAACTTCTTTTTAGAGGGGAGAATGTAATACCCGTACTTTTTATTAACTGTTTGACCTTGCCGTTATTCCTATTTTGTCGCTCTGTAAACTCTTTGTGAAGTTGTCAATGTTGTTATAGAGTTTTGTACCTTGCTTGGACCATGATCGTGTTGTTTAGACCTTTCGGAAGTGTTCTGGGTCAGGGAGATAACGCACGCTAGGCCTAGGTTAACGCACGCTAATTCTTCTTGAGTAGCGCACGCTAGCTTTGAGCCTTAGCACGTGCTAAGGGACCAGACAGGGCTGAGGCAGTAGCTAATTCTGCTCTCTCGACTAGCAGTTAGCGCACTCTATGAGTTAGCTAGCGCACGCTATTCGTGGTCAGTAGCGCGCGCTAACACGTCCGTAGCGCACGCTAACGAGCTGGGTCGGCAGAGACAATGAGGTTGTCACGCTGTTTGGACTATCAGGTAACGTACGCTAGGCTTCGGCTAACGCACGCTATAAGTGTTGCGTAGCACACGTTAAGCTATTATCACAGCAGCGCACGCTAAGACTCGAACAGGGCAGAGGACAGTAAGTTCTGGACTCTAATTTTTGGACACCAACTCCCAGTTAGCGCACGCTAAGAGTAGGAGATTAGCGCACGCAACGGTATACCTAATGCACGCTAGACTACCCGGTGACCCCGTTAGCGCACGCTAATTTTGAGGTGTAGCATGCGCTAGACTGGGCACAGTATATGTAGGACAGTTACCCTGCACTTGTCATTTCTTCCACCTTTTTCACTTGTCCGATCGGGAGAGCTCAAGGAGGGCGATTCGGGGCGATTTGAGGCGGTCTTTCTTCATCAATCATCATCTTGAGTTGGATAACAAAGATCTCACAACACTTAATCCTTTTCCATCTTCTAAACCAAGGTAAGAATGCTTAGAACCCTAATTTTGGAAATTTTGGGGATTTTCTTAGATTCGTCCGATTTATCCGTTTTGCAGCTTGAGAAGCTTGAGATTATGAAGTATCTACCCCGTATTCATGTTTCCCCTACAATTTTATCGATTATTTTTTTGCCTTGTTCGGATGTAAGAGGGTTTGGGTGATTTTCCAACCCATAGATGTTTACCCTCGTAGTTTCGTGAATCGTAGGCGGGTTTCGGGAGTTTCTTCGTGTGATTTGTTTATGAATTATTGATTATCGTACTTCTTGCGAATCATTTAGGTGCCGAAAGTGCGTTCTTGGACCTGCCGAACTTATACTCTCTTCCTTCCGATTTCTCGATGTCTCAAAGGCAAGTATATGTTTATGATTGTACGTTCTCGACTTTGAAAGTAAGATATATGATTGGCGTGATTGTTTATATCCACTTTTGGACGGACCGACGAGTCCTCTGAGGGTTTCGTAGCCTCTGGTGCTATTCCACGGATAGTTGGGTTGACCACTCTGGGACGGACCGACGGGTACTCTGATGGTTCCGTAGCTTCTGGTGCGGTTCCACGATTGATCATGTATGTATTGATGTGATGCTATGAGATTTAGTTATCCCGGAATACTAGTCTTGAAATGATGAATTGACGGTCACCTTTACTTTATTGTCGAGGAGTATTGTGTTTCATATCCGATATACTTGCACTAGCTATTCGACGGCTAACCCCTTTATGGGGAAAATATTTTTATGTATTTCAGGTTCCAGGAGTGCGGACAGGCAGGTATCGGCTGGGCATGAAGATGATGGGCAAGCGTGATACTGTGTCTTATCTTCAGTTATATTTTGTGTTCCTCCATTCAGTGTTGTTGTACTGGAATGGTTATTGAATATTCGAGTATTGTTTGTCAGTTTCTTTGATGTTCCGGCCTGTGTTGTCGAGGTATTGATTTGTGTTGTGATGTATTTGGATACATTGGATATGGTTTGAATACCATTTGTATTGTCCTTCATTTCATTGTAGTTGGACCTTCTCGGTCAAGTTTTATAGTCCCGCGTATGATTAGCCTTGTGGGTCCCACGGCGGGGCTCACGGCGCTGTAATATACCCTGAATAACTTGGGGTGTTATAAGCTGCCTATTCCCCTCTGTCTGATTATATCCCATTGAACCCCACCTAGACAATTGGCCATAGTCTGCTGGCTGCCTAGCGCCTAACACTCTTAAGAACACTTCTCTTCTTACATTATCTAATGTGAAGAGTTGTTTGTATCATTCTTGACTATTGACCTATAAATGAAAACCTTAATGCATGAAGTGTTACTCATGCGTCATATCATTCTCCTTATGTATTTGGTTTACATTTATTTTCGGATATTTTTGGATTTCTGCTTTGGAGTTTTATGGAACTGGTTGCAGTGTATTGAATATATCCAATGTGATGTTATATCTAGGGTTACGTTGTCTTGAACAGACCTTGGGCCTTTGTGCAATGGCTAGAAAAGTCGACAATTGAAGAAAAGTGATCTCTCTCTCTCTCTCTCTCTCTCTCTCTCTCTCTCTCTCTTTCTCTCTTTCTCTCTCTCTCTCTCTCTCTCTCTTTCTTTCTCTCTCTCTCTAATATGATTGAGTGGCTTTAATGTTCCGCGAGCTTAAAACTGATCCTTTTTTTTTTTCGTGCTGCTGCAGGTATATATTGATGGCAGAACCTGATCACATATTTTTAAAACCGCTGCCTAATTTGGGCTATGAGGATTATCCCACTGCATACCCGTTTTTCTACATCAAACCTAAGGAACATGAGAATATCATTAGGAAGTTCTTCCCAGAGGAGATGGGTCCAGTAACACATATTGATCCTATTGGAAAGTCTCCTGTTATAATTAAAAAGGTTTTTGTATGTTGTGCTGCACTTGTTTGAACAAATATGGTCTTCTTCTCAAAAGGCTAGCTGAATTATTAGTTATTGCTTAAAGTGGATCTAATAATGATGTCATGTGGTTTTTGAATTCTGGTTTATCAATAGCTTGTTTATAATATAGTTTTACGGCATCTGGATTGACTCACTCAGGATTTGCTGGAGGAAATTGCACCTACATGGATGAATGTCTCTATAAAAATGAAAATGGATCCAGAGACGGACAATACATTTGGATGGGTGTTGGAAATGTGAGCACACATCTGAGAAGCATTCACTTGGCATTTTTTTTCCTTCTTTTAGTCTTATGTTGTTTCATCGGGGAACAAAAGGTATGCGTATGCGGTGGCCTCTGCTCTTCATGGAGTGCAGT
Source organism: Orobanche coerulescens (assembly GCA_033398695.1). Classification (NCBI taxonomy): domain Eukaryota; kingdom Viridiplantae; phylum Streptophyta; class Magnoliopsida; order Lamiales; family Orobanchaceae; genus Orobanche; species Orobanche coerulescens. Next base: position 132,694,886 of record CM065815.1, on the reverse strand, counting down.
ATATTCTCTGGGAAAACTTCATGTTGCAGGTATTGTTCAACTAGAAGTATACCATATATCATGTTGATCTCTCTCTCTCTCTCTCTCCCTCTCTCTCTCTCTCTCTCTCTCTCTCTCTCTCTCTCTCTCTCTCTCTCTCTCTCTCTCTCTCTCTCTCTCCCTCCCTCCCTCCTTCCCCCCCTCCCTCCCTCCCTCCCTCTCTCTCTCTCTCTCTCTCTCTCTCTCTCTCTCTCTCTCTCTCTCTCTCTCTCTCTCTCTCTCTCTCTCTCTCTCTCTCTCTCTCTATCTCTCTCTCCCCCCCCCCCCCTCCCCTCTCTTCCCCTCCCCCTCTCCCCTCTCCCTCTGCACAAGTTTGAAAGGTCAAGCATATTCTAATTGTAATGCATTTGCATCAGCCCCCGTGGGATTTGGATACTGCAAATAAGTTCATTCTTCACTACACTTATGGTTGTGACTACAACTTAAAGGTACATGAATTTATTATTATTATTATTAGTAGTAGTAGTAGTAATAGTTGTAGTAGTAGTAGTTGTTGTTTGCTCTTTTTAATTATAAAAAAAAAAGTGTTTTTCATCAACAAACTTTTAGTATAAACTGCACATGAAAATTATCAGAGAATCGTATAATTTCCACTTCTCTTTTTGCTGGTTTTGTAAGCTGGTTATTAAATGCAGTGTCATCAGGAAGACGGTTTTTGTTTTCTGCTGGTGGCCGATAGCTTTTTCATAACTCGGTTCATGTTCAGGGTAAACTAACTTATGGGAAAACTGGAGAGTGGCGTTTTGATAAGCGAACCTACCTTGATGGGCCTCCACCTCGAAATCTGTCTTTGCCTCCTCCAGGTGTTCCGGAGAGTGTGGTATGTTAGCACATTATTCTAATTTTGAATAATGCATACATTTTATTTCCGTCTGTTGACACAAACGTGTTGGAAGGGTTCAAGATACAAAATATATTTGGAACATATTTAGTGGTGGGCTAATCTCTTTTGTGACCATCATAGACAAGGGATTTTTGACAAGTTGATTTAGAGACATACATAGTTGTTAAAGGCGAAAGGCGCACCAAGTCAATATGGGCTCTCATTGCGTGAGGCGCAAGGCGAGGCGCGCGCCTTAGAGAGGAGAGGCGCATACAAACTAACACATAAATTATATTAAGTTATAAAATTTATAAAGACACAATCACAAGAAAATACAACTCTCCACAAAAAAACTTAACTAACAAAATTAAAGTGTGAGAAGAACAAAAATAACTCTAAAAGTATTCTGAAAAAAAAAAAGAAAAAAAAAATGAGTCCTAATGTAGGCGCGCGCCTGGCTGAGGTCGCCTGCCTTTTTGTTCAAAAGGCGACTTGCCTTTTTTTCTACGCGCCTTGCGCCTGAGGCGTGCCCGAGGCGCGCCTTTAACAACAATGGAGACATGTCGAATTTTTTTGAGCGAGAACATCGCAAATTTGTCTGACATAATTGAGATTGTGACACATTTGTTCTTACGATTTGCAACTTTAGCCATAGTATTAAATAATTAAGCATAAAATGTGTTTTGTTTTTCATGTATCGATTGTTTAATTAAAAGGTTTCATCGAATTACCTTAACACGAGCAATTTGCACAAGCCGGACTGCTAGATCTTTATGAATAATATTGATAAACAGTGCAACAAGTAATTTCTTGCTAGAAGGCTTGTACTATTGATCAAAGATCAACTGAAGAAAGAATGAGAGAAGAAGAGGGATCGATGTTTAGTTAGGGTTGTGTATTCTCTTCTTATGACAACTGTCATAGATCTCCTATTTATACTAAGTAATCCCTAGAGTTTAGACTAGTATTTGCTTAGTTACCTTTCAACTTATTAAATAATAAAATATATACTAATATTATATACCATATATTACTTATTATGTAATATTCAATATTATATTTATTATTCCATGTTTAGGGCTGTAAACGAACCGAGCCGAGCTTCATTTTTTTTCTGCCGAGCCAAGCCGAGCCGAGCTTCCTTACCGAACAAAAATCGTGTTCGAGCTCGTTAATAAACCGAGCCGCACACGAGCTTTTATCGAACAGAAATGAGCCGAGCCGAAACGAGCTCTTAACGAACAGCTCGTTAACAAAAATTTTTTTAAACCATTGTCACAAAAAAAAATTCTCAACGATCCAAATGTCAAGATATATTTAATTTATTAATATTTCAAAATTTTAAAAAAATAAAAAATTAATTTGGTTGGAGGTCTTATTAGATCACTACTATTCCGACTAGTAGTCATAACTAGTGTTCGGCCTGGATTATTGTTTCTATTTTTTTAAAATTATTTCTCGATGATATTTTCCATATAAATGGAAAAACCTATGATGTTGACGGTTTTGGAATTTCGTTCTATTTCTCCTTCATATGAAGGTTGCGACAGGAAGGGCATCCGGCGTAAAACTTTGCCACTTTGTTATTTGCATGAGTTATGGTGTTAACTAATTTTAGACAATTAAACGACACTATAATCTTCATGCCACCGACCCCAACATAGTTGGGATTAAGGTGCTGTTGATGATGATGATGATGATGATGATGATGATATTTCTCGATGATCCAACCGCACAGATGTTAAGATGTATTTAATCTATTGATATTTCCAAATTTTCAAAAAATAAAAAATTAATTTGGTTGAAGATCTTGATCACTGCTATTCTAACTAGTACTCGTAACTAGTGCTTTGTCCCGGATTATTGTTTTTATTTTTCTAAAATTATATCTTGATGATCGAACCGTACGGATGTCAATATGTATCTAATTTATTGATATTTTCAAATTTTCAAAAATTAAAAAATTAATTTGGTTGGAGATCTAATAAAAAATAAAAATTTTAAAACATACATTTTTTCGAGCTTTTCGAGCTTGTTCGTTAAAAGCTAGTTTCGTTTGCAGCTCTATCCGTATTGATTTATTTAAATAATAGTAACATATAATATCTTATATTATATATTACTTATTATTTTTTTAATAATAAATCATAAGCAGTCTCTAGTAAGACATGATTACCCAAATAATATAAGCTTAGAGTCCATTAGACCATTTAGCATGTTAAATCCATTTATCATGAGATATCATATTTGAACTAAGTCATGGATATTGTCATACTTATTATGTTCAAATGCTTTCTCGATATTAAATAGACTGATTGAGTATGGTTGTGGATTTCCTTAAGTCCTATTTACTGAGGGGCCCGACGGATATCTCTCCCCCGAAAGAGGGACAAATCCGCGTCTTGATTATTATTCATCCTCTACAAGACTCTCCTAATCCTAATCGCTAACCTTTATGATCACCATATTTCAGATTACGTTGGATTACGTCAAGTCATACAAGTTATCATGTTGGACTTTATTATAATTTCAGGTTCAGTGATTCATTGACATACTGTTATATTGAGATTCACTTATTGACATTCGCATGCAGTGATCTCAATGTGGGCTGCTCAGTATTGTGGTCTCCAACCAATACCTATAAGTTCTGATCTGTACGATACGCATAGTCATCCAATGATTTTCAATCAAACTTATACTACTATATTAATCACTTGAGTCTCCACGTTACATGATTGGACCAGAGATATTTGAATAATCTTATTATTCGTGAATAATTATTATATTAACATTAAAACATGCGCACATTATAATAATCAACAAGAAGTAGATATCATCAAATAACTTTATATAAATTTGACAAGTTACAAATTTAGGTGCATCAAATGTCCTAAACACTATTTCCAACAAAATGTCCCATAAGAGTCATTTGTTGCATTTGTAGTCCCCTCTGGTGGGACCAAAAGTGCCATAGAAAACCTTCTAGTGGGACCAAAAGTGCAAAAAGAACTTATGGAGGGACCAAAACTGGAAAAACACTTGTACTGGGACCAAAAGTATTAGGGTTTTAATTTTGATAGACCAGTGCAGTTTTATCTTTTCCATGCCATATTAGAACCTAATATGGTATTGAAAATCGTTGACATTTTGTATTCGGAAAGTAATGAAACATGGTAACGGGTGTCTTGTGATGTCTCTTTGTGATAATGTGGTATTTTAGAGGATCCCCATGCTTTTGCGGAGCTTATCTAAATTAAATGAAATACTTTGTAGATCCTCAGTGTGGGATAGAGTGGCAATCTCGTAACTCCAGGTTGGACTGAAGAGTCATTTGTGTTAGACGAGGATGGATATGAACTGGACATGGTGTAGGGTTCAAGAGACATGAGGGTATCGATCCGGTTTGTTGACATACGAATAGAAATACTAGGGTCCAACAATGTCAAGAAATATCAACTTTTATGCTCCGTCCTGGCTGGTCTCCTTATAGATCCCTCGCAGTCGCTTATTCACATGGCCATGATGGATGTAACACAATGAAGAGGAGATTCAAAACCTAGACCTATGTGGAAATTAAGTTGATTTCACTAGAAACAAGCTTCTGCCCTCAAGAAAGTATGTGGAAATCATGGAGGGAATATTAATAACTCAAACCAACATACATCAGAATACTATTCATTTAGCAAGAGCAAATATTTTTTTTTTTAACTTCTACTGGATTTGGGGAATGGATTTTGCTATCCGTAAGGTTTGTTAATATTATATTTTTCCTTTACGTGAAAATGGAGTTTAGCACATCCGATGTCAATTTAATTATCCTATATATACTTTCTCATTCTTGTACAACAAACTTGCTAAGTATTAAGTTAAGCGAGCCCATGTTTCTTCATTCGGCAAGACATGATTGTTGATAACCTATTTCACTCATGTTTTCCTTCGTTTACGATGCTATTATATTGTTGCACTTTAAATTCTTTTGTTATAACGTCTAGAATTTGTGAGTTTATTTGCGACTATGTCAATGCTAAGGAATACTCTTTTACAACTTTTCGATTGTCTTCCGTTGCATCACGTTCATCTTTGTTATTTTGCAGGTCACACTTGTAAAGATGATCAATGAAGCTACTGATAACCTTCCAAACTGGGTTACAACACAGTAACTTGGTAACTTGAATACAAAAATCTCATAAAATCTAGTTTTCAATGTGAAAAGAAAATAGAGGGATGGATCGGTAGGGGTCCACAGAGGCGTGGATCGACGGTTAATTGTGGTGTGTATGTGTTTGGATTTTAACCACTACGAGTTAGATCCGACGGGGTCTAATCGATAAGACACAAGGGCTCAAAAATCAATCAAAATTCATGTAAACTAAAGGTAAAAAAAATGTATTAACATACCTTATATAGGTACCTACGCAAGATATATTGGACATGAGCCCAACATTTGAACTTAGTTATGTTGTCGTCCAAGTTAAACCAACTCAGTTCAAGACTTGTACCATGATTTAATATGGTTCCCATGCCGAATATGTAAGAATTGAGTGATTAAACATTATTCTCATATTCGTCGCCTATTTCTATGAAGGAATCTTCGACCAGTTCTTCATTTCTGTTGGAATTTTGCACTTATTCTTGACCTTATAATGCCTAGAAACAATTGTCTCCATTGTCAGAATCTATGTTCGTGTGGGTTTCTATGACCTACCACAAATTTGGATAAAATTATGTGTCGGTACATATATTTGTTTTGGAATTTTTCAAAGCGGAATGAGTTAAGGTGCAATTGATAAAGGTGTGAACACCTCAAGTCCATTTGAGGATGATCCAAAGGATTTAGACCACGAAGAACCAAGTCTCGTCTCTCGTGCCCCAAAACTTAAGTCGCGTCACCAAGCAACCAACTCTACAAAAAACTAGGTTAGTGCGGCTGCTCCCAATTGGGGTTGATGTGAAATCCTTGTCGGCATACGAGTTGGGTTTTAGGTGAATCAGATGACGGCACATCAAGAAACCCAAATTTAAACGGCTTAATTATCGCACACAAGGTATTTGACAATAGTCTTGAAAAGGCTGCAGATTGCACAATTTTGCATATAATGTGTTTGATACAATGTCAGATATAAATCCCCAAGCTAAGTCAGATAAGGACTATGGAATTTCTTCATGGGCATCCTTGGGCATCCTTGCTCAAGAACTGAGTACTTTCACATGGGGCAAAGCTGTTGAATGCCACTTTGAGAATGAGAGAGCGACAACATTGTACTTGTATTTATGAAATTTAGTTATCATTAGTAAAAGGCATTTATTATTTCCTTAAATACTATATGTCGTTGGCACCTGATTTGGTAAATATATAGAAACATAGTCCTTGCATTGAGAAGCAATGTTCCGCTCCTTATGGGATAAGGAGGTCGGCACTGGAAGTGTTTAGTGCTCAAATGCTTAATTAGTTCAAAGTCAATAAAATTTAACTAGCATAAAGTATAGTCAAGACTTGTATATTGTGTACTTTGATATGTAGATTGTTTGTCTTCACTAAAGGTTAGTGGATGCACACGTTATAGGTATGCAAATAGTATTAGTATGTTTGGGCACTACTCGCCTCGACTCTATCACATGAGTTTCACTTTGGAATAGTCAATGAATGAATCATAAGGCTATGATAGATATAGATGAACCTTGGACTTGAGAATTCAGTGAGAGATGTGATTCTGATATTAATTTAGACATTATAGTAGTTTAATTTGTTTGAATAATATTTTTATCATACATATTTTGATGATGTTCATAGAAACAAAATGATCATCACACAAAGGTAACATACGTAATACCTCTAGCGAAACGCACGTAACAATCACTCGCGTGTATTTGTGGATGGTGCTATAATCATGCAGGGTTACGTAGTTGGATAAACTGCGTTACAAGACAACCGTAACGCACGCAAAGGACTTAGAATAACGTATGCTAAGTTCGAAAATAAACAGGTGTGTAGTTTTCAGAAGGTCAACACATTGGACGGTCATCTACACAATAACGTACGCTACATATGTATGTTAACGGCCGCTAAGCATTTGAAGTTGAATTCAAAATTAGACCGTTGATGACATCTAGAAGGTAAACATATCTAACAGCTATCTGAGGACAATGATAACGTACGCAATCAACAAACTCAACGTACGCAAAGGAAGAAGACACAAGCTATTGGATGCTAATGGACTAGTGTTGCGGACGTTACACTGATGAAGTAACATACGTTATAATGTTAACGTACGAGAGGTCTCTTACATAACGTACATTAAATCGAAGAACTATACCAACGGTAAAGAGGTTCCTAAATGCTATAAATAGAGGCATTTGGAAGAGTTGAAGCACACAAGAGTTCTCTGAATATATCAAGCAATTATCTGATTCGTTTGAGGTTCAAAATAACATATACTTTGATAGATAATATAACAGATTGTAACTGATACAAGAAAAATTGTTTGAACATTCTTCTATGTACATTCTTGTATCACTTTGAGCGATTATTCTGTAAGTCGAGTAATTGTACTCGCAATGCGGTGAGTAGGGGTGGGATTTTTAACCGAAGAACCGATTTTTTTTAAAAACCGAACCGAAAAAACCGGTTCCGGTTCCGGGTTTTATAACAAAAAGCGGATCCGGTTCTTAATTCGGGTTTATTTAAATAAATCGGTTCCGGGTTTTGGGTCTTCAATTTCAGAACACACATTACCCGGTTAAGAACCGGATTTTAAATATATATAATATAATTATATTTACTAATATAAATAATAAAGGATTATAGTTTAAACAAAATACAAGTAACCCTGATTTAAGTAAAGCGCCGCTTTCACTCACTTTCACCCTGGAAAGAAAACTCAAGGCGACAAGAAAGAGAACCGACCACAGGAGGGTTTCTTCTACGTTTCTTCTTCACCGATACCCTCGTAAAGAGGAAACGACATTCTTACCGATGAAGTGAACGACAAAATTAAGGATCTCTATCGAAGTAAGTTCTCCCTAAACTGTAAATGTTTATCGAATAGCTCCTTTAGGCCATTAGAAGAACGAATCTCGCTCTAGTTTGAACTTCAACACCGAGTACTTTGCTTGTTTTTATTTTGCCTCCCCCTTTTTAGGCTTCTATAATGCGATAGATGAATTTTTATCTAACAAAGTGGAATAAACTCGGATAGCGACAATTTGGAATCACAGATCTTCTAATTTCTTACCGATCTTCTACGTTTTTCTTGAATATAGATAATTTGGAATCACGGATGGAATAGGATAGGAGTTTCAACCATCCCATCACTGATATATTATACTATGATTGTTGGGTTGGGTTGGATTTTCTTTCAATTTAAGGGCATGCTTAAACATATGTTTTAAGCAAATTATTGAATATATTTTCGGTTCTAGTTGCTTATTCGGTTATTATTGAGAATTCGGGTTTTAGCAGAATTCGGGTTTTTAGCAGAATTCGGTTACCCAAAAAACCCGAAATACCCGAACCGAAAAACCGGTTCGGGTCTTAAACCGGTTCCCCAAAAAATTACACAAAACCCGATCCGGTTTTTGTATATTAAAATCGATTTAGGGTACTTAAAATATTAGTAATAACCGAACCGGTCCCAGCCCTAGCGGTGAGGTTGTCTTGGTACCCGAAAAAATAAGAGTGGTTGAAGTTGTGTTTGTTCTTGAGCCTGAAAATTAAGAAATTGAAGTTCTGCACTAATCTTGAAAGTGATATTGTAAAGAGTTGGCATTGAACTTTAAAGTGCATTCTGTTTTGAGAAGAAGTCCTAGTCGATAACGCTAAGTAGGGGACATAGGCTTTCGGATAGCCGAACCTCTCGAGCAATTTCTTGTGTCTTTTTATTTCCGTATTTTTTCTTCACTCCTATATTTGCTTCCACATGAAAAGAGTTCAAAGCTCTACTCCGCACTATTCAACCCGTTTTAGTGGTGGTACCAACCCAACAATTGGTATTGGAGAGATCTCTTTTTCATCGGTCTAACACCCGTTAGAGAAAAGATCTAGAAATGGCTCACATTCCTACTTTTTAAGGTAATGCTCTAAATCGTCTTCCCTTCTTCATTTGTTCAAACTTTATGACTTGGAAGAAGAAAATGCCGATCTTCATTCGGGCTCATGGTATTGAAATCTGGAAGGCCATTGCTCTTGGACTAATAATCCCAAAGTCAACTGACGACTCTCTTAAAAAGCTTTGAAGAATACGATGAGACCGACTAGAAAAATGATCACGTCAGTTGCAAAGCTACACAGCTGATGTACTGTGCTCTTAATGCAGAAGATAACAACATGATTTCATCTTGTGAGACGACCAAAGAAATTTAAAAAATGCTGAAAATCTCGCACGAAGGCACAAGCCAAGTCAAAGAGACAAAAATAAATATGCTCCTTCATGATTATGAATTATTCACAATGAAGGAAGACGAAAGCATCACTACCATGCTTGACCGGTTCTATGCTATCACAAATGGGCTAGCCTCGTTTGGTATCTCGAGTAATGATAAAGCTAAGAAAAATCTAAGATCACAACCCAAAGAATGGGATGCAATAGTGACGGCTATTATGGAGTCGAATGATCTCTAACACTATGGAATTCAGTGCACTCATTGGATGTCTTATTAATTATGAGATTGTTCTTAAATCTAGAAACTCTAAGCCAAAGCCCAGGGAATGAGAAAGGCCAATAACGTTCAAAGCTAAAAAAGAGAGTGGTCCGGAAGATGAACCGATCGAAAAAGAAGATGAAGAATCTGCACTCTATGCCAGAAATATCCAAAATTATAAAAAAAAGATTACACAGACAACGAAAAGATATATCTCAGTTCCCGGAAAGATATACCTCGGGAACCTAGGGAAAAATCTAAAAAGACCCATTTTCCTCAAAATAAAAAGTTCGACAATACTTGTCAAACATGTGGTGTCTCTGGATATTTTGCAAAAGATTGTCATTCTCCTGCTCTTGTTAACTCATCCAAACCTCCACATGAAAATTCAAAACGAAGGAAGTGTGTCGCGACATGGAGTGATGATGTGGATGATGAAAAACCACACGAACAACGCAACCTAGATCTCATTGGCTCGCAAAATAGTCGACAGCGACACAGAAAGTGAGGTAACTGATTCGTCTCATGAAGAACTTCTTGATGCATTTGAATCTTTAAATGATGAATTTGAAAAAGTGTGTTAATTAAAGATTTGAAAAAAAATCCTTGAAGATGAAAATTCTAAAATCTTAGATAAACACAAAGATATCTTAAACTTTACATCAAAAAATTCTCTTGTGGTAATGATAAATTTGAACAACTATTATCTCTTCAAAAAATTTCATTATCAAAACAAGGACTTGGATATAACTCTTTTACAATGAAAAAGTCATTAGATAAAAATCCAACGCACATGGAAGAGTTAAAATGGGAATCTCATCATTTCCCAAATGTTTAAAAGCATTATACTAGTCCTAGACGAACAATCAAAGTAAAACAGATATGAGTACCTAAAGGGACAATAGTTCCAAACAAGGTATACATGTCTAACTCTACAGGACCTAAATTAGCTTGGGTACCTATAAAACAAAAGAAAATTAATTTTGTAGGTGCAAGCAATGACAATTGTACCATCAAATAAATGTTACATTGATAGCTAATGTTCTAACTGCGTGAGTGGAAACAAGTGTCTCTTCACGAAACTCGAAAGGGAAGATCGAGGGTTTGTCACATTCGATGATAATAAAAAAGATAAAAATCAATGGTATAGGTAAAGTGGATAAGGAGCTTTTACCAACTATTGATAATGTTCTTCTTGTTGATGGCTTATTTCATAATCTACTTAGTGTTTTTCAATTATGTGATACGGAACTAAAATTAATCTTTGAAATCACCCATCGCATTGCAATGAGAAAAGATAAAATAGTTTTTATTAGATTAAGGTATGGAAATACCTATATTGTGGATCTTCAAGATGAATCATCCTTTAATGAAAAATGTTTAATTTCATACGATGAGAACGTGATTATTTGGCATAAAAAATTGGACATGCCTCTTTACCTTTACTTTCAAAATTAGCTGAAAATGATATTGTTCATGGTCTACCAAGATTAAATTTTAGAAAAGATCACATTTGTGAAGCTTGTATTAAAGGTAAACATGCCAGAGGACCATTTAAACCGAAAATGAAAATTTCTACTAGTCGAATTCTCGAATTAATTCATATGGACTTAATAGGACCATCTCGGCATGCTAGCTTGAGTGGTAAGCTTTATACTTTAGTTATTGTTGATGATTTTTCTTGATTTACTTGGGTAATATTTTTAGCAAATAAAAGTGATGCGTTTAACGAATTTGTCAAGTGGTGTAAACTAATACAGAAAGAAAAGGATTTACCAATTATCGCTATTAGAACTGATCATAGTGGAGAATTTGATTCAAATGACTTTGAAGAATGGTGTGACAAGTATGGCATTGGACATAATTTTTCGGCACCTTGGGCACCTCAACAAAATGGAGTTGTCGAAAGAAAAAATCGCACCCTAGAAGAAGTGAGCCGGACAATGCTAAATGAATACCGGCTTTCAAAATATTTTTGGTCCGAAGCTGTTAATACTGCCTGTTATGTCACAAATGAAGTTCACGTTCGGAGAAATAAAATGATGACTACATATGAAATATTTAAAGGTAAAAAGCCTAATTAATCTTATTTTCATTTGTTTGGTTGCAAATTTTTCATTCACAACAATGGTAAAGATAACTTGGGAAAACTCGATTCTAAATCTGAATATTGGTATATTTCTTAGATATTCAGTAAACAGTAAAGCTTATCGAGTTTTCAACAGTAGAAGAAGTTCAGTACAAGAGTCTATTCATGTAAAATTCGATGATATAGTTCTACCCCCGAGAAAGATTGTATTTGATGATGATGCAGGTATGATTCCAGCAAATGAAGTTTTCGAAGCATCAAAGGAGCTAGAGAAGCTTGTCATAAATTCTGAGAGGCCTAAAGAAATTCCATAGTCTTCCTAAGAAGTGGGCAAATGTGAAAGATCGTCCATTAGAACAAGTTCTCTGTGAAATCGGTGAAGGTTTACGAACGAGGAGAAACACAAATGATTTTTTAAACGATATTGCATTTATTTCTCTTATGGAATCGAAAAATCTTGACGAAGCAATAAACGGTGAATGTTGGGTCATTGCTATGCAAGAAGAACTTAATCAATTCGAAAGAAATAAAGTATGAGAATTGGTTCTGGCACCCGTAGACAAAACAATCATTGGAACTAAATGGGTTCATAAAGTGAAGACAGATGATAACGGTCTTCCGGTCAAAAACAAATCTAGACTAGTCGCTCAAGGGTACAACCAAGAGGAAGGACTAGACTATGAAGAGACTTTTGCTCTGGTTTCTCGCCTTGAGGCTATTCGTCTTCTTTGTGCATTTGCTTCATTTAAAAAGATCAGAATTCATCAAATGGATGTAGAAAGTGTTAGGAGTATGCCCTCGAATGCCACTCAGGGGATGTATGAGTGATGGCATTGTACTTGTTATTATGTAATTCATTATCATAAGGCAAATGTATGTTTCTTTATTTACTGGTAGTTACTGGCATTCCTAACTCGTAAATATATATATAGAAACTAGTCCGTGTATTTGAGAGCAAAACATTCCACTCCTTATTGGATAAGGGGATCGGCACTGGAAAGGTTTATAGCTCAAATACTTGATCGTTCGCAAGTCCATTAAACTTCACTGGGCGTTAAGTTTATGTGAAGACTTGTATGACGTGTTCTTTGACATGGAGAGTGCCTGCCGAACACTAATGGTTAGTGGGAGCACACGTTATAGGTATACTAATTAGATTAGTATACTCGAACCAACTCACCCTCGATTCGTCACACGAATTTCACTTCGAGACAGTTAATGACGGAATCGAAAGGTTGTGATAGGTATTCATGAACCTTCGACTTGAGGATTTAGTAGGGATGTGCTTGTGACGTCAATATTTTCATTAGAGTAGTTCGACCCAGAAAACCGGAAGGCGGGGGTCAACCTTGACGGGCAAGTAGCAGGTCCTACTGAATACCAAGATAGAATTCTTTCTCCTGTTAGTGAATGAGTTATATGTCCTATGCGGTTATTGGCAGATGAGATCATAAGTCTTTGGTTAAAGCATTGGAGCTAGATGTATTGGATACACGAGAGCTCGATGATCTCGATTTGCATTAACTCATGCATAGCCTCAAGTACAGATAGGGTTTCACTGACCGTGACCCTATAACTTGATCGGGACTTTTGAAAGAAGGGTTTATACGTATACTGGTATTCACGACAGAATGGTTCTTGAATGATCCCAATCATTCATTCTCAGTTGAGGTACAGTGTAGGCCGACAGGCTGGCTAGGTGGTGCTACTACTCTTTGGTTCCTCCCATTGCTAACTGAGATGGACCTACCGAGTCGCGCAATAGGCTTGACGACGGAATGAAACGAGCTTATTCTCTCATTATGAATATTAGATATTGGATATCTAATTTATTGGACATTGGATGTCTAATTAATTTTGGGACATTGGATGTCTAAATAATTTATTGGATAAATTAATTTATGGCCTAATGAATTAAATATATTACTGGGTGATTAATTTAATTCATGAATATAATTATTTCTTGGAGAAATTAATATGTTATTATGTATTTGATATTATTAATTAATTGGATTAATTAATTGATATAAATACATCGGAATGGAATTGGAGTTTATCTGTTTGGACTCAAGGGAGTCCGAAACGGACCGAACTCATCCGGCTCCTTCTAGAAGGACACCCCTACCAATCACCCTCCCATCTTGGTCTTTGTCTCCATTTTATAAATGGAAGACAAATGACTTTAAGATATTTGAAATCTCTTATTATATGGTGAAAGTGATTTGGTCATGATTTGGTGTGATTTGAATGAGAATAAAAGAGAAGACTACTATACCTCTTGGAAGACTTGATCATACGGTTGAAAGCAAGAGAATAGAGAGAGAAATTGTTTTCTCCAAGCCTTCTTCTTCGTCTTCTTCATTTCCTCTTGTTTTTCCTTTGTGAAAATTCAAGACATAATTGAGAGTTTGTGAGTTATATACTTGGAGTGTTATAATCACATTTTAGATTAGCTCCTATAACCTTGTTCTAGCTGTATCCTTGGAGGATAACGAGGTATAGTCATTCCGTTCGTTTCTCCAGCGCGTATCAAGTAGAGACGCGGTACTTTCGGCGTTGGATCATCCAAGAGCTTGGAGCGGATTGGAATCGTAGGAAGATCGCCTAAAGCTTGGGGAAACACTTTCTCGGAGCACACCATTTAATCAATGGACTACGATGGTATGTTTCTCGTATCTTCTTATGTTTCGTTTTATACTCTTATATACGTAGCTCGATCAATCCTCGTAGGGATTCAGATCGAATTAATTTTCGTTTTACCGCTTCCGTTGGGCCTTCGATTTAGGCACCGAATTCCAATAGTGGTATCGGAGCATTGGTCTTGCGATCGTATATATGATATTTAGCATTTGGAATGCTTGATTGGATGGTGTATGATTTGGAATCATAATCGTATTAATCGTTGATTTTCTATTGTTCATCTAAAAATTATTTTTCATGATTTTATGTTACAATATAAATCTATTTTCTTTTGAAAAACTGATTTAAATGTGTAATATAAAGATTATAAAAATATTATTTTTGGAATCGGGGCGAAAAACGAGCCAAAAATGTAAACGGACCCGACAGCTTGGAGATGTCCGGGCACTGCCATGCGATCTGGCCCTGTGCCGGACATGTTCGGCAGCCTGCCGGCCGCTTCCAGGCAGTGGTCCCGATCCTAGCCGGCCCTGCTCGGCAGCCTGCTGGGCAGTGCCTCGGGCTTGGCCCGGCCGTGTTTTCGACTCCGTTTTTCATATTTTGTTCGATAATTAATTTTCCACAAACCAAATTGGATTTATTTTGACTAAGATTTAATTTTGGTAATTTTATTCTTAGGGTAATTAATTTAATGAAATATTTTCTCGTCCGGAACAAGTTAAAATTATCGGTTGTTTGAATTAATTGGACTAATTCTGTTGTGTCGAGAATTATACTCTCCGACCGGCGATCGCCTCGGAGATCGGGCGACCTGGCCATTGCCGAGCAGCCAAGGCAGAACTGCAGACCAGAGATCGGGCGACCCAGTGTCAGCCCGACAGCCAGGATAGATCGGCTGACCGAAGGTCCCAGGACAAGTCCCGGTGCCGAGCGATCGGCATCTAAGACGATCGTTTCTCGGTACTTGGCGATCGACTCCTGGTGGCCGACTAGCGGACGATCATCTCTCGGCACTTGCCGACCGACCCTTGGTGACCGACCAATGACGACCGCCTCATGCCGCTCAAAGCCGATGGTCATCCAGTCGGCAAAGGCCGAGCCTCAGGACAGACCCCACGTGCAGCGCCGAGACAAGATCCACATATCACGGATCGTTGACCACAGCTTGTCAGCATCTTCCCACCAGCCGACAGGCCCGCCGAAAGGTGTCAGTAGGACCGCAAGTGACAGTGACTCCGGACGCGTGCTGGCTCCTCATTGAACCGCACAGCTGGCTGCCAGCAGCTGCCTTGGACTTTAGGCCGACAGCCCGTGTGACTTAAGGACGATCGCCCCATTATTATATTGGCCGGAAGGCGATCGCCCGCCAGAAATCAAGGCTCCTCTGCCCCTATAAATAGAAGGCAGTCTGCACTTGTTCAAGGACCGAAATTCTTGAGAACGCACCGAAACTCTTCAGCACTCACCGAAATTCTTCTGATTCTCACGGCTTCCCAACAAGCAATACACACACTTGGCTTTCTCCTACTCTTGGCAACAGCTATGTTTTGGTTCTTTCTTCTCTCGGCCTCTCTCATACAGAAGACGATCGGCAGGGATGAAGAACACCGAGCTTCGCTCAAGAGCTGGATTAACAGAGTCTTTTTACACTCATTGTACTTAGATTCTTACATTAATACTTGTATCCACGAATATTTTTATTAATAACATCTCGCGAGAGCATTCAAGCCCGGGCCTAACAAACCCGTCAAATCTTGTGTTTATTCATATTCTCTCGGAAGTGCTCCCGCAACTTTGTTTGTTGTCCGTTCATTCCAGCAGTATTTAATCTTCGGATAAATATTTTGGGCAACAAGGAGGGCATCTAACTCTCAAATTTTTATTCCTACCATCTCGAAGAACACTCACTGTTCTCGGGGCATATACTTGAAGTGACACTCACTGCGCTTCAAAGAAATCTTTCAGAAAAAATGTCTTCCGCCTCCGCGTCGAAGAAAGCCGCTGGCCAGCCCGCCAGACGCCTCTTTCCGTCTCAGTCCGAGCCGCAGCCGATGGCGGAAGTTAGCCGCCGCGGTCCGAGACGCTCGATCCCTCCCCATACGGGCGGCCCAAGCCTCTCGCTCGTTCAGTTCCGAACCGCGGAACAGATCGACGAGGCCATGGCCATCCTACAGGAGCGACGGAGTGCTCTAGCTATCACCCCCTCGGCCATCCGCCGGAAGACCAAGCGGAAGCTCAAGGCGTTACTGGCCGAGCGATCGCCAGGAGGCTCTCATCCGCAAGGAGAGGCGCTCGCCAGCCGGGGCACCTCTGGTTTCGATCGCCTGGGCAGTGACCCATCTTGGCGACCGGGGCAGTCCAGCCCCAGCTACGAGACGACGGAGTTTGAGTCCGTCACCAGGAGCTCGGCCTACCCGACTCCCAGAAGGCAGCCCAGCCGTCTGGCCCCCCCTCGCCAAATAGCCGAGATCGGCAGCAGCGGAGTCCGGAGATCGGTACATGATCGCCTCGGCTCCCGCTCCCAAAGCCGATCAGCAAGCAAACGAGCCACGGCGATGGCCGCAATGCAACGTCACCTCGACGATATGAAGGCGCTCCTGGAATCCGGGGCAGGCGCCAAGAAGATGATCGGCAGCCCTGCTCGGCAGCCTACTGGGCCGTGCCTCGGGCTTGGCCCGACCGTGTTTTCGACTCCGTTTTTCATATTTTGTTCGATAATTAATTTTCCACAAACCAAATTGGATTTATTTTGACTAAGATTTAATTTTGGTAATTTTATTCTTAGGGTAATTAATTTAATGAAATATTTTCTCGTCCGGAACAAGTTAAAATTATCGGTTGTTTGAATTAATTGGATTAATTCTATTGTGTCGAGAATTATACTCTCCGACCGGCGATCGCCTCGGAGATCGGGCGACCTGGCCATTGCCGAGCAGCCAAGGCAGAACTGCAGACCAGAGATCGGGCGACCCAGTGTCAGCCCGATAGCCAGGATAGATCGGCCGACCGAAGGTCCCAGGACAAGTCCCGGTGCCGAGCGATCGGCATCTAAGACGATCGTTTCTCGGTACTTGGCGATCGACTCCTGGTGGCCGACTAGCGGACGATCATCTCTCGGCACTTGCCGACCGACCCTTGGTGACCGACCAATGACGACCGCCTCATGCCGCTCAAAGCCGATGGTCATCCAGTCGGCAAAGGCCGAGCCTCAGGACAGACCCCACGTGCAGCGCCGAGACAAGATCCGCATATCACGGATCGTTGACCACAGCTTGTCAGCATCTTCCCACCAGCCGACAGGCCCGCCGAAAGGTGTCAGTAGGACCGCATGTGACAGTGACTCCGGACGCGTGCTGGCTCCTCATTGAACCGCACAGTGGCCGGCCAGAATGCCTTGACTTGTGCCGACAGCCCGTGTGACTTAAGGACGATCGCCCCATTATTATATTGGCCGGAAGGCGATCGCCCGCCAGAAATCAAGGCTCCTCTGCCCCTATAAATAGAAGGCAGTATGCACTTGTCCAAGGACCGAAATTCTTGAGAACGCACCGAAACTCTTCAGCACTCACCGAAATTCTTCTGATTCTCACGGCTTCCCAACAAGCAATACACACACTTGGCTTTCTCCTACTCTTGGCAACAGCTATGTTTTGGTTCTTTCTTCTCTCGGCCTCTCTCATACAGAAGACGATCGGCAGGGATGAAGAACACCGAGCTTCGCTCAAGAGCTGGATTAACAGAGTCTTTTTACACTCATTGTACTTAGATTCTCACATTAATACTTGTATCCACGAATATTTTTATTAATAACATCTCGCGAGAGCATTCAAGCCCGGGCCTAACAAACCCGTCAAATCTTGTGTTTATTCATATTCTCTCGGAAGTGCTCCCGCAACTTTGTTTGTTGTCCGTTCATTCCAGCAGTATTTAATCTTCGGATAAATATTTTGGGCAACAAGGAGGGCATCTAACTCTCAAATTTTTATTCCTACCATCTCGAAGAACACTCACTGTTCTCGGGGCATATACTTGAAGTGACACTCACTGCGCTTCAAAGAAATCTTTCAGAAAAAATGTCTTCCGCCTCCGCGTCGAAGAAAGCCGCTGGCCAGCCCGCCAGACGCCTCTTTCCGTCTCAGTCCGAGCCGCAGCCGATGGCGGAAGTTAGCCGCCGCGGTCCGAGACGCTCGATCCCGCCCCATACAGGCGGCCCAAGCCTCTCGCTCGATCAGTTCCGAACCACGGAACAGATCGACGAGGCCATGGCCATCCTACAGGAGCGACGGAGTGCTCTAGCTATCACCCCCTCGGCCATCCGCCGGAAGACCAAGCGGAAGCTCAAGGCGTTACTGGCCGAGCGATCGCCAGGAGGCTCTCATCCGCAAGGAGAGGCGCTCGCCAGTCGGGGCACCTCTGGTTTCGATCGCCTGGGCAGTGACCCATCTTGGCGACCGGGGCAGTCCAGCCCCAGCTACGAGACGACGGAGTTTGAGTCCGTCACCAGGAGCTCGGCCTACCCGACTCCCAGAAGGCAGCCCAGCCGTCTGGCCCCCCCTCGCCAAATAGCCGAGATCGGCAGCAGCGGAGTCCGGAGATCGGTACATGATCGCCTCGGCTCCCGCTCCCAAAGCCGATCAGCAAGCAAACAAGCCACGGCGATGGCCGCAATGCAACGTCAGCTCGACGACATGAAGGCGCTCCTGGAATCCGGGGCAGGCGCCAAGAAGATGATCGCCGAGCCGAGCGAGCCGCTCGCGGTCCACATCGAACTCGCCCCCGTGCAGCACAAGATCGCTCCCCCGCAAACACCTTTGTACGAGGGGAGATCAGACCCCAAAACACACCTGAGCAAGTTCAACATCTACATGACCGGGTGTGGGGCATCTGACGAGACCAGGTGACGAATGTTCCCTCTGACGCTGGACGACCTCGCCCACAGGTGGTACGCCTCATTGTCGCCTCGGTCCATCGGCTCCTTTAACCAACTGGCGAACGTCTTCACAGCGTACTTCGCCGACAAGGTCGCTCGACCGGAAGGCCCCCTTCGCATGATGCAAATCAGGCAGGGAGAAGAAGAGTCCGATTCGGACTACATCAACCGGGTAGACGAGATCATCCTCAACGGCGAGCCCGTAAGCGATGAGACCGCCCTCTACGCGGTCCTAGGAGGATTTCATGGTCTTTCTCCTATGTTCAGGAATCTCACGAAGGACCAACCCGCGACCTACGCGATCTTCCGAGCTAAGGCCGCAGACTTCCTGGCCAGGCAAAGGATTCTTCTCAACCTCTGAACAGCGCGATCGGCGCCCGAACGACGATCTCCCGCCCGATCTCCAGTATCAACTTATGAATAATGCGATCGGCAGCCGAGCGACGATCACCAGTCTTCCAGCCTGATCGCCGATCATCAAGCTACATCACCAAACCGGAGGACTCGCTCGCCATCTACAGTCCACCATTTAACATGATGGACTAAGGCTCGCGATCGCCTCCACCGCACAACATAAAGCCATGGTCCTGGTAGTCGATGGAACCGGCTGCTTCGGCCATGCAAGGTCCCTTTGGGCCAAGATCGCCCGCCCTTCGTTTAAATACGAGGCCGGCGTAGTCTGAGGGCCCTCCAAAATTAATCAGTGGACACGATCGCCCGCCCTCAAAGGATCATCATCTAACATGGTGAACCCGGACAATGCGACGTGCCACAACCCCCGTCTCAACATACACCGTCGAGGTTCGCCATCTTCATGGTGGGCCGAGGTGGAAGAAGAGCTAACAAGCCGCGGACGTGGAGTTGAATCATCCGACGCTGCCCCACGCAAGGACTCCTCTAGACCAAGACCGCACGCCCTTCGTTTAAATACGAGGCGAGGCGCAGCCTAACAGAGGACCCTCACAATAAAATGAGTCACGAGACACTCAATGTCTTCGCGCACAAGACACGGTCATGGAGTCGGTCCATCGAACTCCGCGACTGTGCACGATTCCTCAAACGACGAAACCATCAAGTTTCTGAGGGGGATCGGCCAATGTTGTTTTTTGCAGGTACAAGACCGAAAGATAGCTAGCCAATCGACCAGATAGCCCAAGTCTGAATCCAAAGTCAGCTCAACGGTTCGCCCGTCCTCATCTTACACAATCGCCAGCAAGAACCACCTCGCCCCATGTCTTCAACATCGGAGCAAGCTGGGGGCAATTGTTGTGTCGAGAATTATACTCTCCGACCGGCGATCGCCTCGGAGATCGGGCGACCTAGCCATTGCCGAGTAGCCAAGGCAGAACTGCCGACTAGAGATCGGGCGACCCAGTCTCAGCCCGGCAGCCAGGATAGATCGGCCGACCGAAGGTCCCAGGACAAGTCCCGGTGCCGAGCGATCGGCATCTAAGACGATCATCTCTCGGTACTTGGCGATCGACTCCTGGTGGCCGACTAGCGGACGATCATCTCTCGGCACTTGCCGACCGACCCTTGGTCACCGACCAATGACGACCGCCTCATGCCGCTCAAAGCCGATGGTCATCCAGTCGGCAAAGGCCGAGCCTCAGGACATACCCCACGTGCAGCGTCGAGACAAGATCCGCATATCACGGATCGTTGACCACAGCCTGTCAGCATCTTCCCACCAGCTGACAGGCCCGCCGAAAGGTGTCAGTAGGACCGCATGTGACAGTTACTCCGGACGCGTGCTGGCTCCTCATTGGACCGCACAGCTGGCTGCCAGCAGCTGCCTTGGACTTTAGGCCGACAGCCTGTGTGACTTAAGGACGATCGCCCCATTATTATATTGGCCGGCAGACGATCGCCGCATTATTATATTGGCCGGAAGGCGATCGCCAGCCAGAAATCAAGGCTCCTATGCCCCTATAAATAGAAGGCAGCCTGCACTTGTCCAAGCACCGAAATTCTTGAGAACGCACCGAAACTCTTCAGCACTCACCGAAATTCTTCTAATTCTCACGGCTTCCCAACAAGCAATACACACACTTGGCTTTCTCCTACTCTTGGCAACATCTATCTTTTGGTTCTTTCTTCTCTCGGCCTCTCTCATACAGAAGACGATCGGCAGGGACGAAGAACACCGAGCTTCGCTCAAGAGCTGGATTAACAGAGTCTTTTTACACTCATTGTACTTAGATTCTCACATTAATACTTGTATCCACGAATATTTGTATTAATAACATCTCGCGAGAGAATTCAAGCCCGGGCCCAACAAACCCGTCAAATCTTGTGTTTATTCATATTCTCTCGGAAGTGCTCCCGCAACTTTGTTTGTTGTCCGTTCATTCCAGCAGTATTTAATCTTCGGATAAATATTTTGGCAACAACAAATTCGTTTGGATGGATTAATTTATATTGATTGGATCATTATTTAGATTAATTATGAATGCCATTTATTTAATGTGTTTGATGCATTAATTTTGAATAGTGATGTGGTTCATGGACCTAGTTTTGAATCGTTCGGTTTTATTTGATTGGGTTGTAAAGGCCGTTTTAAGCCTATTTATTTTACTAGAAATATTAGTATCTAGGATGAAATTTTCAATGTAAAACTTATATGTAATGACGAAGACCGGAGGAAGATCCGTTCGAGAAGATGAAGATTCAAGACCGAAGACTTGTAATTAGATTACGGAGTTTTTGATTCTAGGAACGGTCTATGAACTACATGTTGGTAGCAACTAAGTTGTGAATGTTTATTCATATGGTATGAATGCTACAAACGCGCTTAAATGAATTTATGTGCAAAGTGTAACATTAATCGCGAAAATTCTCCCACGACAAATTATTAAGTTTATAAGGTTTCATGGTTTTCCTTCCCTCCATCGAGCTTTCGGAAAATTGAAATACAAACCGGATGTGCTATGCTTCCGAGTTATCGAGGTAGTCGTTCGGGGAGGATGGATAAATTACCGAGAGTGCATTGGATGCCTTCGGTTGGAGCAAATTTTATTCTTAGAAACCTGTTCGGTTGCCGGATAAGATTCATTTGTGAACTGATTTGCGTCGATGGTATAAAATTAACTTGTTCACAAACCATAGAAACCGTATAGGTTGAGGGTAGTGAACAAGGGAAAAAAGAAGATCGAATCATCCATTAGATGGGTTGGTGTTGGACACCACTTTATGAAAATTAATAGACTAGAAATCTGTTCGGTTGCCCTCTATTAAAATTTATAAAGAACTCGATCACCACTATGAAGTAGAGCGAACGATACTTCCGGATTTCACATGGGAGTGTGTTATTTCGATATAAAATAGTGGGAGCTGGGTTAAAGAATAGAAAAGACCTTAATTCTATACTCAGGTCATAATTGAACGAGTCACTAATACATATGTCATACTTAATGAAGATGAACATAACTCTCAATATGACAATGAACCCACTCGCAATTATACTCGAAAAGAACACCTTAATCGGACCTAACTTTGTGGATTGGCTCCGCAATCTGATGATAGTCCTCAGTATAGAGGCACTGGGATACGTCTTGGAGATGGACATTCCGGCGCCTCCAGTGCGGACAAGAGCCAATCAAGAAGAGATTGAAAACCACGAAAAGTGGGCTAAGGATGACGTTGTTGTGCGGCGATTTATACGCCTCGACGGTGATCGGTAACAAGGTAGAGCGACTGAGTCCGCGACCAAAAGGAGCTACGGCGAACTTGTCAAAATGAAGATAACTGTCCACCTTCAAACATCTAGGGATCGACTCCCTAGGCGATCGCATTTTGGCACCTAGCGATCGACTCTGATTCCCGACCAAGGACGACCGACCTGTGCCACGAACAAGGCCATCGTCCGTCAAAGTCTACGAAAACTGGATCTCAAAGCCAGCGCCCATGTGTAGATCCACGGAAGGCGCCGCAGAACACGGATCATTGACCATCAACAGCTGTCCATGACAGCGACTCAGACGCATGTTGGCCTCCAATTGGTTTGCACTTCTGGCAGCCAGAAACCCATGTGGACTTTAAGGAGACCAGCCTATGTGCTAAAAGACGATCGCCTGCTTATTATAATGCAGCAGAGGCGATCGCCCAGCAACTCCCAGTGCTATATATAGAGAACCTCCAACAACTGGAAAAAGGTTCCTCTCAGTTCCACTCAAAACAGGAAAATGTATACACTATCATGCTCTCGGCTTCTTCTCTAAAATCTACCTCAAGATTTCTCTCTCAGCACCTCTCATAGACGGTCGGCAGAGGCAAGAACTCCATGCAGCACAGATTCGAAGAGACTTGCAAGCTTAGGAGCTCGAACTTCCAGCTAATACACACTGTGAGAGACCATCTATTTCTCAAAGTCGTCACAGCACCCCATTGTTGTTACAAGAACTCACAGAGCATCACATCTGGTTCTTCTGACAATCTTCACGCTCAATAGCTAAGATAACTAGGGTCTTTACACTCATTGTAATTGTACTCTAACATTAATATTTGTACTCCAAAGTATTCGTATTAATAATACCTCGCGAGAGCATTCAAGCCCGGGACTAACAACCCCAGCAAATCTTTTGTTATTTACTTTTCCCACGGAAGTGTTCTCGCACTTTGTTTGCTACTCATCCATTCCAGCAATATCTATCTCCGGATAATATTTTGGGTAGCAACAATTGGTGCTAGAGGAAGGGCGTCTTAACCTTCATTTTCTTTCCTACCGTCCCAAAGAACACTCATTGTTCTCGGGGCATATACTTGAAGTGACACTCACTGCTTTTCAAAGAAAGCCTTTAGAATCATGACGTCCGCCACTACATCGAAGAGAGCCACTCTCCGAACCACCGGAAATCATATCCCGGCTCGATCCGAGCCCCAGCCGACGGCAGAGGGTAGCCGCAGCCGCGCGAGACTTTTGATCCCGCACCTGAGGGACGGCCCCAGCCTTTCGCTCGACCAGTTCCAAACCACGGAACAGATCTAGGAGGCTATGGCCATCCTAAAGGAGCGACGGATAGCATGCGCGACGCCCGCTATAACTCCCTCGGCCATCCGCCGCCCGGGCAAACGAAAGTTCAAGGGGCTACTGAGCGAGCAATCGTCAGAAAGCCCCGATTTGCGAGAAAAGGCTCTCGCAAGGCCGGACGGTTCCGTATTCAGCCGCTTAGGAAGCGATCCATCATGGCGATTGGGGCATTCTGGCCCCAACCACGAGACGACGAGATCTGTGTCCATCACTAGGAGTTCGGCCTACCCAACTCCCAGCCGAATACAGGTCAGCCATCCAGCTCCCGCTCCAAATGCCACGGGATCAGTACTTGATCGCCTCGGCTCCCGCTCCGAGCGCCTAGCCGCGAGCAGCCAGGCCGCGGCGATGGCCACTTTGCGACGCCAGCTCGACGAGATGAAAGTGCTCCTGGATACTGAGGCAAGCACCAGTAGAAAGATCATCGGACCGACCAAGCCACTCGCGGTCCACATCGAGCTTGATCCCATACAACCAAGGATCGCTCCTCCCAATACACCTTTGTACGAAGGGATATCGGACCCCGTGACCCACCTAAGCAAGTTCCGATCTACATGACCGGGTGTGGGGCATCAGATACGACCAAGTGCCAAATCTTCCCGTTGACATTGGGCGAGCTAGCCCATAGGTGGTACGTCTCACTACCACCGCGATCGATCATCTCCTTTGAGAAACTGGCGAGTGACTTCACGTCATACTTCGCCGCCAAGGTCTCCAGACCAGAAGGCCCCCACCGCATGATGAAAATCAGGTAGGGGGAAGATGAATCCGACGCAGATTACATTGACCGGGTGGATGAAATCGTCCTTACCGGCAAGCCCATCAGCGACGATATCGCTCTCTACTCGGTCTTGGGGGGTTTCCACGGTCATTCGCCCATGTTTAGGCATCTCACAAAGGACATCCCCCCAACCTACGCGATCTTCCGCGCTAAGGCTGCCGACTTTCTGGCCAGGCAGAAGCTGCTCGCCCTCCACCTAGGCGAGGGAATGCCACCTCCTGTTCGAAAGATGACCATCGCCAAAACCAAGAAGGTGGTCGCCAAGCCACCCAGCGATCTCAAGGCCTTCGAGGATGTGGAAGCCCATCTCCTCCACAAGTTCAACCGAACTCCGGCCCACATTTTTTATGCCATCAAGGGGCGCGAACCGCTAAACAAGCCGAAAGCTATAAGGGACCACAGTCATCTGGATCACAATCAACATTGTGCCTACCATAAGAGTCCCGACCACAGCACCAACCAATGCCGCGACCTCCTCAGACAACTCTGGAGATTGTTCGAGGAGGGCAAGTTGGATAGCTTATTGGCTTAGCCGGAGCCCCATCAGTCTCTCGATACGGTCGCCAGAGTTGAATGCAAACAGGCTGGAAAGCTCATATGAGCCGAGCCCTCTATAAACCTCGGCAATCGAATCCATATACTTCAATCAAGAGGAGGAAACTTCGGAAGTCTCTCCCCGATTTCCGCCTCATCAAACCAAAGGCCACTGCCTGAGCAAACGCTTCGAAAAAGAGGATGACTCGCTGGCCCTCTAAAGTTCGTCATCAACATGATGGACCTAGGCAGCGATCGCCTCCCCTAGCACAACTTATACCATCGAGGATCATCATCTGACATGATGGTTCGAGGTAGAAAAGTGCTACCATGGTCGCGAAAATCGATAAAACCGACGATCCGTCCATGCAAGGTTCCTTTGGGCCTCGATCGCTCGCCCTTCGTTTAAATACGAGGCGGGTGTAGCCTAAGGGCTCTCCAAAGACAAATCAGAAGATGACTCGCTCGCCCTCTAAAGTTCTTCATCAACATGAAGAACCTAGGCCAGCGATCGCCTTCCCATACACAACGTATACCATCGAGGATCGTCATATGACTTGATGGTCCGAGGTAGAAGAGTATCTACATGGTCATGGAGGATGATGGAACCGTTCTCTGTGCCTGTGCAAGGTCCCTTTGGGCCACGATCGCCCGCCCTTCGTTTAAATACGAGGCCGGCGTAGTCTGAGGGCCCTCCAAAACAGATCTGTGGACACGTTCGCCCGCCCTCAAAGGTCCATCACTTAACGTGGTGGGTCTTCCCGGATAATGCGACGCGTCCCTCCCCCCATTTCAACGTATACCATCGAGGGTCGCCATCTAAATGGCGGCCCGACGTAGAAAAGATCTAACAAGCCGCGGATGTGGAGTCGATTAATCCGACGACGCCCCGCGCAAGGAATGCTCCAGACCAAGACCGCACGCCCTTCATTTAAATATGAGGCGAGGCGCAGCCTATGGAGGACCCTCCCAATTAAGTGAGTCGCGAGAACTTAGCCATCAGACGGAATGACGCTCGCGCATAAGACACAGTCGTGGAGGTCGGTCCATCGAACTCCGCGATCGTGCACGGTTCCGTCACAACACCCCATCGTTGTTACAAGAACTAACAGAGCATCACATCTGGTTCTTCCGGCAATCTTCACGCTCAATAGCTAAGATAACTAGGGTCTTTACACTAATTGTAATTGTACTCTAACATTAATATTTGTACTCCAAAGTATTCGTATTAATAATATCTCGCGAGAGCATTCAAGCCCGGGACTAACAACCCCGACAAATCTTTTGTTATTTACTGTTCCCACGGAAGTGTTCTTGCACTTTGTTTGCTACTCATCCATTCCAGCAATATCTATCTCCGGACAATATTTTGGGTAGCAACAGATGTAAAAGTCCGTGCATACATGATGGCTTCTATGTCTAATGAGCTTCAGAGAGCTCATGAGAAAATAACTTCTGATAGGCAGATTTTATCTCACTTAACCGAGCTTTATGGTGAGCACAGTCGAACTGCTAGATATGAGATATCCAAGCAATTGTTCAGTGCTAGGATGAAGGAAGGTGAGAAGGTTGGGGACCACGTCCTCAAAATGATATCTATGATCGAGAGATTGGAGGCTATTGATTTTAAGATGGATACTTCTCTTCAGACCGACCTTATCCTACAGTCTCTCCCTGATTCCTTCTCACAGTTTGTAATGAATTTCAACTGCAATGAGATTGCGGGCAAATTAACAGGGTTGATGAACAAACTCGTGACCGCTCAGTCTCAGATGAAGGCTCTGCAGATGAAGGAGTCTGCCCTTGTGATTTCTTCTGGACCTCGGAGGTCTAAGAATAAGAAGAAAAAGACCAAGAAGCAGACGGGACCACAAGTCAAGGACCTTAAGGGTAAGGGCAAGGCCCTGATGATTCCTAAGAGAAAGAAGAAGAAGGACGCTTGTCTCAAATGCGGTGAGCTGGGCCACTAGGCTAGAGACTGTCCCATTCTTCATGGCACTTTAGGTATAGAACTTTTAGTTTTGGAAATAAATTGTTCTCCTACTGTATTTTCTACTTCTTGAATATTGGATTCAGGTGCTAGTTCTCATATTTGTACTGTGAATCAGGATCTGGAACAAAGTAGGGAACTTTGAGCAGGGGAAATGATGATTACTGTCGGAAGCTGGCATAGTTTCGAGGCAACTGACATAGGATCACTTCTTTTGGGTTTAGAATCCGACTTTATTTTAACTTTAGAAGATGTACTTGTTTTGCCCAAGGGGCATAAAAACATTGTATCCATTCCGGTCATGGATCGGAAAGGCTTTTCATTTTTGATTGGTGATGGTTCCTGCAAAATTTATTTTAGAAGTAAACTCATGGGCACTACTACATTATTAAATGGACCGTATCATCTAAACCTTAGTAACAAAGTTGTTGTGAATACTATGACTAGGAAGCGTGGTAGGGATGAAACTAATCAAGTTTTGAAATGGCATCTTAGACTTGGTCATGTTGGTCAGACCAAAGTTTACAAAATAAAAAAGATGTAATTATGGTCCATTGGGATCGGATCCTTTTCCTACTTGTGAATCT
This sequence comes from Orobanche coerulescens, assembly GCA_033398695.1. Lineage (NCBI taxonomy): Eukaryota > Viridiplantae > Streptophyta > Magnoliopsida > Lamiales > Orobanchaceae > Orobanche > Orobanche coerulescens. The sequence goes on along the minus strand of CM065815.1, from coordinate 132,666,807 downwards.
TGCCTTAAAGGCAAAATGACTAAGTCCCCTTCACAGGGACTTTTGAAAGAGCCGCTGATAAACTAGGATTAATCCATACCGACGTATGTGGTGCTTTGTAACCAGCACGTAATGGATATCAGTATTTCACGTTTACATATGATCATACTAGGTATGGTTATATATACTTAATGAAACATAAATCCGAGGCCTTTGAGAAATTCCAGGAATTTAAGGCCCTAGTCGAAAAACAAACTAGTAATCATATCAAAGCACTTCGGTCGGACCGAGGTGGTGAGTATATGAGTACGGAGTTTGACCAGTTCCTTAAGGAACATGGAATAGTATCGCAACTAACACCTACAGGTACTCCTTAGTTAAATGGTGTGTTGGAAAGAAGGAACCGGATCATTTTGAACATGGTCTGTTCTATGCTAGGCTCTGTTCTATGCTAGGCTATACTGACTTACAAATTTACATGTGGGGGTATGCACTCCTGACTGCCGCTTATATCTTGAACAGATGTCCTTCCAAATCCGTTCCTAAAACTCCACATGAGATGTGGGAGGGCAAGAAACCAAGTCTTAATCACATTAGGATTTGGGGATGTCCCGCCTATGTCAAGAATACTAAGGTGGAAAAGGTGGAAGCGAGATCCGTAAAGGGACGTTTCATTGGATTCCCATCTGGGATGATGGGTTATCTATTCTACATGCCTGAAGATCGAAAGATCGTTGTTGCTTTGCAAGCACACTTCCTGGAAGATGAGTTCATTCATGAAGGCGGAGTAGGTAGAAGTATTTCTTTGGAAGAATACAATGAAACTCCTCAGGAGACACCTATACAAGAAATTGGAACCGAACCTTCTGAAACACAAGTACAACCACCTCGTAGGTCTAGTAAGGTGTCTCATTTACCTGAGAGGTATGGCTTTGTGCACTTGGAGGAGCTGGGTCTCCATGAGGTTCCAAGTGATAGCCAAGAGACCGACCCAACGACCTATGACCAAGCGATGGTGGATGTAGACTCTGCAAAATGGCGTGAAGCTATGGAAGTTGAGATAGACTCGATGCATGTCAATCAGGTCTGGACTCTAGTAGATCGCCCCGAGGGCATAGTGCCTATTGGGAACAAGTGGATCTATAAGAGGAAGACTGATGGGGATGGCAATTTTGACGCCTATAAGGCCAAGCTTGTGGCAAAGAGTTATACCCAAAAGGAAGGGATCGATTACCAGGATACCTTCTTGCCCGTAGCCATGATCAAGTCTATTCGCATGATGCTTGCTATAGTTGCCTACCAAGATTATGAGATATGGCAAATGGACATAAAGACGACTTTCCTTAATGGATTCCTCGAGGAGGAAATCTATATGGAGCAGCCTAAAGGCTTTGTGTCTGAGGTCGATATTCAGAAAGTGTGCAAGCTTCAGCGTTCCATTTATGGACTGAAGCAAGCGTCGCGTAGTTGGAACCTTCGTTTTGACAAGGCGGTCAAAGAGTTTGACTTCATGCAAAATGAAGAGGAACCTTGTGTATACAAGAGGGTTAGTGGGAGCAAGATCGCATTCTTAGTACTATATGTAGATGACATTCTACTAATAGGAAATGATGTGGGAATGCTCAGTTCTGTGAAAGCTTGGCTTTCGAGTAATTTCTCCATGAAAGACTTGGGAGAAGCAACCTATATTCTTGGTATTCAGCTCTGCCGGGATAGAGCGAAGAGAATGATAGGCCTTTCCCAAGCCCTCTATATAGATAAAATCTTAAAGCGATTTAAGATGGATGATTCTAAAAGAGGGTTCCTTCCGATGCGACATGGAATAAAACTCTCCCCGAAGATGTGTCCTCAAAGTGAGGAACAACGAAAGGAAATGAGTAATATACCATACGCTTAGGTTGTGGGTAGCCTTATGTATGCTATGTTGTGTACGAGACCTGACATTGCGCATGCTGTGAGCGTGGTAAGTATGTTTTAGGCAAACCCAGGTAGGGAACATTGGACTGCCGTAAAGAACGTTCTCAAGTACTTGAGAAGGACTAGAGATATGGTTCTTATGTATGGCGGTGGAGAATTGAATGTGATGGGATTCACTGATTTAGACTTCCAAGGACCGAAAGACAATTCGATGTCTACTTCTGGCTACATATTTACTCTTAATAGAGGAGCGGTATCTTGGTGTAGCGCCAAGCAAAGCGCGACTGCTGATTCCACCTGTCAGGATGGGTATCAAGCAGCCTCGGAGGCTTCTAAGGAAGGGCTCTGGATTAAGAAGTTTTTGGGAGAACTTCAAGTGATACCATGTGCTGAGCTGCCTGTTCCGCCGTACTGTGACAACGACGGAGCTGTAGCGCTGGCCAAGGAGCCGAGGTTTCACAACAGCACCAAACATATTGAGAGGAAGTATCATCTCGTAAGAGAATTTGTTTGCAAGGGATACATTGTGCTGCCTAGGGTAGACTCAGCCGACAACGTCGCTGATCCACTGACCAAGCCACTTCCTCAGATTATCTTGGAGCGTCATCTGGAGAACATGGGTATTAGATAACATAGTGTGTGGCATTGAGTTCAAGTGGGAGATTGTTAGGAGTATGCCCTCGAATGCCACTCAGGGGATGTATTAGTGAGTGCATTGTACTTGTTATTATGTAATTCACTATCATAAGGCAAATGCATGTTTCTTTATTTACTGGTAGTTACTGGAAATCCTAACTCGTAAATATATATATATAGAAACTAGTCCGTGTATTTGAGAGCAAAACATTCCACTCCTTATTCGATAAGAGGGTCAACACTGGAAAGGTTTATAGGTCAAATACTTAATCGTTCGCAAATCGATGAAACTTGACTGGGAGTTAAGTTTATGTGAAGACTTTTATGACGTATTCTTTGACATGGAGAGTGCCTGCCGAACACTAATGGTTAGTGGGAGCACACGTTATAGGTATGATAATTGGATTAGTATACTCGAACAGACTCACCCTCGATTCGTCACACGGATTTCACTCCGGGACAGTCAATGACGAAATCGAAAGGTTGTGATAGGTATTTGTGAACCTTCAACTTGAGGATTTAGTAGGGATATGCTTGTGACGTCAATATTTTCATTAGAGTAGTTCGACCCAGAAAATCGGAAGGCGGGGGTCAACCTCGACGTGCGTCTTGATGGGCAAGTCGCAGTTCCTACTGAATACCAAGATAGCATTCTTTCTCCTGTTAGTGAACAAGTTATATGTCCTATGCGGTTATTGGCAGATGAGATTATAAGTCTTTTGCCAAAGCATTGGAGATATATGTATTGGATACACGATAGCTCGATGATCTCGATTTGCATTAACTCATGCATAAAGTCAAGTACAGGTAGGTTTTGACTGACCGTGACCCTATACCTTGATCGGGACTTTTGAAAGAAGGGTTTATACGTATACTGGTATTCATGATAGAATGGGTTTTGAATGATCCCAATCATTCGTTCTTAGTTGGGGTACAGTGTAGGCCGCCAGGCTAGCTAGGTGGTGCTACTACTCTTTGTTTCCTCTCATTGCTAACTGAGACGAACCTACCGAGTTGTGCAATAGGATTGATGACGGAATGAAACGGGCTTATTCTCTCATTATGAATATTAGATATTGGATATCTAATTTATTGGACATTGGATGTCTAATTAATTTTGGGACATTGGATGTGTAAATTAATTTATTGGATAAATTAATTTATGGCCTAATGGATTAAATAAATTACTAGGTGATTAGTTTAATTCATGAATATAATTATTTCTTGGAGAAATTATTTATGTTATTATGTATTTGATATGATTAATTAATTGATATAAATATATCGGAACGGAATCGGAGTTTATATGTTTAGATTCACAGGAGTCCGAAACGGACCGAACTCGTCCGGCTCCTTCTAGATGACCGCCCCTACCAATCACCCTTATATGGTGAAAGTGTTTGGTCATGATTTGCTGTGATTTGAATGAGAATAAAAGAGAAGATTACTATGTCTCTTAGAAGACTTGATCATACAGTTTAAAGCAAGAGAATAGAGATAGGAAATTGTTTTCTCCAAGCTTTCTTCTTCTTCTTCTTCTTCTTCTTCTTCTTCTTCATGTCTTCTTGTTTTTCGTTGGAGAAAATTCAAGACATAATTGAGAGTTTGTGAGTTATACACTTGGAGTGTTATAATCACATTTTAGGTTAGCTCCTATAACCTTGTTCTAGCCGTATACTTGGAGGATAACGAGGTATAGTCGTTCCGTACGTTTCTACGGCGCGTGGCAAGTAGAGACGCGGTACTTTCGGCGTTGGATCATCGAAGAGCTTGGAGCGGATTGTAATCGTAGGAAGATCGCCTAAAGCTTGGGGAAATACTTTCTCGGAGCACACCATTTAATCAACGGACTACGAGGGTATGTTTCTCGTATCTTCTTATGTTTCGTTTTATGTTCGTATATACGTAGCTCGATCGATCCTCGTAGGGATTCAAATCGAATTAATTTTTGTTTTATCGGTTTCACTGGGACTTCGATTTAGGCACCAAATTCCAACATAAAGCGCCTTTCTGAATGGAATTATTCACGAAGAAGTTTATGTCAAGCAACCGTCGGGCTTTGAGGATTATGATCATTCGAAATTTGTATACAAGCTCCATAAAGCTCTCTATGGATTAAAATAGGAGCCGAGAGCATGATATAAAAGACTAAGTGCTTTTCTAATCTCTAATGTCCAAAGAATTTGCAAATCTTATGAGAGGAGAATTTGAAATGAGCATGATGGGTGAATTGAGATTTTTTCTCGGACTTCAAATAAAGAAACTCAAAAATGAAATATTTATTCATCAAACAAAGTACGTCAACGAGCTGTTAAAGAAATTTAAGATGGAAGGATGAAAGAAAATATCTACACCTATGTCATTCATCCTGAAACTTCATAAAGATGAGAAAGGTAAACTCATCGATCAAAAGCAATATCGAGGTATGATTGGATCTTTACTTTATCTAACTACCTCTAGACCCGACATTATATTTGCAACCTGTCTATGGGCTAGATCTCAAGCTAATCCGAAAGAATCTCATTTAACTGCTTGTAAAAGAATTTTTCGATATTTGAAAGGTACTACTGGTTTAGGATTATGGTATCCATCAAGCATTGATTTTGAACTATTTGCATATAATGACGCCGATTTTGGTGGATGTAAAATTGACAGAAAAAGTACCAGTGGGACGTGTCATTTTATGTTTTCATGTTTGATATCTTGGGGTAGTAAGAAACATACTAGTGTGTCTTATTTTCACAATTGAAGCCGAATATGTGGCTGCTGGAAGTGCATGTGCACAAGTATTGTGGATTAAAACTTAATTACTAGATTAAGGTATCACTATTAAAAACACACCTATTTTTTGTGATAATACTAGTGCCATAAATCTGACTAAGAATCCGATTTTGTATAGTAGGACAAAGCACATCAAAATTCGTTATCATTTTATTCGTGATCATGTCCAAAACGAAACTGTTCGTCTCTAATTTGTAGGTACGAATGGACAATTGACAGACATTTTACAAAACCATTGCCCGAAGAATCATTTAATTTTATAAGGATAAATTAAGTAATGGACATGTTGATCATCTAAATATGCATATATAGCAAAATGATCATGAAAAATAGAGATACAAAACAGAATACCTGCGTCCGATACGACAATCTTCAATTTTTATCTACAAAATGTGATGTCCTCACCTTTTCGTATACCCTGCGAGCACCTGGACACAAAACAGACATCCACCCCCGATTACTCGGGGGTTAGTAAAATTCCACTATTTTGCTAGTGCAAGTATAATACGATACAAAATGCAACAAGTAAATCGCAACCACGAATTTGCTACGAAAATCACCTATCAAAATGTTCCCGATAAGTTTTAGAATTTCGAACTCAAGCAAGAAATATTTGAAAAGGAACTCATAGCTCGGGGGTTTTTAAAGTATAAATTTATTTTGGACCTCAAGTCCCAATTTACAAAACCTTTTCGAAAACATTAGGGCCTCAGTCCGATTCTCATTTCAAAACAAGTTCAGATATCGTTATGAGTCCGTGACCCATTTTTAAAACGTTATCCAAATAATCACTGTTATACGATCACTGTTCGTACACATCATGTACCGAACTCCGGAGGCATCGTCGGACCCTACCCGGACCACACGTATCGTTCGTACACATCATGTACCGAACTCCAAAGGCCTCGATGAACCCTACCCGGACCACACACATCATTCGTACACATCATGTACCGAACTCCAGAGGTCTCGTCAGACCCTACCTGGATCATACACCTTGTTCGTACACCTCATGTACCAAACTCCAGAGGCCTTGTCAAACCTTACCTGGAACACACACATCATCACGACACAACTCCTATTGATAAACTCAACACATCACCATGAGTCACACACATTATTATCAAATGTCAAGCCATTTGACAATACACCGCAATGCATATTTAAGTATGTAAATGAAAACGACATAATTATCATAACCATCACGACGACTCAACCATGACCAACCACGCCCGGCACAAACCATATGATTAACACAATCAACACAATTCCATAGCATTAGCCAAGTGAGGGTATTATCACTACCATCAATCATTCCAATAATCAATTCATACGAAGCATATTCATAAAAGTAAACTAATTCATCATAACACGAAGTCCCTATTCACAAGACACAAATCGTATAGCAAGATACTTGCCTCGATAACCGATACCGAACACTCCGATGAACACGGCTCAACCGGGAAACCTCGAACACCTACAATCCTCCGGCAAAAACAATGAAGATACGATTACAACGAGAATCAAGAACAAAAACAACGGAAATTCCACCAAACTATCGAAGGGAAAATTTATTGGGACATTTAATCGAACATTCGATGTTCGATAATTCCCAAGAACACTCGAATCACAAATCGAGTTGAGTAAACTAGAAATATGGACATACAACACATAGAACATGACTATTAATGCTCAATAACATTAACCGATTCATCAAGATTAGACGAGCAACGAAATCAAGAAGGAATCCCGAAAGTCAACTCTAAGAGATTTCAAGAATTTACCTCGATCCGACGAAGAACAAGGATTAGATGTTGTTACAATCGACACAAGCCTTCCAAATCCCCTTGGAAATGAGCATAATCGACCAAGAATCAACGTTTCCACCCTAACCGTCCGACAGCCGCAAAAAGAAGAAGAAAAAAAATGAAGAAAATGGCCAAGGACCCGTCGCCCAGGCCATATATATATGCGTGTACATTACGGACGTAACCGGCAGTGCCTTACGGCCGTAACTCGGCCCTTACGACCGTACTCGGCAGGTCCTTACAGCCGTAACCGGGTCCCCAGGCCTCCTGTCCGAAAAACGAAAGTGTGTTACGGATGTAACCGGTAAGGCATTACAGCCGTAACCAACTATGCCTTACGGCCGTAACTCGCAGTGTCTTAGGGCCGTAGCCGGTAGTGCTTTACGGCCATAACTCGGCTAGGCCTCTCGACCGAAACTCGATCGTTCCGACAACCCGGTTAGGTGCTCGACGACGTCTGGTCACACTAATGCTCCTGCTATGATTCAAAACAATAACGAGACAACCACGAAACGTAACATATCACACCACACGCACACATTTAGTCAAAGAAACATATGCAACGACAAGTCTCGCTCGTCAAACACTACAACAGAGTATATCAAACCATTCATGACAGAAAATGAATCCCACATAATCATAACGAAACAAAATAACCGGCACCAGACGACAAATAATTCAGGGAAACTAGAATAAAAGTCCCCGGTATTACATCTCATACATTTGAAAAAATGATAAATGAGTTTAAAACCATTCAACAAGACCATGAGAATTTAAAACAAAAAACCTACAACTCTCACTTTCTAACTTAGAGCTTGTTACGTATTTATGTGAACGTAAGTGCACGTTGTCGTAATCAAGTAATAAAGTGATGAGAAAAATATCGTTCCCTCGAGGACTTATGTACTAATTACCAATTTATTGTATTCCTAATTTTCTTTGAACGACCGAAATTTGTGGTTGAAGAATTATAAAAAAACCTAAATATTGCGATAATATAAAAACAAATAATAGAATCAATAGTCCGATAAAAGGAGATCAAATAGGAGAAGAATCTAGGATCGAGAATTCGCCTCGATTAATCCGAATTAATCTTGAGTAATATAATTTAAGTAATTTCCCAATTTATTGAAAGCGAAGATTATAAGTTAATCTAATGCCTCTCCCGAGGTCAGTAGAATTTTCCAATGTGAATTATTCACGCTATTCCTAGGTGAGTTAATTCAACAATAGCCAAAAAGTTCTAAAATCTTCAAATGATGCTTCGTAATTCTTATGAGTATATTCCTATCTCACAAGATAAAATGGTTTTCTCCCAATTTTCACTACTTACTCTCCTCTCCCGATACAAGTTACGTAGTTATAACAATTCAATCATAGGCCACACAATTGAAAGCATTAAGAATAATTGGGGAAAACTCAATAGAAAAGGGAAATATATCAATAACGTAAAATCAAGAATTAATCCATCATAATCTCGGTTTCATCACGATCCTAGAATAAAAAGGTCTAGCCCGACATACTAGAAAATAATAAACAAGTATTTGAATTGAACATAAGGATGAAGAAATTCAAACACAATTGATGAACTTGGCTTCTTCCATTCTCTGGCCTTCGCTGTCTGCTGCCAGGTATTTTTCTCCTCTCCTTCGATGGATTATTTTCTGACCTTCATTGCCTTTTTATAACCTTCTTTCTGCCTCCAAAAACGCATCCGAGGATTAGGTTCCGCTTCCAAAATAGCCCAAAAACTCGATCTAAAAATGGTGAATCCGCGCCACGCGCCGCGGCCCGGCTTAAGTGTGTCGCGGCCCTAGTCGTTAGGCAGCCCAGACCTGGGCAAGATTTCTTTACGGGCTGCAGCTCGTAGGGAGTGTGCCGCGGCCCCCGGTACAGTTTGTACCGCCCTGCTTGGAGCTGTACCTGTGCCGCGGCCCAGCCTCGGCGCGACGCGTCCCTTGACTGAAAAATGTCGTTTTTGGCCTGTTTTTCAATTTTCGAGCTTCAAGACTCTAATTTCCTTCAAAACATGTAAACATAATGCATTAAGAGCTCATTTACACAGATTTAAACCCAAAATGGAGATAAAATAATGACAATAAAGCGTACAAAAACACATGTAACAAATACCCCAAACTTGAGCCTTTGCTTGTCCTCAAGCAAAAATCAATTTCAAATAAGACGACAAGTATGGTGGACGATCGTGCAAATCCATAGTGCTCAACTAATTAATACTACCCTGAAAATCTCAAAGAATAATACGAATATCGTACTTGTGAGTCATAGTACGGATAATGATTCCACAAGGTAACCATTTTTAGTGCTAATCAATAGCTCATGAAGAAAATCAATGCTCAAAGATTAACAAACGTGAATTGAGCCGACCGCCAATATGAATGTTGAGAGTATAACAAGCCAACTCGCCCAGTCCCACAACCTCTTGGCAAAAACACAAGAATTTTATAATATTCCCCGGACAACACTCCCTTATATTTAATAATTATAATAATTCAAGTTAACCACTAGGATTCGACTCCCGTGATGTTTCATCGGAAGAACCCTAGGGTGGATTTCCATTCTCATGTATTGGGGAACCGTTTGACGTAAAAGACACTAATGGGGCTCATGAATGCTTCTAGTTACTAAGTCTCCCTCTACAGTGGAGAAAAAAACTCGAATAGCTACTCCCGCACGTCCGAATCAAGGTTGCTGTTTTACGCAAAAGTAAACAACGGGTTACGTGAATACCCCCGGTAACTTGGCTTCCTATCATTGGAGATACGATTTTTATAAACCATTAATCTACTTATGTACATGTCTATTCAAGATTGTCGTTTTACGTGAGAGTAAACAACGGGTCACGTGAATACCCCCGGTTACTAGACTTCCCATCATAGAACATGCAAGGTTGCTCAAATTTTGGGAATTAAAACTGTCCAACTCAATGCCTACCTTAGGTACTTAATTGAATGCCAACAAGACTAATGTTATTGGATGACTAACTAAGTGAATAGCGCCACCAAACATATAGACGATGGCTCGTGTAATGCGGACACTACAAACACGTATGTCTCATTTCTTATATTCCAAGACTACCACAATGACGCAAAGAATCAGACCGAAATGAATAATCGAGGGAAACAAATATCTCATAATGTGAACTCGACTAATACTCATCCGTTTCTTCAAATAGAAATCAGTATCATAAATTCTGTCTTACACAAGGCTGCACGACCTACTCACGAATAAAAACAAAATTCAGCATACCATAGAAGACAAGCAAGGCAACTAGATAAATAACAACTAAAAATAACTCACAACTAACAAGTAATCCCCCCCAAACTTGAGAAGTACATTAACCCCAATGGACGACAAATAAGAATAAGCAGTAAAACAGGTCAAGTACTCCTCTGAAGAAAACTCAGGCACTAGCATCAGCCTCGTCCGGTGAAGTGGGTGGTGTAGGTGGCCTGATTGGAGGGATGAAAGGTCCATCCGGGTGGAGGATATGGCCCGTACACACAGCTAAGTAGTTCCGGTGGTAAGCGTCCCTCGCAGCTAAGTGCCTCTCTGCACGCCGATTGGCCCGGCGGACCTGCTCGTACATCTCCTCTCGAACGGCTGCGATCACGCTCTCTCTGCTCGCATCTCCTCCCTCAAGCTGTCAAACATCGCCTGAAGAAGGTGATCTCTCGCTGGCAGTGGAGTGGACTCGGTCTGATCCTCAGTATCTGCCGCCGGCTCATGAGTCAGAAGAAGTGGCTTAGAGGAGTGCTCATGTGGCCCGTCTAGAAGAAATCCTCGTCCCCGTGGGCGTGCCCGCATGCCACCCCACTGGTCGAAGTGAGAGATAATACGATCATCAATCGGACCCTGGGGTGCTATAGTCGACTCGTCATCCGACCAAGTCATGCCCGACTGGCGGCATAAGGTGCAAATGAGAGAGGGATGTTTTAACCCCTTCTTGGCCCCTCCTTGGATGCACTGGAGAATAGACCGGGCCCGATGTGGGGCCACATCAAATAGAAGTCCGGCCGTGATGGCATATAGCAGTCGGGCACGAGAAAGCAGGACAGAGCGGATCAGCGAAGTAGGGTCGACTCGCGAGCAGAGAAAATATAGCCAAGCTCGCCCGAGCCGACTGAGACGGGAACTCTTGAAGAAGAAAGTTGTGGACCCCGGGACGCACGTTTCCCAAATGGAATCCGGCTGAGCAAGTGTCTCTAGCAAAGCCTCCCTCGAGAGCCTACCCATTGTCCGCATGAATGCCGATTCGTCTACCTCGGGAAGCTCGTATAACCTTCGAATCTCGGCTGTCAAGAAGTCCACGGACAACGACCTCAGTACATATATCCGGTCTTCCCAACATCTGCCCTCCCTGGATATGTAGTAATAAAGCACTGGCGTAGAATTCTTGTACGATAGAGATTACTGCCGGCTCGGGTTGTGCGGCGAATCTTGTCCATACCATTTCAGTGATCATTGTTAATAGTTCGTCGTCTTGGGGGGCGGGAGTGAATCCCCGCTCAGGAATTATAGGCCGAGGATGAATTATCTCATTAAAAATTCGATGGATCTCGGGGTCGGAGAATTGTTGGGGTTGCCCTTCCGTCCGGTTTTGCGAGGTTTCTCCTCTCAGGGGGGATGATCGAGTCCTAGTCCTTGTAGAGCTCAGCTTTCTCTTCCGGGCCATAGCAAATTCCTGGAAAATAAACATAGGATATCAGACGACTTTAAGTCACAAAACACCAATCACAACTTATAAGGTGTGAGAAACGAATGTAGCGTCAAAAACTCTCACTTCCGTATGAGGGATATGATGCGAAAATTTTAACTCAAACTAAGCATTAAGGTAGGGGGAAGATATTGTTCAGATAATTGTACTCGTTGCAAAAATATTGGAGATGTTTAGATCAAACATGTTTCACTGGGGTATTTCATCAAACACTTGCCGTGCGTAAACTTAAATGAAGAACAAAAATAATCATTAGTGAATTAAATCCCCAACAACAAACAATATCGCAGAGATTCATGATAATAAACGAAAGACAATCAACATTAATCGATATTCTCAATACATTCTAATCAAAATCTTGATAGAACTTAGAAAAGAAAGATAAATTCAACAATGAACGAAATAAACATTACCCCACTTCTCAATCCTTGTTGCAAATAAACTTAAGGAATAAGGATTAACTGGTGTTGGATCGAAAAAGCTAAGAAGAAGAATTGATTTGGAGATGGTGAGCACATGCGCCGCGCGGAAGAAGAAGGGATTTGTGAAGTGTACCTTGTTTCTCGGCCGATTGATGCCCTGCCCGCTTTTAAAAACTATCAGCAGGGGCCGCGACACGTAGCAAGTGAGCCGCGGCCCAGAGTACAACAGGTTTAGGTGTTGTGGGGAAATTGACAGTGTGCCGTGGCTTCCAGAGTTAGTGTGCCGCGGTTCAGAGCTATCGTGCCACGGCTCATGGTACAAGCAACTGGGCATATTTGTGGACCTTTGGCGTGCCGCGGCCTGTCCTCAACGTTCCGCGGCTCTGGGGGTAAGTGTGCCGCGGCTCAGCACTCTCGTGCTGCGGCCCCCAGTACAGCAAGTTTAGCCAAATTTTGAGACTTGTGTGTGTCGCATCCCGCTCTTAGTGTGCCGCGTCCCTAATTTAAAGTTTGCCCTAAAGAGTTCCTGCACAGATTTTTCAAGTGAAAACACATAGAACATGAGAGAGAAGCATAGCAAAACAAAAATTCCGAAAAAAATAGACTCCTAAAATGAAGGAAAACAACGAAAAAACTAAAATCTACAACTAATACTCGGGTTGCCTCCCGAGAGGTGCTAAGTTTATAGTCTTCAGCCAGATTTTGCTAGAATTCACTCCGCAGCGGTTAGGACGACTGTCGACTTCTGCGCATCTATTGGATCACCCGTGTAGATCTTCAACCGCTGTCCGTTTACTTTAAATTTTCGATTCTCACATTGTACCTCCACTGCTCCGTGTGGAAATACTTGAACTACAGTGAACGGTTCCGACCAACGTGAGCGTAATTTCCCGGGAAATAACCGTAAGCGAGATTTGAATAGTAAAACCTTTTGACCCGGAACGAACTCTCGATGTATAATGTGCTTATCATGCCACTCCTTGGTTCGCTCCTTATAAAGTTTAGCATTCTCGTAGGCATCATGACGTATCTCCTCCAACTCATTCAACTGCAAACAACGCTTTTCACCGACCGATTTAAGATCAAAATTAAGCTTCTTGATCGCCCAATATGCATGATGCTCCATCTCTACCGGCAGATGACAACCTTTCCCAAAAACCAACCTATACGGTGACATGCCAATGGGTGTCTTGTACACTGTACGGTATGCCCAAATTGCATCATCGAGTTTGAAGGACCAATCCTTTCGAGATGAGTTGACTGTTTTTTCTAAGATCCACTTTAGCTCTCGATTGGATATTTCGACTTCACCACTCATTTGGGGATGGGAGGCTGTAGCAACACGGTGAGTGACTCCGTATTTCTTTAAGACCGCATCAAGGAACTTGTTGTCAAAATGTGAGCCACCATCACTGATTACACGTGGAGTCCCAAAACGCGTGAAATTTTTTTTTTTTTATGAATTTGATCACGGCATTGGACCCATTTGTTGGTAGTGCCACCACTTCGACCCACTTCGATACGTAGTCCACTGCTACTAGAATATATAGGTTCTTATTTGATGGAGGGAATGGACCTATAAAGTCGATGCCCCATACGTCGAACAATTCAACCTCAAGTATAGTGTTCAACGACATTTCATGTCGTTTTGAGATGTTTCCCGTCCATTGACACCGGTCACACGTGGACACAAAGGAATGAGCATCCTTGAATAATGATGGCCAGTAGAAACCTGACTGCAAAACTTTTGCCGCTGTCCTATTGCCACCAAAATGCCCGTCGTAAGGTGATGCATGGCAATGCCTCAATAGGCAGTGAATTTCCTCGTCTGGAATACACCTACGAATGATCCGGTCAGGACATCTTTTGAAAATAAAAGGGTCGTCCCATAAGTAGTATTTTGCGTCTAAAATCAGCTTCTTCTTTTGATGACGAGAGAAGTCATTCGGAATTATGTTGCTTGCAAGATAGTTCACTAGATCAGCGCACCAAGGTGCTTGTTGTGCATCCAACTTGTAGAGATGTTCGTCGGGAAAATTTTCCACAATTGGTGGATGACTCTCCGCCTTCTCGAGGGGATTTTCTAAGCATGAAAGATGATCTGCAATGACATTCTAGGTCCCCTTCTTGTCTCGAATTTGCAAATTGAATTCTTGTAGTAGAAGCACACACCTAATCAACCTTGGTTTAGCATCCTTCTTTTCAAAAAGGTATTTGATTGCCGAATGGTCAGTCCACACAACCACTTTTGTTCCCAACAAATAAGCACGAAATTTATCAAAAGCGAAAATTACAGCCAATAATTCTTTTTTTTGTCGTGGCATAATTCCTTTGGGCGTCGTCAAGGGTTCGGCTTGCATAATACACGACATGAAACACTTTTCCCCATCGCTGTCCCAAAACAGCCCCAATGGCAAAATCGCTAGCGTCGCACATTAATTCAAATGGAAGGCTCCAGTCTGGAGCGACTATGATAGGAGCGGTGCTTAGAGCCTTCTTCAAGAGGTCGAAGCTTTCTTTACAAGACTCATCAAAATCAAACGGGACATCTTTCATGAGCAAATTACACATAGGCTTTGTGATCTTCGAAAAATCTTTAATAAAACGGCGGTAAAAACCGGCGTGTCCCAAGAAACTCCTCACCCCCTTTACAGAAGTAGGCGGAGGCATCTTCTCAATCGTTTCAATTTTGGCACGGTCGACTTCAGTCTCATGGGCAGATATGCGATGGCCTAGCACAATGCCCTCATGGACCATAAAATGGCACTTCTCCCAGTTTAATACCAGACTTGTCTCTTCGCATCTTTTCAGGACTTTCTGTAAATTCTACAAGCATAAATCAAACGGATCACCGAAAACAGAAAAATCATCCATAAAAATTTCAATACAATGTTCTACCATGTCAGAAAAATAGCCATCATACACCTTTGAAAAGTGGCCGGCGCATTACATAAACCAAAAGGCATGCGCCTATAAGCAAAAATGCCATAAGGACATGTAAACGTCGTCTTTTCTTGGTCTTCTGGGGCTATATAAATCTGATTATACCCAGAATAACCATCAAGAAAATAGTAAAAATCGTGTCCGGCTAATCTATCTATCATTTGATCAATAAACGGCAAAGGAAAATGGTCTTTTCTAGTGGCTTTATTTAATTTTCTATAATCTATGCACATACGCCACCCCGTAACAATTCTAGTGGGAATTAATTCATTATTATCATTTTGAATAACCGTTATCCCACCCTTCTTTGACACAACTTGAACAGGACTTACCCACTTTCTATCAAAAATAGGAAAGATCATACTTGCGTCGAGGAGTTTTAAAACCTCGACTTTTAACACCTCTTTCATATTCGGATTTAATCGACGTTGATGATCCACAGAGGGTTTGTAGTCTTCCTCCATCAAAATCCTATACTTACAAATGGACGGGCTGATTCCTTTGATATCCGCAATAGACCATCCAAGGGCATATTTGTACTCCCTCAATACTCTTAATAATTTCTCCTCTTGATTAGCCGCCAAAGTGGCAGAAAGGATGATAGGTAGGGAATCGTCGGGCCCAAAAAATGCATATTTCAAATGATTCGGTAGTTGCTTAAGCTCTAGATTTGGGGGCCTCTCAATTGATGGGACGGGTCGAGTTGGTGAACTTTCGAGCTCCACACATGGTCTATGAGTAAAAAATGGTGGTGACGCATCCATGTGTCGTAAATAGGCTACATGCTCTGAATTCAATTCGATAGAGGATCCGACTAAAACGGACTCCAGTCGACCTGATGGATAGCTCTCCCGAAAATCTCTTCTTACACATGAGTCAATGACGTCAAATTGAAAGCAATTCTCGACATCACTAGGATGTTGCATAGATCGAAATATATTGAAAGTAACTTGCTCCTCTTGAACTCTTAAAGTGAGTTTCCCTTTTTCCACATCAATTAGAGTTCGGCTGGTCGCTAAAAATGGTCTTCCCAAGATAATTGGGATGTCATTGTTGGAAAGTAAAACGCAGCAGAAGCGAAGTTTGGGAAAGATGATAATCGCGTTTTACGCATCTACGAGCATAAAATCTATTTAGGCATGCTAATTAATTAATTACTAAGACTAATAAGCAATTTAAATATTATTTATTATTTATTAATTAAATATGTTGATTATTAAAATATCCTAATCTAGATCCAAAGATCATAGGATATTACCTTTTGAAGAGTATTGGTTGCTTTCGTCTTGATCACCTTGTATTTCTACCTTTATCCGTTATAGAGTATGATCCGCCTTAACCCGGACGTTGTGTGGGCAACGAGCTACCGGATCTTGTTTGGACTTCTATGGGGAATCGGCCGAAACTCCTTCACTTGGGATCACTCAATTTATTTTTCTTTGCTTTCTAGTATTTTATGAACACTGTTAGCAAATTGATGTGTTATCTAAATTGTAGAATCAAAGACACAAAGATCTACAATTAAACACAAGAAGAAGAAAATCGATCTCTCAAGCTTGAGAGAATGAATAATTTCTGCCAACACCTCCCCATAAGTCCTATTTATAGGCTCTTGGACTACTACTAGGGATCTTAAGGAGGAATATGGAAGGACTCCCAATAAATTCATCTTACCTTATTAGGACTCTTCCTAATGTATAATGAATCTATTAATATCAACTTAGTCCACTAAAAGGTTGATATTGCACTTCCTACCAAAATCCCAAATTACGAAATTGGGCTCCTTATTAAATATATTATTTCCCGTGTTTAAGATATCGAATGTCCATTAATTAATTATAAGCTACTGACAGCTTTAATTAATTAATATCTTATCCAAGAGTAGTACCACTCGAACCTTATTATTATATCGGAATTAAATCCACCTGCAGGTTTTAATATAATAATCATTATCGAGCTCCTCAAGGGGACATCATCAACCCGCACGAGTCGGGACACGATTTCTAGTAATAATAGTAACTGTCGTATAAACAATATTATTGCCCAAGATATGAGGCTTATTGAGTCGATAATTTTGAGTCTCACCTATGGTAAATCAAAGCAATAATTATTATAAATACACAATTAAATATTATATACTTAGAATTAAGAAATAATAATTATTCGAGATTTACGTTCTTCTTACAATCGATGTAAGACACTATCTCACCTCGATCCAGTTCAACGTATGCAAATACGCTAATGTATGCTAATAGTCAAGACCAACTATTCTCAAGCATACACTACAACCTTTTATATAATTTGTCTAATAATTATATAGGTTGTGAACTATTATATTATTTTATAAGGCACCGATAATGTGATCTTCCGTGTGATACCAACACACCACATTATCTACAATATAAAATAATTAGACATTTCATTTGCATAACCATAACGTGAATTAATATGCAAAACATATGATTAAATGTAATTAATATTCTCATAGGTAGTAACAGGGAAATTAGGTAATACAAGCATAAAGTATGCTTTGCAGTATACAATCCTAACAATCTCCCACTTATACTCAAAGCATGCTTTTAAGTATACTACTCTATTACATAGTCTCTCATTTCTCCCGCTTATACTCAAAGCAATGCTGCCATACACCGTAATCCTATTCCTTCCAGATGCCTTTCAAAAACTTTTGAAGGTAGGCCTTTCGTGAAAGGATCAACAAGATTATCTTCCGATGTAACCCTGGATACAACTATGTCTACTTCCTTTACGAAGTGTCGTATGATGTGGTACTTGCGGTTGATATGTTTACTTGCCTTGTGGGATCATGGTTCCCTCGAATTGGCGACTGCACCAGTATTATCACAATAAAGTGTAATACCCTCTGGCAAATCGGGAATCACATCTAAGTCCTGCAGGAAGTACTTGAGCCTCACTAGCTCCTTGGCTGCCTCAGAGGATGCCACGTACTCGGCTTCCATGGTAGAGTCCGAGATGCATTTCTGCTTCACACTCCTACAACTAATGGCTCCACCTCCCAGGATAAACACATAACCCGAAGTAGACTTGGACATTTCTTTGTCCGATAAAAAATCTGAGTCAGTGTAACCCACCGGAAACAGGTCGTATGATTGATATACAAGCATGTACTCCCTAGTCCTTCTTAGGTACTTGAGTATGTGCTTGACAGTAATCCAGTGTCCTGGTCCTGGGTTTGATTGATATCTAGCAGCCATGCCCACGGCATGACAGATATCTGGTCTAGTGCAAAGCATAGCATACATGAGACTTCCCACAGCAGATGCATAAGGGGACATCTTCATGTCATCTATCTCCTTTTGTGTCTTAGGACACATATCCTTAGATAGTTGAATTCCATGTCTGTAAGGTACAAAACCTTTCTTGGAATTTTCCATGCTAAACCGCTTCAGCACTGTATCGATATAGGATGCCTAGGATAAGCACAACATCCTTTTCTTCTGATCACGAAAGATCCTGATTCCAAGGATGTGTCCTGCTTCTCCTAGATCCTTCATATCGAACTGCTCTGATACCAATTGTTGGAAAGTAAAACGCAGCGGAAGCGAAGTTTGGGAAAGATGATAATCGCGTTTTACACATCTACGAGCATAAGATCTATTTAGGCATGCTAATTAATTAATTACTAAGACTAATAAGCAATTTAAATATTATTTATTATTTATTAATTAAATATGTTGATTATTAAAATATCCTAATCTAGATCCAAAGATCATGGGATATTACCTTTTGAAGAGTATTGGTTGCTTTCGTCTTGATCACCTTGTATTTCTACCTTTAGACCTTCTAGAGTATGATTCTTCTTAACCCGGACGTTGTGTGGGCAACGAGCTACCGGATCTTGTTTGGACTTCTATGGGGAATCGGCCGAAACTCCTTCACTTGGGATCACTCGATTTATTTTTCTTTTCTTTCTAGTATTTTATGAACACTCTTAGCAAATTGATGTGTTATCTAAATTGTAGAATCAAAGACACAAGTCTAGATCTACAATTAAACACAAGAAGAAGAAAATCGATCTCTCAAGCTTGGGAGAATGAATAATTTCGGCCAACACCTCCCCATAAGTCTTATTTATAGGCTCTTAGACTACTACTAGGGAACTTAAGGAGGATTATGGAAGGACTCCCAATAAATTCATCTTACCTTATTAGGACTCTTCCTAATATATAATGAATCTATTAATATCAACTTAGTCCACTAAAAGGTTGATATTGCACTTCCTACCACATTCCCAAATTACGAAATTGAGCTCCTTATTAAATATATTATTTCCCGTGTTTAAGATATCGAATGTCCATTAATTAATTATAAGCTACTGACAGCTTTAATTAATTAATATCTTATCCAAGAGTAGTACCACTCGAACCTTATTATTATATCGGAATTAAATCCACCTGCAGGGTTTAATATAATAATCATTATCGAGCTCCTCAAGGGGACATCATCAACCCACACAAGTCGGGACACGATTTCTAGTACTAATAATAACTGTCGTATAAACAATATTATTGCCCAAGATACGAGGCTTATTGAGTTGATCATTTTGACTCTCACCTATGGTAAATCAAAGCAATAATTATTATAAATATACAATTAAATATTATATACTTAGAATGAAGAAATAATAATTATCCGAGATTTACGTTCTTCTTACAGTCAGTACAGAAGACACTATCTCACCTCGATCCAGTTCAACATATGCAAATACGCTAATGTATGCTAATAGTCAAGACGAACTATTCTCAAGCATACACTACAACCTTTTATATAATTTGTCTAATAATTATATAGGTTATGAACTATTATATTATTTTATAAGGCACCGATATTGTGATCTTCCGTGTGATACCAACACACCACATTATCTACAATATAAAATAATTAGACATTTCATTTGCATAACCATAACGTGAATTAATATGCAAAACATATGATTAAATGTAATTAATATTCTCATAGGTAGTAACAGGGAAATTAGGTAATACAAGCATAAAGTATGCTTTGCAGTATACAATCCTAACAATCTCCCACTTACTCAAAGCATGCTTTTAAGTATACTACTCTATTACATAGTCTCTCATTTCTCCCACTTATACTCAAAGCAATGCTGCCATAAACCGTAATCCCATTCCTTCCACATGCCTTTCAAAAACTTTTGAAGGTAGGCCTTTCGTGAAAGGATCAGCAAGATTATCTTCCGATGTAAATGTGATCTTTCGTGTGATACCAACACACCACATTATCTACAATATAAAATAATTAGACATTTCATTTGCATAACCATAACGTGAATTAATATGCAAAACATATGATCAAATGTAATTAATATTCTCATAGGTAGTAACAGGGTAATTAGGTAATACAAGCATAAAGTATGCTTTGCAGTATACAATCATAACAGTCATGGTCCTCCTCCATATCAAGCACAATAAAATCAGCAGGAAAGATGAACTTAGCGACTTTGACCAGGGCGTCTTCTATTACCCCTCTCGGATACTTGATGTATCTATCTGCTAGTTGTAAAGAGACCGTAGTCGGCTTGGCCTCCCCAATACCTAACTTATTGAAAATGGAAAGGGGCATAAGATTAATGCTGGCTCCGATATCACATATGTAATACCCAATATTTCTGATGTGTATTTGAACCTCGTGATACTGTATTTATTTCATTTTGATCTGAGCATTTTCCTCCATATTTCATGATCCTGTGTTGCTGAGCGTATGATTTCATGCATGTTGTTCATACTTGCATTTTTGTGCACTTGTAGCGCACGCGTACATCTTAGCATTAACGCGCGCTAATTGAGTTAGCTAGCGCGCGCTACGTATGAGTTGTAGCGCGCACTACATGTAGTCAACTTGATTAAGATAGGGTGGTAGGTGAGATCAGCCACGGATTTTGGTCGGGACATGTCGGGATGAATCTGGACGGCTTTTGGAAAAGTCGAGTCAACGGTGCTTAGCGCACGCTAATGTTGTGAGGCTAGTGCACGCTAAGTCTAGTACAGTGAGGTCAGTGAACTTTCATTCAGCCGTTAGCGCACGCTAATTAACGTACGCTAATTGTTAATTTTAGCGCACGTAAGGCTATTTAGCGTACGCTATGCCGAGACCCGTCAGAGTCAGTAGGCTGCAAGCCCGTTAGTGCACGCTAGGGATAGAGCCGTAGCGCGCGCTAATAACCATTTTCTATATATTGGAGAGCATCCTTCTTCATTTTTCAGATTTCTCCATTTCCCATACTCTATTTTTGAGACTTAGAGAGTCACTCTCTCCATCCTAAACCTCTCATATCATCATCCTAGCTCGAGTTTGAAGATTTTAGACCATTGGAGATTGGTGTTCAAGCTCTCGGTGTTGAATTTCTTCAAGTTCCTCCTTGTTCTTCACTATTTTGAGGTATGTGATTCTTCACCAACTGGATTAAGTATTCTTAAGGATGTTTTGAACATGTTTTGAGATTATCTAGTTAGTTAAATTTGTGCGTGGTCGAACATCATGTTGTTAGAAGGATATTTTCGATGTTTCGGTACTTCTTCATCGTATAGAACATTGAACCTTGTAGTGTTTGAACTCCTAAGCACAATCATGAAGCTACAAAACCGATTATGGCCAGTTTATGGATATTATGAAGTTCTTATGTATTACATAATGGAATTATACGTATTGGGACATTGAATGGATTGAACTTAGGATATTTTTTTCTTGAAGATAAAGATGGTGTATTCAAGTGAACCTAGTAATCAAGTTCTTGCGGTGTTCTACAGAGTAATTTCGATATATTGATTAGTTTGGATAAATGAAGAACATGATTAGAATCATTGTAAGAATAATTATCCGGTGATGTATTGAAGAATCCGACCGTAGGGTACATTTGATCTTAGGTAGGATACTACGTGTTTTGGTCGGGTTAGTATCCTAATGTTGAGTCAAATCCGAATTGATATAGGGCAGCGTAGTAAGCTCATATGTTTGAGTATATCAAGATCTTTTTTATGTTCTTTATTATTAAACCGATTATCCGGAACCGTTAGTTATACCGGTGTTATTATTCGTTGAAGGTTCGGGTTTTGGTGGATTGATCGAGTGAGAGTTCTTCGAGCTGGTTGAAGATTTCTTCTTCGTAGTAACAACCCTTATCGCCATTATAAGGCAAGTATCGTAATTATTAATGTTGGTATTTTGAGCATGCATGTGGTTTATTCATGTTGTTGATCAGGGGATTTATTTCGTTGAATTGTATGATATTCGTTATCGAGTGTTTATATGTTCATGTTGATGGACATAGCGATTTTGCATATATGTATGCATGAGTTGTGTTTGTGTATGTTGTGCGATCTATGCTGAGGGCGCTGGATCCAATGTCCACCTCGTGTTGGACCTACGGGATCATCTTGGGATCTATGCTGAGGGCACTGGATCATTGGACGGGTTTTTCCACCTCGTGTTGGTCCGACGGGATCATCTTGGAATCTATGCTGAGGGCGCTGGATCATTGGAATACCCATATTGTGTAATGGGATCTTATGGATTCGCATTGTTGGATTCCGGTAGCGGAAGTCCATGTTGTGTATTTTGTTATACATTGTTGTTGCATATTCGATTTGTTTAATATGATACTTGTACTAGCATCGTTATGCTAACCCCTTCGGGGGTGGACATTTGTTTTGATGTTCAGGTAGCTGAAGAGCGGGAAAACAGCGACAGTACCGACGTGACGACGAAGGGGCTCAGTGATGTTTATTGTTATTGTGACTTGTCCTTTGGATTATTTTCAGTACTCGAGTACGTGTGTTTTAATAATATTTCGAGCTGGTTGTATTAATGAAATCATTTGATCAGTTGAAACCGGTTTTGTATTTTGAACTTTTATGGTACTATTGTATTATATTTACATTTCTTCTGATTAGCCTTGTAAATCCTTATTTAAAGGGTTTACGGCGCTGTAATTATTCCGAATATCTCGGGGTGTTATAGAATATGGTATCAGAGCTAAGATTCATGGATATCTTGGTAGTCGGTTTTTTGGGTCTGTTTACGTTATTTAATTTACGGGTCGTTCGTAACATCACTGTTCAGCCAACGTCGTCATGTGGATCGTGGCTGTAAGTCTCCTAATCTCTTATACTACCGTTGTACTTAATTTCTGTTTTGTGAATATTGACGGGCTTTATTTTTGAAAATTTTGCCCTGGATATTGAGTAATTGTGTTTACAGTATGTGGAGGGGAGGACGTGGACGCGGACGCGGTCATGGACGCGGACGTGGTAATGTGAGACAGGAGGATTCAGCGACTACCCCAGAATTATCGGCTAGTCAAACCGACTCCCACTCTGGGGGACAACAAGGATCAGTGAATGACAACGCAAATCCTAACATGCCAGGAGTGCTTCAACAGGTGGTTGCTCAGATAAACCAGTTCGCTCAGGTAGTTGACCGCATGCAGACGGAAATGGGACAGCAGCATAACGAGGATAATCGGGGAGACATATGCCTTACTGAAGTGGTCAAATTGCACCCGCCGAAATTTGACGGTTCTGCTGAGGCACTTACTTGGGATCATTGGATGAAAGAGTTAGAGAAGATATTTGCGGGGATTAACTGTCCCGAGGACCAGAAAGTTCATATTGCCCAGTATTTTCTGACTGGGGAGGCTTTTGACTAGTGGGAAGCTATTCGACTTGAGAATCATCATGCTGACTGGATGGGATTCAAACTAATGATGGAAGCACAATATTGTCCTCGTCCAGTTAGAGAGGCTAAAATCCGAGAGTTTTTCTCACCATAGAGTTCGGAAGCATCTGTGACAGACATAATCAAGACTTTTAATCATCGGCTGACTTGTGTACGACACTTGGTCATAACGGAGGCAGAGAAGATTTTTCATTTCGATATGCGGATGAAGCCGGAGATTCAGCAGTACATGTCCGGATTCGAGTGTACTACGTTGCGACAGTATCAAGACAAAGTGCTGGCCTACGACATGAAAGAGGCAGCGGTGGAGAAATTGATGGAGGCAAAGAAGCAGAAAATGTCCGGCAACTTCTCGAAAAACAAGAGTGGTGGGCCCCGCAAGGGCCAGTCTTCATTTTATTCATCTAGGAAACCTCCATATCCTTCTCGAGGTGGAAAGAAGTTCCGGACAACATCAACAGTTTCGGACGCATCAAAGAAGTGCTATAATTGTGGTCGAGCAGGGCATATTCGACGTGATTGTCCCGTTCCTTCTGTGACTTGTTTTGAATGTGGGCAAGAAGGGCACCGTACGAATTTTTGCGGAAATGTGACTAGATCATTTGGTACTCGCACTCCAGCGCCAGTTCCGAAAGAGATAAGTGTGAACCAGACGCAGCAGAGTGGGTTTCAGCAGCAGAATGTTAGGAAGAGAGAGACATCCAGTGCTGGGTCCGTTCCTCTGCGCCTGTACGATATGAGGAAATCTGACGATCAGAACACTTCTGTTGCATCAGGTACGATTCAGATCCTTTTGCAACCAGTTAGTGTCTTATTCGATTCAGGGGCTACACATTCTTTCATATCATTGAACTGTGTTACTCGTTTGAAAATCTCGTGTTTATTTGATTGTGAGCCTTATGTTGTGGGTTTTCCGAGCGGAGAGAGAATTGTGGGAACCCTAGAAACTAGAGATTTTCCAGTATCTATAGGAGGGAAAGATTGGCCATCGAATCTTATTGTAGTCATCATCCATGGCGACGATCTAATTCTCGGAGATGATTGGCTCAACCGTTATGGGGCTATTTTAAATTACCGAAAGAGAGTCATTTCTATCATTGCTGATGACGGATCTGAACATCTATTCAAAGGATGGAGAGCTAGAAGCTCGGGAAAATTGATCAAAGCTATGAAAGCAGTGAAATTACTGAAGCAGGGTTGTCACAGATTTTGGTGCTATGCCATGAAGAAAGAAGTAGGAGCAGAGCTCTCATCTATTCCAGTTGTGAAAGAATTCTCAGATGTATTCCCTGACAAACTACTTGGGTTGCCTCTGCGGAGAGAAGTAGAGTTCAATATTGAATTAGAGCCTGGAGCCGCTCCTATTTCCAGAGCACCATACCGTATGGCGCCAACCGAGATGTATGAACTAAAGAAGCAACTGGAGGAATTATTGCAGAAGGGTTACATTCAACCTAGTGTTTCTCATTTGGGAGCGCCCCTTCTCTTTGTCCGGAAGAAAGATGGATCCCTCCGATTATGTATTGATTACAGGGAGCTAAACAAGGTGACGATCAAGAACAAGTATCCTATACCTCGGATCGATGACTTTTTTGACCAACTGAAGGGGGCCAGAATATTCTCTAAGATCGATCTGCAATCAGGTTACCATCAGTTGAGAATTAAGGAATCGGACATACCGAAATCTGCTTTCAGATCCTGGTACGGAAACTATGAATTTGTGGTAATGCCATTCGGACTTACCAATGCTCCTGTGGTATTTATGAAATTGATGAATCGGGTATTCTTAGAATATCTAGATAAGTTTGTGGTCGTTTTCATTGATGACATCTTGTTCAATTCGAAAGACCCCGAGGAGCATGCTGAGCATTTGCGTGTTGTTTTGAGCACCTTGAGGAATGAACAAATTTATGCGAAACTTTCCAAATGCGAGTTCTGGATTAGGGAAGTAACCTTCCTTGGGCATGTGATATCAGCTGACGGAGTTCAGGTGGACCCGAAGAAAGTCGAAGCAATTTTGGAATGGGAATCTCCTAATAACGTGAAAGAAGTCTGAAGCTTCTTAGGACTTGCTGGACATTATCGCCGTTTTGTAGAGGGATTTTCCAAAATTGCTCGTCTGCTCACTCAGCTGTTGCAGAAGACTCAGAGATTCGTGTGGAATGAGAAATGCCAGGATAGTTTTGATGAACTTAAGAGGAGACTGACGACAGCGCCTATACTAGCATTACCAGATGGAACCGATGGATTCATGGTATATAGCGATGCTTCAAATCAGGGTCTGGGGTGTGTATTGATGCAAAAGGATAGGGTGATTGCCTATGCCTCTCGATAGTTGAAACCATACGAAGTTAATTACCCGACTCATGATCTGGAGTTAGCAGCTGTAGTCTTTGCTCTAAAATTTGGCGACATTATTTATATGGCACTCATTGTCAGATATTTACAGATCATAAGAGCCTCAAGTATATTTTCAGTTAGAAGGAACTAAATATGATGCAGAGAAGGTGGCTGGAATTGATCAAGGATTACGATTTGGAAATCCTCTATCATCCAGGCAAAGCAAACGTGGTAGCTGATGCACTGAGCCGTAAACTTGTTTCTCTTCGAGTGTTGGAAGCGCTCACGTCCCAAACCAGCATTCAACGAGAACTAATCCGCGAAGGAATCGAAGTGTGGTCGTAGGGAGTCCAAGGGCAATTGTGTGTGATGGAACTAACTTCGTCGTTGGTGGAAGAAATCAAATCTAAGCAATTGGATGATTCTCTGATTCTTCGATTATGTGACAAAGTGAACAAAAGAAAGGCCCCATGATTCGTGATGCAGGATGATGGAGTTCTGAGATTTCAGAGTCGACTTTGCGTTCCTGGTGATGATGTTTTGAGACAGACAATTCTGAAAGAAGCTCACAACGCGCCCTATTCTATTCACCCGGGCAGCAGTAAGATGTATAAGGATCTAAAACAAAACTTCTGGTGAGGAAATATGAAGAAGGACGTAGCAGAATACATTTCGAAGTGTTTGACTTGTCAGCAGGTTAAGATTGAACATCAGCGACCTGCCAGAATGTTGAAGCCACTTACGATTCCTGAGTGGAAGTGGGAGGATATATCGATGGATTTCATCACCAATATGCCAAGGACCAAGACGGGAATGAACATGATTTGGGTTGTAGTTGATCGACTAACCAAGTCGGATCATTTCCTAGGAATTAAAGACACTTGTGGACCCGAGAAATTGGCGCGAGTATTTATTTCAGAGATAGTCCGATTGCATGGTACACCGAAGACCATTATTTTGGATCGAGATGGTCGCTTCGTATCACACTTTTGGAAGGCAGTTCACAGGGCTTT